>CM038143.1:442131331-442752488 GCA_021437245.1 Aegilops speltoides
GTGGCACTCACGGAGGGGGAATCGACCATGGAGGGCTTCTACATCAACATCCTTGCCCCTCCGATGAGTTGTGAGTAGTTTACCACAGACCTACGGGTCCATAATTATTAGCTAGATGGCTTCTTCTCTCTTTTTGGATCTCAATACAATGTTCTCCCCCTCTCTTGTGGAGATCTATTCGATGTAAACTCTTTTTGCGGTGTGTTTGTCGAGATCCGATGAATTGTGGGTTTATGATCAAGTTTATCTATGAATAATATTTGAATCTTCTCTGAATTCTTTTTTTGTATGATTGAGTTATCTTTGCAAGTCTCTTCGAATTATCAGTTTGGTTTAGCCTACTAGATTGATCTTTCTTGCCATTGGAGAAGTGCTTAGCTTTGGGTTCAATCTTGCGGTGTCCTTACCAAAGGATGTAAAGGGTTGCAAGGCACGTATTGTATTGTTGCCATCGAGGATAACAAGATGGGGTTTATATCATATTGCTTGAGTTTATCCCTCTACATCATGTCACCTTGCTTAATGCGTTACTCTATTCTTATGAACTTAATACTCTAGATGCGGGCAGGAGTCGGTTGATGTGTGGAGTAATAGTAGTGGATGCAAGCAGGAGTCGGTGTACTTGTTATGGACGTGATGCCTATATGCATGATCATGCCTAGATAATCTCATAACTATGCGCTTTTCTATTAATTGCTCAACAGTAATTTGTGAAAGTGCAACTAATCCCCGGGTGGTTTTGGTAATTAATAATAACATATATATCATTGAACTAATAGTTTCTTGAGAATCATTTCAGAAAGTTCAGTGATATGGGTATGGCAAGGACTGAAGAAGTGGACCCCTCAAAATGCTAAGGCAAGCATTGGCAAAAGCTCAAGACTCCATTTTTGGTTTAGTGATCCAAGATCACATTGAGTCCACAGAAAAGCCAATACTATTAAAAGGGATGAGGTTATGATGATGATCCGTTGCTCAAGTGCTTAGTGATACATCTCCTAAACTATCAAGCAACTTTCACCGCCATATACACTCATAAGTAGTCTCGGTCCCACCGATTTTCCAAACTCACCACACCGAGATGAACCACCTCAGCCATAAAGCCAAACCCTAGCAAACTCGGATTTTCCGATTCGAACTCGGTCTCACGAAAAATGAGTTGCCAAGCTTCAGAACCTTCATCATCAAATCGGTGTCACCGAGATGATGAAGTCGGTCCCACCGAAATTGGCATGCTCTTGTCATTGCACGAATCGGACTAACCGAGATTGTATTTTCGGTCCCACGAAAATCCCAACGCTCACATTATTTGAACTTTCGGTCTCACCGAGTTGTCAACTTCGGTCCCACCGAGATTGGTCAAATGTGTGTAACGGTTGGATTTTGTGTGGAGGCTATAAATACCCTCCACCCCTCTTCATTCGTGGAGAGAGCCATCGAAAGAACTACCACTCCTACCTTACATTTACGAGAAGAGAACTACCTACCCTTGTGTTGAGATCAAGTTGCTCCACTCCCACCATATGAAGCTTGATCTCTAGCCTTCCCAAGTTGCTTTCCACTCAATCCTTTCTTCCACCACAGCCAAATCAGTGAGGAGAGTTGAGTGTTGGGGAGATTATCATTTGAAGCACAAGAGCAAGGAGTTCATCATCATCAACACCATCTATTACCTTTTGGAGGGTGGTGCCTCCTAGATTGGTTAGGTGTCGCTTGGGAGCCTCCGTCGAGATGTGGAGTTGAACCAAGAAGTTTGTAAGGGCAAGGAGATCGCCTACTTGTGAAGATCTACCCGAGTAAGGCTAGCCCTCCGTGGGCGAGGCCATGATGGAATAGACAAGGTTGCTTCTTCGTGGACCCTTCGTGGGTGGAGCCTCCGTGGACTCTCGCAGCCGTTACCCTCCGTGGGTTGAAGTCTCCATCAACGTGGAAGCACGATAGCACCACCTATCGTAACCACGAGAAAAATCACCGCGTCTCCAAAATTGCGTTTGCTCTTCTCCACCTCTCTTTACTACATGTGCAATTTACTTTCCGCTGCCTATACTCTAGAATTGCATGTGTAGGGTGATGCTTGACTTGATCATAATTGTGAATCTGCCAAAACTGTTCTTGGTCAAAAGGCAGAATTTTTATATTGTCAAGTAGTCTAATCACCCCCTCTAGACATACTTTCGATCCTACAAGTGGTATCGAGCTTTGGTCTCCATTGTATTGGTTTCCATTGCATTGACTCCATAAGCTTGGTTTCACAACCTAGGAGAGTATGGCGTCTAGTGAGGGTAATTTTCAGAGAGGTCCTTACTTTGATGGTACAAACTTTGCTAGTTGGAAGCATAAAATGAAAATGCATATTCTTGGCCATAACCCAGCCGCATGGGGCATTATTTGTGTTGGTATGCAAGGTGAATTCTTCGAGGAAGGAAAAGTTCCGGATCGCATGGCTACAACGGAAGAATTGCGGATGTTGCAAAACAATGCTCAAGCTTGTGACATTCTCTTCAATGCCTTGTGTCCCGAGGAGTTCAACAAAATCAGCCGCCTTGAGAATGCAAAAGAGATTTGGGATACTTTGGTTGAAATGCACGAAGGTACCGAGTCCGTGAAGGAATCAAAGCTAGACATTCTTCAAGGTCAACTTGACAAGTTCAAGATGAAGGATGGTGAAGGAGTTGCTGAAATGTACTCTAGGCTTGCTCTCATCACAAATGAGATTGCCGGCTTAGGAAGCGAAGAAATGACCGACCGATTCATCATCAAGAAGATTCTCAGAGCTTTGGATGGAAAGTATGACACCGTGTGCACTTTGATCCAAATGATGCCAAACTACAAGAATCTCAAGCCAACCAAGTCATTGGAAGAATTGTTGCTCATGAGATGACACTTAAGGATAAGGAAGAGCTTCACAACAAGTCAAGTGGTGCTTACAAAGCTACAAGTGATGCTCCCACAACCTCAAGTGACAAGTTAGTTTCCAATGAAGAGATAAGCCTAATGGTCAAGAACTTCAACAAATTCTACAAGAATAGAAGCAAAGAGAGAAGCTCAAAGTCTAGATCATATGATGAAAAGAGATCTTCTAGTCGTGATCGAAACTGCTACAATTGTGGAAGACCCGGACACTATTCAAATGAGTGTACGGCTCCCCACAAGAGAAGAGAAGAATCTCCAAGAAGAAGAAGCTCAAGAGATGAGTCACCTCGGAAAGAGAGAAGGAGCAGAGATGATCGTTATGAACGAAGATCCTCTCGGAGAAGCAAGGATTCGGAGAGGAAAGACAAGTCATCAAGGAGCTACACAAGAAGAAAACATCAAGCTCATGTAGGTGAATGGGTCTCCGGCTCCGACTTCGACAATCAATCCGAAGGAAGCTATCACTCCAACTCCGACTACAGTCAAGATGAAGGTGTTGCCGGTCTTGCTCTCGTATCCTCCAACTCCAACTCCTACGACTTATTTGATTCACCAAATGAGGGAATTGGAAGATGCTTCATGGCTAAAGGCCCCAAGGTATCACACCCTGAATTCATTGACTTCAATAGTGATGAGGATGACTTGCTTGGTGAAGATGAGCTCTTACATGATAAATCCAATAAACCTAGTAATGAAGAACGTGCTAGTAGTCTTTATAGTCGAGAAGACTCGAATGACAATGCTATGAAGGAGATTGAGCGTCTAACTAAAGAACTAAACACTCTTAAGTTAGCTCATGAAACAACTCAAGAAGATCATAGAGAGCTCCTAAGATCTCATGAGAAGCTACGCTTCGAGAAGCTCACTCTAGAGCAAGAACATGAGTTTCTAAAAGCTATCAATGACGATCTTCGGAAGAAGAGTTCTTCATATCTTGCCAAACGACTTCTCTTGTCTAATTTCTTGCCGCCCATTAAGACTAAGCATGACAAGCATAAGAAAAATTCTTTCTCTAGTAGTAACAATAACCATGCTAAATCCAATGTTGTTGCTTCTAGTAGTTCTCTTGATTCCACTAACAATGTTTCAAGCCAAGTTACACTTGAGCAAGAAAATAGTTTATTGAAAGGGATTATAGAGAAAGGTGTCTACAAGAGCCTTGCCGGAAGCAAGAACTTTGAGGAAATTGTTCGCAAGCAAGGAAGGCACCGGAAGAATCAAGGAATTGGTTTTGAGCGAAAGTTCAACGCCGAAGGTGTTGAATGGGAAGAAGGTCAATATCCTACTCCACAGTTTCTTTCTCAAAAGGAGAAGTATGATCCTACTTCTTCCAATGTGGAACAAGCACAAGATGACCTTCCACCACAAGACCACGAGCTAAAAGGCAAGGACAAGCTTCAAGAGGAGATTGATGCATTTATTGAAGCACCTCAAGCCATGGTCAAGTGGGTTCCCAAGAAAACGTCAAGTTCTACTTCGTCAAGCTCAACTACAACCCCAAGGATTCCCATCAAGATGATGTGGATCCCGAAGAAGAAGAACTAGAAAGTGCTTGAGGGTGACTCCGCCAACATACTTCACTCACATTCATTTTGGCAAAAACTTGTGCAATCAACTTCCACATCGTGCACTAATTCATGGAGTCACAAACCCTCTTGTTGGTAAGTCAAGGGACAAGGTAATCATTGCTTTCATGGACATCATCTATTGTGAATTTCAATCTATGTCCATGGATATCCTTGTTTGTTCCTTGTGGGACTAACCCATGTAGGTATTGAAAGTGCCCGAATCCAAAGGATAGCTCCAAACTCTTGATGATCTTCATCAACATTGAGCATACACATCTTCAACATCTACATGAAGTCTTCTACGACAACCCAAGGTTAGTTTGACCCTTTAAAAGGGGTTCTCACATCTAGGGGAGCTTTGCTCTAAAAATTTGAGCTAAAGCATCTTCAAATGATGTGAACACATCAATGCTTTATGTAAAAGTGGTAACCCCACTTGTGCTTAAACGATGAGTATGACCTATGATCAAATGTTCTCATTTGGCTCCTAAGTCAATATACTCATATAAAGATGACCTAGTCATCGACAAATTGTGTGTTAGTTGCTAGAGTTTTTGATTGTGCATGTTTGACACATATTTCATTTGCTATCTTATTGTGTGAGCATGTTGGATGCATGATTTTATCCATTCGAGGACATCCATTTGTTGTTTTGGTCGTTTTGATTTTTCTCGACCAAATGGATGGACAAGAATGCCTAAGTACCCCCCTAGCTATCTATGCTTTCTTGTCTCAAAATTCTATTCATGCTTACATCACAAACTTTGAACAAGTCATTTTGGACTCTCCGGGTGAGGAGCACTGAGCCACCGATCCGTCAAGGGCTAACTTCCAAAACCTTCTAATTGATTTCGGTCGGACTAAATCACTCAAACTCGGTCGAACCGAAAGCATTTAGACTGATCTAGGTTTTCATCTCGGTGAAACCGAGTTGTGATTTTCGGCGTGATCAAGTGCATAATCGCCTAGCAGTTATCCATCTCGGTGCCACCGAAGTTTTACAACTCGGTCCCACCGACAACAAAGGGGTATATATACTCGAGGGCGCGCGCTGATTTCTCCTTCAAACGTTTCGCCCCCACACCCCTTGCCGCCGCCGCCTTGGTCTCCGGATCGTCACCGTTGCTTTCAGGCCCTCGCGCAGTCTCCGCCGCCGTCAACGGACATCTCCTCCGTGCCGTTGCCGCCAGAGAAAAACTCCACCAAGTTAGGGTGAGTTTTGATCCCTCGTGCTCCCATCTCCGATTCAATGCACGTTTGGTTTGCCTAGAATCTTGCCACGATTGAAATCCTCCCTGTACACCAGATTAGTTCGTTTGAACTAGATTCGAGTAAAAGTTTTAGGGTTAGGTTTCCGCCGAACACATCTCGGTGAGACCGATTTTAGATTTTCGGTAAGACCGATTTGGCCTATGGCCATTGCACTGCACCCTTCGGTCCAACCGAGTTGTGCAAATCGGTGTGACCAAAATGGCGATTCTGTGAAACCCTAGTGTTGTCGGCAGGACCGAAACCCACTTCGGTCAAACCAAAAGTGGTGTGCCACGCTCCTGTTGAACACTTCGGATTCACCGAATTTTAAACTCGGTCTGACCGAAATGTCTTCTGTGAAAACCTAATACTAGAATTTGAACTCATTGGTTTGCAAAAACTTCTGCAGTTTGTGATAACTCTTCTTCTCTGCCTCCACCTTATCTATTGACAAAGTTGTCGCCATGTCGATGCCGTGGCAGTCGTAACAGGCCGAGACACCCATTGCAGATATTCCAGAGGCAGGCACTAGTCCTGATCCTAGCAGCTCATCAGATGATGGTGAGAGGAGTACACCAAGTGAATTGCCTCCTGCAGCCACCAGAGCCAGAAAGAAGAGGAACTCAGATGATGAGGACTCAGATTTTGTTGTTGAGGAAGAAGTGACCTCAAAGCCCAAGAGGAAGGTTGTTGCCAAAGAGCCACAAGGTCAACAAACCAAGAAGGGCACCAGGAAAGTCAAGCAGTCAACTGTTGCTAAGAAGCTGAATTTGGGAGAGGCAGCTCCAGCAAAGCCTGCTGCCAAGCCCAAGAAGACAGTCAGGAACATTCCAGCGTCTGAAAAGAACAAGGATGATGTGCCACCAGCTGTGTCAGATGATGAAGGACCAGTTTTGCAGAAACTTCGTCCAAAACTGCCACTACATAATGATGCTCATCCTCAAGCTGAGGATATGAAGGCAAGGAAAGATAGAGGTCTCGGGCTATGGAGACAAGCTGACCCATATGCCGTGAGGAGAAGAACTGCTGGTGATCCCAGATTTCACACCAGAGAGCAGCAGGACTTCTATGAGACTGTGCTGATGGACAAGAAGCCCATAGTCGCAGACACAAGATATGTTGACTGGAAGTACATTGACAGCGAAGAGCACAGAGATTTCTTTCCACATGTGCATGAAAGCTTCACTGCATGTGGCGTTGCAGACTTTGTAGGTCAGAAATTGACCAGTTGGAATGATGAGATGATAATGCAATTCTATGCCACAGCTCACTTCTACCCTGGTGGAAAGATTGTGTGGATGACTGAAGGGCAAAGATTTTCTTCATCTGTTGAAGAATGGGCAGAACTTCTGAATGCTCCAGTGCAACGAGAGGATGATATAGATGTATATGGGATTCCAAAGAAGAATCATGAATCCATGAAGAACATGTACAAAGAGGTTCCAGCAAAAGATTTGGGAATCTGGAAGCTCGGCTCAGTCTACTATCTCCAGGCAGGCCTACCTACCACTAATACTATTTTGAGGCATACCTTGATGCCCAAGTCTGGAGATCATCGCATGATCAGAGGATACTCTATCAACATGCTGCACATACTTGATGAGAAAGCACCTTTCAAGGTGATGGACTTGATGGTAGAAACCATTAAGAGGACTGCAGCTGACCAGAAAAGGTCATGTGGATTTGCCCCGCAGATTCAGATGCTTATCAATGCCAAGTTTGGCACGGGCACATTCTTGTTGGATAGAGAACATTTACCACTGCAGCCAGAGCATGAAGACAATGATGTTGTGATGGATGAGGAGGATCCAACATCTGTTGAAGGTCAAGCCAAGATCGAAGCTGCCAAGAAAGCCAAAGCTGGCAAGGAAGCAGTAGCAGCAGCAGCTAAACCAAAGAGCTTCGGAGAGCAGATTCTTGAAGCTACCCAAAGGATTGAACAACGCCTGGCCAGCATTGTACAGTCTCAGGAGAGCCTAGAGAGGATTGTTGAGGACAAGATCCACGCTCTGGATGTGAAGTCGATCAAGTGCAAGTGATGTCAATAAGCTTGAGGCAGACATTAAGGAAGCAAAGGAGAAGGAAGAGCTTATGCGTGAGATGCAGGATGACTTAGTCCAGATGCTTATCAACAGATCGCTCCGGTTCCCACAGACCCCGATCATTTGCTATTCCAAAGGATGACACGGGACTACAGCTTCAAGACCTCCCACAGTTCCAAAGATTACTCCTACTCCAGCTCCGGCTCAAAGGACCACTCCTCTAGCACAGACATCGGTGAAGTCTTCGCCGATCTTTGTCATATCAACTCCAACATCAACCCCAGACGGAGCCGCCAACAGAGTCCCCAAAGGACGCTTAGCTCTATGCTTTTCGAACTTTTGGTAACTTGTTGCCAAAGGGGAGAAATTGTATAGATCATAGGACTTCGAGAGAGAGAGTGCTGTTGTTTTTGCGCTTTTGCTCTTTCGTTCTTTTGCGGTTTCTTTGAGATACTTTTGGTTTTCGAGACATTCAGTGTGTTTGATACTACGTTCGATTCTACCTTAATGAGTGCTTGGTCGTACTATGCTTTAATGTGTGCTTAATGCTTATCATATGCTATTCCTATCTTGTATGACCATTTACTCATGTCTTGGTGATCGGGTGCATGCTGTTCATTCTTATCATTTTGTGCGCTCCACCAAGATGTATGTGACATGGAAGAGTGACCCATGATCCTAATCGATTGTGCATTTGCATTCAAACGCAAATCTTAAATAATGCACAAATTTAGGGGGAGCTCTTGCTTATCACATACTTCTCAAAGCTTATTTATATTATTCATTGATTATATCCATTGTGAAGCTTTGATCTATATGTTGTCATCAATTACCAAAAGGGGAGATTGAAAGTGCAAATAATCCCCGGTGGTTTTGGTAATTAATAACAATATATATATCATTGAACTAATAGTTTCTTGAGAATCATTTCAGAAAGTTCAATGATATGGGTATGGCAAGGATCAAGAAGTGGACCCTCAAAATGCTAAGGCAAGCATTGGCAAAAGCTCAAGACTCCATTTTTGGTTTAGTGATCCAAGATCACATTGAGTCCATAGGAAAAGCCAATACTATTAAAAGGGATGAGGTTATGATGATGATCTGGTTGCTCAAGTGCTTAGTGATACATCTCCTAAACTATCAAAGAACTTTCACCGCCATATACACTCATAAGTAGTCTCGGTCCCACCGATTTTCCAAACTCACCACACCGAGATGAACCACCTCAGCCATAAAGCCAAACCCTAGCAAACTCGGATTTTCCGATTTCGAACTCGGTCTCACCGAAAATGAGTTGCCAAGCTTCAGAATCTTCATCATCAAATCGGTGTCACCGAGATGATGAAGTCGGTCCCACCGAAATTGGCATGCTCTTGTCATTGCACGAATCGGACTAACCGAGATTGTATTTTCGGTCCCACCGAAAATCCCAACGCTCACATTATTTGAACTTTCGGTCTCACCGAGTTGTCAACTTCGGTCCCACCGAGATTGGTCAAATGTGTGTAACGGTTGGATTTTGTGTGGAGGCTATAAATACCCTCCACCCCTCTTCATTCGTGGAGAGAGCCATCGAAAGAACTACCACTCCTACCTTACATTTCGAGAAGAGAACTACCTACCCTTGTGTTGAGATCAAGTTGCTCCACTCCCACCATATGAAGCTTGATCTCTAGCCTTCCCAAGTTGCTTTCCACTCAATCCTTTCTTCCACCACAGCCAAATCGGTGAGGAGAGTTGAGTGTTGGGGAGATTATCATTTGAAGCACAAGAGCAAGGAGTTCATCATCATCAACACCATCTATTACCTTTTGGAGGGTGGTGCCTCCTAGATTGGTTAGGTGTCGCTTGGGAGCCTCCACGAGATGTGGATTTGAACCAAGAAGTTTGTAAGGGCAAGGAGATCGCCTACTTCGTGAATCTACCCCGAGTAAGGCTAGCCCTCTGTGGGCGTAGGCCATGATGGAATAGACAAGGTTGCTTCTTCGTGGACCCTTCGTGGGTGGAGCCCTCCGTGGACTCTCGCAGCCGTTACCCTCCGTGGGTTGGAGTCTCCATCAACGTGGAAGTTCGATAGCACCACCTATCGGAACCACGAGAAAAATCACCGCGTCTCCAAAATTGCGTTTGCTCTTCTCCACCTCTCTTTACTACATGTGCAATTTACTTTCCGCTGCCTATACTCTAGAATTGCATGTGTAGGGTGATGCTTGACTTGATCATAATTGTGAATCTGCCAAAAACTGTTCTTTGTCAAAAGGCAGAATTTTTATATTGTCAAGTAGTCTAATCACCCCCCCTCTAGACATACTTTCGATCCTACAATTTGTTCATCCACCGTAATACTTATGCTATCTTGAGAGAAGCCACTAGTGAAACCTATGGCCCCCGGGTCTATCTCTTATCATATTTGCTTTCCATCTACTTTTATTTACATCTTTACTTTTTGCATCTATATTATAAAATACAAAAAATATATTTATCTTATCATACTATCTTTATTAGATCTCACTTTTGCAAGTGGCCGTGAAGGGATTGACAACCCCTTTATTGCGTTGGTTGCGAGTTCTCAATTGTTTTGTGTAGGTGCGTGGGACTTTTGAGGAGCCTCCTACTGGATTAATACCTTGGTTCTCAAAAACTGAGGGAAATACTTACGCTACTATTGCTGCATCACCCTCTCCTCTTCGAGGAAAGCCAACGCAAGCTGAAGACGTAGCACTCGCCCAAACGTTGTAGTGGCCATGGCCCGCCATGGGCCGTACGATCCATGGGCCATGTACGGGACAGACGATCCATGGCCTTCTATGGGCCGTCGGATCCATGGGCCTCCAATGGGCCGTCAGATCCATGGGCCTTCTACGTCTCGTAGGATACACGGGCTTTCTACGTCTCGTAGGATCCATGGGCCTTGTAAGGGCCAACTCATCTATGGCCCTTGTACGGGCCTTTAATGGGCCGTAGACGGGCTAGAGTGGAAATCGTACGTTTTATGGGCTGACCTTAACGGCTGTTAATAGGCCGTATTTGGTGATGCTATGAAAATGGCCCAACAGATTAACGGTCCACAAATGGGCCGACTGTAATGACAGGCTGAATTTGGCCCACAAGCAGAAAATTACAGTAACGAGCCGTCAGTAACTGAATGCTGCAAATGAGCCCAAGAATAAATGGGCCCTTAGAAGGCCGAAAGATAACTTGGGCTGGAAACAACCCAATTAAATAATGGGCCGTTAATGGGTAGAAAGTGATACACTGTTCTTTACGGGCCAGTTTCACCACGAGCGGTTAATGGCCCAAGAGTTACAAAGGGCCTCATATGGGTCGAAAGAAGTCATGGGCCACACATGGGCCAGAAGTTAAAATGGGTTCGAATCATGTTGGACGGCCCAGATGACGCTACTGGGCCTAATTTGGAGAGGTCGTAACGGGCCCTGGGTTAGCGGGCTGTAATGGGCTATATGCGAACGGGCCGTTAACAGACTTTCCGTGGGCCGGCCCGCCACATTTTGACCAAGTCAAACAGGCCGGCCTTTTCACTGGAATGGGCCTCTATTGGGCCGTGCCACGTGTCGCCATATCATAGGCGCCTTCGGTCCAATGAGTGGATGACAACTGTCCCAACGGTGAGCCAACACGTGTTTCCTCCAGCCAATGATGATTTTACACGTGGAAAATCCCCATTGGTCGGGGCTGTTAACGGGTTATCGGATCCAAAATCGGTGCTGATAGATTAATAGCGTTCCGTTACGGCGGATCCCACGTGTCGGTCACCCTTGACGAAAGCACTTCTGTGACATGCGATTTATCATCTTGGAAGTGGACACTTCCGTGATGATAATTTTGGTAATGTCATGAAACACTTCTACGACAGCACAGGTATGACTATCTTGATTCTGTCATAAAATCGTCTTGGATGTACATGCATGACAAAATACGCGACCTACTGTGACAAACATGTATCATCACGGAAGTGTATTTTTTTGTAGTGTAGGTTTCACTAGTGGCTTCTCTCAAGATAGCATAAGTATTACGGTGGGTGAACAAATTACTGTCGAGCAATTGATAGAAAAGTGCATAGTTATGAGATTATCTAGGCATGATCATGTATATAGGCATCACGTCCGTGACAAGTAGATCGAAACGATTCTGCATCTACTACTATTACTCCACACATTGATCGACACCTGCCTGCATCTAGAGTATTAAGTTCACGAAGAACAGAGTAACACATTAAGAAAGATGACATGATGTAGAGGGATAAACTCATGCAATATGATATAAATCTCATCTTTTTATCCTCGATGGCAACAATACAATACGTGCCTTGCTGCCCCTGCTGTCACTCGGAAAGGACACCACAAGATTGAACCCAAAGCTAAGCACTTCTCCCATTGCAAGAAAGATCAATCTAGTAGGCCAAACGAAACAGATAATTCAAAGAGACTTGCAAAGATAACCAATCACACATAAAATAATTCAGAGAAGATTCTATTATTTCTCATAGACAAACTTGATCATAAACCCACAATTCATCGGATCTCTACAAACACACCGCAAAAAGAGTTACATCAAACAGATCTCCAAGAAGATCGAGGAGAACTTCGAATTGAGATTCAAAGAGAGAGTAGAAGTCATCTAGCTAATAACTATGGACCCGAAGGTCTATGGTAAACTACTCACAACTCATCGGAGAGGCCTTGGAGAAGATGTAGAGGCCCTCCATGGTCGATTCCCTCTCTGGCGGAGCGCCGGCGAAGTCTCTAAGATGGGATCTCGCGGATACAGAAGGTTGCGGCGGTGGAAATAGTTTTTCGTGGTGCTTATGGATGTTTTTGTGGTACGTAGATATATATAGGCGAAGGAAGTAGGTCAGGGGAACCACAAGGGGCCCACGAGGGTGGGGGGCGCACCTGCCCCCTAGGGCACGCCGGGCACCCTCGTGGCCGCCTCAGTTACTTCTTGACGTCCACTCCAAGTCTCCTGGATTGCGTTTGTTCCAAAAAGATCGCTCTCGAAGGTTTCATTCCGTTTGGACTCCGTTTGATATTCCTTTCCTTCGAAACACTGAAATAGGCAAAAAAAAACAGCAATTCGGGCTGGGCCTCCGGTTAGTAGGTTAGTCCCAAAAATGATATAAAAGTGTAGAGTAAAGCCCATAAACATCCAAAACGGGTAATATAATAGCATGGAACAATAAAAAATTATAGATATGTTGGAGACGTATCAAGCATCCCCAAGCTTAATTCCTGCTCGTCCTCGAGTAGGTAAATGATAGAAACATAATTTTTGATGTGGAATGCTACCTAGCATATTTCTCAATGTAATTTTATTTATTGTGGCATGATTGTTCAGATCCAAATGATTCAAGATAAAAGCTTATAAAACATAAAAATAGTAATACTTGAAGCATACTAACAAGTAATCATGTCTTATCAAAATAGCATAGCCAAAGAAAGTTTATCCCTACAAAATTATATAGTTAGGCCATGCTTCATATTTATCACACAAAATACTCCCATCATGCACAACCCCGGTTTCGGCCAAGCAATTGGTTCATACTTTTTAACACGCTTCAGCTTTTTCAACTCTTACGCAATACATGAGCGCAAGCCATGGACATAACACTATATGTGTAATATGGTGGCGGTTGTGAAGACAAAAAGGGAGAAGATAGTCTCACATCAACTAGGTGTATCAACAGGCTATGGAGATGCCCATTAATAGATATCAATGTGAGTGAGTAGGGATTCCCATGCAACGGATGCACTAGAGCTATAAATATATGAAAGCTCAACAAAAACAACTAAGTGGGTGTGCATCCAACTTGCTTGCTCACAAAGACCTAGGGCATTTTGAGGAAGCCCATCATTGGAATATACAAGCCAAGTTCTATAATGAAAAATTCCCGCTAGTATATGAAAGTGACAACATAGGAGACTCTCTATCATGAAGATCATGGTGCTACTTTGAAGCACAAGTGTGGAAAAGAGATAGTAGCATTGTCCCTTCTCTCTTTTCTCTCATTTCTCTCTTTTTTCTTTTTTTTTCTTTTTTCTTTTTCCTTTTTTTATTTGGTGGACTTCTTTGGCCTCTTTTTTTATATGGGCTTCTTTGGCCTCTTTTATTTTTATAAAGTCCGAAGTCTCATCCCGACTTGTGGGGGAATCATAGTCTTCATCATCCTTTCCTCACTTGGGACAATGATCTAACAATGGAGATCATCACACTTTTATTGATTTACAACTCAAGAATTACAACTCAATACTTAGAACAAAATATGACTCTATGTGAATGCCTCCGGCGGTGTACCGGGATATGCAATGAATCAAGAGTGACATGTATGAAAAATTATGACGGTGGCCTTGCCACAAATACGATGTCGACTACATGATTATGCAAAGAGCAATATGACAATGATGGAGCGTGTCATAATAAACGGAACGGTGGAAAGTTGCATGGCAATATATCTCGGAATGGCTATGGAAATGCCATAATAGGTAGGTATGGTGGCTGTTTTGAGGAAGGTAAATAATGGGTGCATGATACCGGCGAAAGTTACGCGGCATAATAAAGGCTAGCAATGGTGGAAGGGTGAGAGTGCGTATAATCCATGGACTCACATTAGTCATAAAGAACTCATATACTTATTGCAAAAGTCTACTTGCCCTCGAAGCAAAGTACTACTACGCATGATCCTAGGGGAAGGGTTGGTAGGAGTTAACCATCGCGCGATCCCGACCTCCACTCAGAAGGAAGATAATTAAAAGAGCACCCCATGTGAGGGAGTCCCGGACTAGGGAGTGTCCGGATAACCAAACTATCATCTTCGGCCGGACTCCTGGACTATGAAGATACAAGATTGAAGACTTCGTCTCGTGTCCGGATGGTACTTTCCTTGGCGTGGAAGGCAAGCTTGGCGATACGAATATGTAGATCTCCTACCATTGTAACCGACTCTAGTAACCCTAACCCTCTTCGGTGCCTATATAAATCGGAGGGTTTTAGTCGGTAGGACGAACAACAATCATACCATAGGCCAGCTTCTAGGGTTTAGCCTCTCTGATCTCGTGGTAGATCTACTCTTGTACTACCCATATCATCAATATCAATCAAGCTGGAGTAGGGTTTTACCTCCATCGAGAGGGCCTGAACCTGGGTAAAAACATCGTGTCCCTTGTCTCCTGTTACTATCTGCCTAGACGCACAGTTCGGGACCCCCTACCCGAGATCAACCGGTTTTGACACCCACATTGTCGCTTTCATTGGGAGTTCCTCTGTGTCATCATCTTTAGGCTCGATGGCTCCTCCGATCATCAAGAATGATGCGGTCCAGGGCGAGACTTTTCTCCCCGGACAGATCTTCGTATTCGGCGGCTTTGCACCGTGGGCCAATTCACTTGGCCATCTGGAGTAGATTGAAAGCTACGCCCCTGGCCATCAAGTCAGATTTGGAAGTTTGAACTATACGGCTGACGTCCGCGGAGACTTGATCTTCGACGGGTTCGAGCCACTGCCAAGTCGCGCCAGATCATCACGATGGGCATGATCTTGCTCGCTGCGACAAGGCCTCGAGGCCGCACAAGTGTCCGCTCTGACCCTTAGCTCGGAGCCGACTGCGCCGATCGAGGATGGGTGGCTGGACACTGCCTCAGGGGCTGCTATCTCTATGGCGATTGAGCCGAACACCAACCCTCTCCTTTGCGAAGCTCGTGAATCCAAGGTTCCGGACTCCTCTCCGGACTCCGAACCTTCCGCGCCCCTGCCAATTGAATCCGATTGGGCGACAATCATGGAGTTCACTGCTGCGGACATCTTTCAGCACTCGCCCTTTAGTGACATCCTGAATTCGCTAAAGTTTCTCTCTTCATTAGGAGAGCCCTGGCCGGATTATGGTCAGGAAGGTTGGGATGCGGACGACGAAGAAATTCAAAGCCCACCCACCACCCACTTCGTAGCCACTGTCGATGACTTAAACGACATGCTCGACTTCGACTCCAAAGACTTCGACGGTATGGACGACGATGCAGGAGACGACCAAGAACCAGTGCCTACAGGGCACTGGAAGGCCACCTCGTCATATGACATATACATGGTGGACATCCCAAATGATGGGAATGGCGATGGAACAACGGAGGATGACCCCTCCAAGAAATAGCCTAAGCGCCGGCGTCAGCGGCGCAACTCTAAATCCCGCCATAGCAAAAACGGAGATTCCAGCACCGGAGACAATAACACCCCGGACAGTGCCGAAGACAACCCCCTCCAGCAGGATTCAGCGCAGGAGGATGGAGAAGACAACCCTCATGAGAGAGTGGCAGACAGAGAGGTAGAGGACGATAATTACATGCCTCCCTCCGAATACGAGGCAAGCCTCGGCGACGATGAATTTGTCGTGCCTGAGGATCCCGTCGAACAAGAGTGTTTCAAACGCAGGCTTATGGCCATGGCAAGCAGCCTCAAGAAAAAGCAGCAACAGCTTAGAGCTGACCAAGACTTGCTAGCCGACAGATGGACTGAAGTCCTCGCGGCTGAAGAGTATGAACTCGAACGCCCCTCCAAGAACTACCCAGAATGCAGGCTGCTACCCCGATTAGAGGAGGAAGCACCTAAACATACATCACCAACGCATGATACGGCCGACCGGCCACCTCGTGGCCGCGACAGAGAGGCCTCTCGGCCCTCCACTCAAGCCGCACCCCGGCGCCGCTCAAAGAATAACAAGGCGCGGGGAAATGCGCCACACCTGCGGGATATATTGGAGGACAAGGCAAGACAAACAAGATCGATCTACGGATCGCGTGGGCGCCCCACTATGCGTGATGATAACCGTCACGTCGGATATGGCAATTCCGACCGGGCTGAACACAGTAGACAAAGCTCATTTGAGCTACGTCGTGATATAGCCCAATACAGGGGCACCGCACACCCACTATGCTTCACAGAGGAAGTGATGGATCACCAAATCCCTAAGGGTTTCAAACCCGTAAACACTGAATCATACGATGGCACAACAGATCCTGCGGTCTGGATCGAGGACTACCTCCTTCATATCCACATGGCTCGCAGTGACGATCTACACGCCATCAAATACCTCCCACTCAAGCTTAAAGGACCAGCTCGTCATTGGCTTAACAGCTTGCCAACAGAGTCAATTGGTTGTTGGGAAGACCTAGAAGCCCCATTCCTCGAGAACTTCCAGGGCACCTACGTGCGACCACCAGACGCCGATGACCTAAGACACATAATTCAGCAGCCAGAAGAATCGGCTAGACAATTCTGGACACGGTTCCTAACCAAGAAAAATCAAATCGTCGACTGTACGGATGCAGAGGCCCTTGCAGCCTTCAAACATAACATCCGCGATGAGTGGCTTGCCCGCACCTAGGACAGAA
The DNA here is from genome assembly GCA_021437245.1 of Aegilops speltoides. NCBI lineage: Eukaryota > Viridiplantae > Streptophyta > Magnoliopsida > Poales > Poaceae > Aegilops > Aegilops speltoides. The sequence goes on from CM038143.1 coordinate 442,148,501, forward strand.
AAGCCAAATCCATGGCAGCCCTCACAACACTCATGACCCGCTTCACGGGAGAGGATAGCTGGCTAGCTCGTAGTAACAATATGACCAAGAGCCCTGGTAATTCGGATACCAAGGATAGCAACGACAGGTCGCGTCACAACAAGCACAAGCGCCACATTAATGGCGATAATGCTGAAGATACGACAGTCAATGCCGGATTCAGAGGCTCTAAACCCGGTCAGCGGAAAAGGCCATTCAAAAGAAATACTCCGGGCCCGTCCAATTTGGACCAAATACTTGATCGCTCGTGCCAGATACACGGCACCCCCGAAAAGCCAGCCAATCACACCAACAGGGATTATTGGGTGTTCAAACAGGCAGGCAAGCTAACTGCCGAAAACAATGACAAGGGGCTGCATAGTGATGACGAGGAGGAGCCCAAGCCGCCGAACAATGGAGGACAGAAGGGCTTTCCCCCACAAGTGCGTATGGTGAACATGATATACGCAACCCACATACCCAAAAGGGAGCGGAAGCATGCACTAAGGTACGTATATGCGATGGAGCCAGTCGCCCCAAAGTTCAACCGGTGGTCCTCTTGCTCGATCACTTTTGATCAAAGGGACCTCCCCACTAGCATCCGCCATGGCGGATTTGCCGCATTGGTTCTAGACCCAATCGTTGACGTTTCATCTCACTAGAGTCCTGATGGATGGCGGCAGCAGCCTGAACCTGCTATATCAGGATATAGTGCGCAAGATGGGCATAGACCCCTCAAGAATTAAACCCACAAAGACGACCTTCAAAGGTGTCATACCAGGTGTAGAGGCCAATCTGCAGTGCTCGATTACACTTGAAGTGGTCTTGGATCCCGGATAACTTCCGAGCGAGGAGTTAATCTTCGACATAGTCCTGCTCGCAGCGGCTATCACGCGATCGCTTTCGGACGAACCGCACGGTAAAGTTCAATGCGGTGCCGCGACTACGATACCTCAAGCTCAAGATGCCAGCCCTCGAGGAGTCATTACGGTCAACGGAAACACAGAACGCTCTCTTCAAACGGAGGAACATACGGCGGCCCTCGCGGCAGAAGTACAAAGCAGCCTCTTAAGGCAATTCTCGAGTTCGGCTATTAAACGGCCGGACACCGTCAAGCGCTACCGAGTAACTCTACAACAAGACCGCTGGCATGTTCCGAGCATGCGCGAGTAATGCGGCCCCAACCCCAGCCCTCGCGAAATGGCGAAACCAGTACTACGCGCACATAATTACGCTCTGGAAATACCATGGGCATAGGGGGAGGGGCACGACCATGGCAGGCCCAGAATGCAGCTCAACTGTACCAGGGGCTCCCAATTGTGTCATTCTTCTTTTTTTTACTCTCAGGACTCCTTTCCGAGAAGCCCTGTCCGGCAGTAGAACCGCCGAACACACGATGCAACAGCCAGGGAAGTAGAAAGCTACGTCGAGTGTACAGGTGGTCTCTATAATGAGCAGTATAGTTGTTTTACATATAATTCCGCAGCTCGCTTCTGGAGGGGCACATGTCAAATAGTCCCATCCCTTGCTTATCGCACTATTTGTATCATTCTGCTTTTACCGCAGCTTTCTTGAATAAACAATGCATAGCTTTTGCCTATTATTGCATTCCTTTTTTATTTATATATGTTCACTTATGACATGTTGCATCCGTACGCTTTGGTACGAGCAAATACACCAGGGGCTTAAGTACCCCAAAATATGGTGTGATAAGTCCGAACACTTTCACAAGTGCGGCACCCCGAACTTATAGCATTATATGCATCGGCTCCGAATCATGTCTTGGGTCAATAGTTGGGTTTGCCCGGCTCCATATTTTGCTACCTTACGCCCGCTATATCGCTAAGGTAGCGCTGGGAGAACCACTGTGATTGTGCCCCGGTTGAGCTGGGTTGAGCACCTCAGTGGAGAAAGCTAAAACTGACCGTCATGATAGGGCGAGAGCCGGTCGCTGTTCGAGAGGTTTTCGAGTCCCTAAAGACTTAGGCCGCTTAGAGCGAGGAGTTGGCTTTGTCCGACCTAGGCGTGGATAGCGCCCCGAATTCGGTCTTCCAAATACTAGGGGCTTCGCCGAAATTTAAAATTATAGAATTCTATGGCTAAGTGAGAGTGTTCAAGCATTATAGTCCGGTTGCCTTGTTCGTTGCGCTGAGCGCCTCCCTCAAGGACCCAAGAATGGGAAAAAGAGCTCAAGTTTATCCCTAACACCCCGACTTGTGGCATGGGGCGAAGCCGTTTACGACTCGCCATCTCTCAAATTTAATAAACGGCCGCACAGAAGGTAATATTTTAAATTCACAAGTGTTGCTTAGCGCATATGAACAAATTTTCAAGCGTACAGGATAACAAATGCGAGTTTACTTAAAAATTACATCTTTGGAGCATTCGTCCGCTATAGGCGGGCACCCTTCACGACGCCCACATAATACATCTCGGGCTTGCGATACTCCCTGCCCGGCGGTGGAGCGTCCGTCACAAGCTTCTCAGCGTCCATCTTGCCCTAGTGCACTTTAGCACGGGCAAGGGCCCTACGGGCACCTTTGATATAGACGGAATGCTTGACGACTTCAATCCACGGACAAGCATCCACCAGCCGCCTCACCAGCCCGAAGTAGCTCCCAGGCATGGCCTCCTTCGGCCACAACCGAACTATGAGGCCCTTCATGGCCTATTCGGCCACCTTATGGAGCTCGACTAGCTGCTTCATCTGGTCGCACAAGGGCACCGGGTGTCCGGCCTCAGCATACTGAGACCAGAACACCTTCTCCGTCGACCTCCCCTCCTCATCCCAGTAGAATGTGGCAGCGTCAGACACACTGCGGGGGAGATCTGCGAATGCTCCTGGAGAGCTCCGGATTCGGGTAAGGAACAAGTAATTCACTTTCACGTGCTTGCTTTGCATGAAGAATGCCTTACCAGCCGCTATCTTCTTTATTGCCTCAATTTCCTGGAGGGATTTTTGGCTTCGGCCTTAGCGGCTTTGGCGCTCTCAAGAGCCGAGGCGAGCTCGGACTCTCGAGTCTTTGAGTCATGCTCCAAACTCTCGTGTTTTTCCACGAGCACGGAGCTCTTGCCGCACCTCCGCCACCCGCGCCTCCGCTTCTCTCTCTTGGTGCGTTCATGGCCGCATTGCTTTGGCCCGACACCGCCTTCGTGGTCGCCACCTCGCTTGTGGCCCTGCAATTCTCACGTTATTCCCGTTATTTTTTGCAACCACATCTTTTATATACTTCCATAAGGTATTACTTACCTTCCTTGTCCTCGAGCTGCTTCTTGGCAAGGTCGAGCTCGTTCTCGGACCACTCGAGGCTCTGCTTCAATGCATTGACCTCCGCAGTCAATGCGGCAGAGGTCAGCAGCGCAGCCTGCATTCCCATATTGACATGCTTATGTTAGACTCCTGCGTATATCTTTTTAGATCCTCAGTTCGACTTTTCTTTCCGAACACCAAACTGAGCATCATGGGCTACTGTCTATGCGGTAATATTTCTACATATCTTAAATACATACCTCAAAGCCTGTTAGAAGGCTGGCACAGGCTTTAGTCAACCGCTCTTGGCGAACTGAACTTTCTGGATCACCGCACTCATAACAGTGTGGTGCTCCTCGTCGATGGAGGCACCTTTAAGCTCCTCCAGCAAATTATCCGGTGCCTCCGGTTGAACGGAGGTCACCAGTGTCGCAGTCTCGCCCTTCTTACGAAGGGGCCGCCTGCCGGACTCCCGAGCCACTGAAGGTTCCGGTGCGGAGTCCGGCCTAGGGCCGAACACAGAACCCTTCGGGGTTTGATCCCCCTTGTGCCCGAAGTCCGGGAGGTTACCTTGCGGCACCCCCGGGACCTCCTCCTCCTGGATGGGCCCCTTGGGGGACCCCACCTCGGCGTCATCCGCAGCGCGAGGAGAGCAGACGGCCGGTAGTGAAGTGCTATTCACGTCCGACGAAGCCAGGGAGCCGCTTGTTGAAGTGTCGAGCCCGTACTTAGGCGGGCTGCAGGGTTATATTCGGCGTTAGGAGATTCTACGCGACAACGCCATGAATTATTCTGGCATCCGGACACTTACGATGTCGCCAGGGGCTTAGTCCTTGGTGGCCACTCCTCTTCGCCGTCGTCGGCGTTGGTGGAGTAGTCCGGAGGGAGGGTCCTTTCCTTCTTGGACCCTTCGGCCTCCCCCGTTGGGCGGCCTTCCTTTTCTTCTCTCCCCGCGCTGGGGGAGAGGCCTCTTCTTCCTCCTCCTCGCCTTTGCGGGAGGAGTCCGCCTCGGAGTCGTCGGACGATGAGTCCGAAAACACCTGGCCCCGGGAACTCTTTCAAGTTCCCGTGGACTTCTTCTTGGCCTTCTTCTCCGGCACCACGTAAGGCGCCGGAGCCAGCAGCCCCGTTAATTGGGCGTCCGCTGGGTCTTCTGGCAAGGGAGCCGGACAGTGAATCTGCCCGGATTTCTGCTGCCAGGCCTGTCAAAGGTAAGGGAGTTTAGATCCCGCATAGAGTCAAACTATGGAAAATAAGTGTCCTGTAAAGGGCAAAATAGCTTACCTTGCCGGCTTGACGCTGCGAGCTGAATCCGTGATCTTCAGTAGCGGACGCGGGAGCCTCGGCGCCCTTGAACAGCACCTTCTAGGCATCTTCGTACGTAGTGTCGAAGAGCCTGCTCAAGGTTTGGTGTTGTGTCGGATCAAACTCCCACAAGCTGGAGGCCCGTTGTTGGCACGGGAGGATCCGGCGGATGAGCATGACCTGGACTACGTTGACGAGCTTGATCTTCTTGTTCACAAGGTTTTAGACACAGGTTTGGAGTCCGGTCAGCTCTTCCGAATTACCCCATGTCAGGCCCTTCTCTTTCCAGGAGGTGAGCCGTGTGGGGATGCCAGATCGGAACTCGAGGGTCGCTGCCCATTCAGGGTCACGCGGCTCGGTGATGTAGAACCACCCCGATTGCCACCCTTTGATGGTTTCCACGAAGGAGCCCTCGAACCATATAACGTTGGGCATCTTGCCCACCATGGCACCTCCACACTCCGCCTGCTGGCCCCCCACTACCTTCGGCTTGACATTGAAGGTCTTCAGCCATAAGCCGAAGTGGGGCTTGATGTGGAGGAAGGCCTCCCACATGACGATGAACGCCGAGATGTTGAGGACAAAATTCGGGGCCAGATCATGGAAATCCAGGCCGTAGTAGAACATGAGCCCCCGGACAAATGGGTGATGTGGAAAAACTAGTCCACGGAGGAAGTGGGTGAGGAACACCACCCTTTCATGGGGCCCGGGGGTGGGGATGAGCTGCCCCTTGTCGGGGAGCCGATGCGCGATGTCGCTGGACAAGTATCCGACCTTTCGCAGCCTCTTGATGTGCCCCTCCGTGATGGAGGAGGCCATCCACTTGCCTCCCGCTCCGGACATGACCGGGGAAGGTTGAGGCGAGATGTGCGGACTTGGGTGCTGGAGCTCGAGTGCGCGGAAATGGATAAGCAAAGGAGGAAGAAGGCGTATGTAAAAAGGTGGATTCTTATCCCCTTATATGGACGGACGAAGCTATGCGTCCCCACCAGCTTGGTAAAACTTGCTTATCTCCCAAGCGCCGTAATCAATGGCGCGGTTGGGTTACCCACGCCCGTATTGATGAGGATCGCGGAATAAGGGGACATGATCTCTGCTTTGACCAGACGTGCCAAGGAAGCCGCCTCGCTAAACACGCTAAGGTGGAACAATAAAAACGATTCGAATAAAGGCTTGGCCGTGGTGTGATGTCACGCCACGATATACATCAGCAGACTGAACTTGTGTAAAGATTATTCTCTCTACGGTGGTATGTGGAACTAATTTTGCAGAGCCGGACACTATCCTTGTGTTCAAAATCTTCTATGAAGTATTCGGAGGAGGAACCCGCCTTGCAATGCCGAAGACAATATGCGCACGGACTCGCTGCGTCACTGAAGCCTGGTTCAGGGCTACCGAGGAGTCCGGACTAGGGGTGTCTGGATAACCGAAATATCATCTTCGGCCGGACACCTGGACTATGAAGATACAAGATTGAAGACTTCGTCCCATGTCCGGATGGGACTTTCCTTGGCATGGAAGGCAAGCTTGGCGATACGGATATGTAGATCTCCTACCATTGTAACCGACTCTGTGTAAACCTAACCCTCTTCGGTGCCTATATAAACCGGAGGGTTTTAGTCCGTACGACAAACAACAATCATACCATAGGCGAGCTTCCAGGGTTGAGCCTCTCTGATCTCGTGGTAGATCTACTCTTGTACTACCCATATCATCAATACCAATCAAGCAAGAGTAGGGTTTTACCTCCATCGAGAGGGCCCGAACCTGGGTAGGAACATCGTGTCCCTTGTCTCCTGTTACCATCCGCCTAGACGCACAGTTCGGGACCCCCTACCCGAGATCTGCCGGTTTTGACACCGACACCATGCAACAAATTTGTCACACAACTTTTGCCATACATGCATGCTACGAGATTTGCCAACTTCAACACAAGTATTTCTCAATTTCATAATTACCCAACTAGCATGACTCTAACTTACCACCTTTATATCTCAAAACAATTTGTCAGGACCCGACTCAATGCCACATTGATCTAGCATGTAACACCTCATATCACTTTGCGGTCTCACACACGGTATCCCTATGGGTGCCGCCTTACCTTTGCCCGGGACCGTTTGCGCCTTTTGGCACAGGTATATGATAGTGTCGCTAGCATCCATATGATAAGGAGCCCGGGCTGACATGGCTAGTCGTGAACCCAAAGTGGCACTAACTTACAGGGACAGGCATACATGACCCAGCAACGAACGTGTCGGTCATCAGTGAGTGAATCCGGGCTGTAGCAGCTGGGCTAGCAGGACTCGAGAACTGGCTATAGCAGGCTAACAGACTCAGTAGACACCGCGTGACATTTCCTTGAAGGGATGACACAGAACGAAGAAGGACACAGTGGCCAGCCTAAGTGTTCGGAGCAGTAGCAAGCTACCATGGCTCAATGGAAGCACTAGGAGACATTTCCCGGTAAGAGAGGCTACTAAGGATAAACAACTAGATAGTCAGATCCCACACATACCAAGCATTTCAATAACATACACACAATATGCTCGATATGTGCAAATACAACATGGCATCACAACATGACTCTACAACTCAAGTATTTTATTCAATAGGCTCCGAGGAGCGAGATATTACAAACATGGGTCTCATGACCCAACATTCAGAGCATACAAGTCAAATCACATGCGGAAGCTTAACATGTGTGAGTACAGACAACTACAAATGAAAAAGGCTGAGAAGCCTGACTAACTACCAGATCCTGCCGAGGCACAAGATCGTAGCTGAGGTAACAAGCTAAACGTCGAAGTTCACGCGGAACTACTAGTGAGACCGAAGTCTCTCTGCAAAAACATAAAATAGGCAAACGTGAGTACAAATGTACCCAGCGAGACTTACATCAGAACTAACTACATATGCATCATTATCAACAAAGGGGATGGTGGGGTTTAACTGCAGCAAGCCAGCTTTGACTCAGTGTCTATCCTATACTACGACTGCAAGTAACTCTTTTGAGGCGGTGCACACGAGTCCACATATTCACCATAACAATACACCACTATGGATCCGCTCCCGTCTCCCTACGAGAACGCCATCCATAGCACTCACGCTTATCTTGCACATTTTAGAGTATCCACTTTCACTTGTCTATGAACCTACAGCAACCCGAAGTCCTTTTCATGACACGGCTATTCAATAGATGATGTTAACCCCGCAGGGTGTACTTCTTCACACATGCTCGCCACTTACCGCCAGTACACCTCGTGTATCTCAAAGAACCTTCAAGCGGAAGCATGGCGAGGAGTCGGCCACGACCGACTAACCACACAAGTCTCTCGTCCGTGTTTATCGCCTATTAGGGTTCCATCCGCAAGGAGATCCGGTCGGGTGTCGCCACGGCCCCAAACGATGTGAGCAGGGTTCCCAAGCCCACCTAGATGGGTGGATCTCACGCTGGTACACCGTACATGGTGCCTAGTCTGTCCCAAGCCCACTGCACGGGTGCCACTTGGTAGACTACTAAGACTACCTACAAACACCGTAAACTAGTTGCAACTCTTGGACAGAGATCATGTTGATTAATAAGTCGAGAGGGGTTGAGTTACGTAACCCAATGTGTGGTAGTAACTGCTCATGGATCACAAACACGTAACTCGGTTCCGAGGACGGCTGCAATGAGACAACCCACCATGTACTCCTACATGGCCTCTCACCGCTACCTTTACCAAATCGTGTTCACACACTTAGCTCTCAACAGTAGGACATGTTCACCACATTCCAATTCATCCCCGATGAATCAGACCTAACACAACTCTAAGCAATAGCAGGCATGACAAACAAGCATGAATGAGTAGGCACATCAGGGCTCAAACAACTCCTACTCATGCTAGTGGGTTTCATCTATTTACTGTGGCAATGACAGGTCATGCAGAGGAAAGGGGTTCAACTACCGCAGCATGTAACAGTTGAATCGTTGTTGTCCTAATGCCGTAAAAGAGAGCAGGAGTGAGAGAGTGGGATTGTATTGGAATGAACAAGGGGGTTTTGCTTGCCTGGCACTTCTGAAGATAGTATAGTTCTTCATCGGTGTCATCGAACTCGTCGTCGGTACATGTCTATCGAGAGGGAACAAATACCGGCAAACAAGGAAGAACACAATCAATCCAATGCACAATATGATGCATGATCATGACATGTCTATATGTTGTGATTTGATCTAATGCAACTAGCAACAGGTTAAATGGAGTTGGTTTGAACCCTAGGTTCAAATTCAAACTCCATATGTGAGGGTTTAAACGCCACTTATATGATTTGGCCTAAAAAGCAGCTATAAGTTGTTCTAACATGCATTAAAATGGTACATATGGATAGATTGGATTTTTCTGATCATTTTTCATATATAAATTATTTTATTTGGAGCTAAGGTTGATTTTATATGATTTTTAGAAGTTAGCACTATTTTCTAGAATTTCCTGAATAAGAATAAATCCAGAAAAAAGAGTTATTATGTCAGCACTGTGTCACTATGACGTCAGCTGGTCAACAGGGTCGCCCAAAGTCAAACCTGATGGCTGGGACCCACGGGTCAGTGTAACAGGGCTGGTTTGGGTGGATGACATGTGGGACCAGTCAACGGCCGCGTCAGCAAGGTCAATGCTGACGTGTGGGTCCCAGTGGGTTATGAACTAATCTAAACAGAAACTTAAATTAAACTAAACAGGCACAGGGCCCACATGGCAGTGGCACTATGGGTGGTTTAGCTGGGTCATTAGTGCTAACTAAACCGAGATTAGGCCGATGGCTCGTCGCCGGCGAGGTCAGTGGCGGCGAAGCGCGTCGGGTTTCGCCCACAGGCGACCATTTGGACGGCGGATTGGTGCTACGCGTAGCTGGGGGTCGCACGCATCTGGTAGTGCAAGTGGGAGGAGCTGGGGTGGAGCGAGCTCGCCGGAGTCGAGCTCGTGGCGGCGGCCGGAGTTCGGTGAAGATGGACAGCGTGCTACGGTGCACGGGAGGACGAGTGAGTAGGTGTTCTGGGTTCCTGGGAACGTGCTAAGGACGAAAACATGCTCAGACACGATGTTTGCGGGCTCTAGCCACGGCGGTGACATGGCCGGCGGCGAGCAAGCTTTCGGGCAGGGTGGTGGAGCTAGCTAGGGCGCATGAACTACAGAGAAATTAGAGGGGGAGGATGCAGAAGCTCACAGGATGGACGGAGAGAGGGTCAGCGGGCTCGGGGAGGCGCTGAAGACGGCGAATCGGAGTCGGCGATCGGCGGTGCCTGAGGTTGAAGACGATGGCGTGGATATGATGCAGAGCTTCCTTGCTCGCGTGGTTCGGCAGGAGGAACGGGGGCATCACGTCGGTTCTTCTGGAAGCAACTACGAGGCGAGGGGTTGGCGGAGGACGCAGCAACAGCGGGCGGCGGTGACGAGCTCCGCGCGGGCGCGAGTGAGGGAGCAGAGGAGAGGGCGGGAGAGCCAGAGAGTGAGGGGAAAGTGCGGGGAGGCGTCGGGCGTCTCCGTGGCGTGAGGGGGAGGCAGGAGGTGGCAAGCAGGAGGTGGCCGCGTTCGGCTGCGCGCTCGCCACGCACCTGCTTCTCCTTGGCGGAAGGTTGAAGAAGCACGCAGCTGGCCGGGCTGGGCTAGCTAACTGGCCGCCAGTGGCTCGGCCAGTGGGCTGCTGTAAGTGGCCTGTGAGTCCTCTCTCTCTCTTTTAATTATGTTCTTGTTTTCTATTTATTTTGATCTATTTTGAATTAGTAAAAATACTAACTCATTTTGTAAAATCCTGACAAAAATTGTGGGCACTATTTGAATTATTTCCAACAGCCCCCAAGTACTTTCAGGATTATTTGGACATTTAAAAATATTTATAAGATTTAAATGTCCAAATTCAAATACTTATGAATTAATTCCAAAATCCAGGAATGACCTAGAGATATGTGCACCATTTTTGCAGAGGTTTTAACCCAATCCAAAAATGATTGGGTTCATTGAGAATATATTTTTTGAACCTAGTTGATTTGATCTGGTGCTAGGGTTTGTGCAATCCCCATTTCAACTTAAGAGATATTTAAACATGATGCTACACAAGACTGGCTAACCCAGAGCAGACCAGAACTAGGGATGTGACACAATTATCAAGCATCAAATTGATCCTAGTGTTTAATGCACTTTTATATGATAGTTTTTGTTATACCCAACTTGGATGCTCATCATTATAGGACCAAATTTATAACCATAGCAAATACCATGCTGTTCTAAAATACTCTCAAAATAATATAAGTGAAGCATGAGAGATCAACATTTTCTACAAAATCAAGCCACCGCCGTGCTCTAAAAAGTATAAGTGAAGCACTAGAGCAAAAACTATCTAGCACAAAAGATATAAGTGAAGCACATAGAGTATTCTAATAAATTCCGAATCATGTGTGTCTCTCCCAAAAGGTGTGTACAGCAAGTATGATTGTGGTAAACTAAAAAGCAAAGACTCATATTATACAAGACGCTCCAAGCAAAACACATATCATGTGGTGAATAAAAATATAGCTCCAAGTAAAGTTACCGATAGACGAAGATGAAAGAGGGGATGCCTTCCAGGGCGTCCCCAAGCTTAGGATTTTGGTTGTCCTTGAATATATTGGGGTGCCATGGGCATCCCCAAGCTTAGGCTCTTTCCACTCCTTATTCCATAGTCCATCAAATCTTTTACCCAAAACTTGAAAACTTCACAACACAAAACTCAACAGGAAATCTCATAAGCTCCCTTAGTGCAAGAAAGAAAAACCACCACATAAGGTACTGTAATGAACTCATTATTTATTTGTATTAGTGTCAAACCTACTGTATTCAAACTTCTCTATGGTTCATACCCCCCGATACTAGCAACAGATGCATCAAAATAAGCAAACAACACACAAAAATAGAATCTATCAAAAACAGAACAGTCTGTAGCAATCTGTAACTTTTGAATTCTTCTGGAAGTCTAAAACTCCTACAAAAATAGGAAGTCCTGGTCAATTTTTCTATTGATCTACATAAAAAAGAATCAACGCAAAAGCACGTTTCTGTGATTTATTAAAATTATTCTCATGCGTGCAGAAGTTTCTGTTTTTCAGCAGAATCTAATTAACTATCACCGTAGGTTATCCTATAGGTTCTACTTGGCACAAACACTAATTAAAACATAAAACCACATCTAAACAGAAGCTATATGAAACAGAAGCAAAAAGCAAGAAACAAAAATAAAATTGGGTTGCCTCCCAACAAGCGCTATCGTTTAACGCCCCTAGCTAGGCATAAAAGCGAGAATAGATCTAAGTATTGCCATCTTTGGCATTTAATTCATAAGTGGCACACATGATAAATCCTACCAAAATAGGAAGTCCTGGACAATTTGTTTATTGAACATCAGCAAAAAGAATAAACGCAAAAGAACGTTCCTGTAATTTAAAAAATTATATTAAATGCGCCGCAAAGTTTCGCTTTTTAGCGTAATCAAATCAACTATCATCGAGGTTATCCTATAGGTTCTACTTGGCAAAAACACCAATTAAAAGATAAAAACACATCTAAAAAGAAGGTAGATGCAAGATTTATTACTAAACAGGAGCAAAAACAAAAAACATAAAGAAAATGGGGTTGCCTCCCAACTAGCACTATCGTTTAATGCCCCTAGCTAGGCATAAAAGCAAAGATAGATCTAACGAGTGCCATCTTTGGCACTAAATTCATAAGTAGCACGCATGATAGATTTATAAGGTAATTTGACTTTCTTTCTGGGGAAGTGTTCCATGCCTTACCTTAATGGAAATTGGAATCTAATATTCCCTTCCTTCTTATCAATAATTGCACCAATCGTTCCAAGGAAAGGTCTACCAAGAATAATAAGACATGAAAGATTGCAATCTATATCAAGAACGATAAAATCTACAGGCACATAATTCCTATTTGCAACAATAAGAACATCATTGATCCTACCCGTAGGTTTCTTAATGGTGGAATCCGCAAGGTGCAGGTTTAAAGAGAAATCATCAAATTCATAGAAACCTAGGACATCACATAAAGTTTTCGGAATCGTGGAAACACTAGCACCCAAATCACACAAAGCATAGCATTCATGATCTTTAATTTTAATTTTAATTGTAGGTTCCCACTCATCATAAAGTTTTCTAGGTATAGAAACTCCCAATTCAAGTTTTTCTTCATAAGATTGCATCAAAGCATCAACAATATGTTTGATAAAAGCTTTATTTTTACTATAAGCATGACGAGAATTCAACACGGATTGCAACAAGGAAATACAATCTACTAAAGAACAATTATCATAATTAAATTCCTTGAAATCCATAATAGTGGGTTCAATGCTATGTAAAGTTTTGACCTCTCCAATCCCACTTTTACCAAATTTAGCATCAAAATCTAAAAACTCCGAATCATTGGGACGCCTTTTAACTAAAGTTGACTCATATCCAGTCCCATTATTATCAAGATTCATATTGAAAAACAAAGATTTAATAGGAGACAAATCAATAACTTTTAGATCTTCATCATTATTTTCATATAAACTAGAAGAACACGCTTTTATAAAGCAATCTTTCTTAGCACGCATCCTAGCGGTTCTTTCTTTGCACTCATCAATGGAAATTCTCATGGCTTTGAGAGACTCATTGATATCATGCTTAGGTGGGATAGATCTAAGTTTTAAAGAATCAACATCAAGAGAAAGTCTATCAACGTTCCTAGCCAATTCATCAACCTTAAGCAATTTTTCTTCAAGCAAAGCACTGAAATTCTTTTGAGAGATCACAAATTCTTTAACACTATTCTCAAAATCAGAGGGCATCTTAGTTAAATTTCCATAAGAATTGTTGTAGGAATTACCATAATTATTAGAGGAATTACTAGGAAATGGCCTTGGATTAATGTTTGTTCTATACACGTTATTACCAAAATTATTCCTACCAACAAAATTCACATCCATAGATTCATTATTATTCACAATCAAAGTAGACAAGGGCATATCATTAGGATCAATAGGAGCACTCTTAGTAGCAAAAAATTTCATAAGTTCATCCATCTTTCCACTCAAAACATTAATTTCTTCTACAGCATGAACTTTTTTACTAGTAGATCTTTCGGTGCGCCATTGAGAATAATTAACCATAATGTTATCAAGGATTTTGGTAGCTTCTCCTAAGGTGATTTCCATAAAAGTGCCTCCCGCGGCCGAATCTAAAAGATTTCTAGAAGCAAAATTCAATCCGGCATAAAAAATTTGTATGATCATCCTTAAATTCGAACCATGAGTAGGGCAATTGCGAATCATTAATTTCATTCTTTCCCAAGATTGGGCAACATGCTCGATCAAGTTGTTTAAAATTCATAATATCGTTTCTAAGAGAGTTTATCTTAGCGGGAGGAAAATACTTAGAGATAAAAGCATCGTTGCACTTATTCCACGAATCAATACTATTTTTAGGCAAAGACGAAAAAAAGTTTTACCACGATCTCTAAGTGAAAACGGAAATAACTTCAATTTAACAATATCATTATCCGTATCTTTCTTCTTTTGCATATAACACAAATCCACAAAGTTGTTTAGATGAGTAGCGGCATCTTCACTAGGAAGGCCGGAGAATTGATCTTTCATAACAAGATTCAACAAAGCAGCATTGATTTCACAAGATTCAGCATCATTAAGAGGAGCAATCGGTGTGCTAAGGAAATCATTATTATTGGTATTGGAAAAGTCACATATTTTTGTATTATCTTGAGCCGTCGTGACAAGCAATCCAACACACAAGCACACAAGAGGCAAGCAAAAAAGAGAGGCGAACTGGAAAGAGAGGGCAAATAAAACGGCAAGGGTGAAGTGGGGGAGAGGAAAACGAGAGGCAAATGGCAAATAATGTAATGCGAGGGAGATGAGTTTGTGATGGGTACTTGGTATGTCTTGACTTGAGCGAAGACCTCCCCGGCAACGGCGCCAGAAATCCTTCTTGCTACCTCTTGAGCACTGCGTTGGTTTTCCCTTGAAGAGGAAAGGGTGATGCAGCAAAGTAGCGTAAATATTTCCCTCGGTTTTTGAGAACCAAGGTATCAATCCAGTAGGAGGCTCCTCAAAAGTCCCACTCACCTACACAAACAAACAAGAACCTCCCAACCAATGCGATAAAGGGGTTGTCAATCCCTTCACGGTAACTTCCGGAAGTGAGATCTGATAGAGATAATAAGATAAGATAAATATTTTTGGTATTTTTTTGATATATATTGTAAAATAAAGGATGCAAATAAAAGTAGATGGGAAACTTATATGATAAAATATAGACCCGGGGGCCATAGGTTTCACTAGTGGCTTCTCTCAAGATAGCATAAGTATTACGGTGAGTGAACAAATTACTGTCGAGCAAATGATAGGAAAGTGCATAGTTATGATATGATCTAGGCATGATCATGTATATAGGCATCACGTCTGTGACATGTAGATCGAAACGATTCTTCATCTACTACTATTACTCCACACATCGACCGACTCCTGCCTACATCTAGAGTATTAAGTTCATGAAGAACAGAGTAACGCATTAAGAAAGATGACATGATGTAGAGGGATAAACTCATGCAATATGATATAAACCCCATATTTTTATCCTTGATGGGAACAATACAATATGTGCCTTGCTCCCCCTGCTGTCACTGGGAAAGGACACCGCAAGATTGAACCCAAAGCTAAGCACTTCTCCCATTGCAAGAAAGATCAATCTAGTAGGCCTAACCAACCTGATAAGTCGAAGAGACTAGCAAAGATAACAAATCACACATAAAAGAATTTAGAGAAGATTCAATTATTTCTCATAGATAAACTTGATCATAAACCCACAATTCATCGGATCTCGACAAACACACCGCAAAAAGAGTTACATCAAATAGATCTCCAAGAAGATTGAGGAGAACTTTGTATTGAGATTCAAAGAGAGAGAAGAAGGCATCTAGCTAATAACTATGGACCCGAAGGTCTATGGTAAAGTACTCACAACTCATCGGAGAGGCCTTGGAGATGATGTAGAGGCCCTCAGTGGTCGATTCCCTCTCCAGTGGAGCGCCGACGAAGGCTCCAAGATGGTATCTAGAAGGTTGTGGTGGTGGAAATAGTTTTTTGTGCTGCTCCTAGATGTTTCCGGAGTACGTAGATATATATGGGCGAAGAAGGTAGGTCAGGGGAGCCACGAGGGGCCCACAAGGGTGGGGGGCGCGCCGGGCACCCTCGTGGCCACCTTGGTTACTTCTTTACATCCACTCCAAGTCTCCTGGATTGCGTTTGTTCCAAAAAGATCGCTCCTGAAGGTTTCATTCCGTTTGGACTCCGTTTGATATTCCTTTCCTTCGAAACACTGAAGTAGGCAAAAAAACAGCAATTCGGGTTGGTCCTTCGGTTAATAGGTTAGTCCCAAAAATGGTATAAAAGTGTAGATTAAAGCCCATAAACATCCAAAACGGGTAATATAATAGCATGGAACAATAAAAAATTATAGATACGTTGGAGACGTATCAAGCAGCCACGTAAAACTTGCAACAACTAAGTAGAGTATGTCTAACTTGTTTTTGCAGGGCATGTTGTGATGTGATATGGTCAAGACATGATGAGATATAAACTGTTGTAAGAGATGATCATGTTTTGTAAAAGTTATCGGCAACTGGAAGGAGCCTTATGGTTGTCGCTTTATTGTATGAAATGCAATCACCATGTAATTGCTTTACTTTATCACTAAGCGGTAGTGATAGTCGTAGAAGCAATAGTTGGCGAGACGACAATGATGCTACGATGAAGATCAAGGTGTCAAACCGGTGATGACGGAGATCATGATGATGCTTTGGAGACAGAGATCAAAGGCAGAAGATGATGATGGCCATATCATGTCACATATTTTGATTGCATGTGATGTTTATCTTTTATGCATCTTATTTTGCTTAGTATGGCGGTAGCATTATAAGATGATCCCTTACTAAATTTCAAGGTACAAGTATTCTCCCTGAGTATGCACTGTTGCTACAATTCATCGTCCGAGACACCACATGATGATCGGGTGTGTTAAGCTCTACATTCACATACAACAGGTGCAAGCCAGTTTTGCACGTGCAGAATACTCGGGTTAAACTTGACGGGCCTAGCATATGCAGATATGGCCTCGGAACACTGTGACCGAAAGGTCGAACGTGAATCATATAGTAGATATGATCAACATAGAGATGTTCACCATTGAAAACTACTCCATCTCACATGATGATCGGACCTAGTTTAGTTGATATGGATCACGTGATCATTTAGATGACTAGAGGGATGTCTATCTAAGTGGGAGTTCTTTAGTAATATGATTAATTGAACTTTAATTTATCATGAACTTAGTCTTGATAGTTTTTTGCATATCTATGTTGTTGTAGATCAACGGCCCGTGCTACCATTCCCTTGAATTTCAATGCGTTCCTAGAGAAAGCTAAGTTGAAAGATGATGGTAGCAACTACACGGACTGGGTCCGTAACTTGAGGATTATCCTCATTGCTTCATAGAAGAATTATGTCCTGGAAGCACCGCTAGGTGCAAGGCCCGCTGCTGGAGCAACTCCGGACGTTATGAATGTCTGGCAGACTAAAGTTGATGACTACTCGATAGTTCTGTGTGCCATGCTTTACGGCTTAGAATCGGGACATCAAAGAGGTTTTGAACGTCATGGAGCATAGGATATGTTCCAGGAATTGAAGTTAATATTTCAAGCAAATGCCCGAGTTGAGAGATATGAAGTCTCCAACAAGTTCTATAGCTGCAAGATGGAGGAGAATAGTTACGTCGGTGGAACACGCATCGTAATGTCGGGTACCATAACCACTTGACTCAACTGGGAGTTAATCTTCCTGATGATAGTGTCATTGACAGAGTTCTTCAATCACTGCCACCAAGCTATAAAGGCTTCGTGATGAACTATAATATGCAAGGGATGGAAAAGACAATTCCCGAGCTCTTCGCAATGCTAAAGGCTGCGGAGGTAGAAATCAAGAAGGAGCATCAAGTGTTGATGGTTAATAAGACCACTAGTTTCAAGAAAAAAGGCAAAGGGAAGGGGAACTTCAAGAATAATATCAAGCAAGTTGCTGCTCCCGGGAAGAAGCCCAAGTCCGGACCTAAGCCTGAAACTGAGTGCTTCTACTGCAAAGGGACTGGTCACTGGAAGCGGAACTGCCCCAAGTATTTGGCGGATAAGAAGGACGGAAAAGTGAAAGTTATATTTGATATACATGTTATTGATGTGTACCTTACTAATGCTCATAGTAGCACCTGGATATTTGATACTGGTTCTGTTGCTCATATTTGCAACTCGAAACAGGGGCTATGGATTAAACAAAGATTGGCTAAGGACGAGGTGACGATGCGCGTCGGAAATGGTTCAAAGGTCGATGTCGGTGTCAAAACCGGCGGATCTCGGGTAGGGGGTCCCGAACTGTGCGTCTAGGCGGATGGTAACAAGAGACGAGGGACACAATGTTTTTACCCAGGTTCGGGCCCTCTCGATGGAGGTAAAACCCTACGTCCTGCTTGATTAATATTGATGATATGGGTAGTACAAGAGTAGATCTACCACGAGATCAAGGAGGCTAAACCCTAGAAGCTAGCCTATGGTATGATTATTGAGATGTATGTCGTCCTACGGACTAAAGCCCTCCGGTTTATATAGACACCGGAGGAGGCTAGGGTTACACAGAGTCGGTTACAATGGTAGGAGATCTACATATCCGTATTGCCAAGCTTGCCTTCCCCGCCAAGGAAAGTACCATCTGGACACGAGCCGGAGTCTTCAATCTTGTATCTTCGTAGTCTTGGAGTCCGGCGGATATTGATAGTCCGGCTATCCGGACACCCCCTAGTCCAGGACTCCCTCAGTAGCCCCTGAACCAGTCTTCAATGACGATAAGTCCGGCGTGCATAATGTTCGGCATTGCAAGGCGGGTTTCTCCTTTGAATAATCCAGAGAAGATCATGAACACCAGGATAGTGTCCGGCTCTACAAAATAAATTCCACATTCCACCATAGAGAGAATAAAATGTACACTTAGCTCAATCTGCTGACGTATTATGCGGCGTGTTATCACACCGCAACCAAGCCTTTGTTTGAATCTACTATACCACCTCAACACGTTTAGTGAAGCGGTTTCCTTGGCACGTACTATCGAAGCAGAGATCGTGTTCCCCTTATTCCGGGATTCTCATCAATACGTGCGTGGGTAACCCAACTGTTCTGCCGCCACGCCTCCTCTATCGGGGAATCTCAAGCGGTCACGAGACGGCCCTTGGTATTTCTTCCCTTTATAAGAGGACCAAGGCCTGTCCTTGTTCTTCAATCTCGCATCAAATCTCTTCTCCGCTCCTAGTTCCAACACCCAGAGCCTCAGATTCGGGCGCCTCGGATCCTTAATCATGTCCGGCTCCGACCTCCAGGGGCGGTGGATGCCCTCCTCCGCCACGGAGGAGGACATATTGAAGTTGCGTGAGGCCAAGTACCTAGCCTACGAGGTTTCAAGATAGGTTGCTGCCCAAGGGCAGGCTGTGCAGCCCCGAGCCCGTGAATACGCTGTTTTGATCCCACCTCCGCCGGGTTTAGGCTTCCCGACGGATCCCTTCATGAGAGGGCTCTGTTCTACTTAGGGCTGGACTTTCACGACTTGGCTCGAGTCTATCCTCCATATCTCCGCATTCATTATCGCTCATGAAGCCTTCCTCCGCGTCATCCCCACTTCGCCTATGGTCAAGACCTTCAAGGTGGAGCCAAGATGATTGGGGGCGCAAGCGGAGTCTTGGCGGGCGACTATAAGCAAGAAGGTCGATGCCCGTGGCTCGAGGGTTCCTTCCAAGAGGAACTTGGACTGTGGCAGCAGGAGTGGTTCTATATCACCGCTCCTGTGGGCAAGACGCAAAGCCGCCGCCTCATTCCGCTGGGACCTCCACGCCAACCGATGCCGTGGGTCAACCAAGGGCTCAAGCAGGCCATCCGAAGACGTGCCCTCACTTCAGGGCCGGATTCAAGATCTCCAAGCGAGGGAGATCGACCTGATCAAGGTGATGCAAGTTATGCTAATCAGGCATCTTCTGCCCTGTAAACGCCATCCTCTCCGTCTATGGGAGTCCAACCCGGAGGGACCTCGGATTCTCCAACACTTCATGGGTGCGACACCCGTGGAGATGTACAAGTTGTTCTTCGGACCACAGGTGGCGTGTCCGGACTTAGCCGAGGATGCAGGTCTAAGCCGCGATCGCCCGGATACTCAGGTAAATAGCTCAGAGTCCGGACATTCTGTTTATGTGCCTTTCTAAAGTTCGCCTCGACCCTTTGTTCTTTACTGAGGAATGGGTGGCGCGATCAAGGCTGATAAGGTGTCGCCCCCTCGAGAGACCGTGACCGGAGCCCGTGGCTGGTCGAGAATGTTGGAGGTTGCGCCCACAGAAGGGGGCAACGGGGAAAACAGAGGAGCTAATATTTCGCCCAAAGGGGCGATGGAAGAGGGGGGAACCAAGAACCCCTCCCTTCAGGGGGAGAAGAGGACCGCCTCCGAGGATCCGGAGGCCAAAGCCCCTAAGCGCGGGAAGAGATCTTCCCCGGGGGGTCCGGCGCCCGGAGAGAATCCGGACGCACCATCATCACCAAAGGATCGGCCCTGCAGCGAGCCGTGAGTATGAAAGAGGGAGTTAATTAGAAGGAAATACCTTCATTTGTGCTTCTGTAGGTAACCGAAATATTTATATTGCAGTTCGGATCTGCAGCTTTCTCAGACGAGTTCATCTTCGGGGGACCTTCTTCCGGAGATGATGGAGAGCGATACGCCTCCATCCGCAGCGCCGCCAGATGAGGCAGGCGAACCCGAAGTGTCATCACGGAGGGTATCCCCGAGTCCGGAGGGGCTAGAGTGTTCGGCACCTACTAGTGTCCGGCCAGGAGAACTGAAGAATCTGCTTGAGAGGGTGTCCATTTCAGAAGATCACCGTGCGTTAATGCGTATGGTGATTGGAAGGATTTCGTCCGCCGAGAGAGGATTGCATAATGCCGCCATGAGTTTGCTGGCGGGTTTTGAGGTATGCAAAAATGACGCATCCTTTTGTCTTTTAACAGTTCTGCACATAAAAATGCGCCCTGTATAGATAGTAGCCCCTGACACTCGGTAGGTTGTCGGAAACGACAGCGTGCCGAGGATCGAAATCTCGAAATCTCAAGTAATGAATACTGCCGTCCCTATGCAGGTGGCGGATAGTCCGAGGGCCAGCCGGGCTAATGAGTTTGCCGAATTAAGTCGGCAACTTGACGTGGCGGATGCTGATATCACGCTTGTCAACCAGCGACTTGACGAGTCGCAAGGTAAATAAATTCTCCACAGTTGCTTTATTTAAGGGGGTCGAAGCCCTCCTCTCATAAATTGTATGTTGTTGTACAGACGGTGCTGCTGCTGTGGAGAGCCTTCGGGCCGAACTTGCTCGAGCTAAGGAGCAAACCCGAAGGAGTGACGTGGCTGCCTCGAAGGCGGCCGAAGAGTTGAAAGCCGAAAAGGCTACGCACTGCCTAAGCAGGGCGGAGGTGGCCGAATTGGCCATGAAATTAAAGGATGCTACCGATCACAATGAGGCTCTTGAAAAGGAGCGCTTATCGGAGCGGAAGACTCAAGAAGGCCACCGCCGGTTAAGGATGCCCGCTCGCAATGCGGGCTATGAAGGAGGAGCTGCGCCAGGCCGGAGAGATCGTGGCTGGCAAGCCTATTCTGCTGCGTCGCCGGTTTATGGATGCAAAGTATTCTCAATTTGAGCGGCTGTGGAGTCTGGAGGATCCGTATATGGATTTAGCCGCAAGTGCGGCTGATGCCGTTAAGCACTTCCGGAGCCAGGGGGATCACGAGACGGAAGAGCTGTATTGGTCTCAATTCCACAGTCCGGATCGCTCCCTTCCGTTGACGGATCGGTTGGCCGAATGGGCCGAGCTAAATAGATTGTCCGGACTTGCCATGTCTGACATCGTGGCCCATGTCTGGCCAGAGAGGTCCAAGGCGACGAGCTACTTCGCCATCGCAGCAATTGCTTGGAGCAATGCTGCAGATAAAGGACATGAAGCGGTCGGCTGCATCGAGGGCGTGCGGATGGCTCTTGCCCGTGTGAAGGCGCATTGTCCGGAGATGGATGCCACGCTGCCGCCTCCTGTGGTCCGGATGAAAGCCGGCCTCGCCGAGCACTACTGGGAAGTTATGCGTGGCGCTCGTGTAATAGAGTCACAAAGTGTTTCGAAGAATGTAACGCTCAAATGAACGCAGAGCTTGTAAATCGATGATTATGTTATGACTACTTTTTATACTTGTGCGCCCAAGTAGTAAAACTTCTCTGTCGCGGCCGCCACGATACTTTTGTATAACTTGAAAGATTGCGTCTTCGGCTTCAGCCCCCACGCACAGGTGCGGGGTGTTCGCAAAAATAGCGCTTTCACACTTAATCGGACGCCTCGGTCCTTTTATAAGGAGGTGGTAGCGAGCTTAACGAGGCAATCCGGACTATAATCCTTTATCACTTTCACTTAGCTGGAGCTCGAGGGTGGGGCTACTATATAGCCCTCGTGGCACCGCACATCTCCGGATTCGAGTGCGTATGTGCTCGACCGAAACGGTCCTTCGTCAAAGCGGGAATTCTAAACATTCCGGTAGTCGATCGAGTGGTTGACGGACTCGCTATATCATGACGATCGGTTTGGCTTTCATCGAGGTGCTCGCCAAACCGAACCGGGCACAATCGCAGAGTTCTCCGGTGCCGCGTTAGCCGATGATACGGAACGTAAGGCAGCAAAACACAGGAGCCGGGCAAACCCAACATTTGACCAAAGACATGATTCAGAGCTGATGCATATAATGCCTAACTCGAGACGCCGCACACTCCCTAAGGTGTTCGGTCTTTATAATAATGGGCAGGACGATGCCCTAAGCCCCTAGTGTCCAGGTACGGGCATGGTCTTCTGACGCGGCCGATGCCAAAGCGTCAGGCTCCGCTTTGGCTATAGGAAGAAACCGAGGGAGAGTAACAACAAGAGACAGTAAGAAAGGTCTACGCAGGGTCTTAATCTGAAAAGAATCCTTGCAACGGGTCCCTACTGCACGTCTGCGGCTGTGTCTCCGTTGCACCGTTATCCTGGACGGGTATGCACGTTGTTCGTCTGTAGAAAGAGAGGAACGTTTAGTTTTAGAAACAATTCGTGCGAAAAATATGTGAAATAAGAAATATAAATAATTAAAGCGAGGTTTATATGGAACCGCGATTGTTTGTGCGCGCAGCCCCCTGTGAAGGGGTATGCGGCTAGGGAGCCCCTAGCCTGCTGAGTCCGGATTCGTCTATCCGAGTCCGGGTCCTAAGTGACCCTCGACTGAAATGGCGCCATGTGGACCGGCATCTTGAGTGTAAGAGACGCTGTAATGCGGTATGGCGTTGAACCGACAAAAGCCTTTCGCCCCAAGAGTGCTTGATATTCACTTTCAAATGGGACGATATGAAAATTAATTTTTAGCGTCGACAATTGTTCG
Source organism: Aegilops speltoides (assembly GCA_021437245.1). NCBI lineage: Eukaryota > Viridiplantae > Streptophyta > Magnoliopsida > Poales > Poaceae > Aegilops > Aegilops speltoides. Next base: position 442,171,659 of record CM038143.1, read on the forward strand.
GCGATCGAACACGACTTCTAGTAATATAGAGCCTGTGCACTTGGCGTGAGGGCTGGCGTCACTCCTTTGAAGGAGGTGCGGCTGTGTCGAATTTTGGTAGGGTCTATCCTCATCCTACGGATTGTGTTTGAATATAGCAGGTTTAAGTCATCGCCTCCGCCCATTAGGACGTTAGTAAATTGTAATCCGCCTATTATGGGATTCAATATCGGGAGTCCGTCCAGCGTTTCAATGCTTCGGAATAGTCCGGTGGTGAAGGTGATTGGTTTTGATATCCAATCTCTACGGTTCATTGGATTGGACCGTCTTGGCTCTTTTAGAAAGTGTCGCACTATTTTTCCATATTATCACATGAAGTGAGTTTATCGCTTTGACCCCTTGTGGGAAAGTCTTTTGTTTTCCGGTGCCCGCCGGGCGGGTTTATCTTCTTCGCTTGACGCGCCGAGCCCCATGTGTTTGGCATTTAATCGGCCGGACTGTTTAAAACCCAACAATCCTGTGGGTGTGATTTGCGAGCCTTCCGGGTACTGTGGATTTGGCATATCCGACCCAAAATTTTGTTTAAGTTGGACACCACACCGTCATCCTTAAGAGGCTGTGTTTTGTTATTGGGCCGTGAGCTTTTGAATCCGGCGTTGACTGCCGTGCTCTTGGGGCTTTTCTCTTTATTTCGGCGCTGCTCTTTTCTGCGCCGTGATTTTCCGTTTCCATCTCTTATCTCGGATGTACTTGGGTCGCTGGTGTTGCTTCTTGCTAGCCAGCTATCCTCTCCCGCACAGAAGCGGGTCATGATGCTTGTTAGTGCGGACATTGTCCTCAGTTTCAATTGACCGAGGTGCCTGGCGAGCCATTTGTCTCGGACATTGTGCTTGAAAGCTGCTAAGGCTTCGGCGTCCGAACAGTCGACTATTTGGTTCTTTTTGGTAAGAAACCTGTTCGAATTTCACACTGACTCTCCGGGCTGTTGAGTTATATGACTTAAATCATCGCATCCGGAGGACGGACATAAGTCCCTTGAAAATTTGCTCTAAACGCGTCCTCGAGCTCTTCCCAACTTCCAACAAAGTTTTTCGGGAGGCTTTTGAGCCAATGATGGGCTGGCCTTTGAGCTTGAGGGTAGATATTTTATGGCGTGGAGATCGTCTCCTCCGCCATGTGTATATGCAGATATAATCTTCTATCCGCACTGTGGTCTGTTGTTCCATCGTAGGACTCTATGTTTATGGGTTTAAACCCTGCTGGGAATTCATGGTCCAGCACCTCATCGGTGAAACATAGTGGGTGTGCGGCGCCCTGTACTTGTATGTGCCGCTATCATCGGACGCTTGATGTGTTACTTTGCTTCCTGGGGCCTTCTTTTTGGGTCCGTAGATGGACCTGGCTGGGCCATTCGACGGTGGAGGCTCTATGGCCTCTTCGTCGAATTCTGGTAGCAGCTTACGCTTCGGGTAGCTCTTAGATTGGTGGCCATTGGCGTATTTATCTGCGGTTTTGAGCATTTTGCTCCATCTTATTCTGAGCGTATCTTCCGCTGTTTTGGGCTTCCGCTTTTCCTTCTTCAGGCTTCTTGCCGTGGCGATGAGCCTGCGCTTAAAAAGCTCTTGTTCGACGGGGTCCTGGGGCGCGATGAGTTCGTCATCATTGAGGCTTGTTTCGTCTTCGGAGGGAGGTATATAGTTATGATCCTCAACCTCTTAAATCGCCGCCCTTCGTGAGGGCTTGCTTACGCATCCTCCGAGCTGAGTCTTGCTTTGGAGGGGATTGTCTTCGCACTCTCGGGGTATTGTTATCTCTGTGCGGAATCTCTATTCTTGCCGTGGCGGGATTTAGAGCGGCGCCACCGACGCCGCTTGGGCTGCTTCTTTAGGAATCTGCCTCCGCTTCTTCGCCATCCCGTCTTTTGGGGTGTCCACCATGTATACGTCATATGACGAGGTGGCCTTCCGGTGCCTCAGAGGCGCTGGTTCTGTTAAATCTCGGCATCGTCGCCCATAGCGTCGATGTAAATGAGTCGAAGTCTAGCATGTCGGTTAAATCCTCGGCGGTGGCTACAAAGTGGGTGGTGGGTGGGGTCTGAATTTCTTCGTCGTCCAGATCCCCACCATCCTCGCCATAGTCCGCCAGACTCTCCGATAAAGAGAGATGCTTTAGTGCATTCGAATATCGCCGAAAGGCGTAGTATTGAAGATGTCCGCGCAGTGAATTCCATAATCGTGCCCAATCCGGATTGATTGGCAGGGCGCGGAGGTTCGGAGTCCGCAAGGAGTCCGGCGCCCGGAATCACGAAGTTTCATGGGGACAAGATTGGTGTTCGCCCATCGCCGTGGATGTTGAAGCCCCTGTGGCGTCTATCCACCGCCCTCGATTTGGGCGATCGGCTCGGGCTAATGGCGAAGCTGATCCGCGGCGCCACCAAGGCATTGTTCGCGGCGAGCTAGATCATGCCCATCGTCCACAAAGGCGGCACGCCGGTCAGGCTTGAGTCCGTCGAAGATCAAGTCTCCGCGACATCGGCCGTGAAGTTTAAGCTTCCAAATCGACCGACGGCCGGGGCGAGCTTCGATCTGCTCGGATGGCCAAGAGAATTGCCCGCATGCAAAGCCGCCGAATCTGAAGATCTGTCCGGGAGAAAAGTCTCACCTCGACAGCGTTGCTGGTTGAAGATGCCATCAAGCCTATCGGTGACGACACAGAGGAACTCTCAATGAAAGCACCAATGTCGGTGTCAAAACCGGCGGATCTCTGTTAGGGGCTCCCGAACTGTGCGTCTAGGCGGATGGTAACAAGAGACGAGGGACACAATGTTTTTACCCAGTTTCGGGCCCTCTCGATGGAGGTAAAACCCTACGTCCTGCTTGATTAATATTGATGATATGGCTAGTACAAGAGTAGATCAACCACGAGATCAAGGAGGCTAAACCCTAGAAGCTAGCCTATGGTATGATTGTTGAGATGTATGTCGTCCTACGGACTAAAGCCCTCCGGTTTATATAGACACCGGAGGAGGCTAGGGTTACACAGAGTCGGTTACAATGGTAGGAGATCTACATATCCGTATTGCCAAGCTTGCCTTCCACACCAAGGAAAGTACCATCCGGACATGAGCCGGAGTCTTCAATCTTGTATCTTCGTAGTCTTGGAGTCCGGCGGATATTGATAGTCCGGCTATCCGGACACCCCGTAGTCCAGGACTCCCTCAGTCAATGTGATCGTTGTCGGCACGCTACCTCTGCATCTACCTCTGGGAGTAGTTTTAGACCTGAATAATTGTTATTTGGTGCCAGCGTTGAGCATGAACATTATATCTGGATCTTGTTTGATGCGAGACAGTTATTCATTTAAATCAGAGAATAATGGTTGTTCTATTTATATGAGTAATATCTTTTATCGTCATGCACCCTTGATGAGTGGTCTATTTTTATTGAATCTCGATCGTAGTGATACACATATTCATAATATTGAAGTCAAAAGATGCAAAGTTGGTAATGATAGTGCAACTTATTTGTGGCACTGCTGTTTAGGTCATATTGGTGTAAAGCGCATGAAGAAACTCCATGCTGATGGGCTTTTGGAATCACTTGATTGATGGGCTTTTGGAATCACTTGATTGATGGGCTTTTGGAATCACTGGATTATGAATCACTTGATGCTTGCGAACCATGCCTCATGGCAAGATGACTATTACTCCAGTCTCCAGAACAATGGAGCAAGCCACTGACTTATTGGGAATAATACATACCGATGTATGCGGTCCGATGAGTGTTGAGGCTCGCGGTGGGTATCATTATTTTCTAACCTTCACAGATGATTTGTGCAGATATGGGTATATCTACTTAATGAAACATAAGTCTGAAACATTTGAAAAGTTCAAAGAATTTCAAAGTGAAGTGGAAAATCATCGTAACAAGAAAAAAAGTTTCTACGATCTGATCGCGGAGGCGGATATTTGAGTTAGGAGTTTGGTCTTCATTTGAAACAATGTAGAATAGTTTCGCAAGTCACGCCACCTGGAACAGCACAGCGTAATGGTGTGTCCGAACGTCGTAACTGTACTTTATTGGACATGGCGTGATCTATGATGTCTCTTACTGATTTACCGCTATCGTTTTGGGGTTATGCTTTAGATACGGCTGCATTCACATTAAATAGGGCAGCATCTAAATCAGTTGAGACGGCACCATATGAACTGTGGTTTGGCAAGAAACCTAAGATGACATTTCTTAAAGTTTGGGGCTGCGATGCTTATGTGAAAAAGCTTCAACCTGATAAGCTCGAAGCCAAATCGGAGAAACGTGTCTTCATAGGATACCCAAAGGAAACTGTTGGGTACACCTTCTATCACAGATCCGAAGGCAAGATATTCGTTGCTAAGAATGGATACTTTCTAGAGAAGGAGTTTCTCTCGAATGAAGTGAGTGGGAGGAAAGTAGAACTTGATGAGGTAATTGTACCTTCTCCCGAATTGGAAAGTAGTTCATCATAGAAATCAGTTCCAGTGATTCCTCCACCAATTAGTGAGGAAGCTAATGATGATGATCATGAAACTTCAGATCAAGTTACAACCAAACCTCATAGGTCAACCAGATTACGGTCCGCACCAGAGTGGTATGGTAATCCTGTTCTAGAAGTCATGTTACTAGACCATGATGAGGCTACAAACTATGAGGAAGCGATGATGAGCCCAGATTCCGCGAAATGGCTTGAGGCCATGAAATCTGAGATGGGATCCAAGTATGAGAGTGTGGACTTTTGTTGACTTGCCCGATGATCGGCAAGCCGTAGAGAATAAATGGATCTTCATGAACAAGACCGACGCTGATGGTAATTTTACTATCTACAAAGCTCTACTTGTTGCGAAAAGTTTTCGACAAGTTCAAGGAGTTGACTACGATGAGACCTTTTCACTCATAGTGATGCTTAAGTCTGTCTGAATAGTGTTAGCAATTGCCGCTTTTTATGATTATGAAATTTGGCAAATGGATGTCAAGACTGCATTCTTTAATGGATATCTTAAAGAAGAGTTGTATATGTTGCAACCAGAAGGTTTTCTCGATCCAAAAGGTGCTAACAAAGTGTGCTAGCTCCAGCGATCCATTTATGGACTGGTGCAAGCCTCTCGGAGTTGGAATATACGCTTTGATAGTGTGATCAAAGCATATGGTATTATAGAGACTTTTGGAGAAGCCTATATTTACAAGAAAGTGAGTGGGAGCTCTGTAGCATTTCTAATATTATATGTGGATGAAATATTGTTGATTGGAAATAATACAGAATTTCTGGATAGCATAAAAGGATACTTGGATAAGAATTTTCAATGAAAGACCTCGGTGAAGCTGCTTATATATTGGGCATCAAGATCTATAGAGATAGATCAAGACGCTTAATTGGACTTTCATAAAGCACATACCTTGATAAAGTTTTGAAGAAGTTCAAAATGGATCAGTCAAAGAAAGGGTTCTTGCCTGTGTTACAAGGTGTGAAGTTGAGTCAGACTCAATGCCCGACCACTGGAGAAGATAGAGATGAAATGAAAGTCATTCCCTATGCCTCAGCCATAGGTTCTATCATGTATGCAATGCTGTGTACCAGACCTGATGTGTGCCTTGCTATAAGTTTAGCAGGGAGGTACCAAAGTAATCTAGGAGTGGATCACTAGACAATAGTCAAGAACATCCTGAAATACCTGAAAAGGACTATGCATATGTTTCTCATTTATGGAGGTGACAAAGAGCTCGTCGTAAATGATTACGTCGATGCAAGCTTTGACACTGATCCGGATGACTCTAAGTCACAAACCGGATACATATTTATATTGAATGGTGGAGCTATCAGTTGGTGCAGTTCCAAGCAGGGCGTTGTGGCGGGATCTACGTGTGAAGCGGAGTACATAGCTGCTTCGGAAGTAGCAAATGAAGGAGTCTCGATGAAGGAGTTCATATCCGATCTAGGTGTAATACCTAGTGCATCGGGTCCAATGAAAATCTTTTGTGACAATACTAGAGAAATTGCCTTGGCAAAGGAATCCAGATTTCACAAGAGAACCAAACACATCAAGAGACGGATGAATTCCATCCGTGATCAAGTCAAGGAGGGAGATATAGAGATTTGCAAGATACATATGGATCTGAATGTTGCAGACCCATTGACTAAGCCTCTTCCACGAGCAAAACATGATCCGCACCAAGACTCCACGGGTGTTAGAATCATTACTATGTAATCTAGATTATCGACTCTAGTGCAAGTGGGAGACTGAAGGAAATATGCCCTAGAGGCAATAATAAAGTTGTTATTTATATTTCCTTATATCATGATAAATGTTTATTATTCATGGTAGAATTGTATTAACCGGAAACTTAGTACATGTGTGAATACATAAACAAAACAGAGTGTCCCTAGTATGCCTCTACTTGACTAGCTCGTTAATCAAAGATGGTTAAGTTTCCTGACCATAGACATGTGTTGTCATTTGATGAACTGGATCACATCATTAGAGAACGATGTGATGGACAAGACCCATCCATTAGCTTAGATAATGATCGTTTAGTTTTATTGCTATTGCTTTCTTCATGACTTATACTTATTCCTCTGACTATGAGATTATGCAACTTCTGAATACTGGAGGAACACCTTGCGTGCTATCAAACATCACAACGTAACTGGGTGATTATAAAGATGCTTTACAGGTGTCTCCGAAGGTGTTTGTTGGGTTGGCATAGATCAAGATTAGGATTTGTGACTCCGTGTATCGGGGAGGTATCTCTGGGCCCTCTCGGTAATGCACATCACTATAAGCCTTGCAAGCAATGTGACTAATGAGTTATTTACGAGATGATGCATTACAGAACGAGTAAAGAGAATTGCCGGTAACGAGATTGAACTAGGTATGAGGATACCAACGATCGAATCTCGAGCAAGTAACATACCCGATGACAAAGGGAATGACATATGTTGTTATGCGGTTTGACCGATAAAGATCTTCGTAGAATATGTAGGAACCAATATGAGCATCCAGGTTCCGCTATTGTTTATTGACCGGAGATATGTCTCGGTCATGTCTACATATTTCTCGAACCCGTAGGGTCCGCACGCTTATGTTCGATGACGATTTGTATTATGAGTTGTGAGTTTTGGTGACCGAAGTTTGTTCAGAGTCCCGGATGAGATCACAAACATGACGAGGAGTCTTGAAATAGTCGAGAGGTAAAGATTCATTTATTGGAAGGTAGTATTCGGACATCGGAATGGTTCCGAGTGATTCGGGTATTTTTCCGGAGTACTGAGGGGTTTGCGGATCCCCCCGGGGAAGTGTTGGGCCTTCATGGGCATAAGGGAGAGAGAGGGAAGCCCGCGGGGGGGGGGGGGGGCTGGGGGTGGCGCGTGCCCCCCTCCTAGGGAGTCCGAATAGGACAAGGAGGAGGGGGTGCGGCCCCCTTTCCCTTTCCCTCTCCTTCCTTTTCCTTCCGGTGGAAGAAAAGAAAAAGGAGGGGGCGAATCCTACTAGGAGTGGAGTCCTAGTAGGACTCCCCCCCAAGGCGTGCCCCTCCTGGCCGCCGACCTCCTCCTCCCCTCCTTTATTCACGGGGGCAGGTGTGATGTCGCTTGAAGCTACATCGGTATTTCCCCAAAGAGGAAAGGATGATGCAGTACAGCTGCGGTAGGTATTTCCCTCAGATATGAAACCAAGGTTATCGAACCAGTAGGATAACAAAGCAACACAATGTAAACAACCCCTGCACACAAATAACAAATCTTCGCAAGCCGACGTGTTAAAGGGGTTGTCAATCCCTTCCGGGGTACGACGCCTCAAGATAGGCAAAACGGACGTGAGGAACATTTAGTAGATTGATAGATCAAACGCCAAACAAAATAAATAAGAATAAATTGAAGCAAGGTATTTTTGTATTTTTGGTTTAATAGATCTGCAAATAAAAGCAAGGAAAAAGCAGATCGCAAAGGCAAATATATGAGAAAGAAGACCCGGGGACCGTAGATTTCACTAGTGGCTTCTCTCGTGAAAATAGCAAACGGTGGGTAAACAAATTACTGTTGTGCAATTGATAGAACTTCAAATAATCATGACGATATCCAGGCAATGATCTTTATATAGGCATCACGTCCAAGATTAGTAGACCGACTCCTGTCTGCATCTACTACTATTACTCCACACATCAACCGCTATCCAACATACATCTAGTGTATTAAGTTCATGGAAAAACGCAGTAATGCAATAAGAACGATGACATGCTGTAGATAAGATCTATCTATGTAGAGATAGACCCCATTGTTTTATCCTTAGTAGCAACAATACATACGTGTCGGTTCCCTTTCTGTCACTGGGATCAAGCACCGTAAGATCGAACCCACTACAAAGTACCTCTTCCCTTTGCAAGATAAATAGATCAAGTTGGCCAAACAAAACCCAAATATCGGAGAAGAAATACGAGGCTATAAGCAATCATGCATATAAGAGATCAAAGATACTCAAATAACTTTCATGGATATAAAAATATATAAATGATCATAAACTCGAAGTTCATCAGATCCCAACAAACACACCACAAAAGAGTTACATCATATGGATCTCCAAGAGACCATTGTATTGAGAATTCAGCGAGAGAGAGGAAGCCATCTAGCTACTAACTACGGACCCGTAGGTCTACAAAGAACTACTCACGCATTATCGGAGAGGCACCAATGGAGGTGGTGAACCCCATCCAAGATGGTGTCTACATTGGATCTGGTGGTCTGGATTCTGCGGCGGCTGGATGAATATTTAGTCGCCTCCCGTAGGGTTTCTGGAATATTGGGGTATTCATAGAGCAAAGTGGCGGTCCGGGGGGCACCGGAGGTGGGCACAATCCACCAGGGCGCGCCTGGGCGTCCTGGCGCGCCCTGGTGGGTTGTGCTTCCCTCGGGGAACCCCCTAGGCGCAGCCAGTGCCCGTTGTGTTCTTTCTGGCCCATAAAAATTCTCCGTAAAGTTTTGGGGCATTTGGAATCCGTCTGATATTGATTTCTTGCGATGTAAAAACATGCAGAAAATAGCAACTGGCACTTGGCACTATGTCAATAGGTTGTACCAAAAAATGATATAAAATGACTATAAAATGATTATAAAACATCCAAGATTGATAATATAACAGCATGGAACAATCAAAAGTTATAGATACATTGGAGACGTATCAGCATCCCCAAGCTTAACTCCTACTCGTCCTCGAGTAGGTAAGTGATAGAAACAAAAAATTTGATGTGGAATGCTTCCAAACATGTCATATCATATTCTTTTCTTTATAGCATGGACAATTGGACTTTTTTGTGATTCAAAGCAATAGTCCAGTTTTGACATAATAATTTAGATACTCAAGCATATCAACAAGCAACCATGTCTTTCAGAATATCAATGCTAAAATAAGTTATCCCTAGCCCATCATGCTCAACCATTGATCCATTCATGAAACACACTCGCATATTAGCTACACCCAATACTTAAGTACGATCATATTTCCTCCTAGCTGGTGCTTTTATAAGAGAAGATGGAGACTCAAATTTAAAATAAAAATTGCATAAAGTAAAAGAAAGGCCCTTCGCAGAGGGAAGTAGGGATTTGTAGAGGTGCTAGAGCTCAAAGAGAAAAAATTAGAGATAAAAGCATTTTGGGAGGTGTATCCATCCCACCAACAAAAACGACTTCGAGTTCCCAACACTTTCCATGCTAGATATATCATAGGCAGTTCCCAAATAGAAAATAAAGTTTATTCCTTTTTTCACCATACTTTCACATTCCATGGCTAGCCGTATCCACGGTTGCCTTCCATACCAACACTTTCCAAGGAATTTATTATTTGACAACATAAAGTAAATTCATTTTTGGATTTTGGGACTGGGCATCACTAAAACCTTTGCCTTACTCTTGTGCAATGACAAGTGAATAAACACTCATCGTGAGAATAACACATCCAGCATGGAAAATATTAGCCACCCCTCACCGCTCCGCGAGCGAAACAAACACACAAAGGAGAAGTTTATTTTGAAAATTAGAGATGGCACATGCAAATTTGCTTAGAACGACAAAAGAATACCGCATATAGTTAGATATAGTGGACTCATGTGGCAAAATTGGTGAGGGAGTCCTGGACTAGGGGGTGTCCGGACAGCCGGGCTATCATCATCCGCCAGACTCCAAGACTACGAAGATACAAGATTGAAGACTCCGTCCCGTGTCCGGATGGGACTTTCCTTGGCGTGGAAGGCAAGCTTGGCGATACGGATATGTAGATCTCCTACCATTGTAACCGACTCTGTGTAACCCTAGCCTCCTCCGGTGTCTATATAAACCAGAGGGCTTTAGTCCGTAGGACACAACATACATTACAGCAATCATACCATAGGCTAGCTTCTAGGGTTTAGCCTCCTTGATCTCGTGGTAGATCTACTCTTGTACTACCCATATCATCAATATTAATCAAGCAGGACGTAGGGTTTTACCTCCATCAAGAGGGCCCGAACCTGGGTAAAAACATCGTGTCCCTCGTCTCCTGTTACCATCCGCCTAGACGCACAGTTCGGGACCCCCTACCCGAGATCCGCCGGTTTTGACACCGACATTGGTGTTTCATTGAGAGTTCCTCTGTGTCGTCACCGATAGGCCCGATGGCATCTTCAATCAACGACGCTGTCCAGGGTGAGACTTTTCTCCCCGGACAGACCTTCGTATTCGGCGGCTTCGCACTGTGGGCTAATTCGCTTGGCCATCTGGAGCAGATCAAAAGCTACGCCCCTGGCCGTCAGGTCAGATTCGGAAGCCTAAACTTCACGGCCGATGTCCACGGAGACTTGATCTTCGACGGACCCGAGCCACAACCAAGCGCGCCGCACTGTTGCGATGGGCATGATCTAGCTCTGCCGCCGAACAGTGCCTTGGTGGCCGCACACAAATCCGCTCCGGCCATTATTCCGGAGCCGATTGCCCAGACAGAGGATCGGTGGATAGACACCGCCTCGGGGGCTTCCACTTCCACGGCGATGGAGCCGAACATTAATCTTGTCCCCCTCGAAACTCGTGATTCCGAGGTACCGGACTCCTTGCCGGACTCCAAACCTCCCACGCCCCTACCAATCGATTCGGATCGGGCGCCGGTTATAGAATTCACCGCCGTGGACATCTTCCAACACTCGCCCTTTGACGACATCCTAAATTCGCTAAAGCACCTCTCGTTATCGGGAGAGTCCTGGCCGGACTATGGCTAGGTTGGTTGGGGTACGGACGACGAAGAAATTCAAAGCCCACCCACCACCCACTTTGTAGCCACTGTCGACGATCTAACCGACATGCTAGACCATGACTCCGAAGATATCGACGGAATAGACGACGACGTCGGAGACGAACAAGAAACGGAGCCTATAAGGCACGGGAGGACCACCTCGTCATATGAAATATACATGGTGGATACCCCAAAGGAGAGCGATGACGAGGATCAACGGGCCGTGGCAGAAGATAACCCCGCCGATAAACAACCAAAACGGCAACGCAGACACCGCCCTAAGCCCCGCCTCGACAACAACAACGCTTCCAAGGAGCCCGCAATACAGCAGGGCTCACAAGTGGACGACGAACATGCAGATAAGCAACCGTCCGAACATGACGAGTCAGATAATCAGTCCAGGCCCGGCGAAAACGACAGTCCGGACGACCTCATGCCGGACATGCCGCCGGAGAGCAAAAACCTTCGGAAAAGACTCGTCAACACTGCAAGAAGCCTGAAGAAGGAAAAGCGGAAGCTCAAAACAGCGGAAGACACACTCAGAATGAGATGGAGCAAAGTGCTCAAAACCGTAGATAAATATGGCAATGGCCACCAATCAAAGAGCTACCCGAAGCGTAAGCTGCTACCAGAATTCGACGAGGAGGCCAAAGAGCCTCCACCGTCAAAAAATAAAGAGGCTGCCTGGTTGGATAGACGGCCGGATGATAGGCCAAATTCTGAAAGCGGCGCCGCACATAAACCAACTAATGAACCTGGAAAGACAGATGGCCCAGCCAGGTCCATCTACGGGCCAAAGAAGAAGGCCCCAGGAAGCAAGGCAACACGTCAAGTGTCCGAAAATAGCGGCACACCCAAATATAGGGGCGCCACACACCCACTATGTTTCACCAATGAGGTGCTGGACCATGAATTCCCAGCAGGATTAAACCCATAAACATAGAGGCCTACGATGGAACAACAGACCCTGGAGTCTGGATAGAAGATTATATACTGCATATACACATGGCCAGAGGAGACGATCTCCACGCCATAAAATACCTACCCCTCAAGCTCAAAGGGTCGGCCCGTCATTGGCTTAAAAGCCTCCCAGAAAACACTATTGGAAGTTGGGAAGAGCTCGAGGACGCGTTTAGAGCAAATTTTCAAGGGACTTATGTCCGCCCTCCGAATGCAGATGATCTAAGTCATATAACTCAACAGCCCGGAGAGTCAGCGCGGAAATTCTGGAACAGGTTTCTCACCAAAAAGAACCAAATAGTCGACTGTCCGGATGCCGAAGCCTTAGCAGCTTTTAAACACAATGTCCGAGACGAATGGCTTGCCAGGCACCTCGGCCAAGAGAAACCAAGGACAATGTCCGCACTAACAAGCCTCATGACCCGCTTCTGTGCGGGAGAGGATAGTAGCTAGCAAGATGTAGCACCAGCGACCCAAGTACATCCGAGATAAGAGATGGAAACGGAAAATCACGACGCAGAAAAGAGCAGCGCCGGAATAAAGAGAAAAGCCCAAAGAGCACGGCACTCAACGCCGGATTCAAAAGCTCACGGCCAAACAACAAAACACCGCCTCTAAAGGATGACAGCGATGAGTTGTCCAACTTAAACAAGATTTTGGGTCGGATATGTCAAATCCACAGTACCCCCGGAAGGCCTGCAACTCACACCCACAGGGATTGTTGGGTTTTTAAACAGTCCGGCCGACTAAACGCCGAACACAAGGGGCTCGGCGCGTCAGCTTAAGAAGATAAACCCCACCAGCAGAGCACCGGAAAACAAAAGACTTTCCCACAAGAGGTCAAAGCATAAACTCACTTCATGTGATAATACGGAAAAATAGTGCGGCACTTCCTAAAAGAGCCTCGCACGGTCCAACCCAAGATGACCATAGAGATTGGATATCAAAACCAATCACTTTCGACCACTGGACTATTCCGAAGCGTTCAAGCGGGACGGACTGCCCCGATATTGAATCCCATAATCGACGGATTACAATTTACTAAAGTCCTAATGGGCGGAGGCAGCGACTTAAACTCGCAGTATTTAAACACAATCCGCAAGATGGGGATAGACCCTACCAAAATTCGACACGGCCGCACTTCCTTCAAAGGAGTGGCGCGGACTCTTCGCCAAGTGCACAGGCTCCCTATTACTACAAGTCGTGTTCGGATCACGAACAATTTTCGATCTGAAAAACTAATTTTTCATATCGTCCCATTTAAAAGTGAATATCAAGCACTCTTGGGACGAAAGGCTTTCGTCCGTTTTAACGCCATACCGCATTCTGCGTCTCTTACACTCAAGATGCCCGGTCCTCGCGGCATCATTTGATCTTGAGGCCACTGAAGACCCGGACACGGATAGATGAGTCCGGCATTGGTTGGCTAGGGGCTCCCTAGCCGCACAACCCTTGACAAAGGGTTGCGCGCACAAAGAATCGCGAGTTCATACGAATCCCGCTTTACTTATTTATGTTTCTTCTCCTTTTTTCACACGAATTGTTTCCAAACTAAGCGTTCCTCTCTTTTTACAGATGAACAACGTGCATACCCGTCCAGGATAACGGCACAACGGAGACACTGGTAGCAGAGCGCAAGAGGGACCCGTTGCGAGGATTCTTTTCAGATTAAGACCCTGCGTAAACCTTTTTTAATGTCTCTTGTTGTTATTCTCCCTTGGTTTCTTCCTATAACCAAAGCGGAGCCTGACGTTTTGGCATTGGCCGAGTCAGAAGAACATGCCCGTACTTGGACACTAGGGGCTTAGGGCATTATTCTGCCCATTATCATAAAGACCGAACACCTTAGGGAGTGTTCGGCGTCTCGAGTTAGGCATTATATGCATCAGCTCCGAATCATGTCTTTGGTCAAATGTTGGGTTTGCCCGGCTCCTGTGTTTTGCTGCCTTACGTTCCGTATCATCGGCTAACGCGCACCAGGAGAACTCTGCGATTGTGCCCCGTTAATTTGGCGAGCACCTCGATGAAAGCCGGCGATTGTCATGATATAGCGAGAGACTGGTCAACCACTCGATCGACTACTGGAATGTTTAGAATTCCCCACTTTGACGAAGGACCGTTTCCCGGTCAGGCACACACGCGCCCCGCAATCGGACAAGCGCGGTGCCCCCAGGGCTATATCGTAGCCCCACCCTCGAGCTCCACTGGCTAAGTGAAAGTGATAAAGCATTATAGTCTGGATTGCCTCGTTTGCTATGCTACCACCTCCTAAACAGGACCGAGACGTCAGATTAAGTGTGAACACATGCTATTTTTGCGAACACCCCCGCACCTTGTGCGTGGGGGCTGAAGCCGAAGACTGCAATCTTTCAGGTTATACAAATGTATACGAAAACGGCCGCTCAGGAGCAGTTTTACCACTTGGGACGCACAAGTATAAAAAGCAGTTATTGCATAATCATTGTTTTACAAGCTAAAACGTTCATTTGAACGTGACATTTTTTGAGCACTGTGACTCTATTACACGAGCACCACGCATAACTTCCCCGAAATAGTGCTCGGCGGGGAGCCGGCTTTCATCCGAACCCTGGGAGGCGACAGCGGTGGCATCCATCTCTGTCCAATGCGCCTTTACATGGGCAAGTGCCATCCGTGCGCCTTCGATCCAGGCCGACCGCTTCATCTCCTCGATATGCGGCACCGCTCCAAGGAATTGCTGCAGTAAGCCGAAGTAGCTCGTCGCCTTGGGCCTCTCTGGCCAGACATGAGCCACGATGTCAGTCATGGCAAGTCCGGATAATCTATTTAGCTCGGCCCATCCGGCCAACCGGTCGGTCAGCGGAAGTGAGCGATCCAGACTATGGAATTGAGACCAAAATAGCTCTTCCGTCTTGTGATCCTTCTGGCTCCGGAAGTGCTCAACGGCATCAGCCGCACTTCCCGCTAAGTCCATATACGGATCCTCCGGACTCCACAGCCGATCAAATTGAGCATACTTTTGATCCATAAACGGCGACGAAGAGAGAAGGCTTGCCACCACGATATCTCGACTGGCGCAGCTCCTCCCTCATGGCCCGCATTGCAGAGCGGGCATCCTTGGCCTCGGCGGTGGCCTTCTTCAGGTCTTCCCGCTCTGATAAGCGCTCCTTTTCAAGAGCCTCATTGCGGTCGACAGCATCTTTTACTTTCACGGCCAATTCGGACACCTCTTCAGCCCTTTCGGCTTTCAACTCCTCGGCCGCCCTTGAGGCAGCCGCGTCACTCCTTCGGGCTTGCTCCTTAGCTTGAGCAAGTTCGGCCCGAAGGCTCTCCACAGCAGCAGCACGGTCTGTATAACAGCATATAATTTATCAGCGGAGGGCTTTGACCCCACTAATAAAGCGACCGTGGAGAACTCATTTACCTTGCGACTTGTCAAGTCGCCGGTTGACAAGTGCGATGTCCGCATCCGCCGCGTCAAGTTGCCGCATTAACTCGGCAACCCCACTAGTCCGGCTAGCCCTCGGACTATCCGCCACCTACATAGGAACGGCGACATTCATTACTTGCGATTTCGATCCTCGGCACGCTGTCGTCTTCGACAACCTACCGATTCTCAGGGGCTACTATCTATACAGAGCACACTTTTATGTGCAAAACTATCAAAAATAGAAGGTGCGTCATTTTCGCGTACCTCAAATCCCGCCAGCAAACTCATAGCGGCGTTACGCAATCCGCTCTCAGCGGACGAAATCCTTCCAATCACGATGTGCATCAACGCATGATGATCTTCTGAGATGGACGCCCTCTCAAGCAGATTCTTCAGTTCTCCCGGCCGGATACTAGCGGGCATCGAACTCTCCGGCCCCTCCGGACTCGGGGATACCCTCCGTGACGATACTTCAGGCTCGTCTGCCTTATCTGATGGTGCAACAGACGGGGGCGTTTCGCTCTCCATCATCTCCGGAAGAAGGTCCCCCGAAGACGAACTCATCTGCGAAGGCTGCAAATCCGAACTGCAAGATAAAAATTTCAGTTACCCACGGAAGCACAAATGGAGGTATTTTCTTACTGATGAAATTCCCTTTTCATACTCACGGCTCGCTGGAGGGCTGATTCTTTGGCGATGATTGTGCGTCCGGATTCTCCCCGGACGCCGGACCTGTGGGAAGATCTCTTCCCCGCTTAGGGCTTTGGCCTCCGGATCTTCGGAGGCGGTCCTCTTCTCCCCTGGAAGGAGGGGTTCTTGATTCCCCCTCTTGACGCCTTTGGGCGTAAATATTAGCTCCTCTATTTTCCCCATCGCTCCCTTCAGGCGCGACCTCCAACATTCTCGACCAGCCACGAGCTCCAGGCGGTCTCCGGGGGGGCGGACACCTTATTAGTTTTGATCGCGCCACCCACTCCTGTGAAGAGTAATGGGTCAGGTGGCGAACTCTAGAAAGGCAGATAAACAGAATGTTCGGACTCTGAGCTATTTACCTGAGTATCCGGGCGATTGCGGCTTAGGCCTGCGTCCTCGGCTAATTCCGGACATGCCACCTGCGGTCCGAAGAACAACTCGTGCATCTCCACGGGTGTTGCACCCATGAAGTGTTGGAGAATCCGAGGTCCCTCCGGGTTGAACTCCCATAGACGGAGAGGACGGCGTTTGCAGGCGTAAGATGCCCGATTAGCATAACTCGCATCACCACGATCGATTGATCTCCTCGCTTGGAGGTCTCGAATCCGGCCTCAAGTGAGGGCACGTCTTGAACAGCCCCAATTGAGCCCTTGGTTGACCCACGACATCGGTTGGCGTGGAGGTCCCGGCGGAATGAAGGCGGCGGCTTTTGCTTGTCGCCCTTCGGAGCAGTGATATAGAACCCTCCTGCTGCCACATCCGGTTCCTCTTGAAGGAACCCTCGGGCCACGGGGCATCGGCCTTTTTGCTTATGGCCGCCCCGCCGCACTCCGCTTGACGCCCCCCGATCATCTTCGGCTCCACATTGAAGGTCTTCAGCCACAGGCCGAAGTGGGGAGTGACACGGAGGAAGGCTTCACAGACGATAATGAATGCGGAGATGTGGAGGATGGACTCCGGAGCCAAATCGTGAAAAATCAGCCCGTAGTAGAACATGAGCCCTCTCACGAAGGGGTCCGTCGGGAAGCCTAAACCCCGACGGAGGTGGGATACGAAGACGATGTATTCGCCGGGCTCGGGGGCGGGCACGGCCTGCCCTTGGATAGGCAACTTGTGCGAAATCTCGTAGGTCAGGTACTTGGCCTCACGTAACTTCAATATGTCCTCCTCCGTGACGGAGGAAGGCATCCACCGGCCCTGAAGGTCGGAGCCGGACATGGTTGAGGATCCGAAGCGCTCGAATCTTAGGCTCTGGGTGTTGGAACTGGGAGCGAGGAGGAGATTCGATGCGAGATTGAAGAACAAGAGCGAGCCTTGGTCCTCTTATAAAGGGGGAAAATACCAAGGGCCGTCTCTGTGACCGTTTGGGATTCACCTTCGATAGAGGAGGCGTGGCGACGGGAACGGTTGGGTTACCCACGCACGTATTGATGAGAATCCCGGAATAAGGGGAATACGGTCTCTGCTTCGACAAGATGTGCCAAGGAAACCGCTTCACTAAACGTGCTGAGGTGGTATAATAAAAAACGATTCAAATAGTGGCTTGGTAGCGGTGTGATGTCACGCCGCATAATACGTCAGCAGATTGGACTGGTGTACATTTTATTCTCTCTACGGTGGAATGTGGAATTTATTTTGCAGAGCCGGGCACTATCCTGGTGTTCATGATCTTCTCTAGATTATTCAAGGGAGGAACCCGCCTTGCAATGCCGAACATTATGCGCGCCGGACTTATCGTCATTGAAGCCTGGTTCGAGGGCTACCGAGGAGTCTGGTCTAGGGGTGTCCGGACAGCCGGGCTATCATCGTCCACGGACTCCAAGACTACGAAGATACAAGATTGAAGACTCGTCCCGTGTCCGGATGGGACTTTCCTTGGCGTGGAAGGCAAGCTTGGCGTCACGGATATGTAGATCTCCTACCATTGTAACCGACTCTGTAACCCTAGCCTCCTCCGGTGTCTATATAAACCGGAGGGCTTTAGTCCGTAGGACACAACATACATTACAGCAATCATACCATAGGCTAGCTTCTAGGGTTTAGCCTCCTTGATCTCGTGGTAGATCTACTCTTGTACTACCCATATCATCAATATTAATCAAGCAGGACGTAGGGTTTTACCTCCATCAAGAGGGCCCGAACCTGGGTAAAAACATCGTGTCCCTCGTCTCCTGTTACCATCCGCCTAGACGCACAGTTCGGGACCCCTGCCCGAGATCCGCCAGTTTTGACACCGACAACTGGTTTAAAGGATTTTGGATGCACAAGTAGAGATCATACTTGGTGCAAAATGAAGGCTAGCAAAAAGATTGAGAAGCGACCAACCAAGAAATGAATAATCTCATAAGCAAGCATTAAGCATAATTAACACCGAATAATGCACCACAAGTAGGATGTAATTTCATTGCATGACTATTGACTTTCGTACTTGCATAGGGAATCACAAACCTTAACACCAATATTCTTACTAAAGCATAATTACTCATCAACATAACTCACATATCACATCATCATATCTCAAAATTGTTACTAAGAATCAAGTTTATTTTGTCCAATGATCTTCATGAAAGTTTTTATTATATCCTTCTTGGATATATATCACTTTGGAACTAATTTTCATGGTTTGCTTTTCATAAGCTCAAACAAATATAAGTGAAGATCATGAGCATAATATTTCTCTTTCTCTCAAAATAATTTAAGTGAAGCAAGAGAGAATTTCTTGAAAATTTTACTAACTCTCAAATAAATATAAGTGAAGCAAGAGAGCATTTCTTCAAAAATACTAAAGCACACCGTGCTAAAAAAGATATGAGTGAAGCACTAGAGCAAGTCCATAGCTCATAAAAATTTAAGTGAAGCATAGAGAGCAATTCTAACAAGCCGTGACATAATTTTGGCTCTCTCAAATAGGTGTGTTCAGCAAGGATTGATGCCTTAAAACACAAAATAAAACAAGGAAAGACTCATATCATACAAGACGCTCCAAGCAAAACACATATCATGTGACGAATAAAAATATAGCTTCGAGTAAAATATCGATAGTTGTTGGAAGAAAGCGGGGATGCCACTCGGGGGCATCCCCGAGCTTAGTTGGTTGGTCATCTTTGGATAATAGCTTGGGATGCCGGGGCATCCCCAAGCTTAGGCTCTTCCATCCTTCCTTCATCCATCATAAGATAACCCAAAACTTGAAAACTTCAATCACACAAAACTCAACAAAACCTTCGTGAGATCTGTTAGTATAAGAAAGCAAACCACTACTATAAGTACTGTATCAAACCAATTTATATATTTTTTGTATTATTTATACTGTATTCCAACTTTTATATGGCAAAAACTCATCAAAGAAAACCATAGAGCCATCAAAATAAGCACACAACACAAACAAAACAGAATATGTCAAAACAGAACAGTCTGTAGCAATCTGACTATTTCGAATACTTCTGTAACTCCAACAATTCTGAAAAATTACGAAGACCAGGTAATTTGTATATTAATCTTATGCAAAAACAATCAGGGCAAAATCACTTTTCTGCGATTTATGAAAATTATTTTCGTGAGTGCATAAGTTTCTGTTTTTTCAGCAAGATCAAACAACTATCACCCAAGAAGATCCTAAAGGCTTTACTTGGCACAAACACTAATTAAAGCACAAAAAAACAATCATAACAGTAGCATAATTGTGCAAACTCTCAAGAACAGAAAGCAAAAAGTAAAAATAAAATTTCTTCATTGGGTTGCCTCCCAACAAGCGCTATAGTTTTACGCCCTTAGCTAGGCATAAAGCAAGGATCTAAGTTTTGTCATCTTTATCCAACTCTTCAATCAAACACTTAGAATCCTTCAAAGATTTAACATAAAGACCTTCAATAGAAATACTTCTAGGAACAAATTTAAAGATTTCATTCTTGCAAAAAGGATCTCTTAAAACATCAACGAAATCCGGGTGAACACTAATCATCTTAAGATCTTCGTTATTATTATTACTAGAAGTTGCACCCTTGTTCCTAGTAGCTTTACCACGCCTTGCAGGAGTTTTCTCGATAGTTTGAGCGGAAGAAAAAACCGTGCTTAGATTACTAAAGATTTTTTCTAATTTATCAATCCGAGACGGACTTTCTTCTATTCTTTCATGGATTATGGTACCCTTCTCTTTTAGCAACTTAAAAACATCTCCCGCTTTTGACCCAATATTAGTGGCAAAATTATGCAACTTTTTGTCTATAATTTCCATATGATCTTTGGTGAGCATTTTCTTTTCAATAGCATCTAGTCTTTCCATAACATGCTCAAGAGTTAAAATTGTTTCATTAATCATGAGGGGTGGTGATCCCACTAAATTCCCCATAGCATTAAAAGCATCAAGAGAGGGACACATCAAGAAATTTCCACCGGTAATCATATCAAGGACGAATCTATACCAAGTGGTGATGCCAACATAAAAACAGCGAAGAAGAACAATGGTAGATTGCTTACGGGTAGATCTATTATGAGCATTGCAAATTCTATACCAATCATCTTTTAAATTTTCTCCTCTCCTTTCTTTAAAGTTGAGAAACTCGTTCTCGGGAGTGCAAGCAATAGAGGAGGAATCATCCATAACGGCAAACAAGATCTCACACACAAAGACAGATCCGGCGAGAAAACGGCGAACGGAAAAGCGAGGCGAATAAAACGGCAAATTTTTGTGAAATTGGGAGAGGAAAACGAGAGGCAAATGGCAAATAATGTAAATTTCAAGGAGATGAGATTTGTGATTAGGAACCTGGTATATGTTGAAGATCCTCCCCGGCAATGGCGCCAGAAATTCCATCTGATGTTGCTTGAAGCTACGTCGGTATTTCCGCAAATAGGAAGGGATGATGCAGCACAACGGCGGTAGGTATTTCCCTCAGATATGAAACCAAGGTTATCGAACCAGTACGAGAACCAAGCAACACAACGTAAACAGCCCCTGCACACAAATAATAAATCTTTCCAACCCGACGTGTTAAAGGGGTTGTCAATCCCTTCTGGGGTACGGTGCCTCAAGATCTATTTTTAGTTTAATAGATCTAAAAATAAAAGCAAGGAAAAAGTAGGTCGCAAAGGCAAATATATGAGAAAGAAGACTCGGGGACCGTAGATTTCACTAGTGGCTTCTCTCGAGAAAAATAGCAAACGGTGGGTAAACAAATTACTATTGGGCAATTGATAGAACTTCAAATAATCATGACGATATCCAGGCAATGATCATTATATAGGCATCACGTCCAAGATTAGTAGACCGACTCCTGCCTGCATCTACTACAATTACTCCACACATCGACCGCTATCTAGCATGCATCTAGTGTATTAAGTTCATGGAAAAACGGAGTAACGCAATAAGAACGATGACATGATGTAGAGAAGATCTATCTATGTAGAGATAGACCCCATCGTTTTATCCTTAGTAGCAACGATACATACGTGTCGGTTCCCTTTCTATCACGGGGATCAAGCACCGTAAGATCGAACCCACTACAAAGCACCTCTTCCCATTGCAAGATAAATAGATCAAGTTGGCCAAACAAAACCTAAACATCGGAGAAGAAATACGAGGCTATAAGTAATCATGCATATAAGAGATCAAAGACACTCAAATAACTTTCATGGAAACAAAAAGATATAACTGTTCATATACTCGAAGTTCATCAGCTCCCAACAAACACACCGCAAAAGAGTTACATCATATTGATCTCCAAGAGACCATTGTATTGAGAATTCAACGAGAGAGAGGAAGCCATCTATCTACTAACTACGGACCCGTAGGTCTACAAAGAACTACTCACACATCATCTGAGAGGCACCAACGGAGGTGGTGAACCCCATCCGAGATGGTGTCTACATTGGATCTGGTGGTTCTAGACTCTACGGCGTCTGGATGAATATTTCATCGACTCCCCTAGGGTTTCTGGAATATTGGGGTATTTATAGAGCAAAGAGGTGGTCCGGGGGCACCCGAGGTGGGCACAACCCACCAGGGCGCGCCTGGGCCTCCTCGCGTGCCTTGGTGGGTTGTGCCTCCCTCGGGACACCCCCAGGCGCAACCAGGGCCCGTTGTGTTCCTTCTGGCCCATAAAAAATATCCGTAAAGTTTCGTGGCATTTGGACTCCGTCTGATATTGATTTCCTGCGATGTAAAAAACATGCAGAAAACAGCAACTATCACTTGGCACTATGTCAATAGGTTAGTACCAAAAATGATATAAAATGATTATAAAACATCCAAGATTGATAATATAACAACATGGAACAATAAAAAACTATAGATACATTGGAGACGTATCAGGGGGCACTCCAAAGGCACATCAATTGTTCTCTTAGCCGTGTGTGGTGTCCCCCTCCATAGTTTACGCCTCCGGTAATAGCGTCGTAGTGCTTAGGCAAAGCCCTGCGCGGATCACATCACCATCACCATCACCACGCCATCGTGCTGACGGAACTCTCTATCGACCCTCTGCTGGATCAAGAGTTTGAGGGATGTCATCGAGCTGAACGTGTGCTGAACACGGAGGTGCCGTATGTTCAGTACTTGGATCGGTTGGATCGTGAAATCGTTCGACTACATCAACCGCGTTAACCTAACGCTTCCGCTTTTAGTCTACGAGGGTACGTGGACACACACTCGCCCTCTCGTTGATATGCATCTCCTAGATAGATCTTGCGTGACCATAGGATTTTTTTTGAAATTGCATGCTATGTTCCCCAACAAAAACTCTGTACTTCTTCCATCCCAGAGCGAGTGTAAGGCATAGGAAAATCCAGATGAAATCGCTGCAGCCTGTGGATGGGCGTGTGACCGAGGATAAGAATGAGATGGAAGAGATGACTATGATTTTTACACTAACCTTTATACCCTGGAGGGGGGGTCCAAAACACGGATCCGATTCTTGATACCATCCCATGCAGAGTAACACCAAAAATGAATGAAAGCTTAAACGGGCCATGTAGTCAGTAAGAGATCAAGATGACTCTTTTTTAGATGTTCCTCACCAAAGCTCCAGGCCCTGCTGGTTTCCGTGCACATTTTTTAGCGACATTGTGAGGTTTGCGGGGAAGAGGTAACGAAGGCGGCTCTAAGGATTGTGGAAGGAACTAAATCTACAGAATGTACAAATGAAACTATTTTAGTTCTAATCCCTAAGGTAAAAACACGACACTTCTTTCACAGTTTCTCCCAATCAGCCTTTGCATTGTCCTTTATAAGATAGCTTTAAAGGTGATCTCCAACCGTTTGAAGGTAGTTTTGCTAGAAATTATCTTAGAGGAGCACTCAACTTTTGTTCCAAGCTAGCTGATAACTGGAAATATTACATATGAGTGCCTCCATTTTATGAAAAGGAATAGGGCGAAGAAAATCAATATTACCATATCTCCAAGCAATCATGTTAAACCTCGACTTCACTGAGAGGTGGGTCGGTATTCTTATGAGAATGGTTAATTCTGTCAAATTTTTAGTTTTGGTCAACGGCAAGAAACTTCAGAAATTCCAACCATACAAAGGAATCCTACAGGGGGACCTGATTTCTCCATACCTGTTCTTGTTAGCAACAGAGGGCCTTTCGTGCCTCCTAAAAACAAGAGATGAGTCATCCAATCTTCGTGTAGTACAAGTACCCCCTCCCCCACGAGCTACCGGTAAACCATTTATTATTTGTGAATGAAAACCTGGTGTTTTCTAGGGCTAATGGTGTGGGAGCAACCGAGGTGTAGCAGGTTTTGGTATATATTGTGAGACATCTAGGAATTGAATTAATTATGACATGTTATCTATTTTCTTCAGTAAGGGAGTACCTGAATTTCTTATGAAATAAAAGGCTCTGCTGGAAGTCCCAAATGAAACCTTGAGTGAGAAATATTTGGGCATGCTGTGATATGTGGTATGTTCAATAAAATGAGGCTTTCACATATCTCGAAGATAGGCTGTTGAGCAAGTTCAAAGATGGATTGAGAAAAATTTATACACTTCACGAAAGGAAGTGTTGGTAAAGGCGGTGGCTCAAGCAGTACCAGTGTATTCTATGTCTTGCTTCAAGCTTCCAAGGGGTTCATGCGAGCATCTAAATATGTTGATTAGGAAATTTTGGTAGGGCAGCAAAGATGGTTAGCGAAAGCCAAGCTGGGTCTAATGGAAAGTCATGACACAGCCAAAAAGTATGTGGGAGGGGGACTTGCTTTGAAGGATATTGAATTGTTCAATTAATATTTACTTGTGCTACAAGCATGGCACATCCTGCAATACCCGGAGACCATAAGCTCATGTATTTCCAAGAATGTCTATTTTCCCACCACATCTATATTGCATGCAAGCCTGGGGGCCACCCAAGCCAAATTTGGCGGGAGATCATAGATGGGAGAGATGTTATGAAGCAAGGGTTGATCAAGTGAATAGGGAATGATTTGACAACCAACATCTAAACTGACAATTGGATCCCTCGTGACGAGATATTGAGACCATATGATTGCATACACGGTAACCCTCCTTGGCTTTTCTCTGACCTCATTGATCATACCTCGACAACTTGGAATACTCATCGGATAGAGGATGTATTTCTACCATGGACGCCTTGGTGATCCTGTATATGACGTTATGCACAAGAAATATTCCTAATTTTTGTGCATGAAATTTTGAAAAGAATGACGTTTTCTTGATTCATTTAGTATATAAAATGTTGGTGTCAACAGAGCAAAGAAGGGAGGCTTGGTTGGAGGGCACTGCAGGCTCTTCCAGTTCTGTCCGTGAAAAGAGTTCATAGAAATTACTCTGGAATACTCAAGTACCCATGAAAGTTTGGTTGTTCTTATATAGACTCTCGAAGCACTCTTTGCCAACTGACGATGTTAAGGCTCGACGAAATATGGCTACAACTAGTTCTTGCGGTTTGTATGGTGCTCAGGACTCGTGGAGGCATTCCTTTCTGGAGTGCTCGATGTCAAGATGCATCTGGGCACTAGTGGATGGAGAGCTTGTGGAATACTTTGCTGTCACAAGTGAACTTGGAGCTAAGAAGTGGCTTTTGCTATGTTATACACTTTATCTCACAATGCATTCGTCAAACATGCGGTACCTTTGTGGGTTAGTTGGTCGTCTTGGAGGAAAGCGATTCATGAAGGAATTTTTCAAAGCCTGCATACTACACATTATTTCATTGGCCGATTCATTTCCGAGCTTGATATCTTAAAAACCCAAGGGCTGCAAATCACCAGGGTGGCCTAAGAGTGCAACTAATCTTCGGGTGGGTTTGGTAATTCATAACAACATATACATCATTGTTCCAATGTCTACTCAAAGAATATTTTAGGAAAGTTCATTTGAGGTATGGCAATGAGATGTGAATGTGCACCCCTCAAAATGCAAAGGACATGTGTTGGCAAAGCTTCAAGACTGCACATTTTTTGGTTAAGTGATCGAAGATCACATTGAGTCCATAGGAAAGCCAATACTATTAAAAGGAGATGATATTTTGATTATGGACTAACTGCTCAAGTGCTTAGAGATATTGCTCCAAAACCCTCAGCCACACTCCGCCATTCAATTCTGTCCAAAAGCCTAAAGTCACTCTCGGTCCCACTGAAACATATCTACTCAGACTCACTAAGAAACACTTAACATAGCCACCCCCTAAACCCTAGCAACTTGGTCTCACCGAGATGTCCCTTAGGACTCACCGAAGAGCACTTTCCAACCTTTTGTTATGTATTTATTTCACTTCGGAATTTTCGAGTGGTTTCAATCGGCCTCACCGAAGTGTGGAAAGTGATTAGGTCATCACCCATCGGTCTCACCAAGCTGTTCTATCCGGTCTCACCGAAAAGCCTAAAGTTGAAACCTTTGGTACTAGTCGGTCTCACTGAGTGTTTTCACCTGTTCCCACCGAGTAATGCATAAAGGTGTGTAACTATTAGACTTTCGGTGTACCCCCACGGCCAATCCATTCCACTAACTTCCAGAGAGCAACCTGGACGAAATTGCCACTTCTCATATCCATTTTTTGAGAGAGAACCACCTACGCTTGTGTTGAAATCATTGGGATTCCACTCCAACCTTTGATCCTTGATGTCTATCTTCCCAAGTTGCTTTCCACTCCAATCCCTCTCCTACCACATAGCCAAATCTGCGAGAGAGTGTTTAAGTGTTGAGGAGACTATCTTTTGAAGCACCTGAGCAGTGAGTTCATCATCAACAACAACATCTATTACCTTTTGGAGAGTGATGTCTCCTAAATTGGTTATGTGTCAGTTGGGAGCCTTCAAGCTTGTGGAGTTGAACCAAGGAGTTTGTAATGGCAATGTGGATCGCCTACTTCATGAAGATCTACCTCGATTGAGACTAGTCCTTCGTGGGCGTAAACCATGATGGCATAGACAATGTTGCATTCTTTGTGGACCCTTTGTGGATGGAGCCCTCCATGGACTCGTGCAACCATTACCTTCCGTGAGTTGAAGTCTCCATCAACGTGAATGTACGATAGCACGACCTATCGAAACCACGAGAAAAATCATCATTGTGTCTTCATTGCATTCGATTATCTTCAAACTCTCCTTTACATTCATGTTTTTTAGAAAAGGAGGAATACCCCCGGCCTCTGCATCTGGACGATGCATACAGCCATTTTATTAATTATTAACACAAGACCTTACAAAGTCGTACAACAGTAAGACCAAAGCCACCGTCTAAGCAACAACTGTCGGTACTCCTATCCAGTTGATGAAAGGGTGCTGATAGTCTGGGCCTAATACCAAACAGACCTCGCATCCAAACCTAACATCTAAGACGTGAGGTCCCAATCAGGACGCCTGCCGGGTATGGGCACCCACCAGTCCGACGTGCTCCTCAACCAGGACGTCTGCCGGGTATGAGGCCGCCGCAGCCACCTGCCACAAATCCATCTTCAGAGTTGTACTGCTGCATCGACCTTGCCCGGTCTAGCTGCCGCCGACGCCACCACGACGCCAGACAGCGTCGACCTCCTGCGCGTGTCCATCACCACACATCCGACGCCAAGTCTCCGCTGCTCCATGCCGCCAAGAGCCGCCGCCATGAATATGTAGAAAGAAACACCGCTCCACGAAGAATCCATCCGCTGGTCCCTCGAGCCCGAGTGCATCTCCAAGAATGCCGCCCCCAAGGGGGTAACGACACATGAATGCCGCCGTCATCCGATCAATTGATCTAGGGTTTCCCCCGGAGGTATTGGGTGGGTTTGGAATTTGTACCTCGATGATGCCTTCATGAAGGAAACAATGATAAGGGCATCGTCATCACCGGCTCCGGCCAACGACCGAAGACCAAGTTTTCACTCGAATCCGTCCCAAGACATCCATCCGACAACCTGTGCAAAGTCTTTACTTTCCGCTGCCTACTATCTTTGACTTGCATGTGTAGGATGTTACTGGACTAGCTAGAATTGGTAAAATCTGCCAAGAAATAAATTGAGTTTTTGTTGGTCAAGTAGTCTAATCAACCCCCCTCTAGACCTACTTGCTATCCTACACAACCACAAGCGCAGTGGGAACATGGAATACTCATCCGGAGGCGCCACTGACTGGTTTTTGCCAAAATCCACGTTGACGCAACTATCTCGAACACAGGAAGGAGAGGATCCACAACGACGGTATGTCGCGATCAATATGATAACTATCTGGACAGCTCTTCTCTTGTTATCTTTGGCGTCCAGGATGTTGCAATTGTGGAGGCGATTGCATGCCGGGAAGCACTATCTCTGGGTGAAGATCTGCTCATCCTCTTTTTTAAGGTAGTGCTCATCTAAATTTTTTTATTGTGGCCTCAGCCTCAAAGCAGGTGGTAAATTATATAATAATGATAATCAAGGAAGATATAGTCCTATCATTAAGGAGATTAAACTAAGAGCTCTAGGTTTTAATTGTAATTTTATTTTTGAAGGACGTTCCGCAAATGGCGAAGCGCATAGCCTAGCTAAATTTGCTCAATCGCTCGATCAGGGGCGTCATGTGTGGCTTAGTCAACTTTATGATCCTATTTATATCTCATATTCTATGGTTTTTGACGAATTAAACTAGGTCTTCACCCCTGAAAAAAAAGGTGCACCCGCAAAGCTGTTGCCGGCCGGCCGCAACGGCGCAACTTGTTTTGGTCCGGGGCGAACTACTTCCTTCAATCAGTGCTGATCGACGATACAATACTTTGAAGCAATTTCCTCCTCCTCCCCGTCATGCATGTGCCCCGACGTGCCGGCGGAGCCGGAAGGAACACCTGTCGCGCTCCGCCACGGCGGTGCCGGGCCACCGCGCGGCTGGGTTCCATGCACGTACCACCCATGTGCGCGCGCGCGCGGTGCGACGTTGATTAGCCTTTCGCCGGCACGTCGCCGGGGGTCCACGGCCGGAATCCTCGATTAGACTTGGATTACAACCTATCATTATTATCTCAGGTGCATGCATCCTCGCCTTTTTGTCGAACCGGCCGGTCGTGCCGGCCCCGTCTCATGTTTGCCGTCGTGTGAGTAGTATATTCCGGCCGGGCGCGTACGTCGCAAGCAGCTCGAGCGTACGTGCATGCGCGCACACTTGCGGTTCACGCCTCGCGACGTATCCGTACCACCGGTGTGCTTGGTTAATTTATGAGCGATTGCTACGTGCGTCCAGCTAAAAAGGGAGTTTTGCCATGAGCTCTGTGTATGATGGTTGCTTGACAGGAGAGATGGATTGCACAGCGCGGCCGATGTGCAGTGTGCTGTGTGCAGAGGCATCGCTTCACGTGGAAGGGTCGGCGGTGCGCAAGTGCGGTCGCACAGGGAGCGTAGGCTGGCGCCGCTCAGCTCCTGTGTGGCGGCATGTGCATGGACTGTTCTGTGTACTTTCTGGCTGGCGAAGTGGTGATTAGGCGAGCTTTTGTGGTTATTGTTTTCTCTCCTTTGTGTAGAGTGTTTAGGATTTGGATTTCGTTTCTTCCGATTGAATGGGTTCGCTCTTTCTATCTCTGATTCTGTAGAATTGTTTTGTGCCACTTATACTGTTTCATTCAAAGTCTAGTTGCTTGTTCTTAACTGGGAAGTGGTCTGCAGCATCTGAATTAGTCCATGTCTTGGTTGTTTTTTCTCTGTGATAGATTTTAGAGCTCGATCTTGCATACGTTTGCGTTCGTTGTTTTCTAGCTCCGGTTCAGTCGTTATCTGACGGTATCATTTCTTTTTCAAGAAGTATTTATGCATCTTTTTGAGAAAAGAAAATGGGTCCGCTCATGTGGCCCATATGCTGTTGTATGGAAACGTAAAGGCCCGCGTATGACACTTCCGTTAACGAGACAAACTTACCAACATGTCTATATGTCGCCCACTCCGATTCCTAATACGAATCGCCTATCAGATACAGCTAGTGGTGGAAACAGGCTGATGCCATCTCACCCACTCAGGTTTAAAACATGGTACTTGCAGTTTGGGTTTGTTCCACCAATTATACTGTAGATGCCCCCCTTACAGTCATTCCATCAAAAAACATTTTCCAAATAAACTTTGTCCTTTTTTATGGCAATATTGTTTTTGCTAAACTATGCAAACTTTTTCTTACATTTTATAAACAATTTGGAAAATATCAGGGACATGTTTTTTTTTGGGAAAAACTTGATTCTTCGAAATGTGACATACATTTCTTTGAATGGAAATAAACATTTTTTGAGCTACGAGATTTTTTTACATTGTATATAACATTTTTTTTAAATGTCACAAACATATTTCAAACTGGGGGTATTTCCATCAAATGACGCGTACATTTTTTAATGGTACAGAGCACTTTTTTCACATCACGCATACACTTTTTAAATTGTATACACCTTTTAGATAAACACATAGATTTTTTGAAATACAAGAAAAAAAATTAATTGTCAAAGACATTTTTTAAGTTATCAACATTTTTAAAGCTGATCTAACAAAACATTTATACTACTGTAACATTTTTTAAAAATTCATGGTTTTTAAATTTCTTAAGTAAATATAAGTTTTTGAAATATATGCATTTAATATATAATAAAATAAAAATAACAAAAATGAGTGACATTAGTATGATGTGCCATCTTCTACTGGGCCGGCAAACAACATCATAGCAAGCGGCACATATCAGATCCCCAATCTTACCAGGGGACCGATATGGCGAGTCCTATTTATCAAGCGGGTCATTGGGTGCGAGCAAACACAAACCCTGTTGATTAGCTACCACAGCCCATGTAGATTTTCGAAAGACTCCCTATTCCGGTTTTGGGAAGGTTCTAGAACTTTTCTAGACCGATTTTTTCCTGCATTTTTTTGTTTTTTCCAGGTATTATTTTCCTTTTATTTTATTTCACGAACATTTTTAGAATTTGCGAACATGTTTTCAAAATCATGAACATTTTCCAAGATCGTGAACATTTTTTGAATCCGCAATAGTGTTTGAATTCTTAAAAAATGAATTCATCAAAACCTTTTAGAATTCTTGAATGTTTTGCCGAATTCAAGAAGAATTTTTGAAATTAGGAACAATTTTGTGGACCCAAAAACAATTTTTCATATTGTGAAGATTTTTTTGAATTCATGAACATTTTAGAAACTCGTGAACATTCTTTGAAATTTGTGAATTATATTCATGAAAATTTGATGAAATCCCCCCCCCCCCAAATCAAATCTATGAACATTTTGGAAAGTCAAAATATTTTTTAAAACCCCGAACATTGTTTTTCATATTTTGAGATTAATGAACAATTCTTGAATTAAGAAAACAAAAAATAAAGAAGAAAAACTAGAAAAACAGGGGTGCCCAGCACGTATATGGCCGACCCAAGATGCAAAGGGGGAGGGGGGCGCCGATATTTGCTGCATTGGTGGTTGTTTGCCGACATGGGATTTGTATCACCCGTATTGAGTCCTAATAGGAATCGCCTCAAGGAGGGTCATGGCTGATCTCAACCCATTTTCTTCTCTCGTGTTTCCTTTCGTTTCATTTCTCCTCCTCCTCATTTCTTCTCTTCCGTTTCCTTCATTTTCTCCTCATTTCTTTCTCCACAGGAGCTTCTACGCCTTCGTAGCGCTTCTCCTATCTTCTTCCTTTCTTCCCATCCATTTTCCTGATAGAGGTATGGGATTCTTGTCCCTGGCGCTCTTCTTCTTGTTCTCCCTCTGTTCTTGGCACATGTTTCTCGTCCAATCGCCTGATTTGTCTCGATGTCAGTGTGTTTTTCTTCTAGGGTTTGGTAGATCTAGAGCTATGGTCTAGATTCAAGGGTTTGTTGATGTTAGGTGTTGTTTTGTTCAATATTCTCTCCACTTCTTTGTTGTTTTGCTAGGGTTCTACTCCTCCATCTTTTTAGTGTTGATGTTCTTGTTCTTCCTTTTGTTTGGTTGGGATTGCTTGAGCAAGAAAGACGTGAAGTGGAAGTTGACCGGTGCATAGAGTATTGTTCTTTCGATTACTATTCTATGTTATTTTCCTTTGATCTACGATGTGAATGACTGTTTGGTGGACTTGTGTGTGGTTTTTTGCCTGATTTGTCTAGTAATATGTTTAAGTCCTTTGAACTGGCAGGTGTTTTATCTTTCACTATGGGGTTGATTTATGTACGGGAGAGTGCTACGTCTTGAGCTTGCGTTGGTTTTCCTTGAAGAGGAAAGGGTGATGCAGCAATAGTAGCGTAAATATTTCCCTCAGTTTTTGAGAACCAAGGTATCAATCCAGTAGGAGGCTCCTTAAAAGTCCCACGCACCTACAGAAACAAACAAAGAACTCGCAACCAACGCAATAAAGGGGTTGTCAATCCCTTCACGGCCACTTGCGGAAGTGAGATCTGATAGAGATAGTATGATAAGATAAATATATTTTTGGTATTTTATAATATAGATGCAAAAAGTAAAGATGCAAATAAAAATAGATTGAAAGATTATATGATAAGAGGTAGACCCGGGGGCCATAGGTTTCACTAGTGGCTTCTCTCAAGATAGCATAAGTATTACGGCGGGTGAACAAATTATTGTCGAGCAATTGATAGAAAAGCGGATAATTATGAGATTATCTAGGCATGATCATGTATATAGGCATCACGTTCGCGACAAGTAGACCGACTCTTGCCTGCATCTACTACTATTAATCCACACATCGACCGCTATCCAGCATGCATCTAGAGTATTAAGTTCATAAGAGCAGAGTAACGTATTAAGAAAGATGACATGATGTAGAGGGATAAACTCTTGCAATATGATATAAACCCCATCTTTTTATCCTCGATGGCAACAATACCATACGTGCCTTGCAACCCCTATTGTCACTGGGTAAGGACACCGCAAGATTGAACCCAAAGCTAAGCACTTCTCCCATTGCAAGAAAGATCAATCTAGTAGGCCAAACCAAACAGATAATTCGAAGAGACTTGCAAAGATAACTCAATTATACATAAAAGAATTCAGAGGAGATCCAAATATTTCTCATAGATAAACTTGATCATAAACCCACAATTGATCGGATCTCGACAAACACACTGTAAAAAGAGTTACATCGAATAGATCTCCAAGAAGATCGAGGAGAACATGGTATTGAGATCCAAAAAGAGAGAAGAATCCATCTAGCTAATAACTATGGACCCGAAGGTCTGTAGTAAACTACTCACAACTCATCGGAGGGGCTATGGTGTTGATGTAGAAGCCCTCCGCGGTCGATTCCCCCTCCGGCAGAGCGCCGACGAAGGCTCCAAGATGGGATCTCGCGGATACAGAAGGTTACGGCGGTGGAAATAGTTTTTCGTTGGCTCCCTGGATGTTTTCGGGGTACGTGGGTATATATAGGAGGAAGAAGTAGGTCGGTGGATGGCCGAGGGGCCCATGAGATAGGGGGGCGCGCCCGGTAGGGGTGGGCGCGCCCTCCACCCTCGTGGCCGCCTCGGCTGCTTCTTGACTTGCACTCCAAGTCCTCTGGATCACGTTCGTTCCAAAAATCACGCTCCCGAAGGTTTCATTCCGTTTGGACTCCGTTTGATATTCCTTTTCTTCCAAATACTGAAATAGGCAAAAAAAATAGCAATACGTGCTGGGCCTCCGGTTAGTAGGTTAGTCGCAAAAATGATATAAATGTGTAAAATAAAGCCCATAAACATCCAAAAAGGGTAATATAATAGCATGGAACAATCAAAAATTATAGATACGTTGGAGACGTATCAAGCATCCCCAAGCTTAATTCATGCTCGTCCTCGATTGGTAAATGATAAAAACAGAATTTTTGATGTGGAATGCTACCTAGCATAATTCTCAATGTAATTTTCTTTATTGTGGCATGAATGTTCAGATCCTAATGATTCAAAATAAAAGTTCATATTGACATAAGAAATAGTAATACTTCAAGCATACTAATCAAAGCAATCATGTCTTCTCAAAATAACATGGCTAAAGAAAGTTCATCCCTACAAAATCATATAGTTATGCTATGCTTCATTTTCGTCACACAAAAATGCTCCCAAATTCTACACCCCCGATGACAAGCCAAGCAATTGTCTCGTACTTACATAATCTCAAACTTTTTCAACTTTCACGCAATACATGAGCGTGAGCCATGGATATAGCACTATGGGTGGAATAGAATATGATGATGGGGATTGTGTGGAGAAGACAAAAAAGAAGAAAGTCTCACATTGATGAGGATAATAAACGGGCTATGGAGATACCCACCAATTGATGTCAACATGAGGAGTAGGGATTGCTATGCAACGGATGCACTAGAGCTATAAATGTATGAAAAACTAGTGGGTGTGCATCCAACTTGCTTGCTCACGAAGAACTAGGGCATTTTGAGGAAGCCCATCGTAGGAATATACAAGCCAAGTTCTATAATGAAAAGTTCCCACTAGTATATGAAAGTGACAACATATGAGACTCACCATATGAAGAACATGGTGCTACTTTGAAGTACAAGTGTGGAAAAAAGAGATAGTAACATTGCCCCCTTTTTATTTATTTTCTTTTTTTTTTCTTTGGCCTTTCTTTTTTTTCTTTTTGGCCTTTCTTTTTTTGGCCTTTTTTTTTCTTTTTGGGGATAATGCTCTAATAATGATGATCATCACACTTTTATTGATTTACAACTCATGAATTACAACTCAAAACTAGAACAAGATATGACTCTATATGAATGCCTCCAGCGGTGTACCGGGATGGGAAATGAATCAAGAGTGACATGTATGAAAAATTATGCAAAGTGGCCTTGCCACAAATACGATGTCAACTACATGATCATGCAATGGCAATATGACAATAGTAATGCGTGTCATGATGATAAACGGAACGGTGGAAAGTTGCATGGCAATATATCTCGGAATGGCTATGGAAATGCCATAATAGGTAGGTATGGTGGCTGTTTTGAGGAAGATATAAGGAGGTTTATGTGTGATAGAGCGTATCATATCACGGGGTTTGGATGCACCGGCGAAGTTTGCACCAACTCTCTGTTGGAAATATGCCCTAGAGGCAATAATAAAATGGTTATTATTGTATTTCCTTTTTCATGATAATTGTCGATTGTTCATGCTATAATTGTATTAACTCGAAACCGTAATACATGTGTGAATACATAGACCACAACTTGTCCCTAGTGAGCCTCTAGTTGACTAGCTTGTTGATTAATAGATGGTCATGGTTTCCTGACCATGGAAATTAGATGTCATTGATAGCGGGATCACATCATTAGGATTATGATGTGATGGACAAGACCCAATCCTAAGCGTAGCACAAGATCGTATAGTTCGTTTGCTAAAGATTTTCTAATGTCAAGTATCATTTCCTTAGACCATGCGATTGTGCAACTCCCGGATACCGTAGGAATGTTTTGGGTGTACCAAACGTCACAACGAATCGGGTAGCTATAAAGGTGCACTCTGGTATCTCCGAAAGTGTACATTGGGTTGGTACGAATCGAGATCGGGATTTGTCACTCCGTATGACGGGGAGGTATCTCTGGGCCCACTCGATAATGCATCATCATAATGAGCTCAATGTGACTAAGTAGTTAGTCACGGGATCATGCATTACGGAACGAGTAAAGTGACTTGTCGGTAACGAGATTGAACGAGGTATTGGGATACCGATGATTGAATCTCGGGCAAGTAACATACCGATAGGCAATGGGGATTGTATACGGGATTCATTGAATCCCCGACATCATGGTTCATCCGATGAGATCATCGTGGAACATGTGGGAGCCAACATGGGTATCCAGATCCTGCTATTGGTTATTGGCCGGAGAACGTCTCGGTCATGTGCGCTTGGTTCCCCAACCCGTAGGGACTACACACTTAAGGTTCGGTGACGCTAGAGTTGTTATGGGAAATAGTATGTGGTTACCGAAGGTTGTTCGGAGTCCCGGATGAGATCCCGGACGTGATGAGGAACTCCGGAATGGTCCGCAGGTGAAGATTGATATATTGGACGAAGGGTATTCGAGTCCGGAATTGTTCTAGGAGTACCGGGTGATGACCAGCGTGACCGAAAGGTGTTTCGGAGGCCCCGGCAAGCGTTGGGGGGGCCTTATGGGCCAAGGGGAGGGGGCACATCAGCCCACTAAGGGGCTGTGCGCCCCTCCCACCCCATCTCACGTAACGCGGAAAGGTGGGGGTGCCTCCCCTAGGGCAGCCACCCCTCCCGGCTTGGGGGGCAAGTTTCCTAGGGGTAGGGGCGCCCAAACCCATCTAGGGTTTCCCCTGTGACCGCCACCCCTCCCCTAGGGAACCCTAGGGCGCCTCCTCGACCCCCCTTACCCCTATATATAGTGAGGGAGAGAGAGGGCAGCCGTACCCTTGCCCCTGGCGCAGCCCCTCCCTCCTCCAACACCTCCTCCTCCTCCGTAGTGCTTGGCGAAGCCCTGCCAGAGAACCACGAGCTCCATCGCCACCACGCCGTCGTGCTGCTGGAGTTTTCCCTCAACTTCTCCTCTCCCCTTGCTGGATCAAGAAGGA
This sequence comes from Aegilops speltoides, assembly GCA_021437245.1. Classification (NCBI taxonomy): domain Eukaryota; kingdom Viridiplantae; phylum Streptophyta; class Magnoliopsida; order Poales; family Poaceae; genus Aegilops; species Aegilops speltoides. The sequence continues at coordinate 442,207,938 of CM038143.1, forward strand.
GGAGAAGTCCCCGGGCTGTACGTGTGTTGAACGCGGAGGCGCCGTCCATTCAGCGCTTAGATCGGAATCGACCGCGATCTGAATCGCTGCGTGTACGACTCCACCAACCGTGTTCTTGTAATGCTTCCGTATCGTGATCTTCAAGGGTATGAAGATACACTCATCCTCTCCCTCTCTTGTTGCCAGAATCTCCATAGATTGATCTTGGTGATGCGTAGAAAATTTTGAATTATTGCTACGTTCCCCAACACTCTCAAGGTGAGAAAGGGCAATGCATGGTACCGAAGAGGCTAGCAATGATGGAAAGGTAAAAGTGCGTATAATCCATGGACTCAACATTAGTCAAAAGAACTCATATACTTATTGCAAAAATCTACAAGTCATCAAAAACCAAGCACTATGCGCATGCTCCTAGAGGGATAGATTGATAGGAAAAGACCATCGCTCGTCCCCGACCGCCACTCATAAGGATGCACAATTCAAGGACACCTCAAGTTTTAAATTTGTTACACAACTTTAACCATACGTGCATGCTACGGGACTTGCTAACTTCAACACAAGTATTCTTTAAATTCATAATCATCCAACTAGCATGACTTTAATATCACTACCTCTATTGTGTTTGTGTCGAATATTTTGTACTAGTTGGGTTACGCTTGGACTTGGTGTTGTAGTGTGGGTAGGATACTTGTAGTGTCGGAGTCGGACACGTTGTACCCTTGGCCTCTTATATATGAGGAGGCACCCCACGTTGTAACTCATGACGACTAGATAGCGACAGGCTCGCAAGGGGGTGCTGGCGGCTTGTGCCGGCGCCCGGGTGGCCGGTGTTGCGGTATCTCGGGGAGGAGCGCCCGTAGTCATTGCCCCGGGGAGTAGGCGAGTTCGCCGAACCTCGTTAACAAATCTCGGTGTCGTCATTGTGCCGTGGTTGCTTGTTTCTCGGTGGATCGACTACGTACCTCGGATTAATTCTAACAAGTGGTATCATGAGCAAGGTTACGAGGAGGTCGCTGTGTGTTGATTCAGAGAATTGGATGACCAAAGAATCGATATCAGATAGATCGGTCGGATCGATTGAAGTGACACGTGGTCCGCGTGCACATATGGCAGTTTCAGCGAACACGGACTGATCGCTCGATCAGTTCAGGCTACAGCGACGTAACACAGGTGCGTGGGCCATCAGCAGACGCAAGCAATGATGTGGTGGGCCTTCAAGGCCTTGCGCGGAGCAGCCCTCGACACGGAACATCAGCCTGATGTACACATAGAATTGTGTGCAGTACGATCAATGCAATCGGATACAACAAGGTAACCGTGATTTGTTTTGGAAAAAAAGTCGGGACCGAGTCCCTGGAGGCAACGGCCTCGTGCCAAAAGCGGAGAGCTACAGCTGCAAATAAAAGCTGCAGCAGGCGTACGGCCAAGGCACAAAGCAACAGATCAGATCGGTAGAATAGAAAATTCCATCAGATCGTACAGGGGTTGCGCATCCATCAGGGAGCACTACCAGCGTAGGGCTTGAGGCAGAAGACAATTGCTAGCATCAGAGATTGATCCAGGAGCAGAACACGTGAAGACCGGAAGGAACTTTTTGGTTGGTTTTGCTATTAGTACGCGGAGATCTTGTTTGTGTACTTGGGGCATCGCGTGAGCTCGGATAATTTTTCGCAAGGTCAGCCGTACAAAGAACCATGACGCCATCGGGTACCAGGTTTGAGGTGGAGAAGTTCAACGGAACTGGTAGCTTTGGGTTATGGAAGACAAGGGTGAAAGATTTGTTGGCACAACAAGGATGCTTGAAGGCGTTGTTGCAGGAAGCCAAGCCAGCTAAGATGGAGGCTGATGACTGAGAGGAGTTACAGTTGAAAGCGGTCAGGACTATATGGTTGTGTCTGTCGGACCAGGTTATTTATCATGTGATGGATGAGAATTCGCCGAAGAAGATCTGGGAGAAGCTGGAAAGTCAGTTTATGTCCAAGACTGCAATGACCAAGGTGTATCTGAAGCAAAAGTTATATGGGATGAGGATGCAGGAGGGGTCGGATCTTGTGGAGTATATGAACGCCTTTAATCAAGTCGTGACGGGTCTAGCACGCTTGGGTGCGACGGTTGACGACGAGGATAGGAAATTCTGCTTCTTTGTTCATTGCCATCATCCTATGACTATTTGATTACTCTTTGACGCACGGCAAGGAGACCATCAAGAATGAGGATATTACTACGGCATTGCTATCTTATGATATGAGAAAGAAGAACGTGGTGGAAGTCTCTCATGGTGAAGGTTTGCTAGTCAAGGGTGAGCAGTGGTGGAAGGGATATGAGGCTGGGAAGAACAAGAAAAAGAAAAAGAATATACAGTGTCACGAGTGTAAGCAGTGGGGACATATGAGAAAGGACTGTCCAGAACTCAATAGTGGGGCCTGTGCTAATAAGGCAACTCATGGTGATGACTCGGATAGCAGTAGTGATGTCCTCGTAGTATCAGACAAGCGGTCAACTAAAAGTGAAGCGTGGATGTTAGATTCAGCTTGCTCTTTTCATGCAACACCCAACAGGGAGTGGTTATCTTCGTACAAGTCTGGTGAGTTTGGTTTAGCCTATGTGGGCGATGACACGGGTTATCGTGTTGCTGGAGTAGGTGGCATCAAAATCAAGATGTTTGACGGAGTTGAGCGGATGCTTCGGGGAGTCAGGCATGTGCCGGGGCTAAGGAGGAATCTAACTTCGCTTGGTGTTCTTCATGATGGTGGTATGGTATTCCGTTGTGATCGGGATAGGAAGACCATGAGAATCATGGAAGATGAGGTGACCGTGATGATTGGAGAGAGGACGGCTTCGCATCTTTACAAGTTGCAAGGGAGCACTATTGCAGGTGGAGTCACGGAGACTGGAGTTGCGGGAGTAGCAGCGGGATCTCATGGCGGCGGCGGGTCTAGGGCAGACTCGTCGAGTAGCTCTTAGTAAGCTACGAAGAAGACAACACAAGTCCGGAGTACATGGAAGTTTGACGCATGGACAAATTCAAGGTGGTGGAGAATATTCGCCAAGGTGGAGTTTGTTGTGTTTGTGTCGAATATTTTGTACTAGTTAGGTTACGCTTGGACTTGGTGTTGTAGTGTGGGTAGGATACTTGTAGTGTCGGAGTCGGACACGTTGTACCCTTGGCCTCTTATATATGAGGAGGCACCCCACGTTGTAACTCATGATCACTAGATAGCGACAAGCTCGCAAGGGGGTGCTGGCGGCTTGTGCTGGCGCCCAGGTGGCCGGTGTTGCGGTATCTTAGGGAGGAGCACCCGTAGTCATTGCCCCGGGGAGTAGGCGAGTTCGCCGAACCTCGTTAACAAATCTCGGTGTCGTCATTGTGCCGTGGTTGCTTGTTTCTCAGTGGATCAACCACGTACATCGGATTAATTCTAACAACCTCCATATCTCAAAACAATTATCAAGTATCAAATTGATCATAGCATCCAATTCACTTCCTATGATAGTTTTTATTATACCCAACTTGGATGCCTACCATTCTAGGACCAATTTTATAACCATAGAAAATACCATGCTGTTCTAAGAGACTCTCAAATAATATAAGTGAAGCATGAGAGACTAGCAATTTCTACAAAATTAAGCCACCACCGTGCTCTAAAAGATATAAGTGAAGTACTAGAGCAAAAACTATCTAGCTCAAAAGATATAAGTGAAGCACATAGAGTATTCTAATAAATTCCAATCAAGTGGGCTTCTCCCAAAAGGTGTGTACAGCAAGGATTATTGTGGAAAACTAAAAAGCAAATACTAATATCATACGAGACACTCCAAGCAAAACACATATCATGTGGCGAATAAAAATATAGCTCCAAGTAAAGTTACCAATGAACGAAGACGAAAGAGGGGATGCCTTCCGGGGGCATCCCCAAGATTAGGCTTTTGGATATTATTTAATATCTTGGGGTTCCATGGGCATCTCCAAGCTTAGGCTCTTGCCACTCCTTATTCCATAGTCCATCAAATCTTTACCCAAAACTTGAAAACTTCACAACACAAAACTCAACAGGAAATCTCATAAGCTCCGATAGTGAAAGAAAGAAAAACCACCACATAAGGTACTGTAATGAACTCATTCTTTATTTATATTGGTTTTAAATACTGTATTTCAAGTTCTCTATGGTTCATACCACTTAATACTAGCCATAGATGCATCGAAATAAGCAAACAACACACGAAAAACAGAATCTGTCAAAAACAGAACAGCCTGTAGCAATCTGTAACTAACGCAAACTTCTGGAACTCTAAAAATCCTACCAAAATACGAAGTCCTGGGCACATTCTCTATTGATATACAGAAAAAAGAATCAACGAAAATCATGTTTCTGTGATTTAACAAAACTAATTTCGTGCACGCAAAGTTTCTGTTTTTCAGCAGAATCAAATTAACTATCACCATAGGTTATCCTATAGGTTATACTTGGCACAAACACTAATTAAAACATAAAAACACATCTAAACAGAAGGTAGATGCAAAATTTATTACTAAACAGAAACAAAAACAAAAAACACAAATAAAATTGGGTTGCCTCCCAACTAGCGCTATCGTTTAACGCCCCTAGCTAGGCATAAAAGCGAGGATAGGTCTAAGTAGTGCCATCTTTGGCACTCAATTCCTCAATAGAGCACTTATAATTTTTAGGGGTTTCTCCTTTTTAGCAATGATTAAACCTTTAGGCAAAAATTCAAGAAATTCATTTGTAGCAAAAGGTTCCTTAATGATAGAGAGACAATTGGGATGAACATTTATCGATTTGAGATATGCGTCTCCCTTACTAGAAGATTCACCCTTATTTTTAGGAACATAAATAAATTTGGCAGTTTTGGTAGGAGGTTTTGGAGTGTTTTTCATGGAAGAAAACGCCGACCCTAAGTTGGTAATGACATCTTCAAGTTTACCGATTCTTGCAGGATCTATATCTATTTTTTCATTAACTATAGGTTCTTTCTCTTTAAAAAAAATCAAAGTAACTCCAACCCTAGATCCATATTGGGTAATGTGATTATGAATCTTTTTATCCAATTTTTCAATCAACTCAACAGTGGCAACTTTATTTTCAATAATTTCAAGCCTTTGCATCACATTTTCCAAAGTTAAAACAGTTCCATTAACCAAAAGAGGTGGTGGGCCAAACAAATCTAACATAGCATTATAAGCATCAAAATTATGGCTACTAAAGAAATTCCCTCCGGTAATGGTATCAAGAATACATCTATTCCAAGGAGTGATTCCTACATAAAAATTGCGAAGAAGAAGGGAAGTAGAAAACTTCCTGGTAGATTTATTTTGAGCATTGCAAATTCTATGCCAAGCATCTTTTAAATTTTCTCCCTCCCTTTGCTTGAAATTAAGAATTTCATGTTCGTGAGTAATAACAAGGATAGGAGGACTATCCATTATGACAAGGTAAATGATCTAACACACGAGCAAACGGAAAAGGGCAAGCGAAAAAAAGAGGAGAAGATTGGGAAAGAGAGGGCGAATAAAACGACAAGGGTGAAGTGGGGAGAGGAAAACGAGAGGCAAATGGCAAACAATGTAAATGCGAGGGAGATGAGTTTGTGATAGGTACTCGGTATGTCTTGACTTGAGCGAAGACCTCCCCGGCAACGACACCAGAAATCCTTCTTGCTACGTCTTGAGCTTGTGTTGGTTTTCCTTGAAGAGGAAAGGGTGATGCAGCAATAGTAGCGTAAGTATTTCCCTCAGTTTTTGAGAACCAATGTATCAATCCAGTAGGAGGCTCCTCAAAAGTCCCACGCACCTACACAAACAAACAAAGAACTTGCAACCAACGCAATAAAGGGGTTTTCAATCCCTTCATGGCCACTTGCAAAAGTGAGATCTGATAGAGATAGTATGATAAGATAAATATATTTTTGGTATTTTATAATATAGATTGGAAAAGTAAAGATGCAAATAAAAGTAGATTGAAAGCTTATATGATAAAAGATAGACCCGGGGGCCATAGGTTTCACTAGTGGCTTCTCTCAAGATAGCATAAGTATTACGGTGGGTGAACAAATTATTGTCGAGCAATTGATAGAAAAGCGAATAATTATGAGATTATCTAGGCATGATCATGTATATAGGCATCACGTCCGCGACAAGTAGACCGACTCGTGCCTGCATCTACTACTATTAATCCACACATCGACCGCTATCCAGCATGCATCTAGAGTATTAAGTTCATAAGAACAGAGTAACGCATTAAGAAAGATGACATGATGTAGAGGGATAAACTCATGCAATATGATATAAACCCCATCTTTTTATCCTCGATGGCAACAATACAATACGTGCCTTGCAACCCCTATTGTCACTGGGTAAGGACATCGCAAGATTGAACCCAAAGCTAAGCACTTCTCCCATTGCAAGAAAGATCAATCTAGTAGGCCAAACCAAACTGATAATTCAAAGATACTTGCAAAGATAACTCAATCATACATAAAAGAATTCAGATGAGATTCAAATGTTTCTCATAGATAAACTTGATCATAAACCCACAATTCATCGGATCTCGACAAACACACCGCAAAAAGAGTTACATCGAATAGATCTCCAAGAAGATCGAGGAGAACATGGTATTGAGATCCAAAAAGAGAGAAGAAGCCATCTAGCTAATAACTATGGACCCAAAGGTCTGTGGTAAACTACTCACAACTCATCAGAGGGGCTATGGTGTTGATGTAGAAGCCCTCCGTGGTCGATTCCCCCTCTGGCGGAGCACCGGCGAAGGCTCCAAGATGGGATCTTGTGGATACAGAAGGTTACGGCGGTGGAAATAGTTTTTCGTTGGCTCCCTGGATGTTTTCGGGGTACATGGGTATATATAGGAGGTAGAAGTAGGTCGGTGGCCGCCCTAGGGGCCCATGAGATAGGGGGGCACGCCCTCCACCCTTGTTGCCGCCTCGATTGCTTCTTGACTTGCACTCCAAGTCCTCTAGATCACGTTCGTTCCAAAAATCACACTCCCGAAGGTTTCATTCCGTTTGGACTTCGTTTGATATTCCTTTGCTTCGAAATACTGAAATAGGTAAAAAAACAACAATACGGGCTGGGCCTCCGGTTAGTAGGTTAGTCCCAAAAATGATATAAATGTGTAAAATAAAGCCCATAAACATCCAAAAAGGGTAATATAATAGCATGGAACAATCAAAAATTGTAGATACGTTGGAGACGTATCAGAGAGACACTGTACTGATCATCATAGAAGAAAAGTATCTGCATCTCACCCTCTGTCTCTCGCCCAGTCTCTCACCAATCCTTGTCCTTCCTTTAGATTTCACCCACTCCCTCCAAATCACATCCCCTCCCATATCAATCCAAGTAAGGTCATTATAGGATGGTCATTGGTCGTGGCGGTGTGCACGCCCGTGCAAGGATCTCTCCATAGCGGCTTGGGAAATGACACGGGAGAGAGAGAGAGAGATATTTGGGAGAAATTTGGCTTGTTTTTATACAACTGACATCTTGGTCCTACCTGTCCCAACACCAAACTTTACGGTCAATATAACAGGGTAGACTTTTGTGTCACACCAACCCTAATGGTGGGGCCCATCGGTCAGATTTGGTGTCAAAACGCGATCAATAGACCACTTAGCGATTTGTAAATTTTTACTAGATTTCGGTGTTTTTGTGAACTTTTAGCGTTTGTGTGCCTTTTTGCACTGTTGACGCAATTGTGGTGGGTTTTGATAATTTAGCCATGTTTAGCGATCAAAAAATGCTATAGTGTATGTGGCGAGTGTCCTCTTTTTCTTTTTCTCAGGTTGCATAGTACTACACATCTGTCTATTGATCTTTTTAAAAGATTAGTCATGCCGTGAGCCGCCAGATTCGTCATCGAGAGGCTAAGCGCATATCGACCATTGCGACATAGGTCTTGTTGTAGAATTATTTTGCAACAAAGGTCTTGTTGTAGATTTTTTATAGATTTTTTTTCAACCGAGGTCTTGTTGCAGTGTTTTTATGTTCATTGTGTACGTCGCCATTGCAACAAGAGTCTTGTTGAAAAAGGCACATTTGGGAGTTACACGCATGTTGGGCTTGAAGAATTTGGGTTGTGAAGGACATAATGGGTTCATGGAGGCACGAGACAGGTGGTTGGCATCCCTGGAGGTTCCTTCATCAACGAGGAGTCACACATCGGAGCCATAGATGCTAGGAGGCTAGGTACCACCGCACAAGGAGTCCCTCAATGTGGTAGAGGTCGGATCCCTTGGCGGTCACAGGGGAGGATGGCACAAAACGTGGCATGGCCACCAAGCGCCACCTCGTCATAACACGCTGCGTGATGAGGTATGACCTCGTGCCTTCACGATCGTTGTCGCATCTGGGAAGAGCAAGCTCCGTGGGTAGATCGTACACTTAGGAGTTAGTTGCGTTTGGGAGAAAAAGCGGGGCTGAGGAAGAGATAAGATGACGAATGGAAACGTGGGTGGTCCACTAGGCTATGTGTCCAGCAAGGGAGGCGGTAGATGCGCGCGTGAGAATCAACCGGTAGAGACCAATCATTCCCTCAAAAGGGGATGGAGCTTTTTTTTAATATTGCAAAAGGCGACAGTTTATGGATACGGTAGTTTATAATACTGCAGTTTTAACTAGAACCAAACACGATGGTGTCTTGAAAGACCGTGGTTTCAAATTCTTTGAGGTATTTGGCTGTAGTTTAAACTATATTATAAATCATGGTATCCACAAAACTTTGCGAAGAAGTGGTATGGACCTTTTTTAACCGAGAAATACAACAAACACTCTCTTCATCAACGGGGAGTCACGCATCGGATCCATAGATGCTGGGAGGCTGGTGAAGGGATTGATACGGTTGACTAGAGGGGGGGGTGAATAGGCAACTACCAATTTTTAGTTTTTCTTAACAAATTAGTGTTAGCAACAACTAGGTTGTCTAGATGTGCAACTAGGTGAGCAACCTATATGATGCCAACAACAACCACAATACAAGGAAGCAAAGGATACAACACAAGTAAGGTTGGCACAAAGTAAAGAAAAGAAATAACCACAAGTGGAGCTGGTGGAGGCGAGGATGTGTTACCGAAGTTCCTTCCCTTTAAGAGAAGTACAACCCCGTTTGGAGTGGTGTGGAGGCACAATACTCCCCAAGAAGCAACTAGGGCCACCGTATTCTCCTCACGCCCTCACACAATGCGAGATGCCTTGGTTCCACTAGTGGCGCCCTTGAAGGCGGCAACTGGACCTTTACAAACAAGGTTGGGCTCTCTTCATAACCGAATTGCAGGCTCCCAACAACACCACGAAGCTTCACCACAATGGAATATGGCTTCGAGGTGACCTCAACCGTCTAGAGTGCTCAAACACCCAAGAGTAACAAGATCCGCAAGGGATTAGTGGGGGAAATCAAATTTCTCTTGGTGAAAGTGTAGATCTATCCCTTCTCAACCAATCCCTAAAGAATCAACAAGTTTGACTGGCTAGGGAGGGAGATCAGGCAGAAATGAGCTTGTGAGCAATAATAGAGCTTGGGGGAGGAAGAGGTAAGTCAACTAGGAAAAGATGACCCCCTTATATAGTGGGGAAAGAGATCCGACCATTATGCACCACAACCCGTGCACGAGCGGTAGTACCGCTCAGGTGAGCGGTACTTGCGCTGGCATGGAAGTTTCGGGCGTTGCATTCAACTATGCAGGACAGGGAGGCGGTAGTGCCGCCGAGGCGGTACTACCGCTCCCACCAGCGGCACTTCTGCTTATTATTGAACAATAGCAGGAACAAACGGTAGAAGAGAAGGCAGGGCGGTAGTGTCTCCCTAGGCGGTACTACCTTTAACAATTGTCGCTCTACTTCCGCTCGAGGGACAACGCTTTCCAGAAGGCAGAAAACAAGCGTTACTCCATGTGGTAGAAGACAACGGTAGTTCCGACGGAGCGGTACTTCCGCTTAGCTGTAGTATGCCTAGTAAACCTGCGGTAGTGGAGTGGTAGTTAGAGCTGCAAAACCGCTGGAGCAGTACTACCGCGCTGAACTATCGCTCTATTGCCGCCCATTTACATACCACAAAGAACAAGCGAAAGTGAGGGTACCACTGATCTGCCGTAGTACCGCTGGAGCCGTAGTACCGCTGAGCAGAGAGGTACTACCGCTTAGGATGCTTTGGAAAGCCCAAGCACAAGGGAAGGCCAAGTTTAAATACCGGGAAAGACGTAGGGTGCAAAGGGACTGTGTACGTGTTGATTCTGTTGGGGAACATAGCATGCAATTTCAAAAAAAAAATCCTATGCTCACGCAAGATCTATCTAGGAGAAGCATATAAACTAGAGAGGGAGAGCATCTTCATAGCCTTGAAGATCGCTAAGCTGAAACATTTATCAATGCCATTGATGTAGTCGTACACTTTCACGATCGTCCCGATCTAGTACCGAACGTACCGCACCTCCACATTCAGCACACGCTCAGCTCGATGACGTCCTCGCCTTATTGATCCAACAAGACAGGCGAAGTAGTAGATGAGTTCAGCACGACGACGTGGTGACGGTGTTGGTGAAGAACAATCTCCGCAGGGCTTCGCCTAAGCACTACGGAAACTATGATGGAGGATAAACTAGAGGGGACGGGGTTGCCGGCACATGGCTTGGTGAATCTTTATGTTCCTTTGGTGCTAGCCCTGCCCCTCTATTTATATGTTGAGCCCCGAGGTTGAAACTTGGAGCAAAAGCCTCCTCAAAGCCGGATTTGCCCGAAAGGCAAGAGTCCCACTCGGACTCCAGGACAAAATGCCACAATCCTTGGCGTTTGGCCCAGATGCCATGGGCCTCGGCGTATGGCCCAGGGCCACACGGCAGGGTCTCCAGCGTTTGGCCTCTGACCTCCACAAAACTTTCTTTTGCATCGACTTATAGCCTCGTGGGCCTGGCCCCTTGGCCTAACCATATCATCCAATATATGAATATTTACCTCTGGACCATTCCAGAGCTCCTCGTCATGTTCGTGATCTCATCCGGGACTCCGAACAACATTCGGTCACCAACATACATAACTCATATAATACTATATCGTCAATGAATGTTAAGCGTGCGGACCCTACGGGTTCGAGAACTATGTAGACATGACCGAGACACCTCTACGGTCAATAACCATAGCGGGACCTGGATGCCCATATTGGCTCCTACATATTCTACGAAGATCTTTATCTGTCGAACCTTATGACAACATACGTAATTCCCTTTGTCTATCGGTATGTTACTTGCCCGAGATTCGATCGTCGCTATCTTCATACCTAGTTCAATCTCTTTACCGACAAGTCTCTTTACTCGTTTCCTGCAACTAACTCATTAGTCACTTTGCTTGCAAGGCTTCTTATCGTGTGTATTACCTAGAAGGCCCAGAGATACCTCTCCGATACTCGGAGTGACAAATCCTAATCTAGATCTATGCCAACCCAACAAACACCTTCAGAGATACCTGTAGAGCATCTTTATAATCACCCAGTTACGTTGTGATGTTTGATAGCACATAAGGCATTCCTCCGGTATCCAGGAGTTGCATAATCTTATAGTCAGAGGAATATGTATTTGGCATGTAGAAAGCAATAGCAATAAAACTGAACGATCATTATGCTAAGCTAACAAATGGGCCTTGTCCATCACATCATTCTCTAATGATGTGATCATGTTCATCAAATGACAACACATGTACATGGTTAGGAAACTTAACCATCTTTGATTAACGAGCTAGTCTAGTAGAGGCTTACTAGGGACACGGTGTTTTGTCTATGTATCCACACATGTATCAAGTTTCAAGTTAATACAAAATTAGCTTGAATAATAAACATTTATCATGAATAAGGAAATATAATAACAACTTTATTATTGCCTCTAGGGCATATTTCCTTCAGTCTCTGACTTGCAGTAGAGTCAATAATCTAGTTCACATCGCCATGTGATTTAACACCAATAGTTCACACCGTCATGTGACCAACACCCAAAGGGTATACTAGAGTCAATAATCTAGTTCACATCGCTTTGTGATTAACACCCAAAGAGTACTTAGGTGCGATCATGTTTTTCTTGTGAGAGAGGTTTAGTCAACGGGTTTGCCACATTCAGATCCGTATTTATTTCGCAAATTTATATGTCTACAATGCTCTGCATGGAGCTACTCTAGCTAATTGCTCCCACTTTCAATATGTATCCAGATTGAGATTTAGAGTCATCTCGATCAGTGTAAAAGCTTGCATCGACGTAACTCTTTAAAACGAACTGTTTATCACCTCCATAACTGAGAAACATTTCCTTAGTCCTCTAAGGATAATTTTGACCGTTGTTCAGTGATCTACTCCTAGATCACTATTGTACCCCCTCGCCAAACTTATGGCAAGGCACACAACAGGTCTGGTACATAGCATGGCATACTTTATAGAACCTATGACTGAGGCATAGGGAATGATTTTCATTCTCTCACTATCTTCTGTCGTAGTCGGGTTTTGAGTCTTACTCAACTTCACACCTTACAATACAGGCTAGAACTCCTTCTTTGACTGATCCATTTTGAACTCCTTCAAAATCTTGTCAAGGTATGTACTCATTGAAAATCCTATTAAGCGTCTTGATCTATCTCTTATAGATCTTGATGCCCAATATATAAGTAACTTCACCGAGGTCTTTCATTGAAAAACTCTTATTCAAGTATCCTTTTATGCTATCCAGAAATTCTACATCATTTCCAATCAATAATATGCCATCCACATAAAATATTAGAAATGCTACAGAGCTCCCACTCACTTTCTTGTAAATACAGGCTTCACCATAAGTTCGTATAAAACCATGTGCTTTGATCACCTTATCAAACCGTATATTCCAACTCCGAGATGCTTGCACCAGTCCATAGATGGATCACTAGAGCTTGCACACTTTGTTAGCACCTTTAGGATCGACAATACCTTTTTGTTGCTTCATATGCAACTCTTCTTTAAGAAATCCATTAAGGAATGCAGTTTTGACATCCATTTGCCAGATTTCATAAAATTTGGCAATTGCTAACATGATTCGAACAGATTTAAGCATCGCTATGGATGAGAAAGTCTCGTCGTAGCCAACTCCTTGAACTTGTCAAAAACTTTTTGCGACAAGTCGAGCTTTGTAGATAGTAACACTACCAACAACGCATGTCTTCCTCTTGAAGATCCATTTATTCTCAATGGCTTGCCGATCATCCGGCAAGTCCACCAAAGTCCACACTTTGTTCTTATACATGGATCCTATCTCAGATTTCATGGCCTCAAGCCATCTGTCGGAATCTGGGCTCATCATAGCTTCATAGTTTGTAGGTTTGTCATGGTCTAATAACATGACTTCCAGGAAAGGATTACCGTACCACTCTGGTGCGGAACGTGCTCTGTTCGACCTACGAGGTCCAGTGGACTTGCTCCAAAGTTTTATGATCATCATCATTAGCTTCTTCTCTAGTTGGTGTAGGCATCACGGGTATGGATTTCACTGATGTGCTACTTTCCAGTTCAAGAGAAGTTACAATTACCTCATCAAGTTCTACTTTCCTCCCACTCACTTCTTTCGAGAGAAACTCCTTCTCTAGAAAGGTTCCATTCTTGGCAACAAAGATCTTGCCTTCGGATATGTGGTAGAAGGTGTACCCAATTGTTTCCTTAGGGTATCCTATGAAGACGCACTTCTCCGATTTGGGTTCGAGCTTATTAGGCTGAAACCTTTTGACATAAGCTCTGCATCCCCAAACTTTAAGAAACGACAACTTAGGTTTATTGCCAATCCACAGTTCATACGGTCTTGTCTCAACGGATTTAGACGGTGCCCTATTTAACGTGAATGCATCTGTCTCTAATGCATAACCCCAAAATGATAGTGGTAAATCGGTAAGAGACATCATATATCGCACCATATCTAATAAAGTACGGTTACGACATTCGGACACACCATTACGCTGTGGTGTTCCAGGTGGCGTGAGTTGTGAAACTATTCCACATTGTTTTAAATGAAGGCCAAACTCGTAACTCAAATATTAGACTCCGCGATGAAATCGTAGAAACTTTATTTTCTTGTTACGATGATTCTCCACTTCACTCTGAAATTCTTTGAACTTTTCAAATGTTTCAGACTTGTGTTTCGTTAAGTAGATATACCCATATCTGCTCAAATCATCTGTGAAGGTCAGAAAATAAGGATACCCGCCGCATGCCTCAAGACTCATCGGACCGCACACATCGGTATGTATTATTTCCAATAAGTCACTGGCTCGCTCCATTGTTCCAGAGAACGGAGTTTAGTCATCTTGCCCGTAAGGCATGGTTCGCAAGTATCAAATGATTCATAATCAAGTGATTCCAAACGCCCATCAGCATGGTGTTTCTTCATGCGCTTTACACCAATATGACCTGAACGGCAGTGCCACAAGTATGTTGTACTGTCATTATCAACTTTCCATCTTTTGGCATCAATATTATGAATATGTGTATCATTACGATCGAGATTCAATAAACCATTAACATTGGGTGTATGACCATAAAAGGTTTTATTCATGTAAACAGTTTTCTCTGTCTTAAATGAATAACCGTATTGGGAAAACACGATCCTATCTTATTCATATGCTCAAAGCAAACACCAAATAACATTTACTTAGGTTCAACACTAATCCCAAAAGTATAGGGAGTGTGCGATGATGATCATATCAATCTTGGAACCACTTCCAACACACATCATCACTTCACCCTCAACTAGTCTCCATTTATTCTGCAACTCCTATTTTGAGTTACTAATCTTAGCAACCGAATAGGTATCAAATACCCAGGGGCTACTACGAGCACTAGTAAGGTACACATCAATAACATGTATATCAAATATACCTTTGTTCACTTTGCCATCCTTCTTATCCGCCAAATATTTGGGATAGTTCCGCTTCTAGTGACCATTTCCTTTGCAGTAGAAGCACTCAGTTTCAGGCAGGCTTAGGTCCAGATTTAGGCTTCTTTACGGGAGTGACAACTTGCTTGCCATTCTTCTTGAAGTTCCCATTCCTTCCCTTTTGCCCTTTTCTTGAAACTAGTGGTCTTCTTAACCATCAACATTTGATGCTCTTTCTTGATTTCTACCTTTGCTGATTTCGGCATTGGGAAGAGCCCGGGAAACATTTTTGTCATCCCTTTAATATTATAGTTCATCAAGAAGTTCTATTAGCTTGGTGATGGTGACTAGAGAACTCTGCCAATCACTATCTTATCTGGAAGATTAACTCCCACTTGATTCAAGCGATTGTACTACCCAGACATTCTGAGCATATGCTCACTGGCCGAGCTATTCTTCTCCATCTTGTAGGCAATGTACTTGTCAGAGGTCTCATATCTCTTGACACGGGCATGAGTCTGAAATACCAATTTCGGCTCTTGGAACATCTCATATGCTCCATGGCGTTCAAAACGTCTTTGACGCCCTAATTCTAAGTCGTAAAGCATAGCGCACTAAACTATCAAGTAGTCATCATATTGAGCTTGCCAAACGTTCATAATGTCTGCATCTGCTCCTGCAATAGGTCTATCACCTAGTGGTGCATCAAGGACATAATTCCTCTGTGCAACAATGAGGATAATCCTCAGATGACGGACCCAGTCCGCATCATTGCTACTATCATCTTTCAAGTTAGTTTTCTCTAGGAACATATAAAAATCATAAGGGAGCTAGAACGCAAGCTATTGATCTACAACATAATTTGCAAATACTATCACGACTAAGTTCAAGATAAATTAAAGTTCAATTAGTCAAATTACTTAAGAACTCCCACTTAGATAGACATCCCTCAAGTCATCTAAATGATACGTGATCCAAATCAACTAAACCATGTCCAATCATCATGTGAGATGGACTAGTCATCAATGGTGAACATCTCTATGTTGATCATATCTACTATATGGTTCACGTTCGATCTTTCGATCTCCAGTGTTCTGAGGCCATGTCTATACATGCTAGGCTCGTCAAGTTTAACCCGAGTATTCCGCATGGCAAAATTGTCTTGCACCCGTTGTATTTGAACATACAGCCTATCACACCCGATCATCATGCGGTGTCTCAGCATGAAGAACTGTTGGTCTGTCGCAACGGTGCATACTCACGGAGAACACTTATACCTTGAAATTTAGTTAAGGGATCATCTTATAATGTTACCGCCGTACTAAGCATAATAAGATGCATAAAGATAAACATCACATGCAATCAAAATATGTGACATGATATGGCCATCATCATCTTGTGCTTTTGATCTCCATCTCCAAAGCATCATCATGATCTCCATTGTCACCGGCTTGACACCTTGATCTTCATCGTAGCATCGTGGTCGTCTCGCCAACTATTGCTTCTACAACTATCGCTACCGCTTAGTGATAAAGTAAAGCAATTACATGGCGTTTGCATTTCATACAATAAAGTGACAACCATAAGGCTCCTGCCAGTTGCCGATAACTTCTACAAAACATGATCATCTCATACAACAATGTATATCACATCATGTCTTGGCCATATCACATCACAGCATGCCCTGCAAAAACAAGTTAGACGTCCTCTACTTTGTTGTTGCAAGTTTTACGTGGCTGCTACGGGCTTCTAGCAAGAACCATTCTTACCTACGGCACAAAACCACAACGGTGATTTATCAAGTTTGTTGTTTTAACCTTCAACAAGGACCGGCCGCAGTCAAATTTGATTCAACTAAAGTAGGAGAAACAGACACCCGCCAGCCACCTTTATGCAAAACTAGTTGCATGTCTGTCGGTGGAACCAGTCTCATGAACGCGGTCATGTAAGGTTGGTCTGGGCCGCTTCATCCAACAGTACTGTCGAATCAAAATAAGACATTGGTGGTAAGCAGTATGACAATCACTTCCCGCAACTCTTTGTGTTCTACTCGTGCATATCATCGACGCATAGACCTGGCTCGTATGCCACTGTTGGGGAACATAGCATCAATTTCAAAAAAATTCCTAAGCTCACGCAAGATCTATCTAGGAGAAGCATAGCAACAAGACGAAAGAGCATCTTCATACCCTTGAAGATCGCTAAGCGGAAGCGTTTTTAACGTGGTTGATGTAGTCGTACACCTTCACGATCCGTCCCGATCAAGTACCGAACGCACGGCACCTCCACGTTCAACACATGTTCAGCTCGATGACGTCCTCGCCTTCTTGATCCAGCAAGACGGGCGAAGTAATAGATGAGTTCCGACAGCACGACGGCGTGGTGACGGTGTTGGTGAAGAACAATCTCCGTAGGGCTTCGCCTAAGCACTATGGAAACTATGACAGATGATAAACTAGAGGGGACGGGGTTGACGGCACATGGCTTGGTGAATCTTGATGTCCCTTTGGTGCTAGCCCTGTCCCTCTATTTATATGTTGAGCCCTGGGGTCGAAACTTGGAGCAAAAGCCTCCTCAAAGTCGGTTTTGCCCGAAAGGCAAGAGTCCCACTCGGACTCCGGGACCAAACGCCACAATCCTTGGCATCTGGCCCAAACTCCATGGGCCTCGGCGTCTGGCCCAGGGCCACATGCCAGGGTCTCCGGCATTTGGCCTCTGACCTCCGCAAAACTTCGCTTTGCACCGACCTATTGCCCCATGGGCCTGACCCCTTGGCCTAACCATATCATCGAATATATGAAACTTTACCTCCAGACCATTCCAGAGCTCCTCGTCATGTCCATGATCTCATCCGGGACTCCGAACAAGATTCGGTCACCAACATACATAACTCATATAATACTATCGTCAACGAACATTAAGCGTGTGGACCCTACGGGTTCGAGAACTATGCAGACATGACCGAGACACCTCTCCGGTCAATAACCAATAGCGGGACCTGGATGCCCATATTGGCTCCTACATATTCTACAAAGATCTTTACCGGTCAAACCTTATGACAACATACGTAATTCCCTTTGTCCATGGGTATGTTACTTACCCGAGATTCGATAATCGGTATCTTCATACCTAGTTCAATCTCGTTACCGGCAAGTCTCTTTACTCGTTCAGTAATACATCATCCTGCAACTAACTCATTAGTCACTTTGCTTGCAAGGCTTCTTATGAGGTGTATTACCGAGAGGGCCCAGAGATACCTCTCTGATACTCAGAGTGACAAATCCTAATCTCAATCTATGCCAACCCAACAAACACCTTCGGATATATCTGTAGAGCATATTTGTAATCACCCAATTACGTTATAACGTTTGATAGCACACAAGGCATTCCTACGGTATCCGGGAGTTGCATAATCTCATAGTCAGAGGAATATATATTTGACATGACGAAAGCAATAGCAATAAAACCGAACGATCATTATGCTAAGCTAACGGATGGGTCTTGTCCATCACATCATTCTCTAATGATGTGATACCGTCCATGAAATGACAACACATGTCCATGGTTAGGAAACTTAACCATCTTTAATTAACGAGCTAGTCTAGTAGAGGCTTACTAGGGACATGATGTTTTGTTTATGTATCCACACATGTATCAAGTTTCCGTTTAATACAATTATAGCATGAATAATAAACATTTATCATGAATAAGGAAATATAAAATCTAGGGCATATTTCCTTCAGATTCCACCCAAACCTTTTCGGAGCCAACCCCCTCTTAATAGTACGGTGTTCCTACGACTCAAATCCACCAAAAATGAAACGAAGGAAAAACACCGTCTTCGTGATAGCTCTGAGTCGTCTTGTGCCATATGATAGATTATCTGAAATGCTCAATGCGCACGATTAATCTGCAAAAGCATTGTCATCAATCACGAAAACCACTAAGGGAGAAATATGCCATAATAGCTGGGTAGCACCGCACAGTGAGTCCCTAGATGTGGTAGAGGTCAGATCCCATGGCGGGCACAGGGGAGGGTGGCGCAAAGCATGACATGGCCACCAAGTGCCACCTTGCCGTAACACGGTGCATGATGAGGTACGGACTCGTGCCTTCACAATCGTTGTCGCACCGGGGAACAGCAAGCTCCATGGGTAGATTTGACATTGAGGAGGAGGTAGTTGGGTATGGGAGAAAATGCGAAGCTGGGGAACAGATAAGATGACGAATGGAGACGTGGGTGGTTCACTAGGCCGCGTTCGAGGAAGGGAGGCGGTAGAGCAGGCGTGAAAATCAACCGGCATAGACTAATCATTCCCCAAGAAGGGGATAAAACTCATTTTTTTTAATAATGCAAAAATGCAATGGTTTATGGATACCATAGTTTATACTACTGTTGTTTTAACTAGAACCAAACATGATGGTGTCTTGAAAGACCGTGGTTTCAAATACTTTGAGGTATTTGGTTCTAGTTAAAACTCTATTGTTAATCATAGTATCCACAAACCTTTGTGAAGAAGTGGTCTGGACATTTTTTTTAACTGAGAAATACAACAAACACTCTCTTCATCAATTCTC
Source organism: Aegilops speltoides (assembly GCA_021437245.1). Taxonomy (NCBI): domain Eukaryota; kingdom Viridiplantae; phylum Streptophyta; class Magnoliopsida; order Poales; family Poaceae; genus Aegilops; species Aegilops speltoides. Next base: position 442,227,411 of record CM038143.1, read on the forward strand.
GCAATCTCCATGGACACATCAAGTGAAACAACTACAGAAAGAAGTCCAAATTCTTCAAAGTGTGTGCACACTTTTTGGTGAAATAGAGCAGCCATCACTACTACTCCACCCAATGCATGCATGCAGTTTTTGTCTTTTTCCTCGTGACGTGGCACATAATGATAGGTTGGTCACGTCGTCTAGACATCACATTTGATTTCATATCCGAGGGATCTGTATGTGCACTTATTCGAGTTTTCAAATTTTAAAAAGCAATGGCTTTGAAACTGCGCGTCAGAATTCATATATGTTTTCACCGTTGAAATTCACGTGGCGAGATCTTTGAAACTAGATCTTTGTATATGTTTAGACAAACTTGATCTTAACTTTGTTGCTCTATGGTGTAACACAATTACTATATGGTGTAACTTTATTACTGTATGGTGCAGCTTCTTTCAAAACCAATGTTGAAGTTACATGATTCAGACTGCGTTTAGCAGCATAGTCTTTTGGAGTTTCCTGAGAATATTGTAGTTTCTGAAAAAAGCCACAGTTTTAAATACTTTGATGCGTTTGGCTTCAGCATAAACTGAAGTTTTGTAAACCACAGTATCCCAGAAACTATGGTGTTTTTGGAGTATCTAGAAAAGAGGTTCGGACCTCTTTTTTCTAAACAGAAGGGAGAAAAATGTCAGGGCGATCAGAGTTGACATTGACGTTCGAGATAACAATATCCAGCTGCGATCCCATCCTAATTTTTCTCTTTCTGTTATATGGTAAACAACATGTATTATATCTCCTAGTTATAGCTGATTCAGTTTGATTTGTTTAGGTATAATTAGGTCTCGCAGGTCATGTGTGAATCAAGGATAGACATCAGGGTTAGACATATTCTAGAGATCCTAACATCCAGATTGGTTCCCTCAAAAACAAAAACATCTGGATCGGGCAGGGCCGTCGTTAACAGCCGCTAATTACTCAGTCATCCGCACTAAATACTTGGGTCAAAACTTTGATAAAACAACACCAGCCAAACACATGTAAAACTGAGAAAAAAAATTGGCTTTAAGAAACTATAGTATTCCTCGCCCACCCATGGAATACTGTGGTTTTCAATCACCACAGCTTTCCAAAAACTTTGCTGCCAAACTAGCCCTCAACTTTCCATGACAACCAACTTTTTGTCATGTGCAACTAGTCTGTTGTCCCAGCGAACTACCTAATAGTTGATGTGCAGCCCTCCCCCTCCTTGCTTGTGGATATGTAATTTTCATTCGTAGCACATCCTACCCATCTATCATATCAACGATATGTGCAACTTAGTCTTTTATTCGAGCTAACTTAGTCTTTCCCTCCCTACTTATGAATGTGTACTTTTAGTTGGCGGGGGCACATATGAATTGCACATAGTCCGCTAGACAGTCGGCCGGGGCAACAAACTAAGTTGCACATCTCACTGGTAGGGATTGTTTGGATGATAACAAACTACACATCCATGAGGAAAGAGAAAAGTTGCCTATGGTTGGGCCCCTATAGTTGCACATCTCACTAGCATTGATGGTTGGGACGGGGTGCTAGCGTGAAAACTACGCATCTGCGGAGTACAAGGGAAAGGTTCACATCGACTATTAGGCAGTTGGCCGGGGTAGCATCCTAAGTTGCACATCCACTACTCGGCACTTGGCCGAGGCAAGAAACGTGAAACTGCACATCCACGGCTAGAGAAAAAGTTGCACATCAACTACTAAGCATTTATCGGGGCACCGGAAATTTTTTGCACTCTCGTTGGTAGGGGTATTTTGGGGGTGGAGGTGCCATCAAAGAAAACTGCATGTCAATGAAAGTTACAGATTGATAGTTACACATTGACTGCTAGACAGTTGCACTAAACAGAAATTAAAATGCACACAAAAAAGTTGATCGAAATATACCCACGGGGATCTAGTTTCAAAGAGCACGTGTGAAAATGGATCTTAATTCCGATGTTCGATTCAAAAGTCATGTTCTTTTAAAATTCTGAAACCCGAATTAAACGTGTTCACACCTGCTCACATGTGTACTTTGCTAATTCTTTTTTTCTTGTTCACACGGTACTTTTCTTAATAAGGATTAGGGGGAGACACTATTTTCAAATATGGTCGGCCACTTCGAACGCCTAGCGAGCCAACGATCTCTTGCTAAATGCGCCCGATATTCATCCTCACGAGTGCTATCAGAGCGGGGCGTTCAAAGAGTGTCATTGTTTGGTTAATCTATTGAATGAGGTGTACTTTTCTGATCAAATTAGTTGCTGAATTTGGTGATTTTAGCGCTAAATTTAGGGGTGCTCATAGGCGCCGATGCGTCGGTTCAAATTTGGACCGGTCGGCTGCCAGGCGTCGGATTTGCATGCATCAACGGGCGTGATTGCCCGCGATCCAGGTCGTCTTTATCCATGTGGACGCGCGGGAGGAAAAAAAAGACCGCAGGCCAGCCTCCTCGTTCTCGCCCTTGGCCGCCCCGTCGCAGCTCGCCGAGGCCGCTCGCCGGATGCAGCTCTGCCTTTGCATCTCGACGTGTGTCACAACCCCTGGTTGCAGCACCGCCGGATGAGGGTTCCAGCATCGCCACCGGCCGCTGTCCTAGCTTGCCATGCGCCCATCGCAGCACCGCCACGCAGCCCTGTCGTCACCGCTCGCCATTGTTATCTAGCAGTTTTCTGTTTGAAGCTTTTTTAAAAGCGGGTTGTAGCTTTTCTCGGTGCCGGTTGCAGCTTTTTCGGCTGCACCGTGGCCGACCTCCAGCTACCCCGTATCCGTTTAGAACTTTTTTTTAAGCCTGTTGTAGCTTTCTCGCCGCCGGTTGCAGCTTTTTGCACTGCGTGGTGGCCGACCTCCAGCTACCCCGTATCCAGTTGAAGCTTTTTCTCAAAGCAGGATGTAGCTTTTTGGGTTGTCGGATGTTGCACCTCTGACGCACGTCCGTCGAAGCCCATTCTTTCTCTGGTTCTAGCAAAAAATACCACTGGTCGTAGCATTTTGCGTTGACGGTTGTAGCTCCGATGTGCACCGGTTGTACCACCTGCTTTCTCTTGTCCTGCAAAAAGAATGACACATGTAACAATTTCTGTCACTCGTTGTAGCTTCGTCGAGTGTCGTTAACAGCTTTGCAGTAGCCGGTTGAAGCATTCTCGTGTAGCACGTCGGCGCCTACAAGTTCGACGGGTTATGGCGCCCGCTTGCAGCACCGGCCATGGGTGGCAGGACCACAACATCACATGCACTCCCAAAAAAACAGTTGCTCATAGCAAGCCGGCATGCAAGGCGCCGCGGTGGCCGCTCCACATCTACCAGTGGCGGAGCTAGCTTTTCACATCAGGGTGGTCCGCCCTCCAAAAAAAATTTGACAACAAATACGACATGTGAACGTTCTAACTAGTTCACAGTATCACATAGAAATAGATCAATATGGTCTTACAAACAAACTAGAATTCTCAATTAATACTAAGTTTTGCATAAAGAAACCTACGTAGTACATATATACTACATGGATCATAGACATACCTTGAGAAGTTCAAAAAGACTGTTTTCAGCCTACGCTTTTGCATTGTCATGAAGGTATCAATTATATCATGTTCATTCACCTTGGAGAAAGGATTTCTCTCAACGTATGTGACTAGACAATCATACAAAAGACTATCGCCCATCTTATTTCTCAACTTGCTCTTGACTATGCTCATGGCAAAAAATGCGCTCACAACATTTGTTGTTGCCACCGTTAGAATAAATACCAATTTTAGAAGCAATTACACCAAATGATGAACTATATGTCTCCCTATTTGACCAAGCTTAACCGAGAGATCAACAAGATTTCCAAGGCCTCGGAAGTTGTCATCTTTTTTCATGTCATCTATATAGTTATGAACTTGTAGTGTATCAAGTCAGCACTTGAAAATTCTTTGGGATAAAACTCAACAAGTCTTTGTACCTTGCATACATTTGTGCATCAAAAGCAGCAAATGAGTTGGCGGGATTCAAAGCAGACATACAAGATGACAACTCCATGTTGATCTCATCAAACCGATTTTCAAGCTCTTGACTGATTTGATCAGTGACTCCAAAAAAATCTCTTCTAAAGTGATCTCCGGCCCTCTTCATTTTACAACAAATCTGCAAGAAAACGATTTTCTATCAAAAAAGCTAATTGAGGCCTAAATGATTTGCAGAATTATGTATATGTTCTTCATGTAGTGGATAACATAGTTCAAAAAAGCAAACCCTAAATCAGAAATTTGTGTATTTCGGTACCTTAAATCAGGCAGGGTATTCTGGTTTTGGCCAGATTTGCAGCAGGGGGGCGAGGCCGCGAGGGCAGGGGCGCAACCGCTCGTTGGAGCAGGGCCGCGCACAAGGAGGCGTCGGCTGGACCCGAGGGCCGGACGGGCGGGCGGGACGAGAGGCGGTATCTTCCTTTACGGCGGAGGGGGCGCGACCGGTGGCGAGGAATGGGGAGGCGGCTGCCGGCTTGGCACGCCGGGGTTGGGGTTGGGCGACAATGCGAGACTGCCAGGGCATCAGGACGAGGACGACTGGGTCTGAGCGGATGGCTGCGTTCGTCCTGGACTCCTGGGTGTGTTTACTGGGCTGGGTATTTTTCAGGCCCAATTAAAATGTATAAGTATATAGTAGGCTGTCTCAAAATGCCAGGGTGGGCCGCGGCCCACCCTGGCCACCCTCTACATCCACCAATGACATCTACTAGAATCACCGGTGCAGTTCCGAACAGATGTGCAACGCGACGGCGGCCGTGGTGACCGCACGGCAGGGGATGGAGCAGTAGCTCGCGACCGTGGCCGAGGCCTTCGAGGAGCTGGCGCGCGGAATGGAGGCCGACGGCGGCGAGCTCCGCCTGGCGCCCTTCGGCGACACCTGCGCGAAACGGGGAGATAACGTATGCAGGTCCCACGGCTCCACGTGTCGCAACTTGAGTCGCCTGTATCGTGTGTGCGTGTGGACGTGTCCGGCGCAATGTTCGACCGGCGGGCCGCGCACAAACGATTCCCTAAAGTTATTCATTTGACTAGAAAATTCCAGCAACAAACAGATGGAAAAGAAGAGGACGGTGACCAAATACATAGCTATGTACTTTTGTTACTGCCAAACACAACATCATCGTTTCAACAATACTTTGAAAAACTGGTGTTTTCATAGATACGGTATTTTGTTGTGATCGGCAAAAAAAAAACATACTATTGCAACACTGAGGTTTATAGAAAAAAACATGATACTATTGCAATACTGAGGTTTATGGAAGAAAAACATTGCTTCCAAACAGGTACTCCCTCCGATCCATAATAAGTCTCGTAATTTGGAACTAAGGTAGGGACTCTTACTTGAAACCATAGTTTTTCAAGATACTTTGGTATTCTTGGAATACTTAAAAATACTTTGGAACCAAACACACCAAAATGTATTTGCATAGCAAGCCTTTAGCTCTAATCTAGGTAGAGTAACAATCAACTTGCAGTGCTAAGAGACGCGAATAAGGTGCATAGCATAGAAAAACTCTGACAACACATTCGGCATTGCATATACTAGCTATAAACAACACTGAACAAAGACGACGACAGCATCTGCAATATTGCAAACCTAAACAATGGATAATTACGGTAGCATCACATCCATAGCTTGACACCGGCTACAAGGCCCCCCAACATTTAACTTGACTGCAGGGGGAACTCTCTCCAGGATGTATCTTTTGATGGCACCAACTGCTTTATGTGCTTCCAAGATCATAGCTCGGCTTCTGATCCAGCATTTACCGGATCTTGAGGGACCACACCTAACAGAATCACTAATCGCCCCTATACCCGCACCATATATACAGTCCAGCGTGAGGCTCTCAAGTGATGTTGCATTCTTGAGAATATCACATGTTAGCTCAACCATGCTCTTTGCAGAGCAGAAGCCAATGATCTGTACCTTCTTGAGCCTCTCATGCTTGTGTGGAAGAATCTGCCTCAAAGCTAAGGAGGGATCCCCAAAAACCGAATCATGCTGCATGTCACTCTGATCCACCTGCATAGCATCAAACATTATTGCCAGTCAAATTAAATGTCTCCGCACCAGATACTAGACACCTTTGAAGCGTGAACAGTAAACTCACACTTAAGGTGAAACTCTCCAGGACAGGACAAGCATCCAGAAACGAAGCCAAGGATAAATAATCATAGGTCGGGGTAACAGCATCATCATAATCCTCACCAAGGTGAATATTCAAGTGCTTTATGGCAAGGAATTTGTCAGCTACCATTGGGGTATTAACCGTCTGCACAAAGATATCTCGAATTAATCACATTCCTTCTTACAAGTCATAAACACTGGAATATAATAATTTGAAGCTTCAGAGAATACCTCAGAAGACGAGTATATAGCAAGAGTCTGAAGATGTGGCGCAATAGAAGGTAGCTTAGTGATAGCATAACTTACAGCATTGGGCTTATATGAATACCCCACCTTCAAGTGTTTGACCTTTGATGATTCTCTAAGCACGAGTTGTACTGGTTCACCAAAGAAGTCTAAAGTGGTGAGGTTTGGAGCTGTGCTCTCCATCACTCGCAGCATATCGCACTCTGACACAGTCAAACAACTAAGCCGCTGCAGCCAGAATGGTATCGTCAAGCAGATTAGCTCCATGCAACACCAGACTTGCAACTCCTCCAAAGCAAAACAATTGGAAATAAGACGCCCTAACTCATCCCCCGTGATACAAACTCCATAGAGACGCAGCTTTGTCAGGCTTCTCAAGCAATCAAATCCAACCATGGGACGGAAGGCACAATTGGTGAGGTCAAGATACCAAATTGAGTTTCCACGCCCATCAAGTAAAATTGAGCACGGGAAGTTGTACTCTTCCCTACTGCGCCAAGGCAGAAAAAGGGTGATTTTTTCAATCCCTGGTGTGACAGCTTTCTGGAGCCAACTATTTAGATGACATGTGTTGACATTGTTACGATCATTGATTACAAACTTGAGTATCTTCACACCGGTGTCTGAGTGATTTTTCAGAATTTGATTAACTCTGCTAGTGAAATCCCTTGCTTCCGTCCGTTTCAAGCCTAGTGTTTCCTCAGTGAAGATAAGCTTGGGGTGGCATCTCCAAGAACGTAGAAATGTGCGAGAGACACAGGCAGAGTGGGCAGAATCACACAATGGCATTAGGGAATGTACAAGGCACCAGATATCCTGCACAGGCATGGAAAAAATAGTTGATCACTGGGATTGTAAAGGCAAACATTTTTTTACAAAAAATTAAGGAACTATACAGAGAAAATGTATATCCCATGTGATCTGTTCACGCTTGTACAAAATGTGATGCACATGGAGTAAGATAACTGCATTGAAATGTAGTTGTGGTAGATAAGTTCAGCTTGTGCAGAGAGGTTCCTTCTCTATAAGAGTAATGTAGGTGGCTTTCCTAAAGAAGGCTTCATTGTAATTTATATAACCGACTGCTATCACTAAGAAATCAATAATTTTGGAATTTTTTTCCCCATAACCTTTATTTTCAACCAATTCCATAACCTATTTTTTGAACAAAACCTAGAGTAGCCAACAATAGGTTTAGGTGCATTTGTTACAAACAAGGAATGGTGCTTTGTGCAAATAGCTTGCAACAAATAAACCCAGTTGCAAAAAGACAGAAATAACGTTGACATGCAAAGCAATCATAAATATATTTTTCTCAAACACGCAGGAGGGCTGCATATCACTTCATTAAGAAGAAAGAAATATGTACACGGCTGAAGACAGAAACTTCCTCAACCCAAACACACCTCAAGACACACCTCTAAGGAACAAGCTAAGAACTCACACCACAGGAAACAAAACGACCAAAACTCAGACAAAGGAAACGCCTAATTGTCCAAGGTAAGCGGTCCACATAAAAGCTGCCGAAGCGCCAAAGCTCTGGCTGAACACCGGAGGGTCCATTCATTAGCAACTGTCAGCAACACCATGAAAACATTTTGCCTAGAGCCATTGAAAACGCAATTGTTCTGATGCTTCCATATTTCCCACGCCACCAAGATAATGAGGTAGTTAAGCCCTCTTATGAGTTCTTTGGGAACTTGATTGAGAACTTGGCACCACCAGCTTGAGAACCGGCCAGTGGTGGGTTGTGGAGCAACAGCAATTAGGCCTAGTCTTTGGAAAATACAAGACCAGACCTGCAGGGCAAAGACACACCGCACAAGGATGTGCTGAATTGACTCCTCAACTCGGTCACACAAGGGGAAAGCAGCCGGATGCAGCAACCTCCTTTTGGCCAGGCGGTCCGCCATCCAACATCGATTATTGATGGCGAGCCAAATGAATAGCTTACAGCGCAAATGAGCCCAGGTAATCTGATAGTACCAAAAAGAAAGCCTCATAGACTGATTTGCAAGAGTACAAGCCAGACCACGTAAATCACCTCAGTAATAAGCAACCGAGAGGTTAATTTCACTGTCACAGCAAGAAAGAAGATAATACTACTAGAAGATATGTTCAATATTTTATGCGGACAGCACAGGTCAAGCAATTTTTCATTATCAATGTTTTATGCCATACCTCGGGTAGATCCGGCCCTGAAGATGTCGATGTATCACCACCCTGTGACTGATCATCTTGTTGGCAGAGTGGGTCCTTTTTATCTGGCACTGAAGTAATCAATTCATCTGCAGCACATAATACACGGAACTGAGTAATACAGATGTTAACAGAAGTAAACAACCAACTCGAGCATACAAACACACACGCACAGGCACATCAATTCTGTTTCTCTCTTTTACCCAGTTTTTTGCAAGATAACTAACACGCTCTCGCCTAAATTCAAGAGAAAACATAAGTATTTTTGCAAAACATGATGGAGGAGCTCATCAGACAGTGGGATGAAGATCCTTCTCCAACCATTTATTTCTCCTACCTCCAAGGCTTATCTTGGATCGTTTATCAACTAAACAAGGCGTTGGCTCCCCTGCCATCTCTGCGTCCACTTGTCAAATCTTGAGTGGGTCGCCTTTGATTTGGCCGGGGATTGAGGCCTCGACGGCGAGGGTGAGGAGGGGAGCGAGGGGTGTGGAAGCGAGAGCACCGGCTCCACGCACGGGAGCGCGGGGAAGACGACAGGGCCAACGGGCAGGCGGACAACCCCCTTGGAGGCGGCGCAGCCCGTGCGCGCGCGACGGGGTAAGAGGAGGGAGGGAGGGGATGCGGGCGTGCGCGACGGCGACAGACGACCGGCGAGGCCACAAGCACTACCGTGAGGCCCGAAGGGAGCAAATCGTCGGCGTCGGCCTCGTCGGCGTGGAGATCCCGGAGCTGTACGAGGAGAGGGGCGCGAGCGGCCTGGCCCACATTGATAGTCACTGCAGTTTCAGCAACCAACTGCACTGGATGGTAACTAATCTGCCCATCAACTGTGTTTGTTGCCACATGAATAGTATATTCTTATGGCAAATAGAATGTGAACACACTGTGGCTGTTGTCATATTGTAGATAGGATAATGTGGCAAATTGGCTGCATAACATGGCAACTAATTTGCACATCAATTGTGTCAGATGTCATATATATGCTTTTCATGTGGCAAGTATTTTGTCTGACCACGGCATGTTTGTTGCCGTGTTACAGTCAGTATAATGTGGCAAATTCATTGTACGGCAAACGCAATTTTCGCGTTTTGCCATGATGACTTGTGATATCTGAACACACTGTGGCAATTTTCAGGTTCTTCATTAGATGGATTTCATCGCTTTTCTGTATTATGTGTTGCATTTTAACATGGCAATTTCAATCCAGCACATTTTTGCCGTTGAACACATGGCAATTCATTGGGGTATTTAGGACAGGGTGTTAGCTGCCACATCTTAGGTTTTGTGCATTGGAGGATTTTGTGACTTTTTATCGTACTATCTTGTGCTAACATGGCAACTTCAACATTTTGTCTTCAAGTGCATTTACGATCTGTACATTTTTTTTTCAAATGTAACCAATGTGCTTAATTGCCACATTTATGTTTTCGACAATCATAGGGAGGGTGCGTGTTCATGTGATATTTTGCATTCACTAGTTGACATTTTCTGTTATGTGGCAACTGCTTCCTGCATTTTCATTTCAACCATGACAATTTGGTCTGTTCCTACCTCAGCAGAATGGCTCGCGGTGATCATCAAAACGATGATGATGATTTCATGGATCCACCACAGCAGAATCAGACAACTGGACGGAGAAAAGAGGGCGATGAGGTAACTGTCCACACACCCCTCCTCCTCCTGCATATGTTATTGGTTGCCACCTCGAGCTTGCAGTCGTCTGTCATGAACTAAAATTTCATGACAGTGCAAAACATGACAACAACAGATCACTTTTTGTCTCCCAAGAAGAAGAAACGTATTCGCAATAGGGCCTCCCAAGAACGACTGACTACATTGACTGACAGATATACCGACGATTAGAAGGGAGTTCTTTGCGAGATGGGTATCTGTGCTCGATGAATGTCTGGTGCACGAATCTTGTCAACCCTGTATGCGACTGGTTTGGTGAGATTTACGACCCCGCCTCTAGGGAATTTGTGATTCCGGGACGTGGCAGACTACCGTTGAACGAGGAATCCGTGTTCTGCACTTTGGGTGTGCCTCGTGGACAGATCAAAGTCCCGTACGAGGTCAATAACAAGATCGAAGAAGCGATGTTCCCCCGTTTGTTTCCTGCGTTGGAATCCATGCCGAACACGTATGTACTGGCAGATTCGCTGCAGGCCATGACAACCCATGGAGATGTTTTTAAGATGAAGCTACTCATGTACCTCATCTCAGCTATTTTCGCGCCGACCACTTCTCTTCGCCCAAGCAACAAATGCTTCCCCATTCTGGTGAATGATCCATCTTTACTACTTTATTTTCCTTCAATCTTTTGGCTCCGATGTCATGTGTAAAGCTAGTCACTGCCAGTGTTTTTTGATGTTTTTTCCATTTGATTTCTGATGCGGCAACTCGTTATCCTGAAATTTTGTGCGGTGCAGGCGAAACTAAAAGATGTGAAGAACATGAATTGGTATAAGTTTATTGCCGACTTCCTGCACGATGCATTCTCAAGTAAGATGTATCAAAAGGGTTACCGACTTCATTTAATGGTATTTTTTACCAGTCCTTTCTGTGAACACTCTTTCTAACACCTTTTATTCATGCATGGCAACCTGGTCATAACAAGATGGCAACTGCCATAATGACAATATGGCAACTGCCATAATGACAATATGGCAACTGCCATCATACTATGATGGCAACTGCCATCATGACAATATGGCTACTGCCATCACACTATGATGGCAACTAGCACATACAAATGCACTTCAAACTTTGATTATCATGGGAACATAGATTATCCTGTTTTTTTTTTTGTAAAGTACCATGATGGCAACTGATATTTCTTTCTTTTTAAAATTGTTGTACATCAGCTCATGTACGTCGACTGTCTTGATCTGTCCACCGTGGATTTCACTGGGACAGGAAGCCCGCCGCCTACGCACAAGTTTGCTGTTTCTGCGTGGACTATCGATGCTATCAAGGCTGTGCTTGCTGCATACAGGGTAACTGATACCAAATATGGAAAACTACATGTTAGTTCTGGTTTCTTTCTCTACATGGCATGCTTACAAATTTTTTGCGGCATAACATATGAAAAAATCGTCATGTGGCAACTGTCTGTGGTTCACAAGAGATGACTACCTTTGTTAGCCATGGCTGTCTGCGTATTGTATCCATGTCTCACTCCACATGGCAACTCTGTCATTCGTGCTGAAACTTATCTTCGTATCTTCTTTTTCTGTTGCATTTGCAACACATGAACTGCTAGTCAGTGTTCATCATTCTCTCTCTTACATCCTATCTATTTTTTTTTGTTTTTTCCAGCTGATGGCCAAGCATGCTATAGACTACAGCGTGTTTGGGGGGCCTCAAAACTTTGGAAAGTGGATGGACGTGCACTCAGCTTCGTCTTGCCCTACTAAGGTAATCAAAAGATCTACATCTATGGTTGCCTTGGATTATTTTTGATGTCGCGTAAGTGACTGTAGTATGGGTGGTTATTGCTGCTTCTTGTTTCGTGCACAGGCGAGGGCACCTGTTGAGCATCTAATTGGGCAGTTTGCATCCGGAATGACCGGCTTGCTCGGAAAGTTGGTTGAGGGTGGACGCCCTTAGTGGCTCGACAATGACGCGTTGCAGGCGATTCACTACATTTGTCCCGAAGCGGACACATCGGTCATTTGGTTGCCGTGGCGGTATGACTACAACAGCATTCCCAAGAGCTTGGCGACACACAAGATGAACTAGATGGAGACGCCGGTCTCAAAGCAAGGATGACGACGATGACATGGAGAACGTGCAACAGGACATCGATGATGATGAACATGCTGAAGTTTGTGCAGGTGGTAACAAGGGCAAGGATGCACCAGATGTCCCCCCACCAGAGAAAGTCAAAGAACATACGGTTGCGAGAGGCGAGGGGGTGTTGCCATCAAAGAGGGGGAGGGCTCCACAGGATGTTGGGCAGGGTTCTCCTGGCAAGAGGTCTAGGAGCGAACCCGTAGCTGCCAGGAGGAGGTTCGACTTTAATTTTAGTTTTTTGCTTTGTCTATATTTTTGGAACAGACTGATCCCTTTTTTGCACTTGTTTTTGCTAAGCGAGGCAACGAGTTTGCTGTCTGACAATTGCCACCTTTTTTTCTTCCATCTTATACGTGCAGTGAGCCGACAGCTGGTGGACGAGCAGTTACGAAGAAACAGGCACCAACGCCAACCCGTGTTTCTACTCGGTTGAACAAAGGTGCCCCATTGCTGGTGACACCCCCCACCAGGTCATCTCCTCGTACGACGACGTCCCACACCGGGGATCCTGTCGTGTTGCCAGACCTGAGAAAGCCAGTCAAGAAGTAGGTTTTCCATGCGCTTTCATTGACATAGTGCTATATTTTTTTATTTTTCAATGCATCTGTTCAGCTTGTCACATGCGCTTCTGTCATCATCCCCACATGGCAACTGCTATTTTTCAAATGATTTTTCCTTTCCTTTTTAAGTGCATGGCAACTCCTACTTGTTTTTACATGGCAACTGCCATCTAGGTCAAATGGCAACTTTTATTGTACCTAATGGCAACTGCCATCTTTTCCATTGGCTTGTGTGCTCATCCCATACCTAGTTTTGAAATTGCATTCCTGGCAGATCAGACGTTTTTATCATTCTTCAAGTTGGCTAACATGGCAACTATTGCTGGATTTGCATGGCAACTGCTAACTATGCCACATGGCAACTCAATTCCCCTTACATGGCAACTACCAACTTTTCCACTTATTTTTCATTTTTTTAGATTTCTACCATGCCAAATATATTTTGTTCATTTTTAATACCTTGTGCTTTCTTTTTTTGCAGGGTGAAGAAGACTACTACACGTGGGGCCAAGCATATCAGTAAGGACCCACTCGAACGCCTTCATTCAAAGTTGTCAACAGGGGGCAACTCAGATGTTCATGAGGCGCCAGGCGACAAAAATGTTGTTGCACCGTCAACTATTCCAACTAACTCTGACGCAAGTGGCCGACCATCTCCGCCGGTTGCAGATGTGCAGGTTAGAACAACAGGCATCCGTACATCGGGGAGTGACGAGTCGGTATCTGCCAGGACAGCTGAAATATTGCCAACTCTTCTGGCAATGAAGGATGCTGCTGTGAGCCATGCCACCCCATCAGCAAGCGTTGAAGTGGACGCTCCCGAGACCAACCTAAGCAAGAAAGATTCCCACTCATCTGACACTGATTCCAAGCGCGTGCGTGGTGGCACTCCTGTGTCCACGGCAGAAGTGGTTGAGGCGGCAGTTCACATTGATATGCCATCTACAGGTGAGAGTCTTTGCACAACAGCTCCAGCTCTTGTCGGTGCAGATACTGCTAAGGCAACTGTTTCGCGTGCTGGTCTTCCACCTAGGCATCGTAGCCCCCGCAAGCAATCAACAGACATACCCAATGCACCAGCTGTAGCTAGGAGCAGCAGAGACGAGTCTGGTTATGTTCCTGCGTCCGCACTGTTCCCGCCACCTGCCAAAAGCAATGTGATGGAGAAACTAGAAGACCGGAGCACAACTGATGCAGGTGTCAAGCCGGGCACGAGTGACGCAGGTGAACGTCCGGAGCAGACTGCGCCTTTACCCGCAGTGGAAATCCCCAGCTTAAATCTGCGCACTTCCAGGCTCCCAGTCAATGTGGGTGTCCCCTACAGCCCAAACAAGAAGATTGTCAAGAAAGATGCGGCTGATACCGCTAACAACACGCCCCGCCCTACAAATAAGCCCGATCATTCTGTAGCGGCCGATTCAGATATGTTTGTTGATCTTTCACCCTTGGATTCTGTCCCGCAAGTTGTTTGTGGTCCAGCCAGTAGGCATGAGAGGCACCCAATGACCTTCACCCCACCGAGCTTCAGTCTTGGCATCAGTCAAGATCAACCAGTGGTGCCAGATCCTATGCCAGTTGCCTTTGCTTTCCCGGGAGGCATGCCCGCAATGATGGCGCAGCCAATGGTCGAGGGCAGGAAGGCTGTCAAGTTCGCAGAGCCGATAGTCCAAGGTACATTTATCATGTGCTTATCATTTTCTTGTATACATCTTTGTGTTTGACTTTTGTCCCTTTCATATTTTTGGGGTTCTCACTTGTGATGGCAACTGTTATATGATGACATGGCAACTCGATTTGATGCACCATGTTACCTACATTATTTTCTTGCCATGCTGCATTTTACATTGTGCAACCACATGGCAACTGAAGTTGATTCAACATGGCAACTGTAGATGTTGTCACATGGCAAATACAGTGCAATACACATGGCATCTGGATTTGCTGCACCATGTCACCTGCATTTTTGTTTCCATGCTGCATTTTTCCATTCGGCAAGCACATGGGAAGTGGAGTTGACACAACATGGCAACTGTTGTTTGTTGTGACATGGCAATTATAGTGTACCACACATGGCAACTGGATTTGCCTCCACATGGCAACTCCCTACTTTTTGTACCTATATTTCACATCATGCACCCTATCTTCTCACAATCCAACTGTTTTTGATTTCTAGGTATCCTAATCCACTTTTTTGATCTTTGTAGGCACCCCTGAAGAGATTTCACCATCACTTGATGAAGCTTACCGCCGGATCGAGGAGGCAGCATTGCAGAGGAGGTCCTCACGAGGGCAGGGGCAATCAAGTTCCAACGTGCCTAGAGATACTGTATCTGGGGATGCCATTAGGAGTGCCACCCCTGGTTCTGTGAGGCGGCAGAGGGTAGTTCACCCACCTCCCGCAGAAGACTACGAGCCCGAATTCAGGGCCACAAAGGAACAGACCCAGCTGTACGATATTGTCAAGTGGTTTGGAAATGCGCAGGCCAGCAGCAAGCACATGAAGGAGCTGAAAGCGTAAATGACAACACCATATAATCTCTCATTTTGCTTTGCTCTTTTTTTACCATTCATCTTCTTCGTACTTTCTATACATGATCCGCTTACGTTTTAGTTCTTTCATTTTTTTTTTACTTAGTAGGCATGAGTCTTTCATGTTATATCATTTTCATACAGCTCATGTTTGGACAGAACCAAGGTCAATCAATGCGAAGGGACGTACATTGACCTGGGTGATCTTGCCGAGTCCGTGAGGCCAAACGGTAAAATGTCGACGAATGTAGTTGCATCCGGGATTGACTACATCAACAATCATATGGATGTGTGTGCCGAGAAAACAATCATGCATTATGGTGTGACCTGCAAAATATGGGATGGTGACTTCCACCACAAAATCCTGAGGAAGAATTTTGCTCAACACGGTGAATTCAAGCTCACACTGAAGAAATATGTGAGTACTCCTTCCCTGTTTGCACTTTTTTTTCACATGGTATGGTTTTTTGCCATCATCTGCACTCTGCTTATGTGGCAGATGTTTCATGTGGCAATAGCTGCCGTGCAAACTGACTTTTTGATTTTTTTGCATCCCGTGCAAACTATGTGGCAACTTCATAGTAAAATACACGGCAAATTTTGTTCATACATGGACGACAACTTTCTTTCAACTACCCACCATAACTAAACATTCTACGTGATTCTACTTTTTTTGTCCCTCTGATGTTCTTCATGTGAACTCTGCATCTCATTTCCTTCACTTTTACATGCAGGTCATGTTCCCCATGTTCCAGGAGCTTGCACCACACGACCCACACGACAAGTGTGGTCACCACTATGTGATCTGTCTTGACCCGAAGAACCAACGCTTTGAGGTGCTTGATTCAATGCGTTCGGCAGCTGATGCAGACCTTACTTCGCATGCTAAATTCTTCATCAACAACATCAAAGAGACATGGAACCGTCACTACGAAAACTCAAAGGTCCAGATCAGACATTTCCCGATTGAGTACGTGGCGACTACGAATCAAGGGAACACGTAATTTCCTACCCCCTCCTTCATGTGCCATTTACATCAATCCCACCCCTCCTTTTGTTGTTACTTCTAAATTGAAGTTTATCATTGCTATGTCTGTCCTTTTTGCGAGTTCACCTAACTCTTTTCCTTGTGCAGGACGGACTGTGGCTTTCACACGTTGGAATACTTTGCAAAGTGGGAAGGTAGACTTGTCCCCGCTGTCACAGCTGCAACGGTCGTTGAGCTCCGGAAAATTTACACATGGAACTGGTTGACGAATGAAGATTTCAACAAGCGGTCCGGAGCACGCGAGTTCGCGGAGGAAGCTGTCAAGAAAGTCATCAAGAAGTACAAGTGATCACGTGGCATTACACACCGGACGCATACCTTACATTCTGTTGCCGAGGAATGTAAGGTACTATCTTTTGTTCTTGTCAAAATTATGTTCGTGTACTATGTTATGCCTGCAACCCTGCATAGCCTAGTATGTAGTGGTGGTGTGTGAGCGACATTTGAATATTTTCTGTAATATATGTGTGGATGTGAACCTATTTAGGCGTGACAGCAGATACGTTTTATGTTTATCATTATTACTATGGTTTCATCGTTTGTAGCAACAGTTTGCTGCTTCGAATGCGTCTACGATGTTTTAAAACATGGCAAAATGTAGTTCATCAGATATGGTTAGTGAAAGTCATCGTCGTTATTCATTTGGCTGTTTTGCTTCTTCTTTTTCATCGCTAACTATACCGGCTAGCATGGTAGTTTGATCATGTAGTCATAACCTTTCCTGCGGTTGTTGCACGTTACGCTTTTTTCAACTTGTTTCCCATACATTGCACACAACACACTTGTGTGACTAAACCGCGTCGAATTATCATGGAAATATATGCGATGCAGAGTCATTACAAATACCATGTCACATTTCAGTACAGCTAACATGGCAGATTCAGTACAAACAACACGGCAGATCCAGCATAATTAACATGGCAGATCCAGTATAATTAACATGGCAGATCCAGTATAATTAACATGGCAGATCCAGTACAATTAACATGGCATATTTAGTATAAAATAGCATGGCATATTTAGTATAAAATAGCATGGCAGATTAACTACACATAACATGGCAGATTAAGTACCCATAACATGGCAACTGCATTTATCCATTCAATGTATTTTCCTTCAACTTCTGATGCCCCTCAAGAGTCATTCTCCCAATTTAAAAAAATCACAACATCTAGGGTACAAAACAAAATGCCCACAAGGACCATGTCACAGCGCCCCAATTTTTGCTTGTGGATTGCCTGTCCCTTTCTTCGTTTTCTTGTGTTTTGCTTGAATCTCCAATCCCGATTTGTACCTTATCTCTCTTGGACGACCCTTTGTGATGGAGCAGGCGGGTTCTGACAGGTTTGTGTGCTTGCTGTTCCGATTCTATCTCCGAAGTTTTCAGATGATGGCCCCGTGGATGAAGGCACACTTGATATGCGGGGGAACCGGTGTAAGGCTTCCTCAGCTTTCCTCTTCTTGATCTCATTAAGCTCTCTTTTCAGGGTCTTCCTGTGTTTTTCTGCGACTCTCGCTGTCTCATCACTCTTGCACGCTTCATCAATTAGCTCGGCATAGTTCTTTGTCAGCACAACGTGCCTCACGGCTTTCATGGTTGACTCAGGTCTCTCGTCATGCATAGCCAGAACTGCGTTTGTTGTCTGCGGCGCCAACGCGTCGTCAGCGTCCCAAGTCCATCGCCGCCTTATGAAATGGTGGTGCATCCGTGTCACAGTGTTCATGTCCATTACCTTTAGTATGTGACAGCACACAATGTCGTCCCGTTCAAACTTGCAGCATTGGCAGTAGTATTCGCCTTCGCCTATCGAGGCTTTGACGAAGTAGTTCCTTCATTTGTCCGGGTCTTCAGGTTCTGAATCTGACATGCCCAAAATAGAACACACCTTGAACGTATGTTCGTCCACCTGGAAAGCCGTGAACATGCTGACACGCTTTATTTCTTCTTGGAATCTACAAGGTTCGTGTGCTTTCTGTTAAACTATCATGCACTCTTTTTTTATAGCACCTTATGTTGTCATGGAAATAGAAATACATTTTGTTTGAACATGGCAAACATAGTACATTGAACATGGCAAATATAGTACCTTGAACATGGCAACTGTAGTACATTAGACATGGCAACTGTAGTACATTAGACATGGCAACTGCAGTACACTAGACATGGCAACTGCAGTACATTTTCAACTAGCCATCGCCATTTCCACACCAACATTCACAATGGAAGCACATTGCATAAAACATGGCAACTGCATTTTATTAAACATGGCATCTACAGTTGAATAAACATGGCAATTGCATTTCAACAAACATGGCAGTTGCATTTTAGTAAACATGGCAATTGCATTTCAACATATGTGTCGACAATATAACACTTTTCAGTTGACATTGGCATTTGCATACCAATATGCCCAATGGAAGTACAGTGCATTAAACATGGCAACTGCACTTCATCGAACATGGAAAATGCATCCGAGCTAGCATGGCAAACAGAATTTTCATTGAACATGGCAACTGCAGCTGAGTAAGCATGGCAAACAGTATTTCATTAAACATGGCAACTGCATATCATGGCAACTGCATTGCATTCTATATGGCACCTACTGCCTTCGTGATTTTGCGCAAGTAAGACTGTAACGCGACTGACTTACTTGTTAAAGATCTTGTTAGTGTATATCCTGCTCATTTGCCTCTCCATCGGTAAATACGTTAGCAATTTTGGCTGCTTTAGCGCGGTGTTCGCTTCTTGTTGTAGCTCAGATCCCAATATTTTTTGTTGCAAAGTTGTGTACTGCTTGGCAAACTGTAGCAATGAGTTGTCAGGGCTCACGTACCGCTTCAAAACAGCATTGAACCCCTCGTTGCACTGCGTAGTCTGCAGAAAGGGGAAGAAGCACTGCATGAAGTAGGCCGGCACCCAGTACATTCGCTTCTCCCACAGGCTAGCAAGAGTCTCGTTGTCTTGGACTTGATATGTTTTAATCATGGCCATCCAGCTCCTTTCAAACTCCTCCACCGTCAAGCTGTGGTCCACGCACATCTCGAATGCCTTGTGCAGCTCTGGACGGTCAGCAAAGAACGGTCCTAGCGTCTCCTTAGCCTTCTTTATAATGTGCCACTGCGGTGCGTGGCATCGCCAGCGGAAAGACCTCCTCTATGCCTGCACGCATGCTAAAATCCTGGTCTGTTATTATGTTCATCGGAGCAAGTCCATCCATGCACTCCAAGAAGGTCTTGAACAGCCAAACATACCCATCCGTGTCTTTGTTCCGAACAAGCCCGCAGCCGAACTGCAACGACTGATTGTGGTTATTTATTCCTATGAATGGAGCGCATGGCATCTTGTACATATTAGTGAGATACGTCGCGTCCAATGAAATGCAATCTCGGAAATGTTTGTAGGCTCTCCTTGCAGCACCATCCACCCAATACATGTTCCTGACACGGTCCTCATTGTCCAA
Source organism: Aegilops speltoides (assembly GCA_021437245.1). Lineage (NCBI taxonomy): Eukaryota > Viridiplantae > Streptophyta > Magnoliopsida > Poales > Poaceae > Aegilops > Aegilops speltoides. Next base: position 442,247,392 of record CM038143.1, read on the forward strand.
CCTTATCCTGTAGAAGAAATCTGGATCTTCCTTCGCTTTCTCATCAAAGTAGGCCTTTGTGGCCTCTATGTCAGCCAACTTGCTCTCTCTACGGTACTTTGCATGTAGGTTTGTGACGTCAGCTGGTATGTAGGGCATACTACTCATAGTCCCCTTTTTGCTGTGGATGAGTGATAGTATCTGGACCATTCTTGATGGACCGACGTTACAATCATGTAACAGCTTTATGAATTTCCTTTCGAGGGGGGTGAATCCTCTGTGGGCGGTCAGAAATTTTACTAGGTCGAACTTCTTTATGAGTTTGTGGTTGTGCTCGTCAAAATATTCAGTGACCACATACAGTGTTCCATCTACGTTTAGCTTACACCGGACAGGGCATCCCGTCTTTAGAATGATACCTCCCTTTCATTCTGGAATGACAGGCGCAACACCTTTCCCCTTCTTGTTCCTTCGTGCCTTGTGGCACCTCATCTCACCTCTGTTGTACTCGTTAGTTTTCTTAATTTTCCTATGGTATTCGGTGTTGACGGTAAACCCATGGAACTTTGCATATGTCTGGTAGAATTCCTTTGCTTCTGCAAACGATTCAAATCTCTGCCCAACGTACGGTGGCTGAGGTACCACGATCTCTGATTGCCCATCATCTTCATCCCCTTGTGCCTCGTCCTCAGCTTCATCATTCACTTCAGTATTGGCGGCGGTTTCATCTACTTGAGTGTTGCCAGTGCTTGTGTTCAAAGGGGTGCCTGTCGGAATTGTTGGAATGATCGCCATTTTCGACTCTGACTCGGCATTGTTTACGGCATGATTGTCTGCTGGCTGGTGGAACGCGTCTTCCGTGCACTCAGAGCTCCCCGCAGTAGATGTTCCCATGCCGTTGTTCACTGTAGTTGTAGGCCCTGTAATAGAAAAAACAGGTTCGAGAGTAAGATTTTGTTTGAATAACATGTTTATCGCAACGGATCACATCAACTTCGAGTGATTTGGCATGACATCATTCAAACAGCAAGCCGTGAGTCTGCGCGTGGACATGCATGGCAACTATAGTTGTCCAGTCATGGCAGCTACAGTCCAACAAACATGGCAACTATTGTTTGCCAATGCACGACAACCAGCTCCTTTTTAGTACGAAAACTTGGGTTCTATATGCATGGCAGCTGCAGCTCTGCATACATGGCAAATACTGCTACCAATATATGGCAACCACTGTGTTCTAGCATCAAAACTTTTGCATTCTAAGCTTGATCTCACTAGGCAAATGCGATCAACCATTAGTGCTACACACATGCTTTTAGCAGTTGGCAAATTTCCGAAGACAATATATGACTCATTGCACACAACCACTTGTTAGCGTTTTATGCTTGATTTTGTCCACCATCACTGCTATAAATCTTCTTTTTCGTCACGTGCTATTTTTTGCGACAAAAACAAATGTAGTGCTCTTTTGTGGTTCAATTTTTTCCTTACCTTGTTGTGCTGCATGTGCCCATCTTGTGTGGTCTGTCACACCAAATTGACGTGCTCTATCTGCAATCTGTGAAGCTTGCCACGAGACATTTGCCGGGGTACCACCATCGTAATAACCTGTAAGCATCGTAGTAGTTGGTCAATACATGGCAACTGCAGTTGCCCTGGTATGGCAACTGCAGTTGTCCTGGCATGGCAACTGCAGTTGTCCAGGGAGGGCAACAACAATTGTCCAGGGATGACAACTGCAGTTATTTACTCATGGCAATTGCAGTTGTCCAATCATGGCAACTGCAATTGTCAACTATGCTCCTTCTGCTAATTCATCGTCCGCAACTTCACTTTTTTATGTACTCACCTGTGTATGACGTCGATGGCAGGTACATGGGTGCTGCCTGATGCCACGTGCTGCATGAAGGCTCTTCATTTTCACCCGTCATAACTCGTGAGTCTTTTTGCCAACCTTTGCAAGTTTATTTTTCATGTCCAGACCAATATGTGTTCTTTTTAGTATGTGTTACCTTGATTAGCCATATTAGCTAGTTGAAGTTGGCTGCCCGTACATTTGTCAGTGTTAGCGCCCTGTGACTGAACTTGCCACGGAGGCCCCCTGAGTGTGTTTTGGTCATAAGAACCTGCGAAAAAATGACGGTGTACGACATAAGTAGAATGTCATCTTCATCATTGCGAACATGTCAACTGTTTTTTTCTTTTGTTATCACGCATCATACCAATGCATGCATACTGTTCTAGTAGTGGCAGCAACGGCCCTGCAGAAATGAGTTGACTGTACTCTGATGCATCCCAAGGGGCGTTTCTAGCCTTTGAGAACCCCAAGTATCAGCATCATCGTGATTCATTCTTTCCACGTCTCGCTTCTTCCAATGTGTTCTCAATCACTGCATGAACAAGAATGCATCAACAATCCACAAGAATTGTATTTTTCTGCTGCTTGCATGTAGAAGATAACACGCCAGTGTTATCACATTTTCATGCGTAGGCAACCAACACATCGCGGCAAGTAGGACATGCACATCGACACTCTTTTTCTAAAATTTGGGTGCTAGCTATCCGTTCAATTCGATGGCAACAACCACTACAATAGGATGGCAAGCAACAGGTTAACTTGGTGGCAGTTACTGACAACGAAGGTGGCAACTGACGTTAGACACAAGTGGCAATTATTTTTTCCCACCCCCTTTATTCCAAATTTGTCATTCCTCTCCTTTTTTTAGGGATTCCTACTCATCCATTTCATTACCAACTACTTGCATCAATCAAACTAGGAACTTAAGTTAATCTCAAGCGTAGTACATGGCAGATCTGGTGTATTCTGCTTGGCAAATGCGAAGATACATAGAACCATGTAGTGTTTTACCCCTATAGCATGGATCCAGTCGCCACCTTCATCTGTAAATTTGCAATTTTCTGCCCAGAAGAAGGATGAGAAGCAGTATGAGATCGGGAGATTTCACCTGCTGTTAGCTGATCGTCTTTGGAGGGCGGGGTTGGAGTGGGGGGCTGGGGTGGGGGAGGGTTGGGGTGTGGTTTGCGGTGGGAAGGCCCTACGGATCTGCTCTGGTTGCCATGGCAACCAGAGAAGGCCAGTGATGGAGGTAGGGGTTCGAGAGGTGGGGGACGATGGCGGCAGTCGGGAGTGGGGATCGATCAGAGGCCGGGAACGGCTGGGTCGTCTTGGCGTGAGGTCGTCTGGCAGACGACGGGTCGTCTTGGCGGGATTGCCACACACTGGACGTGCGGGCTGTGTAATTGCACGCCCGGACGCGGTCGTGCGGGCGGGTTCCTGTCCATGCCACATGAGGCGTGCGGGCGGGTTCCTGTCCATGTCACACGTGTGGCAGTTATCGGGACCCTTAAATTTTCGGATAACGGATCCTTCTAATTCAGTCTATCTAATGTCTTTTTCAGGAGCCAGAGAAAATGCATCTCAAGTACACCAATTAGTAGGTATGAGAGGATTAATGTCGGACCCTCAAGGACAAATGATTGATTTACCTATTCAAAGCAATTTACGCGAGGGACTTTCTTTGACAGTATATAATTTCCTGCTATGGAGCTCGCAAAGGGGTTGTAGATATTGTTGTGCAAACAACAGATGTTGGATATCTTACACGCAGATTTGTTGAACTAGTTCAACATATTATTGTGCGTAGAAGAGATTGTGGTACTATCCCAGGTATTTCTGTAAGTCCTCAAAATGGGATGACGGAAAAACTTTTTGTCCAAACACTAATTGGTCGTGTATTAGCAGATGATATATATATACATCGGTTCACGATGCATTGCCGCACGAAATCAAGATATTGGAATTGGATTAGTCAATCGATTTATAACTGCCTTTCAAGCACAACCAATATATATTAGAACCCCCCTTTACTTGCCGAAGCACTTCTTGGATCTGTGAATTATGCTATGGCCGGAGTCCTACTCATCGTGATCTGGTTGAATTGGGAGAAGTCTAGGTATTATTGCAGGTTTTCTGCCTACGAGGCTACACGAGCCGACCTGCCTGCCGTTAGAAGGTGTTCGATGACGCCGTCTAGACCAAGTACATTTACCCTCTCTCTCCCACCGCATCAGCATTTTCCCCTTCCCGCTCCCTTCCCTCTCTTAGGCCAACTCCAACGCGCGACCACAAATGGTCTGGCGCGTCCGTTTGGGGGAAAACGGACAAGACAGGCCGCCCAACGCGCGGGAGCAAATGGACTGTCATTGTTTTTCGTCCGCTTTCGACCCATTCTCGGCCCAAAGTTGGGCCGCATTTGCGGCTGAACAGACACGCGCAGACTTTTGGTATTGGGAAGAAGAATACATCGATCTATTGATAGAGCTCAATTTAATAGATGTTCATGCACTTGTTGCTGGAATGGAGGCTAGAGATGAGAGTATATGCGAAGAAGAAGCGACGTCTACTTCTTTAGACTTGAAGAAGAAAGAAGCATGCAACATCGAGCCTCCGCAGAACAACAATGAATGCATCGAGAAGGCACTAATCCAGTTTACGGGAGTAGTTATGGAAGTTGGATATCTTCTAAAATGTCTTTGTGGTTCTTGTTTTGTTTGGTCTTGCTATTCTAGTCAAGATTTGGTGATGTGCTCCAATGCATCAAAAATTAATGATGAATAAAGATATGTGTTGCAAAAAAATGTATGCGGCCAAAATGCGGCTGCGCATTGGGCGCACGGCCGCCGCATCCAGAAATTCGGGCGGACACGACCCCATTGCCACCCCAAACTGGCAGAACGGGCGTCCGTTTAGGGTCAGGCATTGGAGTTGGCCTTAGTCTAGAGATGGCGACTTCGGCAAAACCAGGTGGTGGCGGAGGCCAGCCCGGCAGTGACGCATGCAACGTGGATCCTAAGTTAGGCAAGCTTTGCAGGAGCTCGAACCTAGCAAGCCGACAAAGATAGTGTTGCCGTAGTATTCGGTCGAATACGCAGCGGCAAGAGCGTTTGTCGCGGCGGTGAAGGCCATCTGACGGGAAGCCACCACCTCGCATCATCCTTCTGTGGTGTATAGTGAGATTTCTTCCCCCTTCCTCTCTACTGCTTTGACTAGGGTTAGGGCTAGGGTTAATGTTACTGTTGCAGTAGAGAATTAGGTGTTGTTCAATGCTATGATGTGCTAATTTTTCAATTTGATTAATATTTGTGTGTGATTTAGTTCAAATTAGGTGTCGTTGGACCCTATGATTAGTGTATTGTTTGTCAAATTAGGTGTTGTTGAATGCTAACGTTAGTTGTACTGTTTGTCAAACTTGGTGTTGGTGAACCCTAGGGTTAGTGTATTGTTTGTCAAATTAGGCGATGTTGAATGCTAGTGGTTAGTTATACTTAATCATTTATGTTGTATTGGTCTATTTTTGTTGTTGTTCACCTTTTTAATTAACCAAAGCTTTGTATCACACTGCCATGCTCTGTTTCATTTGTTTTATACAGTTTTAATTAAGCACTTACATTGCACTGTTATGTTGTTTTCATTATTGGCAGTCAGGATGGTGTGGTTTGGGAATTGAGAATGCATTTTCATGACATAGACAATCTTGAGAGAACTATGACATTGTCACACATCGATTTTACAACCTAGTAGCACTAATAGAGACTGAAAGATATGGTTTGTGAGTTTACATGTATTATGTTAGGGATTCGGCCTAGGGATAGAAGGAATGGAAGAAATAGATTATGCTGACAAGCTGGAGGAAATTCTATACCACTTAGTCTTGCAAAAATAGAAGATATTGAATGTGGCAGTTGTTAGGGCCAATTCTCCCAGAACTGAAAATATAAACATTGGTGCTAATGTTACTCAGCAGCAGGTCTCTGATACGTCTCCAACGTATCTATACTTTTTGCTTGTTCCATGCTGTTATATTATCATTCTTGGATGTTTTACAATCATTTTATAGCAACTTTATATCATTTTTTGGGACTAACCTATTGACATAGTGCCCAATGCCAGTTGCTGTTTTTGCTTTTTTTTTACTTCGCAGAATAGCAGTACCAAACGGAGTCCAAACGCAGCAAAACTTTTTGGAGAATTTTTATGGACCGGAAGACACATGTTGGGCCAAAGAAGTACTAGAGGTGGGCTCCGAGGGGAGCACAACCCACCTGGGCACGCCTGGGGGCATAGGCGCGCCCTCGTGGGTTGTGCCCATCTTGGCCGCCTCCCGCACCGCCTCTTTGCTCTATAAATACCCCGAAAATCCAAAAACCCTAGGGGAGTCGACGAAACAAAATTCCATCGCCGCAAGTTCCAGAACCACCAGACCCAATATAGACACCATCACAGAGGGGTTCATCATACTCATTGGTGCCTCTTGGATGATGTAGACCTGCGGGTCCGTAGGCAGTACCTAGATGGCTTCTCTCTCTCTCTCTCTCTCTCTCTCTTGATTCTCAATACAATGGTCTCTTGGATATCTATTTGATGTAATTGTTTTGCTCGGTGTGTTTGTTGGGATTCGATGAACTTTGAGTTTATGACCAGATCTATCTATCCATGAAACTTATTTTGAGTTTCTTTGATCTCTTATATGCATGACTACTTATAGTCTCATATTTCTTCTTCGAATCTTTAGTTCAGTTAGGCCAACTAGATCGATTTTTCTTGCCATGGGAAGAGGTGTTTTGTGATGGGTTCGATTGTATGGTGTTCTTTCCCAGTGACAAAAGGGGCAGCAAGACATGTATGTATTGTTGCTATTATGGATAACAAGATGGGGTTATTCTTACATGAATAGATCTTGTCTATATCATGTCATCGTTCTTATTGCATTTACTCTGTTTCTCCATGAACTTAATACACTAGATGCATGTTGGATAGCGGTTGATGTATGGAGTAATAGTAGTAGATGCAGGCAGGAGTCGGTCTACTAATCTTGGACGTAATGCCTATATAATGATCCTTGCCTAGATATCGTCATAATTATTTGAGGTTTTATCAATTGCCCAACAGTAATTTGTTTACCCGCCGTATGCTATTTTTCTCGAGAGAAGCCACTAGTGAAATCTACGGGCCCCGGGTCTATTCTTTATCATATTTGCTTTGTGCTCTATTTTTATTTGCTCTTGCTTTCATATCTATTATTCTAAAAACCCAAAAATACCTTGCTGCACTTTTTCTTTATTTATTTTACTTTGTTTTATCGCGAGATCTATTTATCCAAAATCATACATACCAATCTATCTTTTACCCGAGAGGGATTAACAATCCCTCTTACGCGTCGGGTTGCAAGTATTTGTTCTTTATGTGCAGGTACCATTTACATAGTGTTGCTTGGTTCTCCTACTGGTTCGATAACCTTGATTTCATAACTGGGAAAAATACTTACCGTAGCGGTGTTGGATCATCCCTTCCTCTTCTGGGAAAATACTAACGCGGACACGAGCCATCAAGAAAGGATTTCTGGCGCCATTGCCGGCAGACATCATCAACATCTATCAGGTTCCTAATCACAAATCTCATCTCGTTGCAATTTACATTATTTGCCATTTGCCTCTCGTTTTCATCTCCCCCACTTCATAAAAATTTCCCGTTTTATTCACCCTCTTTTTCGTTCGTTGTTTTCTCGTTTGATCTATTTTTGCGTGCAATTTTTTTGTCACCTTTGTCATTATGGCTAGCTACTCCTCCTTTGACACCGGATTTTGAAGTTTTATACTTCAAGAAAAAACAAGGAGAAAATTTGAGGATGCTTGGTATAGATTAATGGAATCTTATCACATTAGCAATCTAAAGGAGATGCAAGGAATTTGCTTCGAAATTTTTATATAGGATTAGCTTTGCATCATAGACAACTTTTGGATTTTGCCGCTAAAGGGAATTTTATTGAACTTGATGCTAATACTGCTTATGAGATACTAGAGGGGATCTTGGGAATCCCACCAATCAAAAAGGGGATTTCTTTTACTCAAGAAGGGGTTCAAATTTTAGACAAGTTGAGTGATTTGCATAAACATATGGTCGAGTTGCAAAAATATAATGAACCTCTCAAACATATTAGTGGAAACCTTAATCGCATGAATACTTTGTTTACTTTTTGCAATAAATGGTTGGATATTTTAGATCTCAAGATGGTTTCTTTTCCTGAGAATTTAGGGAACCGTAAAGAGCCTCCCGGGTTTAAGAAAGCCCTTGCAAAAGTTGCCAAAACTAAAGATGACAATACTTAGATCTATGCATTATGCCTAGCTAGGGGCATAAAACAATAGCGCTTGTTAGGAGGCAACCCAATGAATAAATTTTATTTTCACCTTTTTCTTTCTGTTCTTGAGTGTTTGCACAATTATGCTACTGTTATGATTGTGTTTTAATTAGTGTTGTTGGGTGAGGGTGGCGGCCGCCCACCTACCTCCACCACCCAAATTGAATGTGCATGCACGGCGGGACCCGGCTGTCATTGACACGGGCGTAGGGTCGTCGTCCTTCTTAATGTGGAAGCCGTGGACCGGCCAGTCCACAGCTTCCACTTCCAAGCCAACCTGCCTCCTCGATCACAGACAGTTGCAAACCCTAGCCACCTCCCCGCCGCTGCATCCCACTCGCCCACCTCCCTGCCGGCGCCATGGGTTGGCATTGGATCAAGGGGAAGCACGACCACAAGGCCGGCTCCTCCTCTGGTCGACGTCGCTCCAGCAGATCTGCGTCGCCCGCACCGCCTTCTCCGCCACCTGCTCCGCCAGCTTTCCAGATGGCGCCCCCGGCGGCCAGGCATCGCGATAGGCCATACATCCACGTCGATGTAGGTCGTCGTTACGTAGAGATGGCGATGCCGGTGCCGTGGGGAGATGTCCACCTGCAAAATAACTGGCATCTCTCCGCCGACCGCGTGCCGATCCTTCCAGTGCCCGCGAGCGGCCGCGCCCACCGCGAGGAGATCAACCGCCGGCGCTGGCGCCTCCCACCAGATCTACTGGCGGACTCCAGGTACGCCATAGATTCGCCGCTATGGGATACGTGGCTCCGCGATTAGCACGACCAGCGGCGACAATCCTTTTTTACCGGTCGTCCTCCTAGCCCGCGCCGCCTGCGTCCTCCTCGTGTTGATGACAACCCTCCCCAAACGCGGGGCCGTAGGCGTGTGCCCGGCATCACGCCGACGCCTTCTCCGTCCCCGTCGCCGCCACCGCCACCGCCCATGACCGAGGAGGAGGAGGCCCGCCTCATGAGGCGTGTCACGGAGGACTCCACGAACACGCACAACGAGCGACAATGGGATGGCCTGGAAATCGCTCTAGCCCTATCTGCGGCCGGCGACGTGGCCATCCCGGAGATGGATGTCGACGTCAAGGAGGAGGTGCTGGAGGAGGCGCCCATCGCCGCGTGGAACCCTCGTCTGGTGGGCTAGCGATGGAGCTGGTCGTGCACGGCGCCGGAGATGGCTGACTCAGTGGGTGTCGGCCCATGGTCAACCCGACCACCGCGGTCACCAGAGCACGAGCAGGAGCCATGGGAGGAGGTTGTGCAGGCGCCCCCTTCTGGCGGGGCCACCAGCCCACCTGTGGGAGCCACCGCCCTACGTCGACCTCACCGTCGACGACGACGAGTAGGACGGCGACTCCTGAAGACGACGACGGCCACCGGCGACGGGCCTTTATCTACTTTTTTATGTCTTTTATTAAGTTTTAGTTAAATTAAGACCTGTGTTGAACTTTGGTACTATGGACGTTTTATGTTTATATTCATGTTTTCGTATTGTTTGCTACTAGTTCACAACCACGGGCGATTTGAGACAAGGCGTGCCCATTGAACGCACCGACGACCGCACGACCGCAAGCGGACGACCGTGTCTGTTTTTCTGCCCCAAAGGGACAAAAAGCGGATGAATCGGACATCCGTTTGGGGTCGCGCGAGCGGGAGACGTCAGACGACGGCGACCGACTGCTCCACGCAAAAGACAACAAGATTCAGACGCCGACGTCTCGGCCTCTCCGCACGAAAGCGCCCCCGGTTCGAGCAAGACACGGGGTGGACAGACGGCTCTACCGCGGCAGCACCGCGGCCCCGTCGCGTCTCTTTCCCGTCCACTCGCGTCTGCTTCGCCGCGACGGCAAAGCCTCTCCGCCGGACGCGTGCAAGCCTCGCGCTCCAGCCCTCCGCGGCCCACGCCGCTGTCATGTGCTCCCGCGGCGCGTACACCGCGATTATGGTGGCGCGCGCCCCAGAAGATTTGCTCGCGCCGTATGAACTGGCTCAGCACATGCCCATGTTAGCAAGCAGTTGGTAGGTGGGTGCAGACAGACGTGCGTGCACATGAATAAGGCCGGCGTATTCGATCGATCGGGGCCCGGCCGCCGGCCGTCCCTTCCTGTCCACCTGCAAAAACAACCGTTCATTCCTGTCGAATGTTCGGTGTCTTGTGAAAGGACGGGCGCCTACGAATCGTCCAGATGGTTTGCACACAGCGTGCGTGGAAATTTGCATCTTTGTGCCAACCTTGCGCAGAATAAGGTCCGGGTGATGTGGATGGGTTTTTGTAAAGTTTGATTCTCTGGTGAGTGGTGACACCGGGCCAGACTCTATGATTGTATATGGTTACTTACCATCTGTCTACCGACTGATAGTTTGAGGCTCATTCCGCGGTCACTGAGTTGCTGCTATTGCTTATTTTTATAACATGTTGCAATAAAAGTACTTACTATAAAACGAATCAAACCAACAGTATAAGAAACAAAACCGTAGCGCCAAACGCAACCTGAATTATGCTTTTGTTGTACCATTGATTGGTGTCAGGCTCTTCTATGTGTGAGAGAATGTGGCATGAGATTTTTAAATAGACTTTAATATACTCCCCCCTTCCGATTTACTCGTCGTGGAGGACGAATAATAAATCGGAACAGAGGGAGTAGATATCTAGTATGTGATGTAATAAACGTCTCCCTGCATCGGACTTTACTTCATCTTCACCGTAAGATTTTCAATTTTATAGGTCCAAAGTAACAAAAACAGAAATTTTTCGTAACGAGACTGTTAAGTCTCAGTCGACTGAGACTTAACAAAGTTTCAGTCGATGCTATTTTCGTGAGGTCTTATGTGAAGATCAGTGCAAATTTTTATTTTTATTTTCTTTCTTTCTTACATGTTATCTCACTTGACTTAGACTTGGTCAACTAAGACATAACCACACCCTTTCGATAAATAGCAAGTTATGAGTTACATCAATTTTTATTGAATGTACCGACAAGTAACTTCACAAAATAGGAGAGTATGTCGGTGTTGTCCACATCTTCTTCACAATGGGGCTATTGCTGGTCGATTTGACTTGACGTATTTGATGTTTTTGTTTTCTTGTCTTTGATAGGATTATTAATCTCATTCGCACAGAACAATCAAAATGTCGCGACCCAACATGAAGATGTTGTTTTTTATTTGTACAAAACCGAGTAAGTTACCTGCATTTGAACACATATTCACCACCAAAATATGTAGTTTTCTACCTAGACTAACAATTGTCTCTTTCAACCCTTTCATACGATAAGTATATGAAAGTCACTTGCTTAGTTGCATTAGTGGCCGTCAATTTGTTCAGAGAAATTAACATGGATAAACAGAAAAACGACCCGAGTCGACGTGTTCTCTTTTTGCATTGGAGATCGTAGTGAGCAATATATGCTTCCACTTTCAGTTTCAGAAAAATTTCAGCAACAACCGAAATCACTAAAGATCCAGTTATTTCGGTTTGCATTTCAGCCAAAATGCCGAAACATTCAATTGGATTCAACCAAACACTGGAATTCCTTTAAAAGTATTTTGAAAAATATTTAAAAATCCACATGCACTACTAAAATTGCAGTATCATTTTAACCGTAAGGTAAATATTTCAATGCATACTGAAATTCGGTGAATCTTATCATAATCTCACTGAAAGCGAAAACGAACTAGTACTATAGTGAAACACTTGCAAATTTAAGATGTTTCTTTCGAAACATAATTCACTTTTTCCTTCAGAATACCCCTTCCGTAAAGAAATATAAGAGCGTTTAAATCACTGCTTTAGATGTTTAGATGGATCAGAATTTAAAATTTTGCGCCCGATGATCCAGACACAGCGAGCAACAGCGCAAGATGTGGAATCCAGCGGGCGTGCCTAAAACTTAACGCGGCCAGCAGAGAGCTGTTCAAGCTGTTACTTAAGCTGTTATTAAGCCCGCCACTTTTACCGAAACGCCCACTTCCCCTGCCCCGTTTCCGCGAGCCGTCCCCGATTCAAACCGTCGACGCCGTGTCCCCGTCGCCGCGTGACTCCTCAACGGCGGCTCCGCCCGACCACCCACCTCCACTCATCGCGCCGCCGGAGATCACGCTCGCTCGCGCCCCTGCCCTCTCCTACCCGGGAGCGCCCAAGGCCAGCTGCTCCGGGGCCGTCGTCCGCTCGGAGGCGGCGCCGCCGATCTCGCGGCGTTCCCGAGGCGGCGAGTTCCCGCGCGAGATCCCGGCGCTGATGTGCGGATCGGAGCATGGTTGTGAACCCAACCGGTGTTAGCTTCAGTCGGCCGACAGGGAGCGGGCGGTGCGGCCATGGCGATTTACATCGCGCGGGAGGCAACCAAGGTCTCGATTCGTTGGCGTGTGGGGGCTGGGCTGGCCCCCATATCTGTTTTGGGTATAGTTTGTTAAGCTTATTTTTATCCGATTGTCCTCTTGCAGTTATGGAGGAAGGTGTGCGCCGAGACGTCGGTGGAGCTGCAGCTTCTGTTCGAGAAGTGGCACCTTCTACTTGCCGGAATTGTGTTTCAGGTGAACTCCTCAGTTCGTTTTGTTGAATTACTTTCCCCCGCGTGTATAAGTATCGGACCATGGCGTGCTCTGTTAGTCGGCGCTTCTGTTCTCTGAGCGTGAGCCTCTGAGTCTGAATGTTGACTTTGACGAGACGGATGGTTCACCCCTTTTTCCTTGGACTCCACTACAAATCTGATGTCAGATTTTTGACCATGGCAGATCGAACATTTTTCAGGGAAAATTATTTTCTCCGAGGATGGAAAATTTAGTTGACGAGCATGACAAATCCGTCTCAGTTCATTTTTTTGTCAGAAAATTGGCGTGCTTGAAAAACTAAATTTGCCATCATCGCGCCAATATAAATTGCCATGAAAAAAGTCTGATTTGCCATGCCTAAAAATATGACTTCAGATTTTTAGTGTTTTCGTTTTAAATTTGCACTTTTTATTAGCCTGCTGCTAATTCCTTTCAGGCTAATAATTGCTGCTAATTCGAGTGTTGGATTTGGGGGGCTGTTTCGACTCTGATGATGAGTTTGTAGTTGGTTGAACTAATCGTGCTAAATTATACACAAGTTCATGCCAAAGGTGTTCTTAATCAGGTAGAAGAACGCATGCCTTGAAATTTGCTCTGTGTTGTGTGTTCTGTATATGCAGCATTAAGACCTGATGGCGTGTAACATATGTTGCATTCTGTGTACAGTGGCTGTGAATTGACATGGAGAGTATGCTCAGCATTAACTGTTAATAGCTTGTGAGATACGATAGATTTTGTGTGCAATAGCTGCCAATTCACACTGAAAATGCTGTGGAAGGGCGGACTAATTCTTGCGGTTCAAATTTTGCTTGAGCTGGAGACAAAATAAAAGGCGATATATCTTGAAACTTGTTGTTAGACTAAATTGCCTCCTAGCACATTGTCGCCTCCTTGAAACTAGTATTGTTCTGCACAGAACCATGCCCATGCGCATAACCTGTGGGTGTTTTGGGCTGAAGACTGTTATCAGTGACCTTTTTCAGAAGGCTCTGTTCATCGATGCAAGAATTTTCGGAGCCATATGCTGATCTTTATTGAAAAAACCCACAAACTAAACTATTAAGAGACGGGAGTAGCATCATGGACGGCATGATCTCGCGAGAGATATTGCACATGAAATATAATCCTTTGGCTAGCTTTGTGATCAAGTGGTAATAAAGTTTTTTTTCTCATAAATTATTCAGGTTCTCTGTTTGAGAGAGCAGAAAAAATACTAACACCAGTTCATTATTCTGTACTGCCTTCTAAGATTGTACTCATTGACAATGTATGTTTTGGTCATTAATGGATTGTGTTGGAGATTCATGGAAATATTTTATCTATAATCAGTATATTCATGGATTGGCTGCTCGAGGAGTACATTACTTGCATCGACCCGGTCCAATACTCCAGGACATGGGATTTATGGCCCTTCCGGTATGTCATCTGCTTATACTTCAGTTCATATCATTTGGAAATACTTGATGCTGATTTATTTGTGCTACTTGTGTCATTCCTCCGTGTTTTTAGGAGCTCGGGCAAGACAAAGGTTATCTTAGTGAGGCTGTATTCACTTCTATCTTCCTTTCGTTTCTGTTGGTAGGTGACTTGTTCGCTCCACTGTATGTTGGTTGGGAAGATTGTAGCATCCCTTTTATTTCCTTATTATGTATGATGATTTGACCTGGTATGATGTATCCAAAGGCATAAAAATGTGAATAAAAAAAAAACTTAGAAGCAGCCAACACAATTTGAAGGCAATTTAATCGAGAATAAATGGAAGAACTGATGGTTATATAGATTGATTGTGATGATTGCATAATTTGTCTCAATGAGATTTCAAGGTGTGTAGACGATGGCTTAGTTGATTTTTTTCCTATAAATTGTTGGTGGAACTTTCACTTATTAAGTAATTTTTAGGTTTGCTTTAGTTGGGTAATAGAAGTTTTTCTTTAATTTGCTATGTCAAAATTTATCACGATGTTTTTTTGGGCGATATTTGTTATGTTCACCATGTTCTCATGAGATTAGGATGTTATCACGTTCGTCAAATATACTTCTTTCTGGCAATTAACCTGAATCATTCCTTTGCCTTGCTCCTCTCTGCATCTTCTGGACAGTTTTCTTTCTGATGCTAGCTTTCATATAAGGCTTGATAATATACTAGGATTGCTAGTTTTGACAATTTATTTGTGGTATTGCAGTGGAGTTTTCACCCTTTTATTTATCATAGCAAACGTTTCTACACTGTTCTACTCTGGCGCAGGGTGCTTGCATTTTTAGTCGTAAGTATGGTTGTCCTAACTCTTAACTTCCGTAATTATATCCATGTCCCAGCCAGTGACACTTTTCTCCTCCAGGCTTCACAGTTTTTGCGAATTATTACATTCTATTCCACTCAGCTTCCTGGGCCAAATTATCACTGTCGTGAGGTAACCTTAAACTCTCAATCTGATTGTAGCTACAGCATACATATGTGCTATCTTATCACTCGCAAGAGCTTTGCACGAAGACCTTACTGAATCTATTTACTTTGCTTTTGCAGGGCTCGAAATTGGCCACTCTTCCACCACCCAAAAATGTTCTTGAAGTGCTCCTGATCAACTGTAAGCCTTTCATTCGTTGGGTTGAGTGTTCTGAGTGAAAGTTTTATTGATCTCAGATTATTCCTTGCAGTTCCTCGTGGAGTGCTTTTTGGCTGTGGTGATCTGATATTTTCATCTCACATGATCTTTACTCTTGTGTTCGTGCGTACATACCATAAATATGGATCAAAAAGGTATTGAAATATCTTTGTAGGTGTTTGTGCTTGTAACATGTGCATTTGATTTTGCATAAGTGGCATGCCAGCTCGTGCCCTCACATGCTCTAGTATAATTGGTGGATCTTATTTTTCAGGTTGATTAAGCTATTTGCTTGGTTGATGGCCATCATCCAAAGTCTTCTTATCATTGCTTCTCGCAAGCACTACACTGTGGACGTTGTTGTTGCTTGGTAGGATTAAATTCCATTTCAATATGATATGATTATATTGCCATCCGCCTTTCTTTTTGACAAATCCTCTCTCCACAGGTATACTGTCAATTTGGTTGTATTCTTTGTTGACAAGAACCTCCCAGGTACCCTTAGTTTAGCATCTTGAAATCAAATAGGATTCTCTGTATGATGCATTTTGTAACAAGCTTCGCCGCAATTCTGCAGAAATGCCGGATCGTACAAGTGGGTTATCTTTGCTTCCAGTAAGCACAAAAGATAAAAGTGACAGGATGAAGGAAGAGCTCCACAAGCCTGAGAAGGATAACAAAATGAAGGACGAACACCATAAGTTATTGAATGGAAACACCGTTGATTCTACTGATCGGGTATTATATATGGGCTTTTGATGTGCACATTGATAGTTCATTCACATTTCACTACATTTGCAGTTAAAATACAATATATCATAACGCCTTTTCTTTTTTCTTGGGACTTCGTTTGTAGCTTGTAGACAAATGACATCTAGCTGTTTTTCGCTGCTTTCCTAATCTATGTTTTCCTGATCATTGCAGCGACAATGGATGCCGATGAATGGAAAGCATGGCGAAGACATGAACCACACGCTCTCTGATGCCGCTCCCAACGGTACATGATCAGCTGCTTTTCTCGTCGGTTGCTTGTCTTTCACATCTACAGGGCAATCTGCCAGCCCGAAAAAAAAGCTCCTCTTACCTCTGCTGGAGCAGTCCCACTGTACTGAACTAGGCAAAGGCGCTGAAGTAGTGAACGACGCTGTAAAAGAACGGAGCCACAATCTCGTGGCTTCTCTCAGGCAGGTTGCCCCGTGGGTCGGCCTATCCGATCATCGATTCTGTAGCTTCGCCGTTTTAGATGTGGGGGATACGAGAAACACCTAGCAAAACATTGAAAATCTGCTCTCGGTGTACATAACTATTGATGTATTTGGTGAAAATTATAGTGTTTACTTGTGTTGGCATGAACGAATTTGCTCCGGTTGGTCGTCCCAGCCGACGCGCGTGGCTCATTTGAATGGCCGGGCGGATGGAATGGCCGGACCTGGCCGGGTCACGGGAGACGAGAGCGCCTCGTCACGGACATGCCGCCGCTCGCTCGCTCGCTGTAAAGCAAAAAAACGCTCGTTGCAATGAGCGCGGCGAAGGGAATCGGGGGCATTCTGTGCACGACGCCATATACCACAGCTGCGGCCATCATGTGCAGCGTGTGGTGTGCGCACTGAATGATGACATGTGCGGTCTGCAGGTGGCTGTGGCTGATCCAGCCGAGCGATGATGGCATCGTCGTTGCTGTCACAGACAGTGCAAGGGGGTGACAGCGCGATGGGGAAAATTGGTGTGAAATTTCCATCTCCCACACGAACACTTAACCCAGGTCGATATTCAAACAACGCTCCACACAGATGACACAGGTGGCAGAACTGACGGCTGCCAACAACTATATCGTGTGGCTGCGGTGCGGCTGACCCAAGCGCCGGCCCCAATCAGTGCCCTTGTGCTAACAGGTCGTCCCTTAAATAAGAGAAGATAAATATGTTCTTATGATTTCTCTCTCCTCCACCTTAACGTTTATTCTACGTGACACTTCTAAAATAGCACCATTGTACATTCTAAGTCAAAAACTGAATTTAAGCAAATACTTACACAAAAGGGGAACGACGAACCCTAGCCATCTTTTATTTTATTTTTGATGAAACAAGAACGGAAATGTTAACGCCCACACGTGTGGGCATTTGCATCTCGCCCACACGCGTGGACCCGCGTCTGTTCGTGAGCGCACGAATCTTGGCATGTTTCTAGTGCCATGTAGGACTGGCCTGGTGTGTGGTCGTTCACCGATCGCCACACGGCCGCTTTCACCACACAGGAGAGGGTGGTGTGTGGGCGTTCGTGATTCGCCCCACGCCACTTTCCACGCACGCACAAGGGCTAGTGTGTGGGCATTTGCCATCTCGCCCACACGCCCGTCTCCTCTCCCACACCCAAGCTGCTAGTTGCCATATGTTTTTGCAGCGCACATGGCAACTGCCCTAGTGTGCTTTATAAGCAGGTGGCAACTCTCTTTTTACCCGAGTTGCCATGTGTTTTGTAGGGTACACGACAACTGCCTAATGTGCACGTAAGCAGATGTCAACTCTCTCTTTACCGAGTTGCCATGTGTTTTTGCATGGTACATGGCAACTGTCCTAACGTGCACGTAAGCATGGCAACTCTTCCTTTTTTACATGGCAACTGTCCTAGCATGCTTGTGAGCACATGGCAACTCTCTCAACTGCCTAGTGTTAGTATGTGGCAACTCCTAAAGTTTTGAAATCATGGCAACTACAATAGACCAGACCATACATGGCAACTGCAGTTGAGAAACCATGACAACTGCAGTTGTTCGATATGGCAACCGTAATTTAGTGACATGGCAACTGCAGTTAAACGAACATGGACGAGGGTCTGAACCATGGCAACTGCAGTTGTTCGACATGGCAACCGTAATTTAGTGACATGGCAACTGCAGTTAAACGAACATGGACGAGGGTCTGAACCATGGCAACTGCGGGCTCGCGGTGACTGTCACGTGTGGCATGCGGGACCACGAGGTACGAGGCCTGGCATACAGGGCGTGTGGGCATTATCTACTTCGCCCACACGCACGTGTGTGAGAGAGATCGGGAGGAAAAAAATAGATGTGTGGGCATTACTTGTTTTGCCCACATGTAGGTGTGTGGGCTGTTCCTCTTATACACCACACAAAATATGTGGGCAGTCTTTCTAACGCCCATACATGTGACACTTATCGGCGTCCAACAAAAAACCCCAGCCACCTAAAAATAAGGAGGAAAAACGCCCAAATCCGCAAAGTACGCTCACCAAAATCTAGTGTGGGCAGTCTTTCTAACGCCCATACATGTGACACTTATCGGCGTCCAACAAAAAATCCCAGCCACCTAAAAATAAGGAGGAAAAATGCCCAAATCCGCAAGGTACGCTCACCAAAATCTAGTGTATGGAAGGAGCGGCCGACGGTGGTGATTCGTGACGGACTGTCCTAATCAACTAGTAATTGTTTGCAGACCGCTGACGATGGCGGCGGTTCGTTGCGCGGCGAGGAGGCTCGGTGGCTCAGCCCTACTCCAGCGAACGCAGGCGGAAGAGCGACGCCGGCTCGTGCCAAGCAGGCTCATGCACACCAGCGAGAGTATCTTAACCACAATTGACATCTTTTACCTCTTCCTCTCATGATTTATCTCCGGACATCAAGGATCCAGCAAACAATAAACGAATTCTTCGCAGACGAAACAGCAACATGCAGTAAGATGACTTGTCTTCTCTTAGAAAGGTTACTTAGCATCATACTTACTTATTTAATCTGACATGCGCGCGCGTGTGTGGAATAGCATGTTCATCTGCTACCTGTAGCAATAGGTCTGCATGCAAAACATATCATTAAGCAACCTTAGTTTTCTAGATGATCTCAGCATGACTTCTTACTTATCTTATCCTGTTGGCAAGTTATTAATTGCAGGCTTGCGCAGCACATACGATTGATGTTGGTGCTTCTTCTGCTTGCTGCACTTAATTCCTAATGCTCCTAGTGATCTAAAAAGTCTTATATTTCTTTACAGAGAGAGTACTAGTCAATAATTCCCTCCGTCACTTCCTATAAACAGGTCTGATACCCCCACATTCCAGTTTTTTTTTAAATTTTCCTGGTATTTTCTTAAATTAATGTTTGTATAGGGGGGTAGAGCACCCAGGACCTCCTCTGTATTTTGTACAGTTCAATTTGAATTGCGAAAAAGTCTTATATTAAGGGACAGATAGATGTAGTATTTCCTAAGCATACAACCCCAACCAATCACTTGTCGTTCCAAATTTCCTAGCTCTCTTTATTCACAATTGATATGAATAAACTGATTTCAAGTAATTCATTTAACATGGCTTTAATTAAAGTGAAAAAAGAGCTAGGTGTTAATTGTGCGCTTTGCCACCATCTTGCACTTTTCTGGCCAAAGCACAATTATGCGCACATTAAGCAAGTAATTCATTTAACATGGCCTTAATTAAAGTGAAAAAAGAGCTAGGTGTTAATTGTGCGCTTTGCCATCATCTTGCACTTTTCTGGCCAAAGCACAATTATGCGCAAATTAAGCATTAGGTGTTTTGCTATCGCCTAGAGCCTAGGTGCACTAAGCGCCCGCATAGCCTATATATCATCTGTATCTAACTATCTAGCCATATACAGTAAGTATGATTCTATTACTAGTTGCGACACATGCATGATGCAAACCAGACATATATATGTAGCTAGAGCATTATATATTGCCCGTATCTAAGTATCTAGCTATATACAGCAAGTATGATTCTATTACTAGTTGCTACACATGCTTGATGCATTCTGCAGTATATATCGAACCTCACTTAGTTGACAAGCTGTATTCTCCTTATTTACCAATCACAATAAGCGTTTTCCTAAAGGTGATACATAGTATGTTGATCATTGTCTATGTGCACTAGTAGAAAAGGGGGCAAAGGTCCAGGCCGGGTCAGCCCATTAGTCCCGGTTCAGTCCAGAACCGAGACCCATGGGGGCATTGGACCTGGTTCGTGAGCCGAGGGCGGCGAGGCCGCGTGGGCCATTGGTCGGTTAAATCGGACCTTTTGTCCGGTTGGTGGGACGAACAGGACCAATAGGCTCGCTCTGGCCCACCACCATTGGTCGGTTGGTGGCATGAACCAGGACTAAAGGCTGCCCTTTAGTCGGTTCATGCCACCAACCGACCAATGAGGTGCCTATATACCCCCAGCGTGAAGCGAGCACTGCTGCTGTTTTTTTTGGCCGTAGGGGAGAGGGCTTGGTGGTGCTCTAGCTCACCTCATATGCACACAAGGTGTTCGATGGAATGCCCGAGCCACACTACTTAAGCTTTCTCCTCTCCAAGCTCCATTTTTCTCAATATTTGTCTAGGTTTAGCGGTCCGTCACGCCCCGTCCCCGTTTTCACCGCCGTCGATCACCCACGCTGATGTCATCGCCGGCACCACTTTGGTGAGCCGCTTGTTCTTATCTTATTTCTGAAAGGAAAAATATTCTTACTTGTATGTTTAGATAGATACTTGTATTATTTGCTTACTTTTATTATTGCATCTTATATAGTGCGACGGTTTTGGTATCCGCCCCCGTCGGCCCTCGTCCTGTCTATGATTCGGATGTGGTATATATTATCTTTTCATAACTATTGGTTCATTTATTGTTTATGACAATTATGCCGACCAACGTGACATAGATTTTATTTATCTAGGAGGTTGTTGAACCGGAAATTCCAACCGACCCTATTGTCGAGAGGTTAAATTCAGTTGAAGAAGAAAACAATTTCTTGAAGGAAAAAATAAGAAAAATTGAGGAGGAGAAGATGATATTGGAGTTGCATGTTGCGGATGTCGTCGATGATCCCAAGATCAAGATGGATGCAATGCGCTTGAAGATTAGAAAGATTAGAAAATATGTCATTCATACCGAGGCTTGGTGTCATTATGCCGTTGGATCAGTTGTTACCTTGGTTGCGATTATGATCGCATTTGTTTTCGCATTGAAATGTTTTACCTAGTTTCAATGTATGATTTAATTAATTTAGATGCTCTGCAGAGCTTTATGTTGTTAGATGAGAACTATGTATGTACTTTGGTTTTAATGTGATGATGAACTTCTATTAATTAGGTCACCTAATTATCTATTCATGATGTTCTGTAATGGTTTTTGACACACTTAATTATATATAATGCACGCAGATGAACCGGCAATGGATGCACGGTGACAGACACACCTCTGAGTACATTAAGGGTGTGCATGATTTTCTCGAAGTGGCTGAGGCAAACAAGCAGAATGGTTTTATGTGTTGTCCATGCCCTATATGTGGGAATCTGAAGTCTTACTCGACGGAAAATCCTTCACACCCACCCTTTACAAGTGTTTCATGCCACACTATAATGTTTGGACGAGGCACGGAGAAATAGGGGTTATGATGGAAGGCGGCGAAGAAGAAGAGTACGATGACAACTATGTGCCCGCTGAATACGGTGATGCTCTTGAACATCAAGAGGAACAGACGATGTGCGATGATCTGCAGCTGAGGCGAAGCTGCTTGAAGATCAAGAGGAACCAAACGATGTGCCCGATGATGATGCTCTCCGCCGGGTCATTGTCGATGCAAGGACTTAATCACGAAAGTCAAAAGGAGAAGCTGAAGTTCGATCGCATGTTAGAGGATCACAAAAAGGGTCGTAACCCAATTGCGAAGATGGCAACACAAAGCTCGGTACCGTCTTTGGAATTGCTGCGATGGAAGGCGAGAGAATGTTGTGCTGACAAAAGATTTGAGAAGCTCTGAAAATATTGAAGAAGAAGAAGCTTCCAAGGATAACGAATTGTCCGACGGTACATACGCAGCAAAGAAGGTCGTATGCCCTCTAGGATTGGAGGTGCGGAAGATACATGCATGCCCTAATGATTTGCATCCTCTACGCGGTGCGTACAAGGATCTGAACGCATGCCCGGTATGCGGTGCATTACGGTATAAGATCGGACGAGATGACCACGGTGATGTTGTGGCGAGCCCCTCGGAAGAGGGTTCTGCGAAGGTGATGTGGTATGCTCCTATAATACCACGGTTGAAACGTCTGTTGAAACGGAGAGCATGCCAAGTTGATGCGATGGCACGGTGAGGACCGTAAGAAAGGCGGGAAGTTGAGAGCACCCACGACGGGTCGCATGATGGAGAAACATCGAGAGAAATCTTGGGATGAGTTTGCAAGTGACCCAAGGAACGTATGGTTTGCTTTAAGCACGGATGGCGTTAATCCTTTCGGAGAGCAGAGCAGCAATCACAGCACCTGGCCTGTGACTCTATGTATGTATAACCTTCCTCCTTGGATGTGCACGAAGCGGAAGTTCATTATGATGCCAGTTCTCATCCAAGGTCCTAAGCAACCCGACAACGACATTAATTTGTACCTAAGGCCATTAGTTGAAGAACTTTTACAGCTGTGGAATGAAAATGGTGTACGTACGTGGGATGAGCACAAACAGGAGGAATTTGACCTAAAGGCATTGCTGCTCGTGACCATCAACGATTGGCCCGCTCTCAGTAACCTTTCAGGACAGACAAACAAGGGATATCACGCATGCACGCACTGTTTACTTGACACCAATAGTATATACCTGAGAAGCTGCAGGAAGAATGTGTACCTGGGCCATCGTCGATTTCTTCTGACCAACCATCAATGTCGAAAGAAAGGCAAGCATTTCAAAGCGAGGCGGATCACGGAAGAAGCCCTCCATGCGTCTGCGGTGATCACGTGCTTAGTATGGTCGATGATTTACCGTAATCTTTGAAAAGGGTCGGCGCACTAGCTGTTCGAATGACGCCGAGGACACGCACCCATGTGGAAGAAAAATCTATATTTTGGGACCTACCCTCTTTGGAAAGACCTAGAGGTCCGCTCTTCAATCGATGTGATGCGTGATGAAGAACCTTTGCGTGAACACTGCTAGGCTTCTTGGGCGTGTATGGAAAGACAAAAGATACACGAGGCACGAGAGGACCTGCAGCGTTTGCACGAAAAAGGCGGCATGCCTCCGAAGCGGTATGAAGGTCCTTCGGCTACGCTCTTCGAAAGAAGAGAAAGAAATCTTCTTTGAATGCCCTTTCGATATGAAGGTCCCCGGCTTCTCGTCGAATATAAAGGGAATAATAAATATGCGGAGAAAAGTTCGAACCTAAAGTCTCATGAGTATCACGTGATTATGACGCAAGCTGCTTCCGGTTGCATTGAGGGGGCTTCTACCGGAAAACGTCCGATTAGCCATTGTGAAGCTATGTGCATTCCTCGATGCAATCTCTCAGAAGGTGATCGATCCAGAGATCGTACCAAGGCTAAGGAGTGATGTGGCGCAATGTCTTGTCAGTTTCGAGCTGGTGTTCCCACCATCCTTCTTCAATATCATGACACACGTCCTAGTTCATCTAGTCGACGAGATTGTCATTCTGGGGCCCGTATTTCTACACAATCCCCTTTGAGAGGTTCATGGGAGTCCTAAAGAAATATGTCCATAACCGCGCTAGGCCAAAAGGAAGCATCTCCATGGGCCTTCAAACAGAGGATGTCATCGGGTTTTGTGTTGACTTCATTCCTGGCCTTAAGAAGATAGGTCTCCCTAAATCGCGGTATGAGGGAAGACTGACTGGAAAAGGCACGCTTGGAAGGGACTCAGTTATATGCAGGGACGGATATTCTTGGTCTCAAGCACACTACATAGTTCTACAGAACTCTACCTTGGTGACCCTGTATGTCGATGAACACAAGAACAGTCTGCGCTCCAAACACCCGGAGCAATGCGACGAGTGGATTACATGTGAACACATCAGGACTTTTAGTAGTTGGTTGGAAACACGTCTCAGAGGTGACAACCCTGTTTGTGATGAGCTGTACTTGTTGTCCAGGGGACCATCTTTGACTGTATTGATTTACAAAGGATACGAGATAAATGGGAATATATTTTACACAATTGACCAAGATCAAAAGAGCACCAACCAAAACAGCGGTGCCCGCTTTGATGCAACAACCGAGAGGGGAAAGGACACATATTATGGTTACATAGTGGACATATGGGAACTTGACTACGGACATGATTTTAAGGTCCCTTTGTTTAAGTGCAAATGGGTCAATCTGTCAGGAGGCGGGGTACAGGTAGACCCATAGTACGGAATGACAACAGTGGATCTGAAAAATCTTGGGTACACTGACGAACCATTCGTCCTAGCCAATGATGTGGCACAGGTTATCTATGTGAAGGTCATGTCTACCAGACCGAGAAAAAGAAAAGATAAGGAAGCGAATACATCATATGATGAGCCAAAGCGCCACATAGTTCTTTCAGGAAAAAGGGACATCATGGGAGTGGAGGGCAAGACAGACATGTCTGAAGATTATGAAAAGTTTCATGAAATTCCTCCCTTCAAAGTCAAGGCTGACCCAAGCATCCTGATAAACGATGAAGATTATCCATAGTTACGGCGCAATAAGCAAATGACACAAGCGAAGAAAAAGTGAAAACTTTCTCTCGCAACTATTATGATGATACCATGCCAACTTTGTAACAGACGAGTATGATACCATTGTACGTTTTGTACATGCACATGCTATGTGGGTGAAATTATGATACCATGCCAACTTTCAACTTTTTCAGAGTTCATTTGAAATGATTTAATGTCTTATGGTTCGGCCCGCGTAATACCATTAATCCCGGTTCGCTCCTTGTCAACTATGTTCTCACCAAGAACACTCTCAAGAGGGCATCCATGTGGGCCATTGGTCCCGGTTCGTCTGGACCTTTTGGTCCCGGTTGCACGCACGAACCGGGACCAATGCGCCTCATACTGCCCATGACCATTAGTCGGTTTGTGCCACAAACCGGGACTAAAGGGTTGGTCCTCGTTGCGCTCAGAGTTTAGTCCCACCTCGCCAACCGAAGGGCGCTCACACCGGTTTATAAGCCCGTCCTTTCTGCCTTGTTGAGCTCCTCTCAAAGCGAAAATAGATGCCCCTATACAGGGAATTTGACCTAAATTCATAGTGAATTTCTCTGAAATTCATAGAAATTTATTATGAATTTAGGTTGAATTTTCTCTATAGGCGCATCTATGTTCATTTTTTTAGTAAAGTTAATCACAAACTTGTGATTCACACAAATTTCAAAGAATTCAAATTTTAACTATTCAAATTTGAAAACTAATGGCACTAACAGAAAGTTTATAATTTTTCTAAAACTAATGGCACTAACAGAAAATTTACAATTTTGCTGACCTAAAAGCAAAAGGAATTAAAAAATAAAGCAAAAACAAAAGAAAATAAATAAAGCAAAAAACAAAACAAAAAAACTGGAAACAAAATAAAAATAGCAACAATAAGTATTTTGTTGTAAGAAAAAACAAAATAAAACAAATAAAGCAACAAAGAAAACAAAAAAACAAAAAAGTGTTTTCAAATTTGAAAACTAATGGCACTAACAGAAAGTTTATAATTTTCTAAAACTAAAAGCAAAAAAATTAAAAATAAAGCAAAAAACAAAAGAAAATTAATGCAGAAAACAAAACAAAAAACTGAAAATAAAAATAAAAATAGCAACAATAAGTATTTTGTTGTAAGTAGAAACAAAATAAAATAAATAAAGCAAGAAAGAAAACAAAAAAACAAAAAAAGTGTTTTCAAATTTGAAAACTAATGGCACTAACAGAAAGTTTATAATTTTTCTAAAACTAAAAGAAAAAAAGAATTAAAAAATAAAGCAACAAACAAAAGAAAATAAATAATGCAGAAAACAAAAGAAAAAAACTGGAAAAAAATAAAAATAACAACAATAAGTAAAGAAAACAAAAAAACAAAAAAAGTGCCTCCCTCTTGGGCGAGATTGAGGCCTTGAGGAGGCCAATGACCACAGGCATATCGGTGTCGATTTAGGCCCATAGGCTGCATTCGAAGGAGTTCGAGAGGAAGAGGCAGCGGGGCTTATAAGCAGGTGTCGGGCGTTTCCAACTAGCGAGGTGGGACTAAACTCCCACCACCACCCCGCTGTGCAAGGCCACTGGTCCCGATTGGTGGCACCGACCGGGACTAAAGGGCTCCATTGGTCCCGGTTCGTGGCACAAGCAGGACCAATGCCCCTAGTCGGTTGGTGCCCTAACCGAGACAAAGGCGAGCCTTTGGTTGGTGCCACCAACCGGGACCAAAGGCCGAGGCCAACCAAAGGTCGAGGCCTTTGGTCCCGGTTGGTGGCACCAACCGGGACTAAAGGGGGGCATTGGTCCCGGTTTGTGCTATGAACCGGGACCAAAGCCTTTCCTATATAACCAAACACTTGGAAAATACCCCCCCACCCGCCATTCTTCTCTCCAACGCCGCTAGGCTGCTGTGCTGCTCCTCGACGCCGGCCCCTGCTCCGACGTCGTCGTCGCCTCCCCTAGCCGCCTGAGGTCGCCGTCGCCCATGCCCTCGCCCGACGCCGTCGACGCTCGCCGCCTTGCCCCGACCAGCGTCGTCTTGGCCCGGCCGGCGCCGTCGTCATTGTCGCCCTGCCCGCCCTATTCCTCGCCGGCCGTCGCCCCTGCCCGTCGCCGTCCTCGCCCCCGAGCAACGTGCCCCCTGCCTTGTTCTTGTCCTCGCCGCCGAACCCGCGCCCCTGCCCCTCCATTGGTCCGGCCGGCGCCCCTCCCCTGTTTCTTATATTACATGCTTGTTTTTTTCAGATATATATATATATATATATATATATGTGTGTGTGTGTGTGTGTGTGTGTGTGTGTGTGTGTGTGTGTGTACATTGCTTCTTTTCAGATTTTTTTTCATATATATGATGATTTGTATTTTGCTTTTTTATAAAAATGAATATATGTTTGTATGTTCTTTGTGTATATATGTTCATATATGCAAAAGTTAGATTTATATATTTAGAAAATGATTATCTATATATGTTAGTTTCATTTTTAGAAAAGTTTTATATATTTAGGAGAGGAAAAAGGAAAATAAAAAGAGTAAAAAGGAGAAGAAGAGGAGAGGAAGAAAAGGAAGAGGAGAAGAAGAGGAGATGAAGAAAAGGAAGAGGAGAAGAAGAAAGGAATAGAGGAGAAGAAGAAAAAATAGAAAAGGAGAAGAAGAAAAAATAGAAAAAAATTCTATTCCTTTCTTCTTCTTCTCTTTTTTTTCTTCTTTTTTTTCTTCGATCTTCTCCTCTATTCCTTTCTTCTTCTCCTCTTTTTATTTCTTCTTCGTTTTCTTATGTTTTATCGTGCGTAAATGTCAGTCCATATACCCTCCGATAACTTAAACACGAGGGGGTCGATATACCCTCCCGATAATATTATTTTCCCATGTCGTATGTCGTGTCGATATAAACTCCCGATAACTTCAACACATGGGGGTCGATATACCTCCCGATAACTTCAACACGAGGGGGTCGATATACCTCCGGTAACTTCAACACGTGGAAATTCGATATACCCCTCCCGTTACTATTATTTTCCCATGTACGTATGTCATCGTTGTCGATATAAACCCTCCCGATAACTTCAACACGTGGGGGAGGGGTCGTTATACCCCTCCCGATAACTTCAACACGTGGAAATTCGATATACCCCCTTCCCGATAATATTTTTTTCCCATGTACGTATGTCATCATTGTCGATATAAACCCGTCCCGATAAATTCAACACGTGGGGGGTCGATATACCCTCTCCCAATAACTTCAACACGTGGGGGGGTCGATATACCCCCTCCTCGATAACATTATTTTCCCGTGTATGTATCTCGTCGTTGTCGATATTACCCCCTTGAAGCATTGTCGAGGCCACCCCAAACCCTAGAGAAGCAGCGTCGAGGCCACTAATTAATATGATTCCTTACTGTGATTAGCTAGCTAGTTCTACTTTTGCCACTAATATATCCATCTGTCATGTTTGAATAATAATTGCCATGTTGTAAATATTTGTAGAAACTATGGACACCCCCCGAGACGAAGCAACAGAAGCGGTCTTGGGGGACATAATCGCACAAGGAAGTGATGTCGTCTTCTCGTTTACGAGCGACACCGATGGCTGGAAGGACGGGGTGAAGAAGCGAGCTATGATTATGATGGCTCCTTTGACCCAATGCGGTGCAAGAAGGAGACCGTGAGGGCGGCTCCGGTGACCCAATGACGGTGCAAGAAGGAGACCGTGATGGCGGCTCCGGTGACCGAACCGAGTCGGCGGTATATATATTAGTTAAGCTGTCTTGACTAGCTAATTGATGCATTCATTGTTTTGGTATATGTACACATATTAATTAACTCTCCTCTTTCTTCTTTTTCTAGCCCTCGGATCGAGCACAACTTTGGTAAGGAGACAAGGCACGAAGAAAAGTTGAGCTCGGATGAAAGGTTTGAGATCACGGCAATCGCGTGTGGCGAACCGATTGAACCCATCCGGACAAAGAGCGCATTTGCTGCTTTCGGTCACGGGGTTCTTGTTAGGGACAAGATCCCGATCAGCATCCACCAATGGTATAAGCCTAAGAACGAAGACCCTGAGGTGTCTTATGTCAATGATATGCAGAAAGATGATCTTTGGACTGAGCTGATGGCAAATTTCACCCTACCGCGAGAGGAGGATCCGGAGAAGCCAATTATAGAGCAATTAATCAAGTCTTTTGCTCTTAAGAAGATGGCAGGCCTATTGAGGAGGTGGAGGAAAGAGCTGAAAAAGTTTGTCGACAAAGAAGAGACACCAGAATTTATCGGCAAATATGAGAAGATCAGAGATCACTGGCCCGCATTTGTGGCCCATAAGACATCAGAAAAGAGTAAGAAGATGTCGGCGACAAACAAGCAAAATGTTGCGAAGAAGAAGTTTCATCATCGCACGGGGTCAGGTGGCTACCTCAAAGCCCGGCCTAAGTGGGCCAAGGCTGAGAATGATCTGCTTGATAAAGGGATCGAACCAGAGACAATGAACAGGCCAGACCGTTGCCGGACTTGGTTCTTTGGGGCTGGCGGAACCTTGGACCCTATCGTCGAAGTGCCGTTAGACGGACAAGCAGCGAAAATACCAGTCAAGAGGCTTGGCACTATATCGATGCTGCGCAGCAAGGGGCGTTCGTTCGAGACGGGGAGAGCAGCGAGCTCACAATGGCCCTCGGGAATCCGAGCACCACAGACGGACACGAGGCACGCCGAGCTCCATTTCGTGGAAGGTTGGTTTTACGGATGGAGGGGTTACAAAACCGGAGGGGGAAGAAAGTGGAGCATAAGCAGCTGCACACGCTGCTGCGAAAGGGTATAAGGGCTAGAGGAGCGAAGCGGATCGCAGCAAGCGACTGCGAAGCTTCCCCGAAGCTACCCGCCATCTCGGCGGAGAAGCGGCGTGGCTTCCACCGAGCTGCTTCGGTGGAGCATGTCTTGGCGGCTCTGCTAGCTACCCGTGGATTTTATCACGGAGTCTCAAAATTGCCACCTTATGGCGCAATGGCGAACTTAAAAGTCAAAGGCGGCTGTCGGCCAGTTCGACCTTCCGAACCGGCGCAACTTTTCGCTGTCGTTCGATTCGAAGGATATGCTAGGGTGACGGTGGACAAAATAACGGAGGATTTGAGGACCTCGGCTTGACCACCCCCGGTGAAGGGGAGACTCGGTGGGTTACGCGCTCGAAGACTCCATGCCTATGGCGGAAGGAGTTCATCAAGCTTCCGAACTGGACGCCTCCTCCTCCTCCTCCTGCAAGTCAGGGCACTCCGCCTCCTCCACCGCCTCCTCCTCTGGCGAGTGACGACCAGGGCACTCGGCCTCCTTCTCCGGCGCGTGGCGGCACTCCGCCTCCTTCTCCGCCTGCGCCGGTGCGCCCGAGCAGCCAGTAGCCTCCTCCTTCTCTGCCTCGCTAGCAAGGGCGGAAGAGACCCGCCGCTACCCCGGCTGCTCCGGCGCGTCGTAGTCCTTCTCCTCCGCCTCGTAAGCAAGCATGAAAGAAGACAGACGCCGCAACCGCTCCGTCTGCTCCGGCGTCTAGCAGTACAGCCAGAGGCGGGAGGCAATACAGATACGGTCCTTCTCTCAAGCCTCTAGAAAAGTTACCATACGAGAGGACCGAGGAGGAAAACGCGAAGATCGTGCGGACCAAACTGGACGACTTCTTTGAAGGGTTGAAAGCAAAGAGACATCCACCTCCGGAGGAGAAGGTAGTCCGGTGAAAGCAAAGCACACTATCGATGCCCTGAGGAAACCACCAAAGTCTCCGCCGAGAACCAACTATGAGCGCATTACTGAACATATATATCTCGAAGCGGAGCGGTCGGGAAGTACTGTCAGACATCAAAGGTCAAAAGAACGAGCAACTGCGAAAAAAATTGCCCAGCTCGGCGAACAAGCAAATCAATCGTGCCCCCCGCTCAATGTGGCTAGCGACATCGTCGCTAATGCTCCGGGGACGGTGCCCGGTTATTGCAATCTTAGAGATTACCTGCCTGACGATCAACTTCCTGATTTCATGGAGGTGGACGAACACAGATACGAGTACGGGAAGCCTCTCGTCAAAGATGAAAAATCTCTAACAACGATGATGCGAAGATTCCATAATTGGTACATGAAAACCTGCAGAGAGTCTGGGGGACGAATACTTTGTATCTGAGAATTAAAGTGGAGCACAACCTCGTTGGAATTGATCTATTGCCTGTTCCATTTGAGGAGTTCTTCGATCAAAAGGCCCTCGATAAATTAACGGTCTTTTGCTACTGTCTGTAAGTACTATTTCTGTCATTAAGTCTCTATATATAGCCCCTGAAATGTTGACGCGTGGATGCCTATTGATCCCGGTTGGTGCTACCAACCGGGACCAAAGGCCCTCCTACGTGGGCTCGACGCACCGGCCACGTGGAGGCCCATCTGTCCCGGTTCTGAACTGAACCGGGACTAAAGGGCCAGGGCATTAGTAACGACCCTTTAGTCCCGGTCCAGGAACCGGGACAAAAGGCCCTTACCAACCGGGACTAATGGTGGTTTATCTACTAGTGGTGTGTATCCAGGAAGTTCCTGCGAACCTTGCACGCGAGATCCAGCAGAAGAAGAAGAGTTGTATGAGGTGATAGTGAAGTCGGAGAAGAGATTCATTTCTACTACCCCTCAAGACAAACAGATACTGACTCATCTTATCGACCAAGTCACTCCAAGGCCACATGACTTCCACTGGTACGTACAATGCTAGTCAAACAACACGCAGATTTATAATCACTTGATCTATTCCTTCCTTAATTTCCTGTTTGTTTCACAGGAGTTGATATATATGATCTCATTTGACCTACCTGCAGGCGCTTGATACGGTTCTTCACAAGGGCTACCAGTGCTATAGAGAAAGCTTCCATGCTTGCATTAACCTATGTGATTGGTGCTGCTGCAATTGATTACAAAGATGATTATCTTGGAGGCAAGGAGAAGGTAACCCGGACTGTTAACAAGGAAAATCCGTGAAGACAGCATCTTGCTAATTTGACGGAGCCAAAGTTGGCGTCTGCTTGTTTGCAGCTTATGACATGTTTGTTTGCTACAACTATTCTATCTTTGTGATATTATGTGCCATGCATGGGAACAAGTACTCCTCTGTATCATAATATAAGAGCGTTTTTGGCATTACATTAGTGTCAAAGGCGCTCTTATATTATGGGACGGACGGAGTATGTTATTATATCTCTGTTCGAGTAAATTGCATGATACCGTGGGTTATTTTGGTTGTGCAGTTTTAGAACCCCAGTATAATATCTCCTATTTCTGTTACTTTGTATTCTTCAACTGAAACAATCTGTAAGCTGATAATTCATGAACACTTGATGTGAATTACATAGCGTAACTAGCTTTTATTTACATCAACATAGCCTAACTAGCTTAATGTTAACGCTGGGTCACCGGCTGGTGTTCCTGCCTTCCGTCCAATAAGCTTGGAAGGTTCACTCAATCAAACAAATATATACAATCTCTAAGGGAAACCTCAAATGGGTGTTCTTACTATGTCCATGTCCGGATGTGCAAAATCTGTAGTACAATTATTAAGGGCATTGGGGGGGGGGGGGGACCTCAAACACGGATCCTCTATTCGCGGATGTCCGGGCATATCTTTGGAATTCAAGGGTAGCACTAAAAACGTCTCAATCGTCGAATTAAATCTTGTGGCTAAACTAAAAATCACTGTGTCTCAATCTTCGGATTAATTCTTGGGTAAAGATTTTTTTTTTAGAACGGAGGCTCCAGAAGAGCCCGGCTTTGAATTAATAAAGCCATCAACCGGCCAGGATTACAAACTCGAAACCAACACAAGAAAACGAAAAAAAACCGACAAGATACAGAGGCGCTGGACAGCAGCACACAAGCCTCACACACACCCAGCTAAATGATCAAACACGCAGCTCGGGGATGTGTAGGTCCTCATTCGCATACAAATCACCGGGGAGAAGGAGAATGTCAGCAGAGGAGCAGCATTTCTGACGGCGAGGGAGGGCACGCCGTCGCCAAATCACCAGCGGCCCCGGATTGCCATGACCTCCCAGCTCCACTGTCAAAGAAGACCCCTGTCTACTCGCCTGGCTCGAAGGCGCCGAACCGTTGACAGTGTAGCAGTTCACCCTAGAACCTGGGGGGAAAGACACCGGCAGGCTGCATCTGGAAAGGAACCTAGCTCACCCGACTAGCCACAGAATGATCTCATGGAGCAGAGCACCACCCAACACCCGCAATTTGGACACGAATGAGAAAGAGCTGCTGGAACGGAACGGACGGAGGAGCAGTAGCATAGTGTCCCTGTAGGCGTTGAGCCACTGAAGATCTTGATGAAGTAATGTACCTAGGGTAGGGTCATAGACCTGATCTAAGTACCCTACCCAAGGACACCCTCGAAGAGGCGCCTTCGATCGACCAAGAGGACTTCACTCGGCGGACTCGAAGGACTCGACCATGAAGACTCACTCGACCACGGAAGAACAAGAGGCACTCTGCACGCAGCGGCACTGTAATTAAGTAGACTTTATGGCATTTAGGACACTTTATGTGGCGTTACGATGCGCCTAGACTTAATGTACTTTAAACCCCGCATTCTTGAGGGCGGAGGGTCGGCGGGAACTATATAAGCCACCCCTCCTCGGTGTAAAGGGTTCGCACCCTGTAATCCATACACACATAATCCGATCGACCGCCTCCGGGCTCCGAGGCGTGGGGCTGTTACTTCCTCAGAAGGGCTGAACTTCGTACATCCTTGTGTTTACAACTGCTCCATAGCTAGGACCTTGCCTCTCCATACCTACCCCCACTCTCTTGTCGGACTTAGAACCACGACGGTTGGCGCCCACCGTGGGGCGGTGTCTTAGCGATTTTGGAGAAGTTGCGATTCTTCAGTACTTTCATCATGGTTCTGGTGGAGTTTTGGTGAGGGCGCGAGATCCGTCTCGGCGCTCTCACCTTCATCGCCCGGCGACTCCGCTTGGCCGGAGGCTCCACTCGATGTTGATCGCTCCCGTCCGCGATCGGCGCATTTCAGCGCATGTGTCCGCGGCGTTCTGCTGCGGCAACCGTCGACTCCATATCGGTCGACTCCCTATCGATCACCCTCCGTCTCCCCCGGCGCAAAGCGCTCTGGTGATCGAGGCTCAGCGGTGGGTGAGGCCTGTGATGGCTCGCCCGGCAGCCACCACCAAGTTCTGCAATCGAGGCCGGCGAATCTCTCTGGCTGTTCAATCATCGGTGGCTCGTAGAGGCGCATCCAGTGTGATAGCGATGATCCGGTGGCGGAGGTCTTGATGGTCAATGGGCTAGCAGCCCTCCGGTTTCCCTCGCGAGGGCGGGGTAGGCGTTGGAAGCGACCCGCTCAAGTCCATGAAGAGTACCAGCCGAGCCACTTAATTCCCTGCGAGAGGAAGAACCGCCCAGGAACATGGATGCCTGCATACTCCCATCGCGGAGAAACCCGAGGCTCGCGCCTTGGAGGAAGCATGTTTAGCCAACTTGGCTGAACACGCTCGTCTGGAGAACCTTCAGCGAGCACTCGGCAGCAGCGTCTTGTGGCAGCAGTACCGACTCAATCGGCGTCAACTCTTCCGCCCGATCGGGTATATCGAACCCGATTCAGAATTTAGCGGTTGCAACCCGTATAGCGAGTCCATCCAGCCCTCTCGGTTGGAGGCTGGCGAGGAGCAATCACGGTCGAGTTTGCCGGAAGCGGAGATCGAGAATTCAGCCGTGTCACGATCCGCAGCAAATTCCACGGTCGATCCGTCGCTGCGAATCTGGTTCGATCGGCTCCACGATCCCAGATCGCCTCCAGCGGCATGAAGGGGCGAGAATCGGCGAGACCGGTATGGTGACCGACATGATCGTGATGATAGGCGTCGAGTGCCCTCCTCCCGAGGGGTGGTTCTTCGCTCCTCGGCGGCGGGATGCGAGCATCAACTTCGGTGTGGGCGAAGAGCTCGGTCGACCCGAGGAACCGGGCTTTGTGCGCGATCCATCATCGTGCAAGGCTTGGTCGATCGGAACGAGCTCATCGAGGTGGCCACAGCGAGAATCGCCCACTAGCGATCGAGTGCATGTTTTGGTCGAAATGTTTCAGCGGGGCTATCGAGCGCGGTGATTCCCCAACCGGGTTGTGGCTGGAGTAAACAAGTTCACGGTGAGTCTAAGCACGAAACACGGCTTGAAGACTACCGAGTGGCGGTCTGATTAGCGGCGGGAATGGCGAGGTGGCCATGAAGCATTGCCACTCATGTTGGAAGGTTACGCCAAAGCATGGTTGAATCGATTACCTCAAGCAGCATTTACACTTGGGAAGATCTTTCCAGTGTTAAATCAGGCTGTTGAGGAACTTGCAAGCGACCAGCTGGATTGTGAGCTGCAAGTTTGTGTGCGAGAAGGCGAATGAGACTCTAAGAGAGTATATTGAGAGATGGATCACTTTGCATCATACCATGGAGAGCGTGTCGATCATCGGCGATCTGTGCCTTCAAGGATGGTGTTAAAACAGAGAATTGAGTTTGAAGTTTGGTCGGACCGGAGACATGACCACAGAGTCGAATGATGGAGATTGCCACCAAATGCATGTGGCGAAGAGGAAGACCAACTCGAGGCGGCAAGTACAAGCCGAGTCGATCGGAGAAGAAACACCGGTCGGAGCGAAGCGGAAGGCGAACCAGCAGCTCTGGAGAGGCTCGGCGTGACTCGAGGCAAGTTCAAAGAAACCCAAAGGATCCTAGAACCCCAAGAAGGTGAAGGATAAAGAAGGAAATGACATGATGGATATGCGTGTCACATCCATACGAAGAAAGATGAAGAGGTAATATCATCTACCGAAGCATACCACTCGCTAGTGTCGACTCGATCCAGCGGTTCAAGGAAAACAGTCAAGGACAAGGAAAGGAGTCGGACAAAGCGAAGACAAGGAAGGCAGTGAGGAGGATATCCTCATGTTAACTCTACTACGATGATCTTTGCGGATGTGGAAAGCAAGAGCCGGTGAAAGTTATTAACCGTGAGGTGAACATAGTCGCCCGTGAAACCAAGTTATCTGAGATGGTCCCAAACACCCATTACATTCGACCGGTCGATCACCCGACTCATATAGCCACCCTTGGAGGCAAGCTTTGGTGGTCGACCCGGTGGTGAAGGCACTCGACTCATGAAGGTGCTAATGGGCGGTGGTAGTGGACTGAACTTATTGTATCGCGGATACGCAAAGGAATGGGCATTCCGATGTCGGTGAGCACCGGTAACATGAGTTTTCACGGAGTTATACCGGGAAAAAAGCCGAGTCACTCGGCCAAATAGCTCTGGATGTGGTGTTTGGTGATTCAAAGCATTTTCGCAAAGAAAGGCGGCGTTTGAGGTCGTGGATTTTGGGCGCCTACCACGCTATTTTGGGGAGACCAGCTTACATACGGTTCATGGCTCGACCATATTACGTGTACCTCAAGCTGAAGATGCCGGCCCCAAAGGGTGATCACATCCTGGTGATCGGAAAAAGCGAAGAGTGTTTCGAAAGGCTCAAAATTGCTGATTCGGTGGTGGTGGTCGAGTTTGAAGAATATAAGCAAAATGCAGATCCGAGTGATTTCTTTGCGAGCCAAAGCACCTTACCGAATCGGCATTTCGATCGTCGGTGAGGCGAAGCCCGTCCACATTCACCGACCGACCCCAATGCAGCTCCGACCCATATCTCCACAACACTCGACCGAAATAGGAAGAAGCGCTCATCCGGTTCCTCCGTGAAGCGGGACATCTTACATGGAAGCGGTGATATGCGGGTGTTCAGGGGGTGGTGAGCATCGTCTTAAAGTCGACTCGATAGCAAAACCGGTTAAAGAACATATTGACGGATCCGCTGTCCGAAGAAAAAGCCATTGGTGAGGAGGTGGATCGACTATTGGCGGCAGGATTTATCAAGAGATATACCACTCCAGTGGCTCGCCAATGTCGTCATGGTCCCTAAGAAGGACAACTCACTCACGAATGTGCATCGATTTCAAGCACATCAATCGAGGCCTGCCGAAAGATCATTTTCCTCTCCCTCGCATCGATCAAATTGTTGACTCGACCGCGGGATGCGAGATTGTCTTTCTAGGCGCCTATTCCGGGTACCATCGGATCCGTGCATGCGGACCCGATGAGATAAAACAGCTTTCATCACTCCATTAAGGTGCTTACGCTATATCACCATGCCATTCGGCCTCAAGAATGCGGAGCCACTTTCATGCGAATGATTGAAGTGTTTGCTCACTCAAATCGGTCGGAATGTGGGCGTATATGGATGATATCGTGGTCAAGTCGCGAAAGGTTCCGACCTCTTGGTGACCTCGCGAAACATTTGCCAACCTCGGAAGGCATGATATAAAGCTCAATCCATCAAAGTGCACATTCGGAGTTCTGGTGGAAGTTACTCGGTTTCTCGCTTCGAGCGAGGAATCGGCGCTAACCAGAAAAAATTGGCACTATTCTCGAATGAAACGCCCATCGGGTGCATGATGTCGAGCTTCTTTGGATGCTTGGCGCATTAAGTCGATTCATCTCACGACTCGGTGAAAAGGCATTGCCTCTTTACCGGTGATGAAGAAGGAAGACAAGTTGAGTGGACTCGAAGTGATGCAGCATTTGCCGAGCTAAAAGCTCTGCTCTCCACCCGGTGGTGCTTGCTGCTCCAATCGACAAAAGAGCCTCTGTTGCTTTATATTGCAGCCACAGGACAAGTCGTCAGTACAGTGCTTATGGTCGAGCGGGAAGAGGAAGGAAAAGCCTTCAAAGTTCAGCGCCCACTGTACTATCTATCTGATGTTCTGACTCCATCGAAGCAACGATATCCTCATTATCAGAAGCTTGTGTATGGGATCTACATGACCACAAAGAAGGTTGCTCATTATTTCTCTGATCATTCCATTACGATCGTCGGTGACGCTCCGCTTCGAGATATTACTGCTGAGAGATGCAAGCTGGTCGAGTGGCGAAATGGGCGATTGAACTTCTTCCCTTGATATCAAGTTTGAGGCAAGGAAAGCCATTAAGTCCCAAGCAATAGCAGATTTCCTTGCGAGTGGATTGAACAACGACAGCCAGCTCAAGTTCACTCGAGCATTGGACCATGTTTTTTGATGGCTCTAAGATGTTGAATGGTTCGGTGTTGGGGTTGTCTTGGTTTCCCCGGAGGAGATAAACTCAGATATGTGCTCGATTCACTTTGATTCCTCCAACAATGAGGCGAGTATGAGGCCCTTTTGTATGGGTTGCGCATGGCCATTTCACTCGGCGTCCGTCGCCTTATGGTCTATGGCGATTCAGATTTGGTGGTCGACCAAGTGATGAAGGAGTGGGGCGTGAAAGCCCGACCATGTTTGGATTACGCAATGCGATGAGGAATTTGGAAAAAGAAGTTTGAGGGTTAGAGCTCCATCATATACCCCATTGAAGAATCAAGCGGTGATGATCGGCAAAATAGGTTCCAAGAGAGAAGCCATTCCAGTGGTGTGTTCTTGGAGCATATCCATACCCCATCGATCAAAGAAGATCCTTTCACGAAGAAGCTCCGCAGCCCAAAGTGCTACAGATCCGTTGAAGTAGAAGTCCAGCGGTGGTCGACTTGGTCATGGAGGTTTTAGTGATCACTCCCATTGGACAGTTCCATACATCACGTATATCACGAGAAAAGAGCTCACGGAGGGCGAGGAAGAGGCAGCGACGGATCGTCCGTCGATCCAAGGCCTTCTTTGTGATCAAAGGACGGTTATCTGAGGGAAGCCTTGTTGGAGTTGGTTAGAAATGTATAACGCCCGGAGAAGGTCGAATCATCCTTGATGATATCCACTCGGGGACTGTGGCCATCATCGTCCTCTCGGACCATTGTGGCCAAAGCATACCGAGCAGTTTTATTGGCCAAGCGAAATGAGATGGCAAAGGAAATAGTGGACAAGTGCGAAGGATGCCAATTTTACTCCAACATGTCACACAAGCTGCGTCGACTCGAAGACTATACCACTCGTCGGCCCTTCGCGGTATGGGGATTGGATATGGTGGGCCCCTTGAGGACAAGTCGAAGCGGTTTCACGCATGTGTTGGTGGCGATCGACAAGTTCACCAAGTGGATTGAGGCTAAACCCATCAAGAACCTTGGCGCTTGATCTGCTGTTAGCTTCATCGAGGCGATATTCAGATATGGAGTCCCCACAGCATCATCACGGACAATGGGTCAAACTTTGACTCGGAGGAATTCAGGGATTTCGCACTTCTCAAGGCACACGAGTCGACTACGCGATCGCCCATCCACGGTCGAATGGACGGTAGCGGAGCAGGCCAGCGGCTTGATCCTCAAGGGTTGAAACCCGGTGATCGTGACCTTAAGCATGCGGTGGAGCATGGGTCTATGAACTTTCCTCGGTGCTTTGGGGTGCGAGGACCACACCTAATCGGTCGACGGAAGAACTCCATTCTTCTTGGTCTATGGGCTGAAGCGGTCTTGCAGTGATCTGCTCCACAATGCTCCTCGAGTTGAGCTCTACAACGAAGCTGAAGCGGAACAAAGCGGTGGGGCCTTGATCGACCTTTTAGAGGAGGAAAGAGAGATGGCTATGATCCGATCGACCATCTATCAACAGGACTTGCGTCGCTTCCATGCTAGAAACGTGAAGAGTCAAGCCTTCCGGGAAGGGATTTGGTTCTCGAGTGGACCAGCGAAACAACACAAGCTTGCTCCTTCTTGGGAAGGACCCTTCATTGTCACCAAGGTTCTCCACAGCGGGCGTACCATCTCTACAGCGTCAAGCACAATATCGGCGAGCCCCGAGCTTGGAGCAGAGCTACTCCGCCCATTTACATAAGTTTTCACTTTCGGATGAGTTGTAATAAAAATATACGTAGTTCATGTCTTGCAAGATAATAGTGTCATAATTTCCCCAATGATTTTTGTCACTTTTATTTACTCGATAAAATTTTCCCTTGGTGGGTGACTTAGCTGTGAATCCGTTTCGCCTAAGTTTGTAAAAAAATCCTTGCAGTGGTGAGCGGACTCCCACTCGGGGCTTAAGCTATGAATCCGTTTACGCCTAAGTTTGAATAAAATCCTACCGAGTGGTGAGCAGGACTCCCACTCGGGGCTTAAGCTGCAGTCCAAGTACTGCGCCTAAGTTTGAATAAAATCCAACAGTGGTGAGCCAGGACTCCCACTCGGGGCTTAGCTGCAGTTCAAGTACTCGCCTAAGTTTTCAATAAAATCCTACAGAGTGTGAGCAGGACTCCCACTCGGGGCTTAGCTGCAGTCCAAGTACTACGCCTAAGTTTTCAATAAAATCCTACAGTGGTGAGAGCTAGACTCTCACTCGGGGCTTCTACAGTCCAAGTACTCGCCTAAGTTTTCAATAAAATCCTACCGAGTGGCAGGCAGACTCTCACTCGGGGGCTTAAGCTGC
The DNA here is from genome assembly GCA_021437245.1 of Aegilops speltoides. NCBI lineage: Eukaryota > Viridiplantae > Streptophyta > Magnoliopsida > Poales > Poaceae > Aegilops > Aegilops speltoides. Next base: position 442,287,614 of record CM038143.1, read on the forward strand.
AGTCAAGTACTCGCCTAAGTTTCAATAAAATCCTACCGAGTGGCAGGCAGACTCTCACTCGGGGCTTCTACAGATCTAAGCACTGCGCCTAAGTTCAAATACAATGTCGCGCTGCAAGGAGGGCGAGTGCGGGTTGGCTGCGACCCTCTCCTCGAGCTCGCCACAAGTACAATGTCTTGTTAGCAAGAAGGGCCGAGGCAGGTCATTGCAACCCTCTCCTCTGAGCTCGCCACAAGTACAATGTCTTGATGCATAAGGAGGGCGAGGTGCAGGTCGGCGACCCTCTCCTGCAGAGCTCGCCACAAGTACAATGTCTTGATGCATAAGGAGGGGCGAGGTGCAGGTCATTGCGACCCTCTCCTCGAGCTCGCCACAAGTACAATGTCTTGATGCAAGGAGGGCCGAGGTACATGTCATTGCGACCTTCTCCTTCAAGCTACGCCACAAGTACAACGTAAAAATCCTACCGAGTGAGGAGCAAACCTCCCACTCGGAGGCTTAGCTGCAACCCAGTGCTCGCCTAGGTTATAAAAATCCTACCGAGTGAGGAGCAAACCTCCCACTCGGGGGCTTAGCTGCAGCCCAGTGCTTGCCTAAGTTATAAAAATCCTACCGAGTGAAGAGCAAACCTCCCACTCGGGGGCTTAGCTGCAGCCAGTGCTGCGCCTAAGTTATAAGAATCCTACAGTGAGAGCAAACCTCCCACTCGGGGGGAAGGGTTAGCTGCAGCTCGAGGCTCGCCTAAGTAATAGAAATCCTACGAGAGTGGAGGCAGACCTCCCACTCGGGGGCTTAGCTGCAGCCCAGTGCTCGTCTAAGTTATAAAATTCCTACCGAGTGAAGAGCATGCCAACCACTCGGAGGCTTAGCCGCAGCCTAGTGCCTGCCTATGCGAATTGGGGAACAAGTCGACTGCAATGAGCACCTCGCTTTAACCTGCAAAAGACATCCCAAGCCAAGTGCAAGCATATTCGAACGTCGAATCCAAGTTCGGATAAATACCTAACGGAACCGAAAGTGCTCAGGCGCTAAGCTGTTAAGGTTCTGATTTACAAAGTCACTCGACATCTGAGGCAAATTTAAAGTGTCGAGCTCAAGAAGTTTTTACCCTCACGTGGAGGCTGGAAGGTGCAACAAACTCATCAAGATCAATTCCGTCCGCGATCCGAGTGGCAGCAGCGATGAAAGTCTCCATGAAAGACCGAAATCATGCTTCTTGGTGTTAGCCACCCAAAGAGCCGCATGACTTGTCCTCTCGTGCATCCTTGCAATGGACTCGGGCGGAACCTGAGGCGACATCTGCACCACACACGCGAAGACTTCTTCCACTCCTGCACTCGACCAGGGACTGTGTTTAGTCGAGTCATCAGAGACTCGAGGTCATTTTGGAGTGTCTCCCTGGGCCAGAGCATAGTGTATGCAGGAAGTGTCGACCTTCAGCCTTGCAAGATAGTCAATGACAGCAGCAATGCGAGACTCGAGCCGGAACACGTTCATGGCGACTTCATCATTCACCGGAGAGTTGATCGGGTCCAGGTTTGGTTCTAGTCGACCAGTCTCCTCTTTAAAATTTTGGCAAAATTCTGCAAGTACAATCGCCGAGTCAAGGCAATGGTCGAATGGAAAGATCACTGTAAAAATGATTGTTTGGCCCAAAGGATTACCTTTGAGCATGAGGAACAACTTCTTGGCGAGTCCGCTCAGATAGGCCTCGGATCATTCTTCTTCCCAATAGCCTGGTGGCCTTGTCATTCAGAGCAGCTTTGTCGCTTTTCAGTCGACTGACTTCCTTGTTGGCAATAGCAAGAGCAGCCTTCAGATTGGTGTTTTCTTCTTCAAGCTTGGTGACCGAAGCTAACTTCTCGTCTGCGAGCTTGGTCTTCTCTAAAGCTGTTTTTTGCATCTCAGCTAGCTCAAGGTCTTTCTTCTTCTGGGCTTCCTTCACTTTGCCTGCAAAGTTACAGCAAGATGAGATTTTGAAACAAATGAGGGGCAAAGGCAGTCGTTGAGGCCTCACCAAACATACCTTTGGTCTCCTCCTTCGCCTTCACCAGATTCTCCTGGACCAGCTTCAGATCAAGCTCGAGTTGGATATGCTTGTTCTCCAGCTCGGTGTAACGAGCCGCAAGGTCACAGGATTTCTACGAAGAACCAATCGACAACATGTCAAAGACAATTCACTTCCGAGTGACTAAGGAAAAATCATACGTTTCTAAGACTACAACCGAATACAAACATTCGACCGTAGTCTCGGGGACTACACCCAGTGGGTGCACTCAGCGTGCCCCCACTAGTTCTATCAAGATAGAGTCGACCAGTCGACAAAAAAATAGGGCATGTTCTATAGACTGTAGTCAACTGCCAGCAGTCAACCATAGTCTCGGGGACTACACCCAGTGGGTGCACTCAGCGTGCCCCCACCAGTTGGAGAAATCCATTCGACCTAGACGAATGAAGGAAGAACTTAACTCATAAAGCCTATGGTCGACTGCCAGCAGTCCACCATAGCCTTGGGGACTACACCCAGTGGGTGCACTCAGCGTGCCCCTACTAAATCGGATTTCAATCGACACACCCACTAGGTGACTACTACGGATTCCAGAAAGAAGAATTTTCAGAGATCATATCCTATGAGCGAGGCAATGACGGTGACACGAGCGTTGCTTTGAAGGCGGGCTGGCGTCATAGGCTGCTGGCTAGCCTCCCGGGTGGCCTTCACTGCTCCATCATGACTCCGCTTTGCCGTGTCGCTTCTTTTTGCAGCCTTGGCTTGGTCCTCTGGGGCGTAGTGGGTTGAGAAGAAGCGAAGGCTGTGCGGCACTTTCGGCGGCGTGGGGTGAGCACTCGTCGGTGACACCGTGAAAAATCTGGTGTGCGAGTGGCATTCTCCTCCTCTGCGACCGATGTCTCGGGTCTTTATCACGTCTGAGCCACCCTGCCGTGAGGCGCTTTCCTACTCCTCCTATGCTTCAGCGGTTCCTCATCGTCGTCGTCGTCAGGAAGGGTGATAACGACGTTGGATGGAGTTGCAGAAAAGGATCAGAATTAGAGACCAAGAGCCAATAGACTAAAAAACGGAATTAAGAGAGTGGTACCAGGTTTTGAGGTTGCAGCATCTTCCATCTCATGATCGTCAGCCCTGGCTGAGGTATCCTGCAATTCCAAAAATCAGTTGGTTAACTCATGAGTCGACCAAAAATAAACTCGTGTAGAGCAAGAAGACTCAGATAGCATTTTTACCCTGATATGGTGGGAATTGACACCTTCATCTTTGGCAAGACCTTCGCTGGTTTAAATCGGCATCGTTCGAGGCTGCTTGAGACTTTCTCGGTCGTGCGGAGAAGTGGTCAGAGGCGCTTAGTCATTGCTAGCGGCGATCGCAACCCCCTTTCCACGTTCGGTCGCAGGATCATGGATGAGCTTCGATCGCCTCTCCGTGCGTGGCGGTACAATTTCCTCCTCCTCCTCCTCTTCTTCCTCCCCATCGGAGTTGTCATCATCATCATCTTGGCTGACATCAGAGTCCCTCCTCTGGCTTTCGCCCCACTTGCTTCCCCCTCTTGATTGGTCTGCGCTCCATTGGGCGTCAGTATAGTTCGGTGAGGGCACATCGGACATCAAGACAAAGATCAATCAACCAATTTGCGGTGAGAACATAATAAGTATGGCAGGAATACAATTGGAGATAAAGTGGGCATACCTTATGCGGAATTCTAGAATGGTGAGTGGTGGAATCCTCCACAGCTCCTCGAGGTTGTCTTTGTTCCTGTGACCATGACCATCCACCTCTCCGGTGTAGCATCGTCGGCTATACAGGTGAACCAGTGTCATCTTCGGTTCCACAGTACAGCCACATACAATGGCCTCGGTACTGAAGTGGCTGGATGCGCCGCCTAAGGAAGACCTCCAGAAGGTCCATACCTGTCACTCCTTCCTGTACTAACTAGACTACGCGCTCCATCAACATCTTCACATCGGCTTTCTCCTCCGGGAGCACCTTTAGAGAAGAGGGCTTGTTTGCTCGGTCCATGGTAAGCGGAGGAGACCACTCACTTTGTCCAGCGTCGACTCATTCTCATGATAGAACCAAGTCATTGCCATCCTCCAAACAAACTTCGGGAAGGGTCATGGCCGGAAAAGTACTCTTGTTTCTCATCTGAATCCCAAGACCCCCGCACATCTGGATAATCTTAGTTCTATCGTCATCACGACCCGCCTTTTTCACCATCTGAGAACGACAGGTGAATATGTGTTTGAACAGACCCTAGTGCGGTCGGCAGCCTAGGAAGTTCTCACACATGGACACGAAGGCAGCAAAATAGGCGATGGAATTCGGGTTGAAGTGGTGGAGTTGCGCCCCAAAGAAGTTCAAGAAACCACGAAAAAAGACACTCCGAGGCAGAGAGAACCCACGGTCGACGTGAGTGGCCAGAAGAATGCACTCACCCTCTTCCGGTTGTGGTTGCTACTCGTCCCCCGGGGGCCTCGCTGCCCCGTGGGGGATCAAACCTTTGTTGGCCATCTCCGTGAGATCCTTCTTGGTGATGGAGTCATGTACCTAGGGTAGGGTCACAGACCTGATCTAAATACCCAACCCAAGGACACCCTTAGAAGAGATCACCTTCCAGTCGACCTGCGAGGACTCCACTCGACGTATTTGAAGGACTCGACCATGAAGACTCACGCGACCACCAGAAGGTCAAGAAGCACTCTGTACTACAATGGTCTGTAATTAAGTAGACTTTATGGTAGTTAAGACACTTTATGTGGGGCGTTACAAATGCTTTGACTTAATGTACTTTAAACCCGCATTCTTGAGGGCGGAGGGGTGCAGCAGGCGCTATATAAGCCACCCCCACCTCGGTGTAAAGGGTTCGCACCCCTGTAATCCATACACATATAATCCACTCGACCGCCTCCGGGCTCAGAGACGTAGGGCTTTTACTTCCTCCGAGAAGGGCCTGAACTCGTACATCTCTTGTGTTTACAACATCTCCATATCTAGGACCTTGCCTCTCCATACCTACCCCCACTCTATTGTCAGACTTAGAACCACGACAGTTGGCGCCCACCGTGGGGCAGGTGTTTTAGCGATTTTTTGGAGAAGTTGCTATTCTTCCGAATACTTTCATCATGGTTGCTGCCGGAGTTTTGGTCGAGGGCCGCGAGATCCGTCTCGGCGCTCTCACCTTCATCGCGGACGACTCCGCTTGGCTCCAGGAGGCACCCCTCGACGTTGATGCGCTCCCCGTCCGCGGTGCGACGCATTTTCGCGCATGTGTCCGCGGCGTTCTGCTGCGACTATCATCGACCCCGTATCGGTCGACTCCCCTATCGGCCACCCTCCCGGTCTCCTACCAGCGCAAGCGCTCTGGTCGGTCGAGGCTCCAGCGGTGGGTAAGGCACGCGGTGGCACGCCAGACAGCCACCGCCCAAGTTGCGGTGATCGAGCCGGCCGAATCCCTCTACGGCCTGTTCAATCTGTCGACTGGCTCCGTAGAGACTGCATCCGAGTGTGATAGCAGTGATCCGGCGGCGGAAATCTTGATGGTCAACGGGCCTCGCAGTCCTCCTGGCTTCGCCCACGAAGGCGGGGTAGACGGTGGAGGTGACCCCGCGCAAGGCCACGAAGAGTACCAGCCCGAACCACTCGACTCTCTGCAGAGAGAAGAGCTTCGCCGCAGGAACATGGATGCCCTGCATACTCCTCGCGGGAGAAAACCCCTAGGCTCGCGCCTTGGAGGAGGCACGTTTAGCCAACTTGGCTGAACGCGCTCGTCTGGAGAATCTTCAGCGAGCACTTTCGGCAATGTGGCAACGAGTTCCAGCATGTCAGCGTCAACTCTTTCCGCCGACTCAGGTATATCGAACCCCGATTCAGAATTTAGCAGCTGCAACCCGTATAGCGGAGTCCATCCAGCCCTCGCAGTCGGAAGCTGGCAGAGGCTTGATGTGTTGGAAATATGCCCTAAAGGCAATAATAAAAGTATTATTATATTTCATTGTTCATGATAATTGTCTTTTGTTCATGCTATAACTGTATTATCCGGAAATCGTAATACACGTGTGAGCACATAGACCACAATATGTCCCTAGTGAGCCTCTAGTTGACTAGCTCGTTGTGATCAGCGAGATAGTCATGGTTTCTGACTATGGACATTGGATGTAGATTGATAACGGGATCACATCATTAGGAGAATGATGTGATGGACAAGACAATCCTAAGCATAGCATAAAGATCGTGTGGTTAAATACGCTAGACCTTTGCCAATGTCAAGTATCTCTTCCTTCGACCATGAGATCGTGTAACTCCCGGATACCGTAGGAGTGCCTTGGGTGTATCAAGCGTCACAAGCGTGGCGGGTGACTATAAAGGTGCATTACGGTATCTCCGAAAGTATCTGTTGGGTTGACACGGATCGAGACTAGGATTTGTCACTCCGTGTATGGCGGAGAGGTATCTCTGGGCCCTTTCGGTAATGCATCATCATAATGAGCTCAAGGTGACCAAGGTGTTGGCCACGGGATCATGCATTCTGATGCGAGTAAAGTGACTTGCGGTAGCGAGGTGAACAAGGTATTGGGATACCGGCGATCGAGTCTCGGGCAAATAACGTACCGATTGACAAAGGAATTGTATCTGAGGGTTTTGATCGAATCCTCGACGCCGTGGTTCAATCGATGAAATCATCGAGGAGCATGTAGGAGCCAACATGGGTATCGAGATCCGCTGTTGGTTATTGCCGAGATTACGTCTCGGTCATGTCTGCGTGTCTCCCGAACCCGTAGGGTCTACATAAGGTTCGGTGGCGCTAGGGTTGTATGAATATGAGTATGCAGCATACGAATGTTGTTGAGTCCGGATGAGATCCCGGACGTCACGAGGAGTTTGGAATGGTCGGAGGTAAGAATAATATATAGGAAGTGGTATTTGGCCATCGGGGAAAGTTTGGGATCTCCGGTAATGTCTGGGACCACGGAAGGTCTGAGGGTCCACGGGTGGGGCCACCCATCCGGAGGGCCCCATGGGCTGAAGTGGGAAGGAACCAGCCCATAGGGGCTGGTGCGCCCCTAGGCCCACCCCTGCGCCTAGGGTTGAAACCCTAGGGGTGGGGCGCCCAGCTGGCAGGGGCACTCCACCCCTTGGCCGCCGCCCCTTGGAATTGGATCTCCGGGGCGGCACCCCCAGAGGCCTATATAAAGGGGGGAGGGAAGGGGGCAGCTGCACCCTTGTGCTTGGCGCCTCCCTCCCCCTACTACACCTCGTCCTCCTCCCGTAGTCGCTTGGCGAAGCCCTGCCGGAGTTCTGCTGCATCCACCACCACGCCCGTCGTCTTCTTTGGATCATCATCAACCTCTCCTTCCCCTTGCTGGATCAAGGAGAGCGTCTCCCATCCGTCACGTGTGTTGAGCGAGAGGTGCTGTCCGTTCAGCACTTGGACATCGGTGATCTGAATCACGTCGAGTACGACTCCATCATCACCTTGCAAGCTTCCGCATGCGATCTACAAGTGGTATGTAGATGCAAACTCTGTCCCATTACTCGTTGCTTAGATGAACTCATAGATGGATCTTGGTGAAACCGTAGGAAAATTTTTAATTTTCTGCAATGTTCCCCAACATGATGCAGATCAGAGATTTGCTCCGGGCAGCAGGAGACCAGAATTCAGCCGTGTCGCAGTCGCGCAACAGAATTCACAGTCGATCAGTCGCTGCGAATCTGATTCGATCGGCTCCACAGTCCCAGATCGCCTCCTTGGCGTGAAGGGCGAGAATCGGCGGGACGATCTGATGACCGACACGATCGTGATGATAGGCGTCGAGTACCCACTCCTCCTCCGAGAGGTGGGTCTTATGCTCCTCGGCAGCAGGACGACAGGCGTCTACTCAGTGTGGGGCCAAGAGCTCCAGTCGACCCCCGGGAACCAGGCTTCGACGCACGATCCATCATCGTGCAAGGCTTGGTCGACCGAAACAGAGCCCATCGGGGTGGCCCCGATAGAGATGCGCCCACAAGTAGTCGAGTGCATGTTTCTGGTCCAGAATGTTTCAGCAGGGCTATCAGAGCCACGGTGATTCCCCCCAACTTCAGGTTGGTGGCCGAGTAAGCAAGTTCTTTGGTGAGTCTAAGCTGAAACACGGCTTGAAGACTACCGAGTGGCGATTCAGATTGGTGGTGGGAATGGCGAGGTGGCCATGAAGCATTGCCCCTCATCTTTGGAAGGTTCTACGAGCATGGTTGAATCAATTACCTCCTAGCAGCATTTACACTTGGGAAGATCATCACGAGTGTTAAATCTGAACATTTGAAGGAACTTACAGCGACCAGCTGGATTGTGAGAGTGCAAGTCGTATGCGGAAGATGAATGAGACTCTCGAGAGTATATTGAGAGATGGATCACTTTGCATCATACCGTGGAGCGATGTCGATCATCGAGGCGGTCTGCGCCTTCAAGGATGGCATCAAAACGAGAATTGAGTTTGAAGTTTGGTCGAACCGGAGACATGACCACGAGTCGGATGATGGAGATCGCTACCAAATACGCCAACGGCGAAGAGGAAGACCGACTCCGAAGTGGCAAGTACAAGCCGAGTCGGTCGGAGAAGGAAACACCGGTCGGAAGCGAAGCGGAAGGCTGAACCAGCAGCTCTGGAGAGGCTCAGCCGTGACTCGGGGAAAGTTCAAAGAAACCAAAAGGATCACGGAACCCTAAGAAGGTGAAGGATAAAGAAGGGAGCGACGTGATGGATATGCCGTGTCACATCCACACGAAGAAAGGCGAAGAGGGCAATATCATTTACCCAAAGCATACCACTGCGCCAATGTCGACTCTGATCCAAAGCGGTTTCAAGGAAAACAGTCCAAGGACAAGGAAAAGGAGTCGGACAAGGCCAAAGACAAGGAGGACAGTGAGGGAGGATATCCGCATGTCAACTCCACTCTGATGTGGAAAGCAAGAGCCGACTGAAGGTCATTAATCGTGAGGTGAACATGGTTGCCCCAGCGAAACCAAGTTATCTGAGATGGTCCCAAACACCCATCACATTCGACCAGTGTGATCACCCGACTCATATCGCAACTCCCGGGAGGCAAGCTTTGGTGGTCGACCCAGTTGTCGAAGGCACTCGACTGACGAAAGTGTTGATGGACGGTGGTAGCGGACTGAACTTGTTATATGCAGACACATTGAAAGGAATGGGCATTCCGATGTCCCGACTAAGCACCAGTAACATGAGCTTTCATGGAGTGATACCAGGAAAGAAAGCCGAGTCACTCGGCCAAATAGCTCTGGACGTGGTGTTTGGTGATTCAAAACATTTCCGCAAGGAAAAGTTGACGTTTGAGGTCGTGGATTTTCAGAGCGCGTACCACGCCATTTTGGGGAGACCAGCTTACGCACGGTTCATGGCTTGACCATGTTACGTGTACCTCAAGCGAAGATGCCGGCCCCAAAGGGTGATCAACATCACGGTGATCGGAAAAAAGCGAAGAGTGTTTTCGAAGGGCTGAAAGATTGCGATTTCGGTGACAGCGGTTGAGTTTGAAGAATATAAGCAAAACACAGATCCGAGTGATTTGCTGCGATCCAAGAAGCCCGCCACGAATCGCATTTCGGTCATCCGGTGAGGCGAAGCACATCGACATTAACCCGACCGACCCCAATGCAGCCCCGACCCACATCTCCACAACACTCGACCCGAAATAGGAAGAAGCACTCATCCAGTTCGTCCGTGAGAACTGGGACATTTTTGCATGGAAGCCAGCTGACATGCCAAGTGTTCCCAGGGGACTGGCTAAGCATCGCCTTAGAGTCGACTCATCAGCAAAACCAGATAAAGAGCATCTTGGCGGTCCGCCCGTAAGAAGAAAGGCTATTGGTGAGGAAGTGGCTCATTGTTGGCGGCAGGATTTATCGAGATATATACCACTCCGAGTGGCTCGCTAATGTCGTCATGGTTCCTAAGAAGGACAAATCACTCCGAATGTGCATTGATTTCAAGCACATCAATCGGGCCTGCCCGAAAGATGATTTTCCTCTCCCTCGCATTGATCAAATTGTTGACTCGACTGCGGGATGCGAGAGATTGTCTTTTCTAGACGCCTATTCCGGGTACCATCAGATCCGTCTGTACGGACCCGATGAGATAAAAACAGCTTTCATCACTCCATTCGGGTGCTTCAGCTATATCACCATGCCATTCGGTCTCAAGAATGCCGGAGCCACATTTATGCGAATGATTCAGAAGTGTTTACTCACTCAAATCAGTCGGAATGTGGAAGCGTATATGGACGATATCGTGGTCAAGTCACGAAAAGGTTCTGACCTGCTCGCTGACCTCGCCGAAACATTTGCCAACCTCAGAAGGTATGATATCAAGCTCAATCCATCAAAGTGCACATTCGGAGTTCCGGTGGCAAGTTACCGGTTTTCGTTTCGGCGAGGATCGGCGCTAATCCGGAGAAGATCGGCACTATTCTCCGAATGAAACGCATACTGTGCGAGTGCGATGTCGAGCTTCTTGGATGCTTGGCGCATTAAGTCGATTCATCTCACGACTCGGGGAAAAGGCATTGCCTCTTTACCGGCGATGAAGAAAGCGGAACAAGTTGAGTGGACTCGAAGTGATGCAGCGTTTGCCGAGCTAAAAGCTCTGCTCTCCACCAGTGGTGCTTGCTGCTCCAATCAGCAAACAGCCTCTGTTGCTTTATATCGCAGCCACAGGACAAGTCGATCATGCAGTACTTACGGTCGAGTGGGAAGAAGAAGGAAAGCCTTCAAAGTTCAGCGCCCCAAGATACTATCATGCGAAGTTTTAACTCCATCAGCGAGATACCCTCATTATCGAAGCTTGTGTATGGGATATACATGACCACGAAGAAGGTTGCTCACTATTTCTCGATCATTCCATCACGATCGTCGTGATGCTCCACTTCGAGATTACTGCTGTGAGAGATGCTGTTGGTCGAGTGGCGAAATGGGCGATTGAACTTCTTCCCTTGATATCAAGTTGAAGCAAAGAAATCCATTAAGTCCCGAGCAATAGCAGATTTCCTCACCGAGTGGATTGAACAAACAGACCGGTCGAGGTTCACTCGGACATTGGACCATGTTCTTTGACGGCTCTAAGATGCTGAATGGTTCGGTCTTTGGGGTGGTTTGGTTTCCCCGGAGGAGATAAGCTCGGATATGTGCTCGATTCACTTTGATTCCTCTAACAATGAGGCGTAGTCTGAGGCCCTTACGTATGGGTTGCACATGGCCATTTCACTCTGCGTCCGTCAGCCTTATGGTTTATGGTGACTCGGTTTAGTGGTCGACCAAGTGATGAAGGAGTGGGGCGTGAGAAGCCCACCATGATTGGATCTTGCAATGCGATGAGGAAATTTGGAAAAAAAGTTTGAGGGGTCAGAGCTCCATCACATATCCCGACTGAAAAATCAAGCAGCTGATGATCTAGCAAACATAGGTTCCAAGCGAGAAGCCATTCCGAGTGGTGTGTTCTTAGAGCATATCCATACTCCGTCAGTCAAAGAAGATCCTTTCACCGAAGAAGCTCCACAGCCCAAGAGTGCCACGGATCCGACTGAGGTTGAGGTCCCAGCAGTGGTCGACTTGGTCATGGAGGTCTTAGTGGTCATTCCCGACTGGACAGTTCCTTATATCGCGTATATCCTGAGAAAAGAGCTCCCGGAGGATGAGGAAGAGGCTCGACAGATCGTCCGTCGATCCAAAGCCTTTACCGTAATCAAAGGACAGTTGTACAGAGAGAGCGCGACTGGAGTTGGTCAGAAATGCATAACGCCAGAAGAAGGTCGAATCATCCTTGATGATATCCACTTGGGGACCTGTGGGCATCATGCGTCCTCTCGGGCCATCGTGGCCAAAGCATACCGAGCCGGATTTTACTGGCCAAAGGTGAATGAAATGGCAAAGGAAATAGTGGACAAGTGCGAAGGATGTCAGTTCTACTCAAATATGTCACACAAGCCCGTGTCAGCTCTGAAGACCATTCCACTCGTCTGGCCCTTCGTAGTATGGGGGTTGGATATGGTCGGCCCCTTGAGAACAGGTCATAGCGGTTTCGCGCATGTGTTGGTGGCAGTCGACAAGTTCACCAAGTGGATCGAGGCAAAACCCATCAAGAACCTTGACGTCGATGCTTTGTTAGCTTCATCGAGGCGATATTCAGATATGGAGTCCACACAGCATAATTACAGATAATGGGTGAACTTTGACTCGGAGGAATTCAGAGGATTTCTGCAACTCTCAAGCGCTGCGAGTCGACTATGCTTGATCGCCCATCCATGATCGAATGGACAAGCGGAGCGAGCCAATGGCCTGATCCTCAAAGGGTTGAAAGCCCGACTGATGCGTGATCTCAAACATGCGGCTGGAGCATGGGTCGACGAACTTCCCTCAATGCTTTGGGGATTGTGGACCACGCCAAATCGGTCGACCGGAAGAACTCCATTCTTCTTAGTCTACGGAGCTGAAGCAGTCTTGCCGAGTGATCTTCTCCACAATGCTCCTCGAGTTGAACTCTACAGCAAGCGAAGCTGAACAAGCACGGCGGGGCCTTGATCGACCTTTTAGAGGAAGAAAGGGAGATGGCTCTGATCCGATCGACCATCTACCAACAAGACTTGCGTCGCTTCCATGCCAGAAACGTGAAGAGTCGAGACTTCCAGGAAGGAGATTTGGTTCTCTGAGTGGATCAGCAGAAACAACACAAGCTTGCTCCTTCTTGGGAAGGGCCCTTCATCGTCACCAAGGTTCTCCACAACGGGGCGTACCGTCTCTACAATGTCAAGCACAATATCGACGAGCCCCGAGCTTGGAACGCGGAACTACTCCGTACATTCTACACTTAAAGTTTTCACTCGGAGGAGTTGTAATAAAATACTTCTGTAGTTCATGGATTACGAAATAATAGTGTCATAATTTCTCCATAATTTTTGTAACTTTTTTATTTTTGTCCAATAAAATTTCCCCCGCAGTGGGTGACTTAGCTGCGAATCCGTTTCGCCTAAGTTTGTAAAAATCCTTGTCGAGTGATGAGCCAGACTCCCACTCGGAAGGCTTAGCTTCAAATCCGTTTCGCCTAAGTTTAAATAAATCCTACCGAGTGGTGAGCCAGACTCCCACTCGGAGGCTTAGCTGCAGTCCAAGTACTCGCCTAAGTTTAAATAAAATCCTACCGAGTGATGAGCCAGACTCCCACTCGGGGGTTAGCTGCAGCCCTGTGCTCGCCCAAGTTATAAAATCGTACCGAGTGGTGAGCCAGACTCCCACTCGGGGGCTTAGCTGCAGCCCTGTGCTCGCCTAAGTTATAAAATCCTACTGAGTGGTGAGCCAGACTCCCACTCGGGGGCTTAGCTGCAGCCCTGTGCTCGCCTAAGTTATAAAATCCTACCGAGTGGTGAGCCAGACTCCTACTCGGAGGCTTAGCTGCAGTCTAAACACTCGCCTAAGAACAAATACAACATGTGGTCGTAAGGAGGATGAGGTGCAGGTCGACTGCAACCCTCTCCTCTGAGTTACGCCACAAATACAACGTGCAGTCGTAAGGAGGACGAGGTGCAGGTCGACTGCAACCCTCTCCTTTGAGCTACGCCACAAATACAACGTGCGGTCGTAAGGAGGACGAGGTGCAGGTCGACTGCGATCCTCTCCTCTGAGCTACGCCACAAGTACAACGAGAAAATCCTACCGAGTGAAGAGCAAACCTCTCAGTCGGGGGCTTAGCTGCAGCCCAGTGCTCACCTAAGGTATAAAAATCCTACCGAATGAAGAGCAAACCTCTCACTCGGGGGCTTAGCTGCAGCCCAGTGCTCGCCTAAGGTATAAAAATCCTACCGAGTGAAGAGCAAACCTCTCACTCGGGGGCTTAGCTGCAGCCCAGTGCTCGCCCTAAGGTATAAAAATCCTACCGAGTGAAGAGCAAACCTCTCACTCGGGGGCTTAGTGCAGCCCAGTGCTCGCCTAAGGTATAAAAATCCCACCAGTGAAGAGCAAACCTCTCACTCGGGGCTTAGCTGCAGCCAGTGCTCGCCTAAGGTATAAAAATCCTCACGAGTGAAGAGCAAACCTCTCACTCGGGGCTTAGCTGCAGCCAGTGCTCGCCTAAGGTATAAAAATCCTACCGAGTGAAGAGCAAACCTCTCACTCGGGGGCTTAGCTGCAGCCCAGTGCTCGCCTAAGGTATAAAAATCCTACCGAGTGAAGAGCAAACCTCTCACTCGGAGGCTTAGCTGCAGCCCAGTGCTCGCCTAAGGTGTAAAGATCCTACCGAGTGGAGAGCAAACCTCTCACTCGGGGGGCTTAGCCACAGTTCAGTGCTCGCCTAAGTGAATGGAAAGGAATAAGTCGATTGCAATGGGCGTCTTGCTTTAAACCTGCAAAAGATATTTCGAGCCAAAAGCAAGCGTATTCAAACATCAAATCCAAGTTCAGATCGATACCTAAAGGAACCGAAAGTGCTCAGGCGCTAAGCCTGTTAAGGTTTATCGGTTACAAAATCACTCGGCATACCGAGGCAAATTTAAAGTGTCGAGATCAAAGAAGTTTTTTACCCCTCCTGTGGAGAGCTGGAAGGTGCAACAAACTCATCAAGATCAATTCCGTCCGCAATCCGAGTGGCGGCAGCAATGAAGTGGACTCGAGCCAGACACAGAGCAACATCTGCGCCACACCTCGCAGAGGACTTTTTCCACTCCTGCACTCGACCAGGAACCGTGTTCAGTCGAGCCATCAGAGAGTCGAGGTCGTTCTGGAGTGTCTCCCTGGGCCAGAGCATGCTGTCGATGCGAGAGGTGGCGACTTTCAGCCTTGCAAGATAGTCAACAACAGCAGCAACACGGGACTCAAGGCGGAACACATTCATGGCAGCTTCATCGTTCACTGGAGAGTTGACGGGGTCCAGGTTCGGTTCTAGTCGACTAGTTTCCTCTTCAAAGTTTTGGCAGAATTCTGCAAGAACAATTACTGAGTCAAGGCAATGGTCGAATGGAAAGATCACTACAAAAATGGTTGTTTGGCGCAAAGGATTACCTTCGAGCATGAGGAACAACTTCTTGGCAAGTCCACTCAGAAAAGCCTCCAGATCATTCTTCTTCCCAGTCAACTGACTGGCCTTGTCGGTCAGGGCAGCTTTGTCAGTTTTCAGTCGACTGACCTCCTTGTTGGCAATCGCAAGAGCAGCTTTCAGATTAGTATTTTCTTCTTCAAGCTTGGTGACAGAAGCTAACTTCTCGTCAGCAAGCTTGATCTTCTCAGCTAGCTCAAGGTCTTTTTTCTTCTGGGCCTCCTTCACCTTGCCTGCAAGTTACCGCAAGGTCAGATTTTGAAACAAATGAAGGGAAAAAGGAGTCGTCGAGGTCTCACCGAACATACCTTTGGTCTCCTCCTTCGCCTTCGTCAGATTCTCCTGAACCAGCTTCAGATCCAGCTCGAGCTGAATGTGCTTGTTCTCCAGCTCGGTATAACGAGCCGCAAGGTCACAGGATTTCTGTGAAGAACCAATCGACAAAATATCAAGGATAATTCACTTCCGAGTGGATAAGAGAAAATCATGCGTTTCTAAGCCTACAGCCGAATACAAACATTCGACCGTAGTCTCGGGGACTACACCCAGTGGGTGCACTCAGCGTGCCCCCACTAGTTCTATTAAAGATGGAGTCGACCGGTCGACCCAAAAAAAACACACAAGACGTATTCTTCGGACTGTAATCGACTGTAAGAAGTCGACCACAGTCTCGGGGACTACACCCAATGGGTGCACTCAGCGTGCCCCCACCGGTTTGAGAAATCCATTCGACCTAGTCGAATGACAGAAAGACTTTACTTACAAAGCCTAAGGCCGACTGCCAGCAGTCGACCTTAGCCTTGGGGACTACACCCAGCGGGTGCACTCAGCGTGCCCCCACTAACACGGAGTTTCAATCGACACACCCAGTGGGTGATTGCTATAGATTCCGGAAAGAAAAGCTTTTTGATAGCATATCCTAACAGAACAAGCGAGTGGGCTTACCTGAACATTGCTTTGAAGGGCAGAACTGGCGTCGTAAGCTGCTTGGCTTGCCTCCCGGATGGCCTTCACCTGCTCCATCATGATCCCCGCCTGGCGTATTGCTTCCTTTGCTGCACTGGCTTGGTCCTCTGGGACGTGGTGCGTCGTGAAGAGGGAAGGTTGCGCAGCACTCGACGAAGCGGGGAGAGCACTCGTCGGCGGCACCGCGAAGGACACGGTGTGCCGAGTGGTGTCCTCCTCCCCCGCGTCCAGAGTTTCGGGTGCCGTCACATCCTGGGCCACCCTGCCGACAGACGCTTTCCTGCTCCTCCTGTGCTTCAGCGGTTCCTCGTCCTCGTTGTCGTCAGGAAGGGTGATAACGACATTGGACGAAGCTTCAGAAGAGAATCAGAATTAGAGACGAAGAGTCAATCGACTAAAAATGGAATTAAGAGAGTGGTACCAGGTTTAGAAGTTGCGGCATCCTCCATCTCATGATCGTCGACCCTGGCTGAGGTATCGAGCAATAGACCGCAATTCCAAAAGGTCGATCGGCTAACTCAAGTGTCAATCAAAGATAAAGCTCGCACAAAACAAGAAGACTCAAGCAGCATGTTTACCCTGATATGGTGGGGATGGACACCTTCATCTTGGCGGGACCTTGGTCGGCTTTGGCGGTGCCACCTGGATTGCCGGTGCCTTTTCGATTCGGCACCGGAGAAGTGGTCCGAGGGGCAGTCGATTGCATGACGATCGCAACCCCTTACCACGTTCGATCGCGGGGTCATGGACAAGCTTATTTGCCTTTCAGCCTTGATGGTGCGACCTCTTCCTCCTCCTCTTCTTCTTCCTCCTCATCGTCATCATCATCATCATCATCTTCAGCAGCGTCCAAGTCCCACTCTTCCTGGCTCTCGCCCCGCTTCGCTTCTCCCTCTTCACCGGGTCTGTGCTCCATTGGGCATCGATGCAGTTCGGTGAGGGCTGTTAGACATCGGACAAAGTTCAATCGACCAATTTGCAGAGAAAGCGGAAATAAATATGGCAAGAATATAATGGGAAGTAGAGCGGACATACCTTGTCGGGCAGCCGGTGGTTGAGTGGAGGAATCCATACGGCTCCACGAGGTTATCCTTGTTCCCGATGGCCGACCATCCACCTTTCGGCGTGGCATCGTCGAATGCTTACGGATTGATCGAGTCTCATCTTGATCCAGCGGTACAACCACATGCAATGGCTCGGGCTGAAGTGGCTGGATCTGGCGCCTAAGAAAAACCTCCAAGAGATCCATAGCCGTCCTCCTCCGAACCAAGCTGACTACGCGCTCCATCGGCATCTTCCGTCGGCTTTCTCCTCGGAATCACCTTGAGAGGAGGGTTTGTTGACTTCGGTCCATGGTAAACTGAGGGAGTCCACTCGACTGCCCCGGCGTCGACTCATTCTGGAAGTAGAACCAGGTTGACTGCCAGCCTCTGACTGACTCGGGGAACGACATGGTTGGGAAGGTGCTCTCGTTCCTCATTTGGATCCCCAGACCTCCACACATCTGGACAACCTTGGTTTTGTCGTCATCTGGACTCGCCTTCACGGTCTGAGAGCGGCACGTGAATATGTGCTTGAACAGGCCCTAATGCGGTCAGCAACCCAGAAAATTCTCACACATGGACACAAATGCGGCAAGATAGGCGATAGAATTCGGGGTGAAGTGGTGGAGTTGCGCTCCAAAGAAGTTCAAGAAACCACAGAAGAAAACACTCGGTGACAAAGAAAATCCGCGGTCGACGTGGGTAGCCAGAAGCACGCACTCACCCTCCTCCGGCTGGGGCTGCCACTCATTCCCCGGGAGCCTTGCTGCTCCGTGGGGGATCAGACCGTCGTTGGCCATGTCGAGGAGATCCGTCTCCGTGATGGTCGATCGGATCCAATCTCCCTGGACCCAGCCATTCGGCAGACGAGATCTAGACGAAGACCCGCCGTCACTGGTGGTTCTCCCCTTCGCCTTCCCCGTCGCCGACGCCTTCTTCGCGCATTCCAGCGCCGCCATCTTCTCCTTCACCATGGCTACCGGCGAGGCGCGCGAGGAACAGTTGTGCGGAGGCGAGAGCGGGCGCAGTGGGCGGAGGCAGGGAGAGCAGAGAGAGAATGCAGAGGTACTGTTCAGGGACCCTCGCCGGGCGCCTTTATAAGCTCATTTCCGAGTGGATGACAGGTGGGCCCGAGCGATCTAATCACATCCCGAAACAGTCGCGCGGGCGCGATACGTGGCGAAAAAGGTGGCGCGAGAATCGAGGCGTCTATGCCCTATCCCATCCGAACGCTGCGGTCTGCCCCGCTTCGCGCGCTTCCCCAAATTTCGTATCCCACAAAATCCATGAGCAGCGGATCGATCCGTCGGCGAGATCTCCCGCGATCCGTCGCTCGGGAATTGTTAAGTCTAAAAAGTCACTCGACGGAAGAAAAGAATGGATCAAGTCGACCGAAGAAAGTTGCTGGTTATCCACAAGGAGATTACTGATCCAAGACAACACATACTCAACATGCAAAGGCAAGTCGGGAATAACATCAACTCCTTCGTCACTCAAGCCTCAATCCATTCGGGGGCTAATGATGGAGTCATGTACCTAGGGTAGGGTCACAGACCTGATCTAAATACCCTACCCAAGGACACCCTTAGAAGAGATCACCTTCCAGTCGACCTGCGAGGACTCCACTCGACGTATTTGAAGGACTCGACCATGAAGACTCACTCGACCACCAGAAGGTCAAGAAGCACTCTGTACTACAACGGTCTGTAATTAAGTAGACTTTATGGTAGTTAAGACACTTTATGTGACGCCCCAGACTTAATGTACTTTAAACCCCGCATTACTGAGGGCCGGAGGGGTCTGGCAGGCGCTATATAAGCCACCCCCCACCTCGGTGTAAAGGGTTCGCATCCCTGTAATCCATACACATATAATCCACTCGACCGCCTCTGAGCTCCGAGACGTAGGGCTTTTACTTCCTCCGAGAAGGGCCTGAACTCGTACATCTCTTGTGTTTACAACCTCTCCATAGCTAGGACCTTGCCTTTCCATACCTACCCCCACTCTACTGTCAGACTTAGAACCACGACACTATATAAGCCACCCCCCTCCTCAGTGTAAAGGGTTCGCACCCCTGTAATCCATACACACATAATCCAGTCGACCGCCTCCGGGCTCCGAGACGTAGGGTTGTTACTTCCTCCGAGAAGGGCCTGAACTCGTACATCCGTTGTGTTTACAACTGCTCCATAGCTAGGACCTTGCCTCTCCATACCTACCCCCACTCTACTGTCAGACTTAGAACCACGACAGATCTCGCCGCAGACAAGAAGACCAGCTACTACCGTCGCTGCACACCCACCACATCACCGAGAAGCCCACTGCCCACCTAGCTCCCAAAAACGGCGCCTTCAGGAAGGACGCGACGGCAAGGGCGCCGCCGCCGCCCAACAGAGTTGAGGTTTTCACCGGAGACTAGAGGATGGGGCGTCGGATTCGACTTTGAACGGGCGCCTCCGGGGGGAACAGGCGCCACGAAGCGTCGCCGCCGCCAAGACCGACGAGGCCGGCTGAAATTTCTCGGTCTTGAATCCCGCCTCCACCACCCTAACGACGCAAGATCCGTGTTCGCAAAAAGTCGGACAGATCCGACCGGGCGAGCGCTTCAAACAGGGGTAGGGGCGTCAGATCTGGCGCCACCACGAGCCGCAGCCGCCGCTGCACTGTGGCTCCGCCCACCGGGCACTCGCCATCCACATGGCCAGATCGCGCCCACGCCAGCGCCACCGCTGCTGCCGGGCGGTGGCGCCTCTCGACAGGGCCGCCGCCTGGGAACACGCCCCAGCAGAGAGGCAGCGAGGCCCCACCGCCACCTTCCTCGGCGACGCCCTGGGCTTGCCCGGCGGCGGCCTCAGGCGGCGGCGAGGGGGAGGCGAGAAGAAAGAGGGGGCGGCGGAGCTAGGGTTTGGGGCCCCCGAGTCGCCCTAGCAGGGGCGACGCGGGGGATTTTCCTTCTGTAGATTTTTTTATTCTTGGGTAAAGATCACTACGTCTCAATCTTGGAATTAAATCTTGCGGATAAAGTGTATTACCTTTGTAGAGTTTTAAATGAATCATTTAGCCGTGTTTCTATTTATGAATAATTTCGAGCAACTGGATTTGCAACCTCTGAAAGATCTTATCATCTCAAATATCTCACCACCTCAAATGACTAATACGAAATGAGTTTATATGAAACCATGATCCATGCGGGCTCTCATGGCAACAACAAGGTAACCCTCTGATCCTGGGTTCTCATAGGTAACCCGATTTAATTGGAAGTGGTCACGTTTAAAATAGTCAACTAAAGAGTAATAAAAACGACTAATAAGTAGAAGTATGTAAAAAATCAGCTTTATGCAAAACAGACTTAAGCCGTACATTTTGTCATACCTTGCATATAAATCTTCAGAACGCTCAAATTCTGATGTCAGATTTTTAGGCATGGCAAATCTGACATTTCTCATGGCAATTTATATTGGCACGATGAATGCAAATTTAGTTTGCAAGCACGGCAATTTCCTGGCCAAAAAACAAACTGAGACGGATTTGCAATGCTCGTCAACAAAACTTGCTATCCTCAACGATATAATTTGCCATGAAAAATATTTGATTTTTCATGGTTGAAAATCAGGCAACAGATTTGTAGAATAGTCTTGAATCTTAGGTCGCTTATCACACCTTGTATGTGTTGATCGGACGATCGAGAGAGAAAGTAACCGATGCTGAAATATTTTTCAGGTACCTGAGTATAGGCGGTCCCCAATTAGTTAGTCATCGATTAATCCCTTCCACAAAGGGATTGGAGAGGATTAGAGGGGGCTGAGCTGAATTTTGACTTATAGAGGATTTAATCTTTCACAATCCCCTTCAAATCTGAAGGAACCGAACAAGGCCTCAATGAAAAGGCAGAGGTCGTGGCTGAGGCGAGGAGCTCGTAATTCCTTGTGGTTTTCACCATCTGAGTATTTAACCAAAAACTACCACAATTGACGGAAACGTGACGAAAAACTACCACTTTACGTTTTTGTGCGAAAAACTACCAAATTTGTACTAAACCGTGGCAAAAAACTACCAACTCATGAAATCGCTCGCTTCGCCCGCGCTAACCCCGAATCTGACCGGTTGGGCCCGTGAATCAGGCGCCACGCTGGCGAACGGTCGCCCGCCGCGCGTTGACGGCCGTTAACAGCCTGTCCGCTATCGGAACGGCGCCTGTCGGTGTGGTGCAGGTCAAATCTGATCCGTTCCCCTCTCGATTCACTCTCTCCCTCCTCTCCCTCTCTCTGAACTAGGTGGCGGCCGCCATGTCCTCGTTGATTCCGGAGGGCGGCGGCGACGTTGGCGGCGGCGGCAATGGCGGCGGTGAGACAAGTTTGACGCTGCTGCCGCCGCGCCTCCACGGATGGCGGCGGCTCGATCGATAATTGGTTGGGGAGCACCGGTTTCTCGATGCAGCGGCTCAGTAGCGATCGGAGGCACCGCTCTCCCATCATCGCCAATGGGTCGCGGTATGCAAGTATCATCTGCTGGGCTTTTGGTTAGGTGCTTCAATATTGCAAATTAGTAAGATGTGTTTGTTTCTGTTAGTTGGACATGTGTAGTAAACTGGAGTCAGTTAACTGTATAGCTCAGTCAATTTCAATTCAATTCATGAGCACTTATTTGTGCAGTTTGGTGACGAAGTGGGATATATGGTTTCATTTAGAAGGAAGAAACCCCGTGAAAAGGGGTATATTTGAGTCGATATTTCTTTGCTTACTCTACAATCACTCATTGCTAGTGAAGGGTATGGGGACAGTGATTACATGTACTATGTGAAGGAGGAGGAAATTGGATCTGATAGAGTAAAGTATTTAGGTAATGAAGCTAGTGTTCATGAAATGTTGGACTTTTTTCATCATGTCAAGCTAGTCAACATAAGGGTTGTGAGAAATGTTGAACCTGGAATTAGTACACAGGCTAATGAGAATTACATGAACACTCAAGAGAGCTGCTGTGTGAAAAAGGTTGTGGAGCAATCTGAGCTTCAGAATCAGATAGATGATAGAAAGGCTCAGCTTGAGAGGAGTAGGATTCAAAGAGAGGCAGATTTGAACCACTTTGAAGGAGACATCAAGTGTCCGAATTTTGTTACGAGGATTCAGTTCATTCAGATGGGAGGCCAAGTTGTTCAACCAATGGAAATAGTGTGTGTCTCTAAAGAGGATACATCATTGCAAACTACTGCTATTGTCAAACATGTGAAGAATCCTGGTCCAACTAACAGATGTCACAAAGAGGTAGAGAAAAAACGTTTTGAAGATTGGTTTCCTGAAGCAGATGAGTTTTGTTTTGCTGGTGATGCAAGCATAAGTGATGAGGAAGAAGAAGATGTTGAACTACCATACCTCATGAAGAAGCCAAACACAAAGAGTAGTAAGAAAAAGATGAAGGAAAGGCTATATTTTGACCCCTCAATTCCCAATTCACATTTACTCTTTGTGACTCCCCAAAATTTTAACCTTGTTTTGTTGATTAAAATTTTGCCAGGAGATTAAAAATCTTATTTTCTGGACTCACTTTTGATTTTTGAAACATTTCCTTTCTTATCATCATGGAGTTTTTACCTCAAGTGAAATACTTCCCAATTTTATTGGACTCTCTTAACCCCTCAAATAAAACTTTTCTTTTATCAGAGGGATTAATTATAAAATTATTTCCCTGATCTTTATTCCTTTAAAAATGGTTTTTCCATGGTTTGTGGTCCTTTTTGAACTACAACCATTTGATAAAATCTTTTAAAAATCCCACCAAAATTTGGAGATGTCATGTGATGTTTCTAAATCACTTTTATGCAAAAAGATATTTCTTTCATTTAATATTTTGAGCTCTATCCCAAATTTTCAAATCTGGTCCAGTGGGCACTTTTACACTACAACCTATTTAAATATTTCTTTAAAACTTCCACAAAATTTTTTGGATGTCAATATGAGTATGTTAATTAACTTTTTGCAAAAACCCAGTGTTGTCCTTTGAAAAATTTGAGTGAATCGACCTCTGTTCCACTCTGGTTCAACTTGATGATTTGTACAACAACTATATTTTAAGTTGTTCCTTTATCCATGATTCTTTTACCTACTTGTAGTCCTCCATACTAAACCCCTATGTCCAGGAGCATGCACCCATTGGATCATTTTTGGTTCATGAAGTGATGCCATTTGTCTCCTGTCCAGAATTGAGTTTTTGCAAAACTTGCACTAACAAGTTTCTGTATTTCGCCAACTAACCTCACCACCCTTTTATTCACCTAATGAGACCACCATCTGGAATTTTTGACCACTCCAAGACCTGCCTAGATGCCTCTGGCATTTTGTCAAACACCCTGTGTGCATGGACAGATTCGGCATGATTGTAAGTTTGTGTTGTTAACTTTCCCATCTGTCCAAACCAAGTTGTCAAGTAGCCTGCTAACAATCTCTAACCCAGGCCTGTGGATTTGCATTAGCTCTCTAGCAGTTTTGGTCATCCTGGCATTTCGTCGAGCAGTTGCCGTGCACGCCCGGAGCGCGAGCAGAGCACGCGTTTTGCACGTGCTCGCGCCCGAGCCAGCGCACCCCTGGATAAGCTTCCCCGAGCTCATCCTGATCCTTTCCCACTCGCCACGTTGCGCCAAGAGCCCCGACCACCTCCTCGCCCCCTGCAGCGTTGCCAGCAAGCTTCTTGGCAGCACACCTGCGGCCGCATCCGCCACCACCATGGGCAGCACCGCCCAAACCACCACAGCGCGCCAGCTCGCCTCCTTCGACAGTGGAGCGTTCGTCGGAAGCTCCTGGAATCGGCCAGCCACCGCCACGTCGCCCTACAGTACGGTAGGGCGGTTCGCCGGCGAGCTTATCCATGGTCGCCGCAAACCGACTTGGACGTGCTATAAAGGGAGGTCCCCGGACTCCTCCGAGCACCCAGGCAGCTTCACATCGTCCATCTCGTACCCCCCTTAGTCGTCAATCGAAGCGAGGAGGTCGTCTTCAACCTCTCCGGTCAGCTCGGCCGCCGCCTCGTCCCGGTCAGTTCCGACGCACCAAGACCTCCCCTGCCCTCCCAAACGCCACCGTCCGACTCCACTTGAACCCGCGGAGCTGCCTAGCCTCCCAGACACAGCTAGGAACCACCATGGCCGGAATCCCCAAATCCACCGAAGCCTCCCCTCCGCCGCGGAGCTCGCCGCCGGCGACTCCCTCCACCCCCGGCGACCCTACGACCACCAGGAGGACCGCCTAGGAGTGGCGGATCCATCCCTGCACTCGGATGCTCGCGAAGAACCTCCGTTCGCCGGCGACGATCGCCGGATGTCCCGCCTCTGCTCGGGCAGAGAAGGGGAGGGAGTGGGGACTAGTCAAACCGGACTAGTGGGCCCCTTGGACCCACTGTCAGTGACTCCCCGCGCGGTCCATGCTGGATAAGTGGAGGCGTAAAAGCTCAAGTACGTCTCCTCTACGCGAAAGCGTAATCCCGTTTGAACCGTTTTTCCTTTTCTAATTTTTTTAAAAACAGATTTTGACCAAATGTTTGACTGGCTATAACTTTTAAAATATAACTTCAAATGAATTGATTCTTTTTTCTACATCTCTCAAATTCTGTCTAGTTTATTTTAAGATTTATTTGAAAAAATTCAAACAACTTTTTTGTGCTGTTTTGAAATTGTGTGTTAATTCCAATATTTTCAAAATAGGATTTTGGAGAGAGGCAGAAAGCTTTCAAAAGTTTTGGAGAGCACCCCCCACCTCTCCACACCTTGAAGGCAAGCATTCTGAACCCCGGCATAATATTTTTGGTGTGCTCATTGACACGTTTATAACACCACCTCATTTCGAAGGACTTGTTATTTCATGTGATATGATCATTTGCATGGATGCATATTAGTGATTTCCATGCTGTTGGAAATGAGTATACTTGTGATGGTAATCATCCTCATGTATCTTGCATGCATGCCGGAAAGGAATCCGGGAAAGCCTCTGCCTTGGGTAGGCGTGAGCTTGTCGCTGGTCTCCGTTGGGACGGTTATGTCCGGTATGCATAGTAAGATATAATGAGTGTTGATTGTATTGGTTGAAATATATTTGTTATTCATGTCATGCAGGGAAATTGTAAACCTCCTGAGTCGACCATAGATCGAGTCTTGTTCCGGTAACCCCCACACTTGTTTCGTGCTACCACTTGTCCCTGCCACAGGTAGGGTACGGTTCAGTAATTTGTCAACCCCTTTCTAGCACACACCGTACAGAGGGGCCGAGATGAGGGTACCAAGGCCTTGGATTAAAGCCAGCCATCCGGTCAGGGGGCATGGGTGTTTTGCTTGTAGCCGAGGGGGTAGCTTCCCCAGTTTTGCGCACGGTATAAATTTTGTGATCCCATGCTAATCGAGGTTGTAGCCTCCCCACTTAGAGTTTTGCTTAATGTTGTCGTGGGTGATTCCATAACCGTAAGTTAAGCTGGTGTGTGCAAGTCAGGTGTGTTTTCATTTAAAAGACCGTAGACGGAATTAGTCTTGATGGACTAAAGGAATCCGTTACTCGTGGATAAAGAGTACACCCTCTGCAGAGATTAAACCTATTCGAATAGCCGCGTCCATGGTTAAGGACTACAGTCTGGGTCGGGTCAAGTGTCAGTCTTAGTGTCGGTCTTCGGAGGAGAAACTACTAAACCAGAACTTGGATCATGTTTTGTGACTTGTGATGATTATGATGATTATTATTATGGACTAACCCCTTTATATTATTTGAAGTATTGAGTATCCCTGGGACGGTTCTACCTCCTGGATATTCATTGTGATTATTTTTCTTATAAGCCCTTTATGTGGTGTCGTTCAGACGCCCAACTTTGGCATGCCTGTTATTTTCTTATAAGCCCAATGAGGTGTCGCTCAGACGCCTGACTGTGCCATGCTTGTTATTTTCTTTATAAGCCCTTGATGTGGTGTCGCTCAGATGCCCGACTGTGGCATTTCACTTATTTTCATATATGCCCTTTATGACGTGTCGCTCAGACGCCCGACTGTGGCATGCTTGTTATTTTCTTTATAAGCCCTTTATGTGGTGTCGCTTAGACGCCCGACTGAGGCATGCTTCATATCCCAGCCCTTTCGAGGCATCGCTTCAAACACCCGATCGGTGCATGTTATTGCTGCCCCATTATTGCATATTCATGTTGCATATAAATAACTGGCTTGCATGCATCAGAGATTTTATTTATGACTGACGATGTGATCATAGAATATTTCGGCGCACGATTATCATTTATATTATACCCGTGTTCATAATGTTTGCGAGTATATTCAAAGTACTCACTGGCTTGTCCGTGGCTATTGTCTTGGCCAGATTTCCGGCACGGAGAGGAGCGTTGCGACGACAGCCCCAGAACCTAAGCAACGGTGATAGCAGCCTCGTGAAGATAGGAGTTAACCTGGTTAGCTGTTCCTGTTGGGAAATAGAGTCCCATAGACACCGATAATCCACAAACCGCTCCCGCCCTCAACCACTAGAAACCATTTGTTGTACTCGCAGGCCAGAATGGTCTTGTACTACATATTTTGTATTTTGCTTGGAATTTCTGTATCAATTTGGTACCTCATCAGCTAACAGTAATCCTGGGGCTGGTGAGCACAACGGCCATTTTCTGGAAATTAATACCCGGAAAACCGGTCGTGAAAAACTTGGTATCAGAGCCAGGCTGACCATTGGCTAATCCTATCTTAGCCAGGTCGAAAAAACTAGGAAAAACCAACCCACCAGACCCTAACCAAAACCCCAGCCAAGCTTCCCGTGCAAGATAGCCACACAGTGACCCCGACACTTTTGGCAGTCGGTGCCCAACCTATCAGCCTAGCCTGTCGATCACGCGCCAGTGATCGACAAATAATCTGTCTTATTCGCAAGCGTGCGAAGGAAGACTCTGTTCCCTTTTTCTATAAAAAGGGCACGCTAGCCTCAACACAGCACAGCCCCGGCCATCAACCAAAATACCTTGATAACCCAGAAGTGCTTCGTCGCCTTTTGGGAACACACTCCAACGGGATTGTGGCCAACAATCCCCGAGATGGTCATCATCACTACCCCGACCCTGTAGCCCCTCAACCCCCTCTAGCAGATCACGACGGTGAAAACCGTGGTGAAACCTCGACGTCCGCGAGGCAAGCCCGCTTAGATATGAACGAGGTAGACTGAGTCGCTCGAGTAGTACCGAGTCTTAGTATGTCCTTGCCTTGTAACTATGTGATCCTATATCGCCATAATTAAATACTGTTTGCCTGTGCATCCCTATTTTTGTTATAAGTCATGCATGAGTATGTTGATGTGCGATTGCATTTTTATCCCGGGCGTAGCTGCCAACCTTGACGACGCAAGTTTGTGCTATGAATAAATCTTTTGTTTCCAGCTCACAGGAAAGATATTTTCAAAACAACTCTTAACAAATCTCGAGGACGAGATTTTCTTTTAAGGGGGGTAGTGTTGTGACTCCCCAAAATTTTAACCTTGTTTTGTTGATTAAAATTTTGCCAGGAAATTAAAACTCTTATTTTCTGGACTCACTTTTGATTTTTGAAACATTTCCTTTCTTATCATCATGGAGTTTTTACCTCAAGTGAAATACTTCTCAATTTTATTGGACTCTCTTACCCCCTCAAATAAAACTTTTCTTTTATCAGAGGTAGGGCTGGAAAAAAAGCTCGAAGCTCGTGAGCTAAACAAGTAGCTCGTGAGCTAAACAAGTAGCTCGTGACTCGGCTCGAATCGACTCGAACTCAAAGAATAACGAGTCGAGTCGAGCTTTAGTTTAAGATTGTTTATAGACCAAGTTAAACGAGCCAATCTCATGAGTACTCGTGTAACTTGTTAGGCTTGATACAATAGATCAGCTACTCCCAATACAAAGAAAGATCAGCCACTAAACAGCCTACGTCCCAGGCGCACAACCCAAGGCCCAGCCGTTGAAGGCCTAGCCTCCTAGGAGACTAATGCGTTACAAGGAGATTACAATTGTTTAGTGATATATATGTTTAATATATACATAATCATTTTTATCATATTTGAGGGCTTTATGTTTATATCTTTAACGAGCTTAACAAGCTAAACGAGCCAGCTCGCGAGTTATACGAGTCGAGCCAATCTTAGGTTTGAGCTCGTTATAGTAACGAGTCGAGTCGAGCTAGCTCGTTAATGAAACGAGCTCTAGCGAGTCGAGCCAAGCTGGCTCGACTCGGCTTGAATTCCAGCCCTAATCAAAGGGATTAATTATAAAATTATTTCCCTGATCTTTATTCCTTTAAAAATGGTTTTTCCATGGTTTGTGGTCCTTTTTGAACTACAACCATTTGATAAAATCTTTTAAAAATCCCACCAAAATTTGGAGATGTCATGTGATGTTTCTAAATCACTTTTATGCAAAAAGATATTTCTTTCATTTAATATTTTGAGCTCTATCCCAAATTTTCAAATCTGGTCCAGTGGGCACTTTTACACTACAACCTATTTAAATATTTCTTTAAAACTTCCACCAAAATTTTTGGATGTCAATATGAGTATGTTAATTAACTTTTTGCAAAAACCCAGTGTTGTCCTTTGAAAAATTTGAGTGAATCAACCTCTTTTCCACTCTGGTTCAACTTGATGATTTGTACAGCAACTATATTTTAAGTTGCTCCTTTATCCATGATTCTTTTACCTACTTGTAGTCCTCCATACTAAACCCCTATGTCCAGGAGAATGCACCCATTGGATCATTTTTGCTTCATGAAGTGATGCCATTTGTCTCCTGACCAGAATTGAGTTTTTGCAAAACTTGCACTAACAAGTTTCTGTATTTGGCCAACTAACCTCACCACCCTTTTATTCACCAAATGAGACCACCATCTGGAATTTTTGACCACTCCAAGACCTGCCTAGATGCCTCTGGCATTTTGTCAAACACCCTTTGTGCATGGACAGATTTGGCATGATTGTAAGTTTGTGTTGTGAACTTTCCCATCTGTCCAAACCAAGTTGTCAAGTAGCCTGCTAACGATCTCTAACCCAGGCCTGTGGATTTGCATTAGCTCTCTAGCAGTTTTGGCCATCCTGGCATTTCGTCGAGCAGTCGCCGTGCACGCCCGGAGCGCGAGCAGAGCATGCGTTTTGCACGTGCTCGCGCCCGAGCCAGCGCGCCCCTGGATAAGCTTCCCCGAGCTCATCCTGATCCTTTCCCACTCCCCACGTCGCGCCAAGAGCCCCGACCGCCTCCTCACCCCCTGCAGTGTTGCTAGCAAGCTTCTTGGCGGCACGCCTGCGGCCGCATCCGCCACCGCCATGGGCAGCACCGCCCAAACCACCACAGCGCGCCAGCTCGCCTCCTTCGACAGTGGAGCGTTCGTTGGTAGCTCCTGGAGCCGGCCAGCCACTGCCACGTCGCCCTGAAGTACAGTAGGGCGGTTCGCCGGCGAGCTTATCCACGGTCGCTGCGAACCGACTTGGACGTGCTATAAAGGGAGGTCCCCGGACTCCTCCGAGCACCCAGGCAGCTTCACGCCGTCCTTCTTGTACCCCCCTTAGTCGTCAATCGAAGCGAGGAGGTCTTCTTCAACCTCTCCAGTCAGCTCGGCCGCCGCCTCGTCCTGGTCAGTTCCGATGCACCAAGACGTCCCCTGCCCTCCCAAATGCCACCGTCCGACTCCACTTGAACCCGCGGAGCTGCCTAGCCTCCCAGACACAGCCAGGAACCACCATGGCCGGAATCCCCAAATCCACCGAAGCCTCCCCTCCGCCGCGGAGCTCGCCGCCGGCGACTCCCTCCACCCCCGGTGACCCTACGACCACCAGGAGGACTGCCTAGGAGTGGCGAATCCATCCCTGCACTCGGATGCCCGCGAAGAACCTCCGTTCGCCGGCGACGATCGCCGGATGTCCCGCCTCTGCTCGGGCAGAGAAGGGGAGGGAGTGGGGACTAGTCAAACCTGACTAGTGGTCCCCTTGGACCCACTGTCAGTGACTCCCCGCGCGGTCCACACTAGATAAGTGGAGGCGTAAAAGCTCAAGTACGTCTCCTCTACGCGAAAGCGTAATCCCGTTTGAACCGTTTTTCCTTTTCTAATTTTTTTAAAAACAGATTTTGACCAAATGTTTGACTGGCTATAACTTTTAAAATATAACTTCAAATGAATTGATTATTTTTCTACATCTCTCAAATTCTGTCTAGTTTATTTTAAGATTTGTTTGAAAAAATTTCAAACAACTTTTTTGTGCTGTTTTGAAATTGTGTGTTAATTCCAATATTTTCAAAATAGGATTTTGGAGAGAGGCAGAAAGCTTTCAAAAGTTTTGGAGAGCACCCCCCACCTCTCCACACCTTGAAGGCAAGCATTCTGAACCCCGGCATAATATTTTTGGTGTGCTCATTGACACGTTTATAACACCACCTCATTTCGAAGGACTTGTTATTTCATGTGATATGATCATTTGCATGGATGCATATTAGTGATTTCCATGCTGTTGGAAATGAGTATACTTGTGATGGTAATCATCCTCATGTATCTTGCATGCATGCCGGAAAGGAATCCGGGAAAGCCTCTGCCTTGGGTAGGCATGAGCTTGTCGCCGGTCTCCGTCGGGACGGTTATGTCCGGTATGCATAGTAAGATATAATGAGTGTTGATTGTATTGGTTGAAATATATTTGTTATTCATGTCATGCATGGAAATTGTAAACCTCCTGAGTTGACCATAGATCGAGTCTTGTTCCAGTAACCCCCACACTTGTTTCGTGCTACCACTTGTCCCTGCCACAGGTAGGGTACGGTTCAGTAATTTGTCAACCCCTTTCTAGCACACACCGTACAGAGGGGCCGAGATGAGGGTACCAAGGCCTTGGATTAAAGCCAGCCATCCGGTCAGGGGGCATGGGTGTTTCAGTTGTAGCCGAGGGGGTAGCTTCCCCAGTTTTGCGCATGGTATAAATTTTGTGATCCCATGCTAATCGAGGTTGTAGCCTCCCCACTTAGAGTTTTGCTTAACAGTGTCGTGGGTGATTCCAGACACCGGTAAGTTAAGCTGGTGTGTGCAAGTCAGGTGTGTTTTCATTTAAAAGACCGTAGATGGAATTAGTCTTGATGGACTAAAGGAATCCGTTACTCGTGGATAAAGAGTACACCCTCTGCAGAGATTAAACCTATTCGAATAGCCGCGTCCATGGTTAAGGACTATAGTCTGGGTCGGGTCAAGTGTCGGTCTTAGTGTCGGTCTTCGGAGGAGAAACTACTAAACCAGAACTTGGATCATGTTTTGTGACTTGTGATGATTATGATGATTATTATTATGGACTAACCCCTTTATATTATTTGAAGTATTGAGTATCCCTGGGACAGTTCTACCTCCTGGATATTCATTGTGATTATTTTTCTTATAAGCCCTTTATGTGGTGTCGCTCAGACGCCCAACTTTGGCATGCCTGTTATTTTCTTATAAGCCCTATGAGGTGTCGCTCAGACGCCCGACTGTGCCATGCTTGTTATTTTCTTTATAAGCCCTTTATGTGGTGTCGCTCAGATGCCCGACTATGGCATGCCTGTTATTTTCTTATAAGCCCTTTATGACGTGTCGCTCAGACGCCCGACTGTGGCATGCTTGTTATTTTCTTTATAAGCCCTTTATGTGGTGTTGCTTAGACGCCCGACTGAGGCATGCTTCATATCCTGGCCCTTTCGAGGCGTCGCTTCAAACACCCGATCGGTGCATGTTATTGCTGCCCCATTATTGCATATTCATGTTGCATATAAATAACTGGCTTGCATGCATCAGAGATTTTATTTTATGACTGACGATGTGATCATAGAATATTTCGGCGCACGATTATCATTTATATTATACCCGTGTTCATAATGTTTGCGAGTATATTCAAAGTACTCACTGGCTTGTCCGTGGCTATTGTCTTGGCCAGATTTCCGGCACGGAGAGGAGCGTTGCGACGATAGCCCCAGAACCTAAGCAACGGTGATAGCAGCCTCGTGAAGATAGGAGTTAACCTGGTTAGCTGTTCCTGTTGGGAAATAGAGTCCGTGAGACACCGATAATCCACAAACCGCTCCGCCCTCAACCACTAGAAACCATTTGTTGTACTCGCAGCCGTAATGGTCTTGTACTACATATTTTGTATTTTGCTTGGAATTTCTGTATCAATTTGGTACCTCATCAGCTAACAGTAATCCTGGGGCTGGTGAGCACAACAGCCATTTTCTGGAAATTAATACCCGGAAAACCGGTCGTGACACTCTTGTGCAAGAACTTGTGTTTTGATAGTGTTTACCAGTTCAAAGAAGCATTAAGAGATTTTCATATAAGGACTATGAGGTCTTTTCACTACCACAGGAACACTCCAACAAGAATTATTGTTTGGTGTTCACAAAGAGAGCATGGATGTGGATTTTACATGTGTGCCTCTAGGATAGCTCATGAAAGAACATTTTGCATTAAGAAGTGTAACATGGAGCACACTTGTCCAGCATCAGCAGAGAACACAAAGGTTACTACTAAGTGGCTTTCCAAAGCAGTTGAACCTTCTCTTAGAGCAGATCCTAGAGCACCTGTGGATTCACTTATTAAAAACAGCAAAGTCAAGTTTTCAGTTGATGTATCGAAGAGTGTGGCCTATAGGGCAAGGAGGAAAGCTATTAAGGTTGTACAAGGTGACCGAAGGAGCAAGATCAGACCGAGGGACTACCTACAAGCGTTCTTGACACAAACCCTAGTAGCAAAGCGTGTAGTTACAACATTTGAGGACCCGTAAAACCCCTGCCCCAACACCTAGATTTAAGTACATGTTCTACTGCTTGCATGCATCAAAGCAAGTATTTCTTAATGGTTGCAGGCCCTTTATAGGTAAATCTATAACTACAATTTGTTCAATATATCTTGTTGTAAATCTATGGTAGCTAATTTGGGTATGGATGCAGGGCTTGATGGTTGCTTCATCAAGCTAACCACTGGACAACAAATACTTGCAGCCACAGGAAGAGATGGCAACAACAACATCTACCCCATAGCCTTTGGTGTGGTTGATAAGGAAGATTCAGATAGTTGGACATGGTTCCTAACCCAGCTAAGATGTTGCATTGGAAGTGGTAGCAAATTTGGAACCTACACCATTATTTCTGATAGGCAAAAGGTATGCACCCTATCTTAGCCACTAGTTCAGATATATATTGTTATTAGTAGCTTTATTTCCTTTTGTTCATAACCATGGTTGTTAATTTACAATCAGGGTCTTCTTAAGGCTATAAATGAGGTGTTCCCTGATTCCCCTCAGAGATACTGCCTCAGGCACATATATGCAAATTTTCAGCCAGCTGGTTTCAGAGGAGCAGAGCTAAAGAAGCTAGTAGATCAGGCTAGCTACTCATTCACCAAACATGGCCATGAATTAGCAATGGCAGAGCTTAAAGCAGAGTGTGAGGATGCCTGGAAGTGGCTTAAAAAAATTCCAAGGGAGACTTGGTGTAGGTCTGCAATGGATTACAATTGCAAAACTGATCTTGTTATCAACAACCTTAGTGAGGTTTTCAACAAAATGATCCTTGATGTTAGGGCCAAACCAATTAGGACTATGTTTGAAGGAATTAGGACTAAGCAGATGATCAAAAGGCAGAAGACTAGGGGAAAAACAAAGAACAACAGGTGGATGATCACACCCAACTATTCAGAGAAATTAGAGGAGAATGTGCATGAATTTTTCAAAAAAGCACTATATATTGAAGCATACAAAGACATAGTGTACCCTGTCCCTGGTCCTGAATTCTGGCCTGACACCATACTCCTGATATTGAGCCCCCAGTGTTCAAAGAAAAAGCAGGCAAGAAACAGACAGCTAGGAGAAAGGGGTAGTTTGAGGTGCCTGCTCCAAAGGACACAAGCAGGATGGGAACAATTACATGCAGCAATTGTGGTCTACAAGGCCACAGATATACAAACTGTGGGAAAGCTCTAAAACCTAGTCTTGAGATGAGAAAGAACTTACACCAGGTCATTGAAAAATGATGCATTCTTTGTTTAATTATTTTAGTTCTGGTCTATTTACTAACTGATTTAATTTTGTCATGCAGGAGAATAGAGAGATTTTTAGGGGTTCCTCTAGTGCTACACATCCACCTCCACAACCACCACCTCAACACCAAACTACACATATGCCAGTATCATCTGCTCCACCTCCTAAAGCAACGAGGAACAGAAAAACAACATCAAATAAGAGAGGTTCAACATCAACAGTTTCAGAAGGAGCAGCCAGATCTTCACCAGCACCTGCAACAGGATCTGCATCAACAAGAGCTCCAAGAACAAGAGGATCAGCATCTGCAAGAACATTCAATGCACCAAGAACATCCACTGGAGAACCAGGGATATTGGCAGGCAAGAGGAAGAGGAAACCTCCTAGCAAGTTTGCATCCTATTTCAATGCTAGTGGAAACTATTGAGTGTATGGTACTTATTTGTCTATGGTACTAAGTTTGTGTTCTGGTACTAAATGTGTGTTGTGCTACTAAGTTTGTGTTTAAATTCAGACATGTGAACTAAGTTTGTGCTACAAAGTTCTGGTACTAAAATGTGTGTTGTGCTACTAAGTTTGTGGACAATGTTGAATGTATGGTACTTATTTGTGCAATTTAGGTGCATGTTTTAATTGTTTTATTTGCTTTAATTTGCCATTTCTACATTCTCGTGGTTCTCGCCAAATTGATTGTAGGAAAAAAATCTGCACAAAAAAGTCTAGCCTGGGGCTCGAACCCAGGACCAGTTGGTTGTAACTATGCGCTCAATACCAATGGGCTAGTGCTGGTGATTTGTTTGACTAGCATCGGCCACACTTATTATATGTTGTTAGCCACATCCTATTTTCAGCGTGCGTAGCAGCTGGCAGCGTGGTGAGCGTGCGTAGATTAAAACCAGTCGTTTCGGATTCTATGGCTTTATTGCGTGTCCACCTACCACGCCCT
This sequence comes from Aegilops speltoides, assembly GCA_021437245.1. Lineage (NCBI taxonomy): Eukaryota > Viridiplantae > Streptophyta > Magnoliopsida > Poales > Poaceae > Aegilops > Aegilops speltoides. Next base: position 442,322,677 of record CM038143.1, read on the forward strand.
CTGCTCACTCGCCCACTCGCCGCTCGCACCGCCCACTCCACTTCCCCCTCTCTCCTGTCGAAATCACCGGCGACAACCACCGCCACCGCCGTCGCCATGGAATGGCAGCTCGCCATCGAAGCTCTCGCCAGCAACAACAAGGAGATCCGGGCGCAGTACAGGGAGATCACGCGCTGGTTCCCCAGTATCGCGATGCTCAGGAACCACGCCCGCGGCCTCGTGAAGGTGATGACGGCTGCTGAAAAGCAGCGCGCCTTCCCTGCCGGCCGCACCATCCCGCCGCCGACCATTCTGCTGTGGGCGATGCGCGAGGTGCAGCGCTCCCCCAACCCCAGGCAGCGCGCCAGATGGTGGATGTACCGCTCATCCACCACGCCGTCGGCCGCCACGGACGAAGTCATCGACGCCGTCCTCGCTCTCCCAGCCCCAATCAACAACGCCTACTGGGAGAGGCGCAATCCATGGGTCCTTGGGCCTCATATGCTCGGAGGTTGTCGAATGTGAGCCTCAAATCATCTACTAGAGTCTCTACGTGTTTGGTTTTGACGACTACGTCGTCTACATATGCCTCTACTGTTTTGCCGATCTGGGTAGCCAGACATGTCTAAATCATGCGCTGATATGTTGCGCCGGCATTTTTGAGTCTGAAGGGCATCGTGTTGAAGCAGAATGGTCCATATGGAGTAATGAATGCCGCTATGCTTGGTCCGCCTCCGCCATCTTGATTTGATGGTAACCGAGTATGCGCCAAGGAAGCACAATGAATCGTGCCCGCAGAGTTGGTCGATGCGGGAAGGGGAAGGGATCCTTTGGGCAGGCCTTGTTGAGGTCTTTAAAATCGGCACATAGGCGCGAGATTTGTCCTTCTTTGGTACCATTACCAGGTTTGCTAGCCGGTCCGGATGTTTGATGTCTCTCGATGAATCCGGCTTCGAGAGTTTGGCTAGCTCTTCTCCCATTGCTCGTCGCTTGGGTTCGAAAATCGCCAAGAGCCTGTTTGATCGGCTTGAATCTTTTAGGATGTTTAGGCTCGATTCGCCAATCTGCACGGGATTCCTAGCATATCTGAAGGGTGCCAGGCAAAGATGTCCCAATTTTCCCGAAGGAATTCTCGCAGTGCGGCATCTACATCAGGGTTCAACTGTGCCTCGATGGAGGCCGTCTTTGTTGGGTCTGTTGGATGGACCCGAATTTGACTATTTCATCCGCTGGTTTAAAGGAGGTGGACTTGATCTCTTATCAAGTATCACATCGTCCCTATTCACCGAGAGCGCAGCAAGATCGAGTTCCTCCGCCGCTAGGGCTTGGATAGTGCCTCCGTGGCTAATGCGGCTGTCTTGTTTTCGCACGGAGTGCTATGTCCGGATCACTAACGAGTGATTATTCCGCCGGGCCCTGCATCTTAAGCTTCATGTACCCATAATGGGGTATGGCTTGAAAAATTGTGAATGCCTCTCGTCCTAATATAGCGTGATATCCGCTGCTGAACGGGGCCACTTGGAACGTGACTTCCTCGGACCTGTAATTGTCCGGTGAGCCGAACACCACATCAAGTGTGATTTTTCCTGTGCAGCGTGCTTCCCAGTTCGGGATTATTCCTCTAAAGGTTGTGCTGCTTTGCTTAATGCGGCTCCAGTCTATTTCCATTTTTTGAAGAGTTTCCTCGTAGATGAGGTTTAATCCGCTGCCGCCATCCATGAGTACCTTTGTAAGACGAAAGTCGTCCACTATTGGACTGAGGACCAATGCGGCTAGTGCTCGGGCTGTTCGGAATTTAGGTTCGTCGCTGGCGTTGAAGGTGATTGCCGTGTCGCTCCATGGGTTTGTTGTTGCTACTTGGTAGACTTCGGCGAGGCTGTGGATTGTTCGTTTCCGCATATTATTTGATGCGAAAGTCTCAAGAGGCTATTGACACCGTGATCGGTACTGTTGGCGTGGTTCTCCGGGGCTAGAAGCTCTTCGCCACTTTTGGCCACCGCCGCAAAGATCCAACATGCTCAAGGCTATGTGTTGGAGTGGTGCCTTTGTATCTTGGAATTTTACAGGTCCGCGTGAGCCATCCCTCCAAAGACGGTTCCGCGCCCTTTATGGGGTTTTTGCTTTTGGTTTTTCTACGGTGCCCGAGTGTGATGCACCCTTTGTTACGGACTAGGGCTGTATTCGGGGCCGGATTGTCCCAAAACTTAGTTTGGTTTTCCGAAACTCTCCATCGCACAAGATTTTCAGACTATGGACGCCAGGTCGGCGAAGCGTGTAATTTCGCGGCGACTGACGGCATTCAAGATTCCCTCGTCCGTGCAATTATTGCAGAAAATTGAGATTGCGTTTTCCTCTCGCCAGTCCTTTATCCTGTCCATAACCAGGAGGAATCTGGCCCAGTAATGATGTACTGTTTCAGCGGGCTCTTGCCAGATTTGAGATAGATCGCATATGTCTGGGTGGGTGGGTGGAATTGAGTCTCGAACCCTGCCCATCTCGAGGCTCAAGGGCCGAGAAGTTTCCGAATTTGGAAGCTTGGATTGTTGGACGTTGTCCAACGAGTCCGGTCCGATGCCTGACTTTAGGTTTAGTGCTTGATCGAAGTCCGTCCCTCCGCGGGAATCCGGCATGGAGGGTTCGGAAGCCCGGACATGACTAGTTTTCACTACAGGAGAAGAGTCGCCGCGTTGTTCCTCTACCACCGCAACGTGGTGGCTAACCTGGGGAGAGTTAATCTCTCTCAGATCGGTTTTAAGCCCAATCCGATTGTAGTCTGTAGCAACTCCCAAGGCGGCGATGCGATCCAAGAGCTCGTTTACGGACGAGAGCTCTATTGGATCCAGCTGCTCGACGAATTTCGAGTCGGCGTGAAGATTGCTTTTGATGACCCGAGAGGTCATCGTCGAAGCGGTGGCTGAACAGGCAGTCATGAGAAAACCACCCAGCTGAATAGTTTGGCCGGTGGCCAAGGCTCCTTTGGCGAAGATACCGTCTTTAAAGACGAGAAGAGGCATCCTTCCTATCGGTGACGGCACAGAGGAACTCTCAATGAAAGCACCAATGTCGGTGTCAAACCGCGGATCTCGGGTAGGGGTCCCGAATCGTGCGTCTAGGCGGATGGTAACAGGAGACAAGGGACACGATGTTTTTACCTGTGTTCGCCCTCTCGATGGAGGTAAAACCCTACTCCGCTTGATTAATATTGATGATATGGGTAGTACAAGAGTGGATCTACCATGAGATCAAGGAGGCTAAACCCTAGAAGCTAGCCTATGGTATGATTGTTGTAATGGTTGTCCGTCCACGGACTAAAAACCTCCGGCTTATATAGACACCGGAGAGGGCTAGGGTTACACGGAGTCGGTTACAATGGTAGGAGATCTACATATCCAGATCACCAACCTTGCCTTCCACGCCAAGGAAAGTCCCATCCGGACAGGGACGAAGTCTTCAATCTTGTATCTTCATAGTCTTGGAGTCCGCCGATGATGATAGTCCGCTATCCGGACACCCCTAGTCCAGACTCCTCAAGAGCCCCGAACCAGGCTTCAATGACGTCGAGTCCAGCGCATATATAGTCTTCGGCGTTGCAAGGCGGGTTCTCCTTCAAATTCCGTGTGCTCGCCGGATAGTGTACGGCTCCCTTATAAATGTTGCGCTCCTTGGCTTTCACGCTTGATAATGGCCTTCTTCCATACGTCGCACGAATGCGAAAAGCCAGGGTACCTTTTATGTTTTAGCCCCTAGCTGCGCAAGTAATCTGCCTATAAGAGAGATAAGAATCCAGATCCAAATCACACCATCCTTCTTCCGCGAGTACTCATCGGAGCGCTTCTGACCGGAAAGCCATTCCATTATGGACCGTCGACGCGGCTCCTCTTCTCGCGCTCCCAGCCCTCCGCCGGGAGATTGGAGGAGATGCTTAGTTCCGCACAACGAGCTGGTGAAGCTTCAAGCGGAGGGATATCTTCCTCCGGCCTTTATGGTCCCGATTCGAGCCGGGCTGGCCACCTACAAAGGTGGGAAGCAAGCGGAGGCCACCCCTAGTCCCTCTAAAGGAGAGCGGGTGTGCTTCGTCCCCTATCTAATAAGGGGGCTTGGATTTCCTATACATCCGTTCCTACGCGGGCTTCTGGAGTTCTACGGACTCCAGCTCCATCACCTCATGCCCGCCTATTCTCAGATATCATGAAGTTTCAGAGCTCTTTGTGAGCTATTCTGGGCATCGAGCCCCACTTTGCGCTGTGGAAGAGGCTATTCGCTTGTACCTGCTCTCACGAGGGGTCAATATATCAAGTGGGCGGTGCGAAATATGGCGATCGCCGGACCGGATATCCATCCGAACCCTTAAGAAGGCGTCCAAGACCGCCTTCGTAATGGTTTTACATAGAAAACGCCCACCGCGGACCCAGTTTGGATCGGCCTCCCGGAGTTCAGCAAGGCTCCTCAAGAAACGCTTAAGTTGGCGCCCATGAGCCCTCAACTGGAGGAAGACAAGGGCGTCCATTATTTGATGGGCCGGATAAGGTTGCTAGCCCATTCCGGATTGACCATGATTGGAGTCATGGCCACATACATAATGGGGGGGGTGCAGCCGCTGCAATACAGGGGCCATCCCATATGGGATTCCAACGGGGAAAATGATGCCACCCATCATGGGCAGAAGGGCCGGATCGGCCAAGATCTCGCCAAGATTCTGTCCGCCTGCATAAGGGGAGAAGGAGGACTTCCTACAGACAAGCCCATTGAAAGGGTTCTCCATGAATAACCCTCGGCACTGGGTAAGCGGACATTTTATCTATCCGACCCATGCTTTCAAAGTTAAGTACCTCACTTTACAATTTCGACACAGGAGCTGCGTCGGGATGTGGAGGGCATACATAGTCCGGCTCCACAACCCGAGGATCCAGAAGATCCTTGATCCGCCTCCAAGAGGATCCGGACATAAAGGTGGAGCTAATCGACGGGGTGTTCCACCAACTCAGCATGGACAATTCTCTAGTCGCCATTACGGCTGACTACCCCGGCCTATCTCCGGCTCCCCAGGTGATTGTGACCGAAGTCCTGACACCATTATTTCGTCCTTGCTCATTTCTGACCACCGTATACAACGGTGTCTCGCAGGAGGTACCTTCAAGGCGGGAAGCCGAACCCGCGGTGGCTGACCAACAGGGATCAGTCCGGCCCCGCAGGCGGAAGAGGGGTGCGGTGCGAATCGAAACGTCACCGCAACGGTACAGCTCGCGACCATCATTTAGGACAAAGTTCCTAGGAGGTGTTTGAATGCTCATGACTTTTGCAGGAGAAAGAGTGCTCGCCGGACTGTGGGCGGAGAGGTTGCCAACCAAGCCTCTACCAGCCAGGCTCCAACACCTGGTCTGGAGGGGGAGGCGAGCGCAAGGCGCGAGCCGGATACTCCAACGGAGGATGCCGACAGGCTGTCCGCCACCAGGTCTGAGGTGGAGAGCGCCATGAACCACAGGCGCCGCCAGACAGTTTTTTGTGACGCGTGCTTCTCCCCTGATGCGTTGAATGCCTTCAACGCTGGGACGCTAAGACCTCCGTGCTGCTCAAGATGGTTTGACCAGAGCCACGGAGCAAGATGTAAAAGACATCTGGGTAAGAGATAGTTGTATATGCCAAGTAGCCCCAAGACTTAAAGTAGTTAGAGTAACTGATTTGATTTAAGGATCATTTGATATGCAGGATCTTCTACAGAAGAATACCCAATTGTCCTGTGAGCTACAAGAGTGCAAGGCCCAACTTGAGGTCAGCTTTTCGCGCCTCAGAGGAAACACAGAGACCCCTCCGGTAACACATTATTTCAAAAGATAAGCGGTGTCTGGCGTGCGTGTAAGTCCGACAATGATATTGCCGATGTTGCGGACCGATCCGGACAAGCAACAACCATGCGCGCGGTGAAGGCGGCGAGAGGGTGCCGACGAAGGTGTAGCAGAAAAGAACAAACTCCGGGATGCCCACGCCCAGCTTGGAGAAGAGCTGAAAGGTGTTCGGGCCGAGCTGTGCAGCTCCGTGAAGGAGAATCAGCGGCTTTGTCGCGGCATCTATAGTAGTGCTTGAGCGAACTCCTTTGAAAAGAAGAGTTCGGCGAGGAAGTTAATTGATGTAAATATGTCTGTAGGTGTGCTCACAGTCGCCTGCTGGAGGAGATGCCCGCCTCAACGGGTGATCAACTTCTCGCTGGTGCAACTGCCGAACGTGTTCGGCGATGCGGCGGCGTCCGAGCCTTATGGCCGCCCCTCTCCCTACCCGAGGGCCTTTGGGAGCTTATGGAGAAGCTTGTGAGCGCAGCGCCTCCGCTTATGGAAGATATCGCCTGCCGCCAAGGTGCCGAGAGGCTCGGGCCATGGTGAAGACGCGGTACAAGAAGGCGGATCCCAACCACATGGCTGAGGTCGGACCTGTGAGGCCCGATGGGAAGGAGATATCTGTGAGCTTAGTGTACGGCCAAGTAGAGTTGGCCGCTAAATATTCCCAACGGGACTGTAAATTAGACAGCCTGCTAGACGGGATTGAGGAGGAGTACAGTCAGTCGATTTGACGATGTATTCAAAATGACATGTAAAATGCCTTCTAGCCGGATTGTAGATCATTTGTCTTTGCCGACCTTTTCGCTTCAACCTCGGGACCCTAGAGTCGGAGTGTGTCCGAATGCCTTCTCGGTTAAGAAAAAACCGGGGCATGCATGGAGACCAGGCGTAGGGGTCATTAGTGCTTTATCAGACAAGTGCCCAACTAGTTATGTTATATTACATGGTTAGTAAGAAACATCTTCCGGGAGAATAGTTCCGCTAAGGGTTCCTTTCTCGAGGCATGCCCTAAAGTGCATGTCCGGACCGCGAAAAGAGCAGGAAAACATCCGGGGCAGATAAATAAATAGGTAAAAATCATCTTTCAAGTCACCGACCGAATATTCCCTTAAGAACGCTAGCTTTCGGCTTCACCCACCGAGGTACACATCCGGTGACCCGGCAAGAATAATCGCAGAGGTGCTCCTTTACCTCCTAGCCGAACAATCGGGAACGTGGGGTAAGCACAGGAGCCAGGCAACCCAGCTTGGCCAAAACTTAAGTCATATCGATGCATATAATGGTGAATAAAAGGTACATGTGGAAGTTTGACACATGTGCTGGGCATGAAGCCCGTATAAGTAAGCTGCTGGTAAAGAAGCCCCCAGGTATAATGAGTGCGGATAGCACATCAAGTGTGTGCGAACAATACGCAAATAGGCCTCTAAAGGCTTTTATGATAAAGGTGAGAGAAAAGAGAGAAATAAAAGACGGCTGAAGTGTAAAAACATGGATGGAGGAAAGAAACGAACTCTTAGTCCGGCGCTAGGCGTAAAATCTTCGGAGGTGGGCCGCGTTCCATGGGTTCGGCTCGAGTCGGTTGTCCGATGCACTTCGTAGACGGTATGCTCCGCCGGTTAGGACTTGGTCGATGATGAAGGGACCCTCCCATTTGGGCTTGAGTTTGTCCTTTTTCTTGTCCGGCAGGCGTAGAACTAGTTCGCCAACGTTGTAAGTTTTAGCCCGTACTTCTCTGCTTTGATATCTTCGAGCCTGCTGCTGATAGAATGCGGAACGAGCCTTTGCCACATCGCGTTCTTCCTCCAATGCATCCAAGCTGTCCTGCCGATCCAGCTCGGCCTCTCTTTCTTCGTACATGCGCACTCGAGGTGAGTCATGAATGATGTCGCAGGGCAAAACTGCCTCTGCGCCGTATACCATGAAAAATGGTGTGAATCCGGTAGTACGGTTGGGCGTTGTCCGCAGCCCCCAGAGTACGGAGTCAAGCTCCTCTACCCAGTGCGTGTTATATTCCGTAAGGGACCGCACTATTCTGGGTTTAATGCCGCTCATTATTAGACCATTTGCTCGTTCCACTTGACCGTTGGTTTGAGGATGATAGGCTGAAGCGTAATCGAGCTTAATGCCCATATTTTTGCACCATAATTTAACCTCATCGGCCGTGAAGTTCGTGCCGTTATCGGTAATGATGTTATGGGGGACGCCATAACGGTGTACTACCCCTGATATGAAGTCTATCACTGGTCCAGACTCTGTCATTTTAACTGGCTTGGCCTCTATCCATTTGGTGAATTTGTCCACCATGACCAATAGGCACTTTTGCTTGTGGGTTCCCCCTTTAAGGGGTCCAACCATGTCAAGCCCCCAGACCGCGAACGGCCGGTGATGGGTATAGTTTTGAGGGCGGTGGGTGGCATATGGCTCGATTAGCAAAGAGTCGACAACCGACGCATCTTTGGACTAAGTCCCGAAAGATCCGACCGGGCCGCCGGCCAATAAAATCATCTACGGAATGCCTTGCCTACAAGGGCCCGAGCTGCGGCGTGGTGTCCGCCTAGTCCGCATGAATTTCAGCCGAAGGTTTCGCCCTTCCTCTTCGGAGATACATCTTTGAAGGACTCGGTTGTGCTTTTCTTATAGAGTTCTCCTCGTGGACCTTGTAGGCTTTAGATCGCCGAACTATGCAAAGAGGCCTCGCTTTTGGTCTTCGGAAGTTCCCGCCTAAGTAAGTAGTCTAGGAATGGCTCCGTCCACGGGGCGATTACTGCCATTATTTCCTGGGCTGAAGGTGTTATTTCATCGGCTGAGTCGCCGATTAAGTCAGATTGTTCTGTGTTGGGTGGTACGGCTGCTTCCGGGTTGTTATTTTCGGACTCCTCTTCCCATAGTACGGATGGCTTAAAGAGCCGTTCCAGGAAGATGTTTGACGGACAGCGTCGCGTTCGCCGCCAATGCGCTAATACGCTCGCTGCTTGGTTATTATCCCGGGCTACGTGGTGGAATTCGAGTCCTTCGAACCGAGATGACATTTTTAGGACAGCGTTATGATAGGCTGCCATTTTCGGATCCTTGGCGTCAAAGTCTCCATTTACTTGGGATATTGCAAGGTTTGAATCCCCGCGCACCTCTAGGCGTTGAATTCCCATGGAGATTGCCATCCGGAGGCCATGTAGGAGGGCCTCGTATTCGGCTGCATTGTTGGAGTCCGTGTACATTATCTAAAGTACATATTGGACTGTGTCCCCGGTTGGGGACGTCAATACGACGCCAGCCCCCAAGCCGGCCAACATTTTGGAGCCGTCGAAATGCATAATCCAATTGGAGTATGCGCCGTACTATTTAGGGAGTTCAGCTTCAGTCCATTCAGCGACAAAGTCAGCCAAGACTTGCGACTTTATAGCTCGCCGAGGTTTGTAAGTTATATCGAATGGTAAGAGCTCAATGGCCCATTTTGCAATCCTCGCACGCCGCGTCATGTTGTTTGTAATGTCGTTGAGGGCACCGGAGGCCATCCGTTATCGAACACTCTTGAAAGTAGTGTCAAGCTTCCGGATGCTATGAACACCGCGTGACGCTATCTTTTGATAGTGCGGTAACGGACTTGCAGGGGTTAAGACGGTGGATACATAGTACATCTGGTTTTGAAGAGGGAATTTATGCCCTTCGCTTCTCGCTCGACGACGAGTACCGCGCTTACAACTTGATCTGTTGCTGCGATGTATAACAACATTGGTTCGCCTGGAGTTAGGCGCAACCAGACCGGATTTGTTGCTAATATGGCTTTTATTTCTTCGAGTCCGCGGTGGCAGCATCCGCCCACTGGTGTTGGTCATACCGAGGAGGCGATAGAGGGCAATGCCTTTTCTCCCAAACGGAGATAAAGCGGCTTAGAGCCGCCACGCATCCAAATCAATTTTGTATTTGTTTGAGGTCTTTTAGAATATCCAGCTGTGTGAGCTCGGATTTTGGCTGGGTTTGCTTCAATTCCTCTACCAATACAATGAAGCCTGTGAGCTTTCCGGTGGTATGCCGAAAACGCATTTTCCGGATTCATTTTAATGTCATATGCTCGGAGGTTGTCGAATGTGAGCCTCAAATCGCCTACTAGAGTCTCTACGCAGTTTGGTTTTGACGACCACGCCGTCACGTATGCCTCTACTGTTTTGCCGATTTGGGTAGCCAGACATGTCTGAATCATGCGTTGATATGTTGCGCCGGCGTTTTTGAGTCTGAAAGGCATTGTGTTGAAGCAGAATGGTCCATATGGAGTAATGAATGCCGTTGCGGCTTGGTCCGCCTCCGCCTTCTTGATTTGATGGTAACCGGAGTATGCGTCAAGGAAGCACAATGAATCGTGCTCTGCAGTAGCATCGATTATTTGGTCGATGCGGGGAAGGGGGAAGGGATCCTTTGGGATGCTTTCGAGAATGAAGGCCAGAGTCATCACACTGGGGCACAAATCATGGCTAGATTGCTAGATGATCCCCTAAGACACCTAGGGTCATAATAATAATTCCAACATATATGTCGAGGCAATAGAATACCTCAACTCAACAATTAGTGTGATTAACTTTGGCCCAAAGGAACATCAAAACCGGAAGGAAATGATTTGCAAGTGCATCGATTGTTTAGAAACCCGATGACTCGGACAACATAACGTTGTAAATGCTCAAAAGATTGGAGACATGCTACAAAAATGGTGGCATAGCCACTCCAAGCACAATATCAAGGTTTGAGATCAGCGATTATGAACATACGGAAGTAGTAAACTGACCGAGATTTGAAACTAACAATTCTATAAGTCTATGGTTTAGTAACACGTCATCTCGATAGATAGATGAGAAGGCCTAGTTCTTAATCCCGAGAAGAGAAGAGGTTGACTCGGATCGAAGGCCATGAGGTATAAGGAGTAAAAAGAGCCTTACGTTCCATCCCACAATCAATTCCTTACATATAACTAAAGCATTTCTAGACTCAACTTCACCGGTTTGGCTTGGTAATCCTACATGCAACAAAGCTCGATACTAAAGCTGTCAGACCCGACTCAATGTCACATCGATCTAGCCTGTAACACCTCATATCACTTTGCGGCCTCACGCACGGTATTCCCACGGTGTCGCCTTACCTTTGGCGGGACCGTTTATGCCTTTTGGCACACGATATGATAGTGTCGCTAGCATCCATATGATAAGGAGCCCGGCTGACATGGCTAGTCGTAAACCCAAAGTGGCACAAACCTACGAGGACAGGCATCCATGACCAAAGATCGAACGTGTCGGTCATCACGAGTAAGTTCCGGCTGTAGCACCGGGCTAGCAGACTCGATAAACCGGGCAGTAGCGGGCTAACAGGACTCCGGTACTCAACGCGTGACATTTCCCCGAAGGGACAGACACAGGAACGAAGAAGGACACATGCCGGCCAGCCTAAGTGTTCCGGAGCAGTAGCAAGCTACCATGGCTCGGTGGAAACACTAGGAGACATTTCCCGGTAAGAGAGGCTACTAAAGATAAACAACTAGATAGTCAGATCCCACACATACCAAGCATTTCAATAACATACACACAATATGCTCGATATGTGCAAATACAACATGGCATCACAACATGACTCTACGACTCAAGTATTTATTCATTAGGCTCCGAGGAGCGAGATATTACAAACATAGGTCTCATGACCCAACATTCAGAGCATACAAGTCAAAGCACAAGCGGAAGCTTATCATGTCTGAGTACAGACATCTACAAATGAGAAAGGCTTAGCAGCCTGACTATCTACCAGATCCTGCCGAGGGCACAAGATCGTAGCTGAGGTAACAAGCTAAACGTCGAAGTCCACACGGAACTACTAGCGAGACCGAGGTCTCTCTGCAAAAACATAAAATAGGCAACGTGAGTACAAATGTACCCAAAGAAGACTTACATCGTAACTAGCTACATATGCATCATTATCAATAAAGGGGATGGTGGAGTTTAACAGCAGCAAGCCAGCTTTGACTCGGTGGCTATCCTAGACTATGACTGCAATGTAACTCTTTTGAGGTGGCGCACACGAGTCCACATATTCACCATATCAATACACCACTATGGATCCGTTCCGTCTCCCTACGAGAACGCCATCCATAGCACACACGCTTATCTTGCGCATTTTAGGGTATCCACTTTCACTTGTCTATGAACTGTTATAGGCAACCCAGAAGTCCTTTTCCGCGGACACGGCTATTCGAATAGATGATGTTAACCCTGCAGGGGTGTACTTCTTCACACACGCTCTCACCACTTACCGCCGTTTACACGACATGTACTCGGCAACCTTCAAGCGGAAGCCCAACGTGGGTGTCGGCCACGACCTACCTAAACACTCAAGTCCCTAGTCCAGGTTTATCGCCTATTCGGGTTCCACCCATGAGGAGATCCGGCCGAAGTTTAGCTCACAGCCCCAAACGATGTGTACAGGGTTCCGTGACACCAAACGGGCGCCCGGTTTACCCGGCCACGTGCCTACCGCATCGGCGAACGGTGGGCTCGGGAACGAGCTGCGGCGGCTGTGGCCACGGCTACGCCGTGGCCGGCGGCGAGATGCTTCGGTCATGGTTGGGGATCGGGGCTAGAGCTCGCGAAGGACGACGAGGGAAGGGGGAATCGGGTCAAAGGCTCACCGCGGAGCTGCAGGGATGGTTAGTGGGCTCGGGGGCGCGCCGGAGTGGTCGAATCGACGGAGAAGGGCGCCGGAGCCAAAGCTTGAAGACGATGACGATGGCGGCTGCTCGGGGCCCTTCTGGGCGCGTGAGACGACGAGGAGGACGAGGGCGGAACGGCGGAGCTCGTGGACAGCTCGAGGCGAGGAGAGCGGTGGCAGCGGTGGTCGAACGGCGGCGGCGGTGGCGTTCGGTGGCACTCTGGGAAGGAGCTAGAGAGCGAGGGAAAGAAGAGAGTGAGGGGAGAGGCGGAGGGCTGCGGGCGTCTCGACGCGGATCGAGGCGAAGGCGGCCGCCGGCGTGAAGCAGGAGGTGGCCGCCGTCGGCGTCGTCGCCCAAGACGCAATGCTTCAGGCGAGGGAGGAAGATGATCGGCAGCTGGGCTGCACAATGACAGGCAGCAGAGGCTGGGCGGTCGGATGGGCTGCTGTAGGTGGCAGGTAGGCGCTGTAATCTCTCTCTCTCTCTCTCTATTAGTTTCATTTTCTATTTGTTCTGTTTTGTTTTGGTTTAGTAAAATACTAAACTATTTTATAAAATCCTGAAAATTATTATGTGGCTAGAACTAAAATATACCAAACCACATAAAATGTTCCAGAATTATTTGACATATATTAATTATATATAAAATATATATCCAATGCAAATAGTTATTGAATTAATTCAAATGGCCAAAATAAATGTTTCTGAGACACCAAAAATATTGGTTTGGATTTTACCTCTTGCCAATATTTCCAGAGGATAACAGGAACATTTTCTTGGACTTATTTGAAGCGATTTTATCTTGATCATTTTTAAAAGGAATCTGAGGCTTTGAAAATTCCCCAATTCAAATTTCATTTGAATTTAAACATGATGCAACATCCAAGCTAGTACAAGGCCAAGGTAAAGCTAGGGATGTGACAGGTCCGTTGGATGGACCTGGAATTTGACTATTTCATTCGCTAGTTTAAAGGAGGTGGACTTGGATCTCTTATCGAGTATCACATCGTCCCTATTCACCGAGAGCGCTTGTGCGATGAGTTCCTCCGCCGCTAGGGCTTCGGATAGTGCCTCCAGGGCTAATGCGGCTGTCTTGTTTTTGGCGCGGAGTGCTATGTCCGGATCACTAACAAGAGTGATTATTCCGCTGGGCCCAGGCATCTTAAGCTTCATGTACCCGTAATGGGGTATGGCTTGAAAAATTGTGAATGCCTCTCGTCCTAATATAGCATGATATCCGCTGCTGAACGGGCCACTTGGAACGTGACTTCCTCGGACTGTAATTGTCCGTGAATAACACCACATCAAGTGTGATTTTTCTGTGTAGCGTGCTTCCGGTTAGGATTATTCCTCTAAAGGTTGTGCTGCTTTGCTCAATGCGGCTCGATCTATTTCCATTTTTGAAGAGTTTCCTCGTAGATGAGGTTTAATCCGCTGCCGCCATCCATGAGTACCTTTGTAAGACGAAAGTCGCCCACTATTGGACCGAGGACCAATGCGGCTAGTGCTCGGGCTGTTCGAATTTAGGTTAAATGTTGGCATTGAAGGTGATGGCCGTGTCGCCCATGGGTTTGTTGTTGCTACTTGGTAGACTTGGCGAGGCTGCGGATTGTTTGTTTCCGGATATTATTTGATGCAAAAGTCTCGAAGACTGTTGACACCGTACTGGTACTGTTGGCGTGGTTCTCCGGGGCTAGAAGCTCTTCGCCACTTTTGGCCACCTGCTCGAAGGCTATGTGTTGGAGTGGCGCCTTCTGTACTGTGAATTTTACAGGGTCCGCTGAGCCATCCCTCCAGTACGGTTCCGTGCCCTTTATGGGGTTTTTGCTTTTTGGTTTTTGTACCTGGTGCCTGAGTGTGATGCACCCTTTTGTTACGGACTAGGGCTGTATTCGGAGCCGGATTGTCCCAAAACTTAGTTTCGGTTTTCCGGAAACTCTCCAACGCACGGTACTTTCGTACTATGGACGCCAGGTCGGCGAAGCGTGTAATTTCGCGGCGACTGACGGCGTTCAAGATTCCCTCGTCCGTGCAATTATTGCAGAAAATTGAGATTGCGTTTTCCTCTCGGCAGTCCTTTACCCTGTCCATAACCAGGAGGAATCTGGCCCAGTAATGATGTACTGTTTCAGCGGGCTCTTGCCGGATTTGAGATAGATCTCATATGTCTAGGTGGGTGGGTGGAATTGAGTCCGGAACCCTGCCCATCTCGAGGCTCAAGGGCCGAGAAGTTTCCGAATTTGGAAGCTTGGATTGCTGGACGTTGTCCAACGAGTCCGGTCCGATGCCTGACTTTAGGTTCAGTGCTTGATCGAAGTCCGTCCCTCCGCGGGAATCCGGCATGGAGGGTTCGGAAGCCCGGACATGACTAGTTTTCACTACAGGAGAAGAGTCGCCGCGTTGTTCCTCTACCACCGCAACGTGGTGGGTAACCTGGGGAGAGTTAATCTCTCTCAGATTGGTTTTAAGCCCAATCTGATTGTAGTCTGTAGTGACTCCCAGGGCGGCGATGCGATCCAAGAGCTCGTTTACGGACGAGAGCTCTATTGGATCCAGCTGCTCCGCGAATTCCAAGTTGGCGTGAAGATTGCTTTTGATGACCCGAGAGGTCATCGTCAAAGCGGTGGCTGAACATGTGGTCATGAGAAAACCACCCAGCCGAATAGTTTGGCCGGCGGCCAAGGCTCCTTTGGCGAAGATATCGTCTTTAAAGACGAGAAGAGGCATCCTTCCTATCGGTGACAGCACAGAGGAACTCTCAATGAAAGCACCAATGTCGGTGTCAAAACAGGCGGATCTTGGGTAGGGGGTCCCGAACTGTGCATCTAGGGGATGGTAACAGGAGACAAGGGACACGATGTTTTTACCCAGGTTCGGGCCCTCTCGATGGAGGTAAAACCCTACTCCTGCTTGATTAATATTGATGATATGGGTAGTACAAGAGTGGATCTACCACGAGATCAAGGAAGCTAAACCCTAGAAGCTAGCCTATGGTATGATTGTTGTAATGGTTGTCCGTCCTACGGACTAAAACCCTCCGGTTTATATAGACACTTTGGAGAGGGCTAGGGTTACAGAGTCGGTTACAATGGTAGGAGATCTACATATCCAGATCGCCAACCTTGCCTTCCACGCCAAGGAAAGTCCCATCCGGACACGGACGAAGTCTTCAATCTTGTATCTTCATAGTCTTGGAGTCCGGCCGATGATGATAGTCCGCTATCCGGACACCCCTAGTCCAGACTCCCTCGAATGTTTGGATCATGCGGCGCGCGCCCACCGCCTGAAGATGTGAAGAAGGAGGAGTGAACTGCTGCACTAATATTCAGTTTCGTCAGTCCTGAACTTTCCTAAGTTCAGTAAGTTCCTAGGTTCAGTTTCATCAGGCACTATCTACTACTAGATCATCTTTATGTCAGGCACTATCTACTAGTAGTTGCTATCTATGTCAGACTATCTATATATGTTACTTCCTACTTGCTACATATGTTAAGTTATTTGTCAGACTATCTAAGCTAATTGCTATATATGTTACTTGCTACTTCCAACTATGTCACTCACATGGAGTTATCCACACATGATATTTGCAGAGTAAAAAAACCTCATCATAGATAAAACATTCTTACTTACTTAACTTAGCATGAGTACTTAGCATAGTAGGTCTTAACATAATAGTCATTACATCATAGATAAAACCAAATAGTTCTTAAACCATAGCAATACCTCCCTTCCTCATACCATTCTGAAAGCACATGAAACTTTCCCAAAATATACACCTAACATGCATGACATTCCAAGGCCAGATATATATATAGGCCTACTACTTACTTAACCCACAAACCAACCACTTCACTCATTCATAATTGCCTTGATCCTCTCCGACTTATCTTTTTTTGGCATGCCCAAAGATTGAGCGGATCAGCAATCAGATACTCCAGCTTCTTCTTCTCTTGCTTAAGTAGGTCCCTGTCCCCCTCCACTTCCTTCATGGCCTTCCTCGTGTTCTTAATGATCTCTGCTTGGCTTTGAAGAATGCACCTTTGCTCCTTGGCAAGATTCAGCTTTTCCATACTTAACTCAATCTTTGCCTGATCCTCAAGTTGTTTCTTCTTCTCATTTAGTTCATTGATTGCCTGACTGGTATAGTCCATGTCATGAGACATCTTGCCATCTTGATAGTCAAATAGCTTGGATACATCTTCCACCAACCGGTTGTAGTTGTTTGACAGAAATCAATTTCTTACGTAGCTTGGCCACCTCTTTCTCATGGGCTTGTTTGTCATTCACCCTCCCTAAGTTCTCGCTCATGATACATGTCCCAAATCCTGGTTAGGCACCTTTGTAGAATCTACGCCAAGGACCATCAACCCACTCCACAACCCCACAGTTCACACCTACATCCTATGAAGCAATTATTTATAATTAAGCACTGACGTAGCATCGAGATAAATTCAGTTAACAGCTACATTTAGCAAGAGATATAAATTCATTTAACTCGTTCTTTTGATTAACACCTACTCGTTCTTTTTGATTAACGACTATATTCTCGTGTTCACAGATACTAAAGATATCGCTTGTAGGTGTTCTCGTGTTCATCATGTATTCAATTGATTAACTAAAGATTTACTTTCATATATAGCTTCCATATTTATGGCACTTTCAACTTTCGTTCTAAACTATATCACACATCTCGCACATCACACATCTCGCACCACATGTTGCACAACACATCTCACATCTACAAAGACAAAACACATCACACATCTCCACCAGCCAAAACAAGTTAGCGTTCAAGATTTAATACCTGCTGCATAGGACAACCCAGAAACGCCCCTACCAAAGCACCTTCAAAAGCCACCATCTTCTTGACCTCGATGATGCATCATGCACGTCGGCTCAGATTCGATGTAAGAACCACGTAAAGATGGTTCCACCACACCGTCGGGGTTCCTGCAAAAGAAACTTGAATCAAACCAAAAGCAACTTGGAATCTCCAATTTGGATGAACTAACCCTAACCCTAACTCTGTTCCACCATTATGCACTTACAAATAGTCACGATCCAATGAAACCATGTTGATGTCCTCGTCCGAGCTGTCCTCGTCATACCGGGATGGCATCCTCAACTTCTACCGACAAAGAATGGCCGCGGCGGCGACGGCGATAAGTGACCTAGCTCGAGCACCGTGGAGAGGGAGAGGATGAGGACGAGTGAGAGCGAGCGAGAGAGGAGGAAGAGAATGAGCGAGTGGTGAGCTCGCTCACTTATCGCCCACCGACAGCGCCGTTCGACAATGGACGGGCCGTTAACGCCGTCAACAGCGGCGGGCGACCGCTCGACAACGTGGCGCTGATTCAAGGGCCCAACCGGTCGATTCGGGTTAAGCAGCGGCGAGCGATTTCACGAGTTGGTAGTTTTCTGCCACGGTTTAGTACAAATTTGGTAGTTTTTTGCAAAAAAACGTAAAATGGTAGTTTTTCGTCACGTTTCCGTCAATTGTGGTAGTTTTTGGTTAAATACTCTCACCATCTCGTTGTGCCGCATGCTGCGACCATGTGCAGCAACGGTGAAGGCTTCATGCCTTCGTGTGTGTGCACTGAATGACATGTGCAGCCTGCGGCGCCACAAGTGGCCGGTGGCTGACCCAGCCGATGATGGCATCGCATGGCATCCTCGCCGCTGTCACATGTGGTGACGGGTGGCGAAAATAAAAGTGAGATATGCTGCTATTGACTCATGCTGGATGCCCATGCAGTCCTCCCTGAGTCCCGCTGGCTGCACCTTACTCAGGCCCGTCCACAAGGCTGTGCGAGCGGTGCGATCGCACAGGGCCCCCGAAATCGTAGGGGCCCCGATCGAAGGAAAAACGATGTAACGGCCGCGGTTCATGCGCTGGTTTGCTGCCTTTTTCGGATGGCTCGCTCGATCCGATTTAATCGGAAGGGAGAAGCGGAACGTACGGTGCGCTAATACCCAGCCAACAGGCCCTCCGTTGGCCTAGTAATGATTTATCCACTCCCCTTTCGGCCTGTTTGAAAAAGAGCAAGTAGAAAAATAAGGCAGGCTAGTTACGCTAATGGGCCTAATCGTTCTCTTTCTGGTTCGTTTGATGTCTTCCTGCCGTATCGAATGCAATGCCTAATATTACAGAAGTGCTACACGATTCGGCATGCGCTTAATTTCAATCAGAATTAATAAGAATATCACACTAGCCATAAGCTAATTTCTTATTCTAGTACTAATTCTTTGTTGTGTGTTCATTCTATGAAAGACCTAATGGATTTTTGTTTTGCGAGAATAGAGTCAATGGATTTAAAGATTTCGCTTTAAGAAATACTCCTTACGTCTGGAATTATTTGTCGCGAAAATAAATGTATCTAGACGTATTTTAATTCTAGATACATTTATTTTTATCTATTTTTACAACAAGTAATTCGGGACGGTGGGAGTACTAGACAGATGATGCTTTTAGGTAGAACATGCACTCAGTTTACTATTTGATTACAATTCACAAAAGAGAAGTTTATTGTTTCAATACTATGTTTACTCTTAGCATTACTATATAATATATATTTCAACTATTGGATATAACACACATTTGAAGCTATATATTAAGTGAAACTATGTCTAATTATATTTTGCAATACATTTTTTTTCTAAATTTAGGGCCTCATTTCGCATTTCGCACCGGGGCCCCGAATTCCTGGAGACGGCCCTGACCTTACTAGTACTGCATAAACGTTGTGTCATTTTTAGAAAATCTCTGAGGCCTTGTTCGGTTACACCTCTTCTCAAGAGGATTGACGGGTTGCATCACGTCGCTAATAAAAGTTGGGTCGTTTGCCTTTCCTAGTCGTTCACGAGCCAGGATCCCAGAAGGAACCATTTACGAGACACATTTGATTCCCATCTGAGTCGCTGACAGAGGTTCAGTTCATCAATTGGGTGCGAAACACAACATGTGCCGTTTGAGTTGCACGACGAGAAAAATGGAAGCTGACAGAGAACATCAACACCGAACCTGTTCAAACCTTGCTAACAATATTTAATTAAGCCACCCAGCATGAGAATCGCAAAGCATGATGCGCACCATGCCCCTATTTTCCCAATAAATTTGCCCCTCTTCCGTCTCCGCTGGGTGCAACACCACCAACTTTCTACAAAACTAACAACACCATTCACCAATATTTCACCTCCACTTCAACAATGGTCGCCAGCCTCTTCGGCTCACTTCCACCCAGATTGCTTTTCAAGTTTTTGACCCGACACACCCACCATTTTGCCAGTGGCAACGTCTTTGAAGCTCTTTTTTATTAACAAGTCGGCGCAACGAGGCTCATCCGGGGACGTTGAAGTGGAAGAGCCAGGATATGACGAAGGCAAACACCATGCAGGCCAGGAGGAAGTTAAGGAACCGGTGGCCTTGCCAGAACCTCCGCGTCTCGTTTGCCGGCGCTTGGGTAGCTGCCGAGTTGCCTGATTCGTTCCACTGCTCCATGAACTCCGCATCGCCGAAACCAACCACGTTGCATGCTGTCGAGCCGCAGATTTCGCAGATCCTAAGACAAGGAAAGACAGGGACATGTTTCAATACATTTACCCACATTCAAATAACACGAAACGAGGTTATGCTTATATCTCAAGAGTAAAATGATGAAATGCAATTTTGCTAATGTCCCTTCAGAGGGTAACGCACAGACAATAGCAATATTGCACTGAACCACCGGACAGTACAGTAGGCAGTGGAAAGGCCTAAGCCAGTTACATCTGAATTCAGATCGAAGGGAAATATCAACTCAATAGATGACACTAATACTATGTTTGTGATTTGGTCAGGGGGCTGTAGTAACTTCCAATTTTTTTTCTTGACTCTTAAACTAAATATGGTACCATGCATAAGAACATGGTCTCACTTCAATAGTGTCTTCGCTTCTATGCAAAAACAACACAAATATCAAGGTAAAAGATCTTCCGCATTTAACAACTTCAACCAAAAATTAGCCGATGTAATAAGATCACAAGAGAGAGAAGGTTTTTTCAGTAAAAGACGGCATGGCCCTCACTAGAATAGCTTCATTAAGACAATGATGTATGCAGACATATCCATTCCGATTCTTTGCATTTAAATTTTAAAGAGGCTCTTGTTGCTATCTTTTCGATGAAGCTTGCACTCCGAAAGGCATATTTAAGTAATTGCTTAGAGATAATATCACGTTCCGAAGTTATTGTACGCAGATTAGAATATGTAGCCCCATTCTTTTTACAGCTGTTGTATCGCCTTCATCTTCTTCTCACTTCGTTTTTACTAACATTGTCAAATAGAATTCCTGCACTAATTTATTAGCATCGTTGTAAGGATAATGGGCGAAATCTTGCTCTCAGAAAACAGTGTGGACCATGCTTAATTCTGAAAACTTGAACGAGGCAGCTGCTAGATAATTATTTCTGCTAAACATGTACTGCTAATAACTTTTGCGCACTTCTCAAATTTCTGACATGAACTTAAAGAAAAACCTTCATGTGGGAAAATCTCAACGGAACCCTCCTTTTGCCCCCAACAAGAAGATGGTGGCCATTTTGGCTTAGGGTATGTTTAGACTGTGTAACCAAAATTTACCTTACCAATATGCTGGCTATGACCAAAAAATTGGTCTTTATGGTATTGTTACCAACTTTTTCACATGCCACTTCTGCTTTATTTTTTCCGACAATGTCAACTCATGGATAAGCAAAACCTTGACCAATATTTTGGCTAGCAAAACTTTTGGTAGTGCAATCTTGGGCAAAAGCCAAACACACCCATAGAGCAGTGAGTTGCAGTGAGTTGTGATTGTAGGCCAATTCCCATGAAGTATACCTAGTGGAAGGTGACACAATAGCAGCCCCTCTAGAATCTAACCACCACAAAGGCATTTCCACAAAAATCAAACAGAAAGGTGAACACTTCCACTTACGGATATCAAGAGAATAACACAAGAATCTGCAAGAAAAGGCGGCCGGAAGAAGGAATCTGACTTTACCCATCATACCGGGATTCTAAGCCTTTTACTATAGCCTACTGTTCGATCATACTCAACTTTTACAATGTCTCCTCTCACCTCCTTGTAACCTTTATCATCACCTACTTAAATAATGTTAAGGATTCGTCAATCGTGTTCCTGCTAAAGATTCCTCAATCGTGTTCAAGCATCCAGATGTTATCTTTTGTAGGCATCTATCCTGATAAACAAAACCATGACAGGTTTGCAGTTTTACCGAACTCGCCGTGGAAAACATTTTTATTTGAGTTGTTGTGCATGAACACTGACAGCTTATGGCACTCTTTTATCCAGGTAAGAAAAATGGAAGTGGGGGAGCAGATGGATGGGCTTACTTGTTGCCCCTGATCTTGAACCAGGTCTCAGCGCACTGCTTGTGGGCGCAGGAGAGGTCGTCCTTGCAGGAGCAGCCGAGCACGATGCCGGCGCCGGACTCGGCGGCGGCGCTCTCGAGGCCGAGGTGGCAGATGCGGCAGTTCATCTCGTCCTTTTCGGGGCTGGCCTTGGTGATCTCGGCCGCCGGCCCGGCCTCCAGGTCGACGTCGTCCAGCGAGCACTCCGACACGCACGACTTCCTGTCGCGCCCGGCCGCTGCCTCGCCTTCCTTGTCCCCGTCCCCTGCGCCGGCGCCGGAGCGGACGGACGCGGACGTCGAGGCGCGGTCCTCGAGGGCAGCGGAGTTCTGGCGCGAGTGCCATGACCGGTCCTCGGCGTCCGAGAAGCGCTGGCTCCCCTCCCCCTCCTCCTCCTCCCCGGAGTTCTCCCCACCCAGCCGCCTTCCACCGCCGCCGGTGGCGGCAGCAGCGACGAGGCCTCGCTCCAAGTCAGGCTCGGCGGCGGCGGCGACCGCCGACAGCTCGCCGTCGTTCGCCATTGCGCCCCCACGGAAAAAAGACCACTTTCTCCAAGTAGAAACCTACAAACAATCCACGGAGAAAAGGAGACGAGATCAGTCCAATTGCTCGCACGCCACCAAATCCAGACAAGAAGAGCACAGATAGGGGCAGGAGCAAACAAGGAACGCCGAAAGCGCGCACTAATTACCACTCTCGCAGACCGCAGACCACTCCAAAGCAGGTCCAAGGACACCCCGGCCAGAACACAATGCGGCCGATCACGGGAAGCGGCGAGAGACCCGGGAAGAATCCAAGGTTGGTAGAGCCTAAAGAGATTGGAAATATGCTCCTACCGACGACGCGTGAGGTGGGTGGGAGTGCCGGGATTTTTAAGTGGACTCCTGATCCATACCCGCAGGCCGCAGAAGGGGGGTGGACGCGATGGAGTGAGCAGTCCCAATGCCGAGAGAGAGTTCCGGCGGAGGAGGGATGGAAGGGGGGGAAGAAAAAAGACTTGCTGCGCGCTTGTCGGGTTGGGGGAGAGACGGAGAAGAGACGAGACGACGGACGGGGTTGGAACGGTGTCTGCGTCTGCGTCACGACGGGTCGTGCTCAGTCTCTCCGAGTAGTAAATGGGGAGACGCCGCGTCATGTCCCGTGCGATTCCGTGGAATGTTTGGTTCTGGCGTCGAAAAGCAGAGCCCGCAGATGTAAAAAAGAAAGAAAGAAAAAAAGCAGAGCCCGCAGATGTAAAAAAGAAAGAAAGAAAAAAAAGCAGAGCCCACAGTGATTTGTGTCAAATTCAAACGCAGACGTTTGATTAGCAATAAATTGTTTATTTTTTTTGCGGGAAAGCAATAAATTGTTTATAGTAAAACAAAATGATGCTCAGTACAGAAATTGCATATTTTGCTTAATCTATAAGTCAGATCGTTAGCTTAATAAATGTGTGGTACTACTACGTTTTTGAAACTGTTTTCTCGGTGCAAATTGCACAACCAAACTTCACTTTGTACTTATTAAATTGCCAAAACTATGTAGTAGACCACACCTCCGAATGTTCCAAAGCAGTTTTGGCTATTCCGAAGTGGTTTTATGGAGCGATGAGCATAAAAGGAGGATGTTTGAATGCGCGAGAGATGGTGGTCTATGACAACCATAATATTTGTCTAGCTGCCTCCTCCTTCAAGAAAGAAAGTTAGAGTTCGTGCATCGGCGCCGGCGCCGACGCAGGTCCGCCTCTTCTCCGGTGGCCCTAGGGTCACGGAGGCGCGGTGGATCCTGGCAAAGACCGGCGGGAGGGCTCCGTTTTTAGTCTGTTTTACAATCTTGCTAGGGTTTGTGTCCTGCTCAGGAAGGTGAGACGGCGGTGGCTTCTTGAAGATGAAATAAAGGTCTCCCCGCCTAACCCCCGTTCCGGCGGTGCGTCTAGCATCGTTGGTGGGCGTGTGGAGGTGTGTCTCCGGCAGATCTATTTTTGATGGATTTGCTCGGATCTCGTCGTTGTTCGTTTATGTTCGTGTGTCTTTGGTTTGGATCCTTCCGATCTACGTTATTTTTCATCGGCGACAGTTGCTATTCTGGGGTGTTGGTCCTATGGGGCCTTAGCACGACGACTTCCCGCCTGTCTACTACAACAAGTTGTGCCTGACTCCGACGATGAAGGGGCGATGACGGCGGCGCATCTTCGGCTCGCTTCAGTGCTTGTAGTCGTCGCTGGATGGTCTACGAATCTGGATGTAAATTTTTATTTCTGGTGTTCGATGTACTGCCATGATTGAAGATGAATAGATTGGAAGCTTTCCCGCAAAAATAAGGGAGATGGCGGTCTACGTATCAACATTGAGAATGTTTTTCTTGAAAATATGAAGTGCAGGGAATATGATGGTATATATATTTTCTTGAAAGAAACTTTGGAGAAGGACACCACAATCCAAATAAGAAACTCGAGTTGGCATCCATGAAGAGCTCGATGCATATTTTGTCTTCGGGAGAGGCGTCTAGAGGGAGATATGTGGTGGTTGGGTTATAAATACATCTATACTTACTAAGGTCCTTTTTTATTCCCATGATTCCCAAAACACGGGAATAGAAAACTTAAAGGGTTGGAGTGGCATGTCGGCTTGAATCTCATAGATTAACATAGAGTGTTTGATGTCATAGAAAAAAAAAAGTAAA
Source organism: Aegilops speltoides (assembly GCA_021437245.1). NCBI lineage: Eukaryota > Viridiplantae > Streptophyta > Magnoliopsida > Poales > Poaceae > Aegilops > Aegilops speltoides. The sequence goes on from CM038143.1 coordinate 442,347,218, forward strand.
AAAGATATTGGAGTGGATGCTAGATTTTCAATGAAATGTACTTCCTCCGTCCCAAAATAAGCGTCTCAAACTTAGACTTGAGACGCTTATTTTAAAACGGAGGGAGTAGTACACATAATTCCGTAGGAAAAATTCTTATAGGATTCAATCATATGAATCAAACGGCCAATATAGAAAAAATTCTTAAGGATTCTAACCCTCCAAAATCCTATGAAACTCCTTTGAATCAAAGAAGCCTGATGTCTACTACGCAACCTTCTTGTAGACTCGTCTTGGCCTTCAAGCGGAGAGTTTTGTAGGACATTAGCAAATTTCCCTCCAGTGGATGACCTAAGGTCTATCAATCCGTGGGAGGCGTAGGGTGAAGATGGTCTCTCTCAAACAACCCTGCAACCAAATAACAAAGAGACTCTTGTGTCTCCAACACATCCAATATAATGTTAAATTGTATAGGTGCACTAGTTCGTCGAAGAGATGGTGATACAAATGTAATATGGATGGTAGATATAGGTTTTGTAATCTGAAAATATAAAAACAGCAAGATAGCAAGTGACCAAAGTGAGCGAAAACGGTATTGCAATGCTTGAAAACAAGACCTAGGGTTTATACTTTCACTAGTGCAAGTTCTCTTAACAATGATAACATAATTAGTTCGTATAACAATCCCTCAACATGCAGCGAAGAATCACTCCAAAGTTACTATCGCGGAGAACGTAAGATGAAATTGCTTGTAGGGTATGAAACCACCTCAAAGTTATTCCTTCCGATCAATCCATTGGATATTCCTATAAGTGTCACAAACAGCCCTAGAGTTCGTAGTAAAATAACACCATATGACACACGTCAATCAACCCTAGTGTCACCTAAATACTCCAATGTCACCACAAGTATCTGTGGGTCAATTATATGATATGCATCAAACAACTTCACATTCATAATTTTCAATCCAACACAAAGAACTTCAAGAGCATCCCGAGATTTCTAGCGGAGAAAGGAATATGAAAACATGCATCAACCCCTATGCATTGATTACCTCAATATCATCACGGAAATCCGCAAGTTGATAACCAAAACATACATCAAGTGGATCAACAGAACATCTCATTGTCACCACGGATATCCCATCGCATGACATATATCAACTACTCTCACATCCAAAGATTCAATCCGACATAATAAAACCTCAAAGGAAAAGACTCAATTCATCATAAGGTAGAGAGGGAGAAACACCATATGATCCAACTATAGTAGCAAAGCTCGCGGCACATCAAGATCGTGCCAAATCAAGAACACGAGAGAAAGAGAGAGCAAACACATAGCTGCTGGTACATACCCTAAGCCCGAGGGTGAACTACTCCCTCCTCGTCATGGAGTGCGCTGGGGTGATGAAGATGGCCACCGGTGATGGTTCCCCTCTCCGACAGGGTGCTGGAACGGGCTCCCGATTGGTTTTTCGTGGCTACAGAGGCTTGCGGTGGCGGAACTCCCGATCTAGGTTTATTTCTGGGGGTTTCTATATTTATAGAAATATTTGGCGTCGAGAACAAGTCAGGGGGATTCCATGAGGAGCCCACAAGACCGGAGGGCGCACCCTCCACCTTTGTGGATAACTCGGGACTCTTCTAGCCCAACTCTTTTGCTTTGGGGGCTTCTTCTGGTTCATAAAAAATCATCGTAAATTTTCAGCTCATTTAGACTTCGTTTGGTATTTCTTTTCTGGAAAACTAAAAAACAAGAAAAAAACAGAAACTGGCACTGGGCTCTAGGTTAATAGATTAGTCCCAAAAGTCATATAAAATAGCATATAAAACATCCAAGATAGATAATATAATAACATGAAACAATCAAAAATTATAAATACATTGGAGACGTGTCAGAGCCCAAAGTTTGCATAAATTATCCCAAGTTCGCATAAATTACCCCTCGATGCCGCCAATAAGTAAAAAATGTTTCTTTTTTTTTTCAAATCCACTTGGCCGGCTAACTCATGTAGGCCCAAATCACCGTTTCAACAAATATTGAAGTCGTTCCTGACGGATATAGCATGCATCCATCTACCCGAGATCTTGGGTTTGAAATCCCAACTACACCATTTTTCAAAAAAAAATGTTTTTCTTTCTAGACCGCTCGGCCGGCTAGTCGTGTAAACTCGAACCCCATTTTCAGCCAAAACTTAAGTCTTTAGTAATGACTAGCACATGCAACCATTTAGCCAGAAATCCTTGGTTCGAATTTCAGCTCAACCCCTTTTTCTCATTTTTTATCTGATTTATTTAATTAGCGATGGATAACAGATGGGTTGTATTGAGTGCAATTCGGCACAAGTAGCCAATGTTGATCCTTTCATTTTTTTTAACTTTTTTCAGATTCAAATGAACCTATAAAATAATTTATATCTTCTAATTTATATTCCCAAACTAATCATGTCATATTTGAAACTTATCAAAAAATAGCGTAGCATTACCGTTGTGCTACTATTCTAAAAAAGGGTGTTGTGTTTGAAGTAGAGGACGTGAACCTATGTGGATCTTGGACCATGTTTATCGGGCAATGGGTGTGTATTTTTTTTCTCCCGTTGTAATGCATGGGTGTATTTTTGCTATAATAGTTACGTATGTATACATATGTGGATGTGTGTTAGATGTGTTCTTTTTCCAGCATATTTGTAGTAGTTTTGGCTATGACGTCTTTTTTACGAAGATGATCCAGATCTATATCAAAGTTCTTCGCAAGTACAAACCATCTGAAACATCATAAGATTACATGGAAATTCCAAGACCACTGAACAAGCACTACTACCGCTGGAACTAGCCGCTGATGTGGCGTTGTCGCCGCTCCTCTAACTGAGCCAGCTTGACCTTGCCAATGACAACCAGGAAGTCTATATGCACGTGCCCCTAAAGACCAACACCCTTTGATTACAATGTTTGCACAGCTCCAAAGAGGGAGGGGCAATGACGGCGGCGTGTCTTCCCCTCGCTACAATGCTCGTATTCTTTGTTATGTAGTCCATCGGATATGGATGGAATTTATGTTACTTCTGGTGTTCTAAATAGACCAAAATTTTCTTCTTCTGAAAATAGGGTTTCTAAAATATATAAATAGGATAAACAACATAATTAAAGCGATATGTGCAATAGAAAATCTCAGGCATTGGCGTCAAAGATGCTAATGAAGGGAGAACAAGCTGGGTTGGTAACCAGGCTTTGTCCTAACTTCATTCCCAAGGATGTGATCTGTTTGCAATATGCAGATGGCACACTATTATTTCTAGAAAATGATCTAAATGTAGCCCTTAATCTAAATGGATCCTCACATGCTTTCAACAAGTTCCGGGTATGAGGTTTAATTATCATAAAAATAATTTAGTTCCTATTTATTTAGAAGATAATGAAATTGATCGTTTCCTTTAGATTTTCCAGTGTATAGTTGATGCTTTTCCAATTAAGTATTTGGATTTGCCCTTACACTTTGATAAATTCACGAGGTAGGATTGACAGCCTCTAATAGACAAAATCCTTGCTATTATTCTAGAAATTACTTTCTTATTTAGGTAAAACCAATTTGATTAAGGCATGTCTAGCTATTATCCCTTTTTATATGTCTTCCTTCTTCAAGTTTCCAAAATGGGCCATAACCCTTATTAATTCTCAGATGGCTAATTACCTTTGGAGTGATAGTGAGGAACTGAGGATACAGATAAAATTCATCTTGCTAATTGGCCTTCTATTTGCATGAAGAAAGGATTTGGGGGTATGGTTATCCCTGGTTTGTAGGGTCTGGGTCAAAAGATATATATTTGTGAAGGTCCTCTCTAGAAAAGGACCGTAGATGCTAAATATAATACTAGATCCCCAAACATTTTCTATTGTCATGACACACACTCTTCCCAATTTTGGAAAGGTTTTATGTGGGCCATGAAGGTAATCAAATGTGGTATAAGTGGTCATTGATAATGGTAGGCAAGTTAGGTTTTGGAAAGATAGTTGGTTTGGAATTGCTCGCCTTGCTACCCAAATTTGGGATCTTTATTATATTGCTAATGAGAAAAACTGAAGTGTTGTTGAACTTTGGGATGGATCTCAACTTAAGATAGCATTTAGAAGAATTTTCTCGGAAGAGATATTGTCCTTACTGGAGCATTTATTGAGTATAGCTAGAGGCATTGTTTTCTCAAATCAAGAGGATTCGTTGGTTTGGCAGTATGGATCCAAAAGGATATATTCTTCCAAATCTTTATATTCTATAATAAATTTTAGGGGTGTACAACCCATCTTCTCACCTGCCATTTGGCAAACAAAAGTTCCCTTGAACCCAAGGATTTCTTTGGTTATTCTCCCAAAACAAGATCATGACTATGTGATAGAAATGGGGAATTAAAGGGGTTTAGCCAAACCACTTGGGTGCGTCATGCGCACTAAGATTGCATTTGTTTATCACCTCTTTTTGAATGTGTTGTTGATAGACTAGATTGAAGGAAGTGGAAGTACTTATTGGCTATAGCTTTCAAAACTTTGAGTTTGTAGCTAAATAATCAGTGTGAAATAGAAGCACGTGTATTTAAATGTTATTTCATCTACTGTTTTTGTGGGGAATTTGGAACAACCGTGATGCTATAGTTTTCAATAGACACACTTGGAAATCATTGAAACAAGTTTTGGGACTAGTATTTTGATATCTGACAAAGTGGACACGGTTGTTCAAGGATTTCATAGTGGAAAAATGAATCTCTTTCTTTTAAAGCAAAAACAGAGGAACCCTCTGGAGCTAGAACCGGACTGATTAGGTGCCATAGTATTTCGGCTCTAAGATTCATGGAGGAACTCGCTGGGAGGAGTTGTGCATGTAGGGAGTGCATTGCTGGAGTCTCTGAAGAACGATCGAGCAATGACGCCGTTCATGTGATCCTCTCAGGCTAAGCCTGTTTTGGGTCCCAAGTTTTGTTTTGATGTATAGTGTTGTTTTCATGTTTTTCACTTGTGGGTGTGATGCCAATATTTCCTTTGTTTAGAACTACATTTGTTGTAGCTGGGGAGCAGAGTTTTGATAATGAAATGAAACCAGAGGTGCATCCCCAGTTTATTAGGAGAAAAATGGCATCAAAAAGTGTTTCATGCACCGCAAGAAAGTGAAGAAAGTTGTTTGAATGGATGGAAACTTTCCTCCAAAACATAGTGTGAAAGATTTCTCATGAGAAACTCCCTAAAGATTCCATTCACTTGAAGAGCATCCATGTAGGAAAAAAATATGTGAACTCTTGCCCTCCAAAAATCGTATGCATTTTTTTTCCGAATCAATGGGTTCATTCAGTTTTGAGAAAACCAAAACATAGAAATTAGACATAGGAGCGACATAGTACATAAATACAACTAATTGGCTCTTGTCATCCCAAGAATTGCCTGGTTTCCTTCCTACACACGAAAAGAGCTTTGATTGGATGTGTTGCTTCCTCAAAAACATTGGAAATGAACAGTAATATTAAGGAATTAGCATGTTCATTTCTATAAACCAAAGCTAAATGGTAAGTGCCACACGTTTGGTTTCAATCAAAAAATTCCAGTCACGCAAGGATGGCAAATTCCAATGACACACATCAAGTTTCTGTCAAAAAATAAACTCAAGTATGAAGTTGCTATGATTGGCAACAAAAGTTATCATCCCTGCGTAACTGAATTTATCATAGAAAAAATGTTCGAAGATGTGCGAGTACCTGAGTGTTGGGTCCAAACCAAATGCATCTACAAGGAACTTTGTTCTGAAACCCTCATTCCTTAATTTTTTCCACTAAAATTTTCCAAACCTGAATGAGCCCAAAGAGTTCAGTCCGGGCTATAGACAGATAATGGGTCCACACGGCCAGTTCTCCAACCAAGTGCCGACATCGATGATCATCACTTCGCAAAAACAAAAAAAAAAAATGGAACGAAAAGCGCAAAATCTTCCCAAGAATACACGGAGCGGCCAGAAAACACGTAGACCAGCTTTCGACCGGCAAATTCCTCGTTCCATATCGTGGCGCTCTCCGAACAAAAATGGCTCGACGTGGTCCTTTGGCTGTTCTCTGAGTAATATCTACTATATCCTGTCCACATCCACGTCACTAATCAGAAATCTTTCTTTGCGCTAAAAGGAATTACCCTTTGCCGAGGGCACCCGTGGACCGAGCTTTTGCTTTACGGAAGCAGCGGTGGGAGGGATCACCTTCGCCCCCACGAGATAGATATTTCTTCGTCTCTTCTTTTGGCCGCTACGCTACGGTCCGGCCTCGCCTTATCTGCTCTGGCAAGGACGGGATAGGTCGTGCGTGCGTGCATCTCGCCGGCCGCCGATGCGTCAGCTCCGTCAGGTGCTACTGTATCGTACTCCCTCCGTTTCTTTTTACCTGATATAAGGTTTGGTGAAGTCGAAACTGCGTGGTTTATTAACTTTATATTAAAAAATATCAACATTTATAATATGAAATCAACATTTTCAGATGCACCATGAAATGTATTTTCATATTATATAGTTTAAGTTTTGTAGACGTTCATATTTTTTAATATAAACTTGGTCAAACTTTGTGTAGTTTGACTTTGACCAAAACTTATATGCGGAGTAAAAAGAAACGGAGGGAGTACTATCTGTATCTGCCTATCTTTCACGTGATGACAACAGCGGAATTACGTGTGCTGCGCTGGGACACGCGAAAAGAAAAGGGATTTTTGAAGCGGTGCGGCGGGGGAGCAGCGCTGCCGCTCTGCCAGGTGTTTGACCACCGAGCTTCGGTCTACGGCGTGGGTGTGCCCCGTCTTGGAAGGAAGGGACTGTGCTGAGGAATCCGGTGCGTGTACAGCGAAGGCGGCTTTAAAGACACACTTGTCATCTCGACTAGGGTTGAGGACAAGCGGCTCTCCCTGTGTGGACTTCAACATGAATTATCAAATCGCTCATAAATATTTGCTCCGAATGTTCTGGACAGTTTTGGTCATTCAACCGCGGTCATCAATTTTTTCCGGACAGATTCACACGTTCGTAATCCCTCGAACCGACATCAAAGTGGGAGAGATTTGCGGAGAGTCTAGACGTCCACCATATGGGACTCCGACAACGCAGACCCGCCGAAAACCCACTCTCCTGCCGTCTCTGCTCCATCTTGACCACATTCACTTCGACAGGCCTGCTCCTGCATACCTGCATTCATCGCGACGTGGACCGGAAAATATACTCTTATTTTAAAGTCGACTGGGCCCCTCCCTCGCAAATCCTTGCTGCACAATCCTCATCCTCTCCTACACATCCACCGGTCGCTACAGACCACCACCTCTCCGGTTGCCTTGATGAGCAAGAAGTTCGACGCCATGAACTAGTCGCTATCGCGCAACTCTAGATCTCGTGACAACTCCCTAAACAGGGTGTCGAAGTGAGTGTTGGTTCCCATACAGACGGACTGGGTGCCACTCTCGAAGGAGAGGGTGCGGACGTTTGAGGAGGAGCAAGCGGAAGTGGAATAAGGAGTTGTTGTGCCGTTTGCGTGATCCAACATGGATGAGCCGCCCGTTGCTTTCCCCTTGGTAGTTGTTGCGTGCAGCCCTGATTGTACTGGTGGAGCTACAACAAGGCCCTTGTCACCCTGCCCATGGTAAAACACATTGAAGACTATGGGTAAAGTTGGGCCTTATGAGAAAGAAAAGGTATGTCTTCCTTCAGCTAAGCCTGCTTGGCCCGCCCAACCAGTTTTGGGTAGCTCCACCACTGCCGGGCAGGTTCCCTGTTCATCTAGCATACTACTTCCTTCGTTCCATAATATAAAAGTGTTTTTTACACTTATTGTTTTAAATTTTAATCACAATTTATATTTTGAAATTAACCATGAGATTGACTAATTCTCCAACTGGAGACCCTATGCCCTCACTAGTTTACACGATCTTTCCATGCCCGTAAGAGCATCCACAGCCGGACTTGGCAAATTCGGTCTCTCAAATGTCTACAGAGGCGTCCGCGGGCAGTGACCTGTCACACCTCAAATTTACTTCTCTTCATCCGGATACCTTATATTTGAAACTTTAAATCCATAGAAAGCATGCAAACAAGAAAATCATACGTAGATCAACCTATACTATCCTAATCCTCATCGCAGATGTCCACTATCTCTGTGCCCGGCTCCGGTTACATGGGCGGTAGCCGTAACTCCGGCTCCTGCGGCTCCTCCGATTGCTCTGTGTCGGCCTCCGCCTCCGTCTCCGTGTTGAGTTCGACGAAGAGCGCGTCGGTCGCCGCCTGTTGGGGATATAACCCCTGATGTGTGACCCACCATGTTAAGGCCGAGTTACACCATTGGCGGGTTAATACAAAGAAGATACAAGGAGGCCCAAGAAGATGGCGACTCAACAGGCGGGCCTGATGATGGCCCATGACCCGGAGTATGAGCCGCCAGATGTCGACTTGCCTCGTAAGACAGAATAAGTTAGAAACCGAGCCGGTCACGTTGTGTAATCCGGCCGGGACTCTGTAAGCCTCAGGGCCTTGACCTGTATATATAAAGGCGAGACCCGACGGCGAGTTAACTCAAGAAACAATCAGTCGAGAGCTAGATTAGGCGTATTCGCTCCCTTGTACTCGAAACTCAAGCAATATAACTAGAAGCAGGACGTAGACTTTTACCTCATTGTGAGGGGCCGAACCTGGTTAAATCCTTTGTGTCATTTGCCTCGTTCAACCCCTTTGAGCTAATCACGTTGCGATGGCTCCACACCTAAGTCCTTTCACAAGGGAATCTGCCGTGACAAATCGACGACAATTGGCGCCCACCATGGGGCCACCGCATGATGATTTCGAGTTCTTGAAGGGCAGCTTCTCAGGGATCGAAGGATACGTGTAAGGATCGAGAAGAGGTGTCTAGAGTGGTGGTGATTAGACCCTCAACAAGTAAAGGTAGCGGTTTTTAAGTCTTTCAAGTTAAGGTTGGAGATTAACACAATTTCAAGCATTCACAATACATTTCAAGCAAGCATGGCAAGAGTATATGAGCAGAGGAAAGTAAAGCATGCAACTTGCAAGAAAGTAAAGGGATGAGACTGGAGTGTGCAAACGCAATTGGAGACACAGAGATTTTTGGCGTGGTTCCGGTAGGTGGTGCTATCATACATCCATGTTGGTGGAGACTTCAACCCACGAAGGGTAACGGTTCCGTGAGTCCACAGAGGGCTCCACCCACAAAGGGTCCACGAAGAAGCAACATTGTCTATCCCACCATGGCCATCGCCCACGAAGGACTTGCCTCACTCGGGTAGATCTTCATGAAGTAGGCAATCTCCTTGCCCTTACAAACTCCTTGGTTCAACTCCATAATCTTGACGGATACTCCCAAGTGACACCTAACTAATCTAGGAGACACCACTCTCCAAAAGGTAATAGATGGTGTGTTGATGATGAAATCCTTGCTCTTGTGCTTAAAATGATAGTCTCCCCAACACTCAACTCTCTCTCACAGATTTGGATATGGTGGAAAGATGATTTGAGTGAAAAGAAACTTGGGGAAGGCTAGAGATCAAGATTCTTGTGGTTGGATTGGAATGTCTTGGTCTCAACACATGAGTAGGTGCTTCTCTCTCAGAAAATGAGTAGTGGAGTGTAGGCACGTTCTGATGGCTCTCTCACAAATGGAGAAGGGGATGGAGGGCTATATATAGCCTCCACACAAAATCTAGCCTTTACACACAATTTACCAAACTCGGTGGGACCGAATAGTGAAACTCGGTCAGACCGTTATGGTTCAAAATGTGAACGTTAGAGTTTTTGGTGGGACCGACAAGGTAAACTCGGTGGGACCGATGTGCTACGGTTAGGGCAGAACCTCATCTCGGTGAGACCGATTGCATGAACTCGGCGAGACCGATTTCAGCAATAAGCAAACAGAGACTTGGTCAAGCAAACTTAGTGGAACCGACTGCATTTCTCGGTGTGACCGAAATAACAACAATAGGTAACAGAGAGTTTGCAGGGCCATCTCGGTGAGACCGAGATCCCATCGGTGTGACTGAAGTGATTAGGATTTCTGGCAGTGGCTATGTCAAGTGAACTCGGTGGCGCTGGATAGATCAAATCGATGGGGCCGCGTTTGACTTTAGGTTTAGGACATATGTGGAAATGAGAAAGTGGTTGAGGGCTTTCGAGCATATCACTAAGCACTTTGAGCAAGCAAGCCATTAAGCAACACCTCATCCCCTTTTAATAGTATTGGCTTTCCTATGGACTCAATGTGATCTTGGATCACTAAAATGAAAATGTAGAGTCTTGAGCTTTTGTCAATGTTTGTCCTTAGCATCTTGAAGGGGTTCCACATCCTCTTGTTCTGCCACTCCACTATTGAACTCATCTGAAATATACTAGATAGAAGTATTAGTCCAACAAGAGATATGTTGACATTAATTACCAAAATCACCCAGGGAGCACTTGTGCTTACAATCTCCCCCGTTTTGGTAATTGATGACAACATACATCAAAGCTTTAGATAAAGATATGAAGTGTAACAAGTAAAGCTTTGGAAGGACATGCAACATGCATTGGCTCCCCCTACATGTATGCAATCATGTGAAGATAGATTATGAAAGTATGTGAATGCATAAGCATCTCAGAGCAGGCAATGAGTTACATGTATCTTGGCTATATGCATCAGAGCAAATGATGTGAAGTGCAGAAGATATACCTACATGTTCATGAGTTCTTCTTGCAAACAATATGTACATCAACAAGAGATCATCATGCACATGAGTGTGTTGCATATACTTACCTTATGAACTTGAGCTGACTTTGGAAGAGATGAACCTAAGAAAACAAGGTTAGATAACACATGAGCATATACTAAACAGAGCAAGAACAGGAAACCACAAAAGTACCAAGACAAGTACCAAGACTGGGATGACATGTAGTGAGTGAGTACTTAGTACTCTATTTGGATATTGACATGTCCCCAAGGGATAAAGATATGCAATGAATCCCAAAGAATCTCTTCCCTTAGATGTCTTTCTCCCCCTGAATCTGATTATTGGATAATGGGAGAAGATAGGGTAATAGAAAATCAGAGCAAATGAAAAATAGAGCAAAACACACAAAAAAAATATCTACTAACATGTCTTTCCCCTCTTAAAGACATGTGGATTCTCTCTTCTTTGAATACCAAGCATCTGGGATGGCTAAGAAGTCTTTCTCTCCCATAGGGTTTCTCTCTCCATTTGATGTGATTAAGCTTTGATGTGATCTCTCTCTCCCCCTTTGACATCAATTTCCAAGAAGGGATGTTCTGGAGCATGAGTCAAATAGGTTTGGTCCTTGAGTCACATGACAAAGCTGCTTGTAGGTTGTGATGTAGGTAGAGGATAAGAATCATCTAGTGGATCTGGTTCAGATATGCAGGATGCAAATGGCAAAATGTTTCCTCAGTAGTGAAATCGGTAACACCGAATCTTTTTCTTCGGTGACACCGAGTTGTTTCGGTCTAGCCGATAAGAAAAAATCGGTGAGGCCGAGTTCAACACAGAGAAAGATTTTGTCATCTCAGCTCACTAGGCAATTAGGATCTCACAAAGATTTGTAGGGAATTAACTAAAGGATTTGCAATTGTAGCGACGGACCTCAAATAGTCGATCTACGTGCATCGCTGTCATCCTCGGATCGGTAATCTTGACACGCAAGTACTTGAAGGATTTATAATAGAGTAGCAATCACACACTTATTACATCAAATGTCTCAAAAGATAACTCATTACAATAAATATGGCTTAAGGCCATCTCATAATGATAACAGCGGAAGGCTTGGAAGATAAGCGAGTCCATCAACTCCAGCGGCATCACTGAGTATAAGACCACGACCTAAGGCACCTTACTGGTCGTCTGAAAAGTCTGCAACATGAACGTTGCAGCCCGAAACGGGTCAGCACATGGAATATGTTGGCAATGTAACACATAGAGAGTAATGAAAGAATAATGCTATACTACATGCATATATGGCTGGTGGAAAGCTCTATGGTTACAGTTTTGCATAAAGCCAATTTTTCCCTACTACAAAGGAATAAATTTTATTTCACTATCATGGTGGTTGTTAAACATTGAGAAGGGTACTCCAACTCAATCCCAATTAAACATCATCATTAACCCAACAAAATTTAATTAAAGAAACATGATGAGATTCACATGATAATCCAAGTACTAGATACTCAAAAATGTCCATAATCGAGGACACGGCTAACCATGATTAGTTTATACACTCTGCAGAGGTTTGCGCACTTTTCCCCGCAAGACTCGATCTCCTCTGCTTGATTTCTCGCACTACATGGTGTTTGAGAAACGGATGACCGAGACACAGTCTTTCAGAAGCATTAACCCTCTACTCCGGGTAGACAGTACCAACCTACATCCCCTACATCTGCTAGTCTACCTCTTCACAGAGCTCACGCAACTTAATCAACTATGATAGAGCCCATGGTAGCTTGCGGCTGCACATGAAAGTTTCTAGCATGAATAATCTCATGATCCCTTTGAGCCTGGGTGGCGGTCCATAGGAGAATCACACTGTCGGTGTCAAAACCGGCGGATCTCGGGTAGGGGGTCCCGAACTGTGCGTCTAGGCGGATGGTAACAGGAGACGAGGGACACGATGTTTTACCTGTGTTGGGCCCTCTCGATGGAGGTAAAACCCACGCCCCGCTTCGATTAATATTGATGATATGGGTAGTACAAGAGTGGATCTACCACGAGATCAAGGAGGCTAAACCCTAAAGCTAGCCTATGGTATGATTGTTGTAATGTATGTTGTGTCCTACGGACTAAAGCCCTCCGGTTTATATAGACACCGGAGGAGGCTAGGGTTACGAGTCGGTTACAATGGTAGGAGATCTACATATCCCAGATCGCCAAGCTTGCCTTCCACGCCAAGGAAAGTCCCATCCGGACACGGGATGGAGTCTTCAATCTTGTATCTTCGTAGTCTTGGAGTCTCGGCGGACGATGATAGTCCGGCTGTCCGGACACCCCTAGTCCAGGACTCCTCAAGAGCCTCTGAACCAGGCTTCAATGATGATTAGTTCGGCGCGCATAATGTTCGGCATTGCAAGGCGGGTTCCTCCCTTGAATAATCCAGAGAAGATCATGAACACCAGGATAGTGTCCGGCTCTGCAAAATAAATTCCACATTCCACCATAGAGAGAATAAAATGTGCACTAGTCCAATCACGACGATTATGCGGCATGACATCACACCGCTACCGTGCTTTTACTTGAATCGTTTTTACTATACCACCTCAAAGACGCTTAGCGAAGCGGTTTCCTTGGTACGTCTTGTCGAAGCAGAGATCGTGTTCCCCTTATTCCGGGATTCTCATCAATACGTGCGTGGGTAACCCAACCGTGCCCGTCGCCACGCCTCCTCTATCGAAGGTGAACCCCAAACGGTCACGGAGACGACTCTTGGTATTTTTCCCCTTTATAAGAGGACCAAGGCTTGTTCTTTTTCTTCAATCTTGCATCGAATCTCCTTCTTGCTCCCAGTTCCAACACCCAGAGCCCCAGATTCGAGCGCTTCGGATTCTCAACTATGTCCGGCTCCGACCTCCAAGGTCGGTGGATGACGGAGGAGGACATGCTTAAGCTGCGCGAGGCCAAGTACCTGTCCTACGAGGTTTCGCACAGGTTGCCTGCCCAAGGGCAGACCGTGCCCGTCCCTGAGCCCGGTGAGTTCGTTGTCTTTGTATCCCACCTCCGTCGGGGTTTAGGCTTCCCGACGGACCCCTTCGTGAGAGGGCTCATGTTCTACTACGGGCTGGATTTTCACGACTTGGCTCCGGAGTCCATCCTCCACATTTCCGCATTCATTATCGTCTGCGAAGCCTTCCTCCGCATCACTCCCCACTTCGCCTATGGTCAAGACCTTCAATGTGGAGCCAAGATGATCGGGGCGTCAAGTGGAGTGCAGCGGGCGGCTATAAGCGAAGGGCCGATGCCCGGGCCCGTGGGTTCCTTCCAAGAGGAACTCAGATCAGGGCAGCAGGAGTGGTTCTATATCACCACTCCGAAGGCGCGCAAGCAAAAGTCGCCGCCTTCATTCCGCTCGGGACCTCCATGCCGATCGATGTCATGGGTCAACCAAGGGCTCAATTGGGGCCGTCAAGACGTGCCCTTATTGCAGGGCGGATTCGAGACCTCCAAAGCAGGGAGATCAATCTGTTGTGGTGATGCAGTTATGCTAATCAAGCATCTTCGCCTCGCAAACGCCGCCCTTCCATCTATGGGAGTTCAACCCGAGGGACCTCGGATTCTCCAACACTTCATGGGTGCGACACCCGTGGAGATGTATAAGTTGTTCTTCGACCGCAGTGGCATGTCCGAATTGGCCGAGGACGCAGCCTAAGCCGCAATCGCCGGATGCTCGTGTAAATAGCTCGAGTCCGGACATCCTGCTTATCTGCTTAGAGTTCGCCTCGACCCATTACTCTTCACAGAGTGGGTAGCACGATCAAGGCTTATAAGGTGTCCAGCCCTCCCAGAGACCGACTTGGAGCCCGTCTGGTCGGGAATGTTGGAGGTCGCGCCCATGGAAGGGAGCGATGGGGAAAATAGAGGAGTTGTTATTTCGCCCAAAGGGGCGCTCAAGAAGGGGAATCAAAACCCCTCCTTCGGGGAGAAGAGGACCGCCCAAAGATCCGGAGGTCAAAGCCCCTAAGCGGGGAAGAGATCTTCACTGGGGTCCGCGTCCGGGAGAATCCGGACGCACAATCATCGCCAAAGGATCAGCCTCCAATGAGCCGTGAGTATGAAAAGGGAGTTAATTAGTAAGGAAATACCTCCATTTGTGCTTCGTGGGTAATCAAATATTTATCTTGCGTTCAGATCTGCAGCCTTCTCGATGAGTTCATCTTCGGGACCTTCTTCCGGAGATGATGGAGAGCTAAACGCCCGCCTGCTCGCTGCGTCGCCGACAAGGCAAACGAGCCTGAAGTATCGTCTCGGAGGGTATCCCCGAGTTCGGAGGGGCCAGAAAGCTCGGCACCCGCTAGTATCTGGCCGGGAGAACTGAAGAATCTGCTTGAGAGGGCGTCCATCTCAGAAGATCACCGTGCGTTGATGCGTATGGTGATTGGAAGGATTTCGTCCGCCGAGAGCGGATTGCGCAATGCCGCTATGAGTTTCTTTGGCGGGGTTTGAGGTACGCGAGAATGACACACCCTTTTGTCTTTTAGCAGTTTTGCACATAAAATGCGCTCAGATAGATAGTAGCCCCGAGACTCGGTAGGTTGTCGAAAACGACAGCGTGTCGAGGATCAAAATCGCAAGTAATGAATGTCGTCGTTCCTATGCGGTGGCGGATAGTCCGAGGGCTAGCCGACTAGTGGAGTTGCCGAGTTAATGCGGCAACTTGACGGGCGTATGCGGACATCGCACTTGTCAACCGCGACTTGACGAGTCGCAAGGTAAATGAGTTCTCCGCATCGCTTTATTAAGGGGTCAAAGCCCGCGTCGATAAATTATATGTTGTTGTACGACGGTGCTGCCTGCTGTGGAGAGTTTTCGGCCGAACTTGCTCAAGCTAAGGAGCAAGCCCGAAGGAGTGACGCGGCTGCCTCGAGGGCGGCCGAGGAGTTGAAAGCCGAAAAGGCTGCACACTGCCTAAGCAGGGAAGAGATGGCCGAATTGGCCGTGAAATTAAAATATGCTGCCGACCGTAATGAGGCTCTTGAGAAGGAGCGCTTATCGGAGCGGGAAGAGCTGAGGAAGGCCACCGCCGAGGCCAAGGGTGCCCGTTCTGCAATGCGGGCCATGAAGGAGGAGCTGCGCCAAGCCGGAGATATCGTGGCTGGCAAGCCTTATCTGCTGCGTCGCCGGTTTATGGATCAAAAGTATGCTCAGTTTGGCCAGCTGTGGAGTCCGGAGGATCCGTATATGGACTTAGCGGCAAGTGCGGCTGATTCCGTTGAGCACTTCCGGAGGCAGAAGGATCACAAGATGGCAGAGCTATTTTGGTCTCAATTCCGTAGTCCGGATCGCTCACTTCCGCTGACCGACCGTTGGCGAATGGGCCGAGCTAAATAGATTGTCCGGACTTGCCATGACCGACATCGTGGCTCATGTCCGCCGAGAGGCCCAAGGCGATGAGCTACTTCGCCATCGCAGCAATTTCTTGGAGCGGTGCCGCATATCAAGGAGATGAAGCGGTCGGCTGCATCGAAGGCGCGCGGATGGCTCTTGCCGTGTGAAGGCACATTGGACAGAGATGGATGCCACCGCAGATTGCCGCCTGTGGTTTGATGAAAGCGGCCCCGCCGAGCACTATTTCGGGAAGTTATGCGTGGCGCCGGTAATAGAGTCGCAGATGCTCAAAAATGTCACGCTCAAATGAACGTTTTAGCTTGTAAAACGATGATTATGCTATAATTGCTTTTTATACTTGTGCATCCCAAGTAGTAAAACTTCTTTTATGCGGCCGTTCACGATATACGCTTGTATAACCCGAAGATTGCGATCTTCGCTTTAGCCCCCACGCACAAGGTGCGGGGTGTTCGCAAAAATAGCGTTTTCACACTTAATCCGACGCCTCGGTCCCGTTAAGGAGGTGGTAGCGAGCAAACGAGGCAATCCGGACTATAATGCTTTATCACTTTCACTTAGCCGTTGAGTTCGAGGGTGGGGCTACGATATAGCCCCGGGGCACCGCACTTTCTCAATTCGGGCGCGTGTGTGCCCGACCGAAACGGTCCTTCATCAAAGCGGGAATTCCAAACATTCCGTAGTCGATCGAGTGGTTGACCAGTCTCTCGCTATATCATGATAGTCGGTTTTGGCTTTCATCGAGGTGCTCGCCAAATTAACCGGGCACAATCGCAGAGTTCTCCCGGTGCCGCGTTAGCCGATGATACTGAACGAAGGCAGCAAAACACGGAGCCGCAAACCCAACATTTGACCAAAGACATGATTCGGAGCTGATGCATATAATGCCTAACTCGAGACGCCGAACACTTCCTAAGGTGTTCGGTCTTTATAATAATGGGCAAAACAAAGCCCTAAGCCCCTAGTGTCCAGGTACGGGCATGGTCTTCTGACGCGGCCGATGCCAAAACGTCAGGCTCCGCTTTGGCTATTGGAAGAAACCAAGGGAGAATAACAACAAGAGACAATAAAAAAGGTTTACGCAGGGTCTTAATCTGAAAAGAATCCTCGCAACGGGTCCCTACTGCACGTCTGCGCCTGTGTCTCCGTTGCGCCGTTATCCTGGACGGGTATGCATGTTGTTCATCTGTAAAAAGAGAGGAACGCTTAGTTTGAAAACAATTCATGCGAAAAATATATATGTAAAAGAAGAAATTTAAATAAGTAGAGAGGGGTTTGTATGAACTCGCGGTTGTTTGTGCGCGCAGCCCTCTGTGAAGAGTTGTGCGGCTAGGGAACCCCTAGCCTGCTGAAGCCGGACTCGTCTATCCGAGTCCGGGGTCTTTGAGTGACCCAGATCTGAAATGATGCCACGCGACCGGCATCTTGAGTGTAAGAGACGCGTAGTGCGGTATGGCGTTGAAACGAACAAAAGCCTTTCGTGCCAAGAGTGCTTGATATCCACTTTTAAATGGGACGATGTGAAAAATTAGTTTTTCGCGCCGAAAGTTGTTCGGTGAACCGAACGCGACTTCTAGTAATAGTGAGCCTGTGCACTTGGCATAAGGGCCTGGCGTCACTCCTTTGAAGGAAGTGCGGCTATGTCGAATTTTGGTAGGGTCTATCCCCATCTTGCGGATTGTGTTTGAATACAGCAGGTTTAAGTCGCTGCCTCCATCCATTAGGACTTTAGTAAATTGTAGTCCGTCGATTATCGGATTCAATATCAGGGCAGTCCGTCCCGCGTTTCGAACGCTTCTGGAATAGTCCAGGTGGTCGAAAGTGATTAGTTTTGATATCCAATCTCTATGGTCTGCAGGGTTGGCCCGTGCGAGGCTCTTTTTAGAAAGTGCCGCACTATTTTTCCGTATTATCACATGAAGTGAATTTACTGCTTTGACCTCTTGTGGGAAAGTCTTTTGTTTTCCTGCTATCTTTGGTGGGGTTTATCGTCTTCGCTGACGTCGAGCCCCTTGTGTTCGGCGCTTAGTCGGCCGGACTGTTTAAAACCCAACAATCCCGATGGGTGTGGTTTGCGTGCCTTCCGGGTCTTTGTGGATTTGACATATCCGACCCAAAATCTTGTTTGTTGGACAGCTCATCTCCGTCATCCTTAAGAGGCGATGTTTTGTTGTTTGGCCGCGAGCTTTTGAATCCGCGTTGACCGCCGTGCTTTTGGGCTTTTTCTTTATTCGCGCCGCTCTTTTTTCGCACCGTGATTTTCCGTTTCCATCTCGTATCTCGGATGTACTTGGGTCGCTGGTGCTGCATCTTGCTAGCCAGCTATCCTCTCCCGCACAGAAGCGGGTCATGAGGCTTGTTAGCGCGGACATTGTCCTCGGTTTCTCTTGGCCGAGGTGTCTCGCAAGCCATTCGTCTCATACATTGTGTTTAAAAGCTGCTAAGGCTTGGCGTCCGGACAATCGACTATTTGGTTCTTTTGGTGAGGAACCTGTTCGAGAATTTTGCTACCGACTCTCGGGCTATTGAGTTATATGACTTAAATCATCTCAAGCGCCGGGAGGGCGGACATAGGTCCCTTGAAAATTTGCTCTAAACGCTTCCTCGAGCTCTTCCCAACTTCCCACAGTGTTTTCGGGAGGCTTTTAAGCCAATGACGGCTGGCCCTTTGAGTTTGAGGGTAGGTATTTTATGGCGTGGAGATCATCTCCTCCGCCATGTGTATATGTAGTATGTAATCTTCTATCCAGACTCCAGGGTCTGTTGTTCCATCGTAGGCCTATATGTTTATGGGTTTAAATCCTGCTGGGAATACATGGTCCAGCACCTCATCGGTAAAACATAGTGGGTGTGCGGCGCCCCTGTATTTGGGTGTGCCGCCATCTTCAGACACTTGACGTGTTGCCTTGGTTCCTGGGGCCTTCTTTTTTGGCCCGTAGGTGGATTTGGCTGGGCCATCTGTCTTTCCAGGTTCATTAGTTGGTTTATGTGCGGCGCCGCTTTTCGAATTTGGCCTATCATCTGGCCGTCTATCCAACCAGGCAGCCTCTTTATTTTTTGACGGTGGAGGCTCTATGGCCTCCTCGTCAATTCTCGTAGCAGCTTGCGCCGGGTAGCTCTTTGATTGGTGACCATTGCCGATTTATCCGCGGTTTTGAGCACTTTGCTCCATCTCATTCGAGTGTGTCTTCCGCTGTTTTGAGCTTTCTTTTCCTTCTTGAGCTTCTTGCAGTGTTGACGAGTCTTTTCGAAGGTTTTGCTCTCCGCGTGTGTCCGCATGAGATCGTCCGGACTATCGTTTTCGCCGGGCCTGGACTGATTATCTGACTCATCATGTTCGGACGGTTGCTTATCTGCATGTTCGTCGTCCACTTGTGAGCCCTGCTGTATTACGGGCTCCTTAGGAGCGTTGTTGTTGTCGAGGCGGGACTTAGGGCGGCGTCTGCACCGCCGTTTTGGTTGTTTATCGGCGGGGTTATCTTCTGCCGCGGCCCGTTGGTCCTCGTTATCGCTTTCTTTTGGGGTATCCACCATGTAGATGTCATATGACGAGGTGGTCTTCCCGTGCCCTATAGGCGTTGTTTCTCATTCGTCTCCGTCATCGTAGTCTATACCGTCGATGTCTTCGGAGTCGTAATCTAGCATGTCGGTTAGATCGTCGACAGTGTCTACAAAGTGGGTGGTGGGTGGGCTCAATTTCTTCGTCGTCTGCATTTCAACCATCCCGCCATAGTCCGCCAGACTCTCCCGATAACGAGAGGTGTTTTAGCGATTTAGGATGTCGCCAAAGGGCGAGTGTTGAAGATGTCCGCGCGGTGAATTCCATAACCGCGCCCAATTGAATCGATCGGTAGGGCGCGGAGGTTCGAGTCCGCAAGGAGTCCGGAACCTCGGAATCACGAAGTTTCGCAGGGACAAGATTAGCGCTCGCTCCATCACCGTGGAAGTTGGAGCCCCCAAGGTGGTGTCCATCCACCGATCCTCGATCTGGGCGATCGGCTCCGGACTAAAGGCCGAAGCGGATTCATGTGCGGCCACCAAGGCACTGTCCGGCGACAGAGCTAGATCATGCCCATCATAACAGTGCGGCGCGCTTCCCTGTGGCTCGAGTCCGTCGAAGATCAAGTCTCCGTGGACATCGGCCGTGAAGTTTAGACTTCCGAATCTAACTCGACGGCGGGCGAAGCTTCGATCCGCTCCGGATGGCCAAGCGAAGTTAGCCCGCAGATGCGGCCACCGAACACGAAGATCTGTCCGGGAGAAAAGTCTCATCTCGACAGCGTTGTTAGTTGAAGATGCCATCGGGCCTATCGGTGACGGCACAGAGGAACTCTCAATGAAAGCACCAATGTCGGTGTCAAACCGCGGATCTCGGTAGGGGTCCCGAATCGTGCGTCTAGGCGGATGGTAACATGAGACGAGGGACACGATGTTTTTACCTGTGTTCGGGCCCTCTCGATGGAGGTAAAACCCTACGCCCCGCTTCGATTAATATTGATGATATGGGTAGTACAAGAGTGGATCTACCACGAGATCAAGGAGGCTAAACCCTAAAGCTAGCCTATGGTATGATTGTTGTAATGTATGTTGTGTCCCACGGACTAAAGCCCTCCGGTTTATATAGACACCGGAGGAGGCTAGGGTTACAGTCGGTTACAATGGTAGGAGATCTACATATCCAGACGCCAAGCTTGCCTTCCACGCCAAGGAAAGTCCCATCCGGACACGGGACGGAGTCTTCAATCTTGTATCTTCGTAGTCTTGGAGTCCGGTGGACGATGATAGTCCGGCTGTCCGGACACCCCCTAGTCCAGGACTCCCTCACACACGGTACCCCGGGGTTTCCAAAAATACAGACAACACTGGGTTCCCCAGGTGCCTCAATCCACCCAGATGTGAATCTAAGTTGCCACCTTAAGTAAACCATTGATTGACAATCTCACATCTGTCATGGATACACTCACCCAATCCACGTCTACTAGCATAGCATGGCAATATAAGCAAACGTAGAAGTAACTCCCAAAGGTTTTATAATAAACAGGTAATAGGTTCTACCTCATCTACTTCCCAAAACCCACATATTAATCAGATCCTAATCACGCAATTGTTTGAGGATTGATCTAATGCGATAAAATTGGGTAGTTAAAGAGGTATGATCAAAGTGTTACTTGCCTTGCTGATGATCCGTGAAGCCTAGAGATTCGAAGTAGCAAGCGGCGCACTCCGGGTACTCTATCGCAAACAAACAAGCATACAATAAGAACTCATCTAATGCACAGGTAAAACTCAAATAAGAGCATCTAACCAGAAAGTTCAAGTTAAGAACTCCGGTTTGCAAAAAGAATCAAATCAAACGAAGCAACGAAAGCCAAACAGCGAAAGAAACAAGCTTCATTTACTAATCTGGACCTAAGTCAAATTTTACAGTAGCAAAAACTTGTTTGAGTTGCTTAAGCGGAAAGAGGGTTTCGAGACGAAACTCTAGGCGCTTGAATTGCCTGATTCTGATAAACGAGCAAAAAGATAAACTAAAATGAAAATCGGATTAGAAATCGCAATCTGGAATAATCGCGGAAAATCCGAGAAAAAGAAAAACCAACGAACAGTCTAACAAACGGATGTTTGTTGACTGCAACTAAACGGTGAACTCATCCATTAAAGCGAACGAACGAGCGAACGCTCGCTAAATAAATAAACCGGGAAAAAATATATAAAAAAGCGATCTAAAAAATATAAAAATAAAACCTAGGGTTTAAAAAAACGAATCGATTTTCTTTAGAAAACCGGGGCGTCGGGCGGCTACCTCAGCTCGGGGCTCGGCGAATCCGCGCTCAAAGAGGGCTCGGCGGGTTCGGGGGCGGCGAGAGAGGCGGTGGTTACGGCGGCGACGGCGGCGCGCGCGAACGGCGGCGGCGGGAGGCGAGGCGGTGGTGGCGACGGGGCGGGCGGCAGATTTTTAGGAGGAGGCGGCGTCCGACTTGAGGAAGGGGGGCTGGTCGGGTCGGCCTCGGGAGGCGTGCTCGCCGGATTCAGCGGTCTTGCGTGGTCGGACTCATGGGGAAGGCGGGCGGCTGCTGGTTCTGGCTCATTTGGGCCTTGGCCCATCCAATGAACTTTTTTAAATAAATTCTATCGAACTAAGAAAAATTCTAGAAAATAAATAAAAATTCTAGAAATGCCAAAATAAATTTTCACCGTCTAAATAAAATATTTATAACAAGATGAACATTTTCTTGGCCCTAAAATGCAGTTTTGAAAAACGTGCAGTTTTCCTAAATTCAAATAAAATGGCGAAAAACTCCGAAATAAAAACTTATTTGATTTTAATATTAAATCCTCAATATTTCTTTATTTTGGGAAAGTCATTTTATTTCCTCTCTCATATTTTTATAATAGAAATACTTGAATATAAAATAAATAAAATCAACTGATCCTATTTTCAAAATTTGAGAAAAACTCAATATGAAAATAACGAAATCTCCAACTCTGTCTGTGGGTCGTTGAGTTGCGTAAAATTTCTAGGATCAAGCCAAATTGCAGTAAAATATGATATGCAAGGATGATCTAATGTATAACATTCCAACTTGAAAATTTGGGATGTTACAAACCTACCCCCCTTAAGATGAATCTCGCCCTCGAGATTCAGGTTGGCTTGAAAATAAGTGAGGGTGGTCCTTCAGCAGATCTTCCTCTCGCTCCCAGGTGGCTTCATCCACGGTGTGGTGGCTCCACTGAACTTTGCAAAACTTGATAACCTTGTTGCGGGTGACTCGGCTGGCATACTCAAGAATTTTGACCGGTTTCTCCTCGTAGGTGAAATCACTATCCAACTGAATCGCTTCGAGCGGTATATCAGCCATCTCCGCGTGCCACTTCTTCAACTGGGAAACGGGGAACACGTCATGAACTTCTGACAATCCTTCAGGCAATTCCAACTTGTAAGCAACTTCTCCCATATGCTCCAAAACTTTGTATGGTGCCACAAAACGTGGTGCTAACTTTCCCTTAACTCCAAAGTACTTAACTCCTCGAAGTGGAGATACATGAAGTGTCGGTGTACTAAAGTAGGGGGGCACCTTAGTACCCCGAACTTGTGCACGGGCAGTCGCAGCCCCCCCCCCCCCGCGGCAAGGCTTGCCGGGCGCCCGCCAAGATCCTCCACCATTTCCTATTACTGCCATTCAAGAACAAAGTACTAACCAAGAAAACAAAGGCCCGGCAAGAGGAGCTTGCGGGAAGGCCAACCAAGGCATCACGGAAGACTTGCCGCGCGCCCAAGGCCCTAAGCAAGGCCCAACGGCCGCAAGCTTGCCGCACGACAAGAGAAGGCATGACAAGGCACTTGCCGCGCAAGGCTGCCACCCAAACTCCAAAGACATCCGCGACATGTCATCACAAGGCCATCCCAAGGGCACGTGGCGAGGCACTACGCAGCCATGCGGGCGAGGTGGCAAGCGGAGCTGACAGAGACGCCATCGTAGCAACCGGTGGCTCACTTAATGGTCGCTCCTCAGACCGTTAGCGACCGGACGGGCATTAAATGCCCTTGTCCCCGCCGTCGAGTTAGGTAGGGGACACTATTGGTCCTGTTGTACCAACCCACGTTTTACCTTTCTACCCCCTCTTCCACGCTGCCACCGTTGGTGCCCCTTCAGAGTATAAAAGGAGGCCCATGCGCGACGAGAAGGGGTTCGGTCCATTCGACACCCACAACACCATCATACGCCGCACGCCGAGTAAGATCAAATACAATCACCGGGCAAAGAGGGGTTTTATCTCCGAGAGCCCCAAGCCGGGTAAAAATCGCCTGCTCTCCCCCGCCGACCTCGATCTGCTCTGCGATGCCCTCCGCCTCCTTGCGGACTAGAAGGGGCCCCGTGCCCCATAGGTGCTCGAGGCCACAGAGACACGCCCGACATCTTTAGTGCGCCGGTAGGGTGCGTCGAGATCGTGAGCATCTGATCCGGTCTCCGCGCGCGCTGCATCAACGCCTTCATCAACATGCCACCGAAGAAGAAGCCTTCGGAGGTGGCCGCTCCGTCTACATCGATTCCGCCACCACCGCCGGAGCAAACGGGCGGTGGAGCGGACGCTGGCGGAGGAGCGGGCACCGACGGTGGGACTCACGTCGTCACCACATCCAAAAACAAGGCCCCGCAAGCGTCGGCGACCGTGCAGACACCGCACCCTTCCCAGGAGGTGCAAGTCAACAACGCCCCGGTGCTCCTAGCACCGTGCTCGCATTGGAGCAAGGCCAAGCTGGTGGGTTGCGGGACGTTCGAGGTCAGCATGCACGCCCGCGTGCTGGCGCGAGCGAGGTACGGTCGCCCGGACGGGGTGTTGCACCTCCCAATCCAATTGGGAGTCCGAGCACATCCCGCTCCTCGCGCCGCTCGTCACCACCGCCACCCAAGGCAGCAGAGGAAGCGCTGGCCCGAGCCCAGCTGCTTCTAGACTACCCTCCGGCGCCGCACAAGATCGACGACTAGAGGATGACCATATACAGCCTCATCGGCTTCGCCAACGGCGACAAGCCCCGGAAACCGAGCGTGTCGAGGCCCCGGCAAGGCACCCAAGCGCAAACCGGCGCCGACAAGACCGCTGGGGGTGCCACCTCCGTGCACTCCCAGCCCCGAAGGCTAAGATCGCCGGCTCGCCGGACCAACCCCGACGGCGACTCCAGCGCGTCGTCGGACCCGCGAACCCGACGCGATCAACGCCACGTTCTCCAAGAACGGCGGCACGAAGACGCACGCACTCGCATCGAGCGCAGGAGGGAACGCGACGTCAATCGACAGCGCTACCTGGGCCCACCGTCGACATGCATGCACTAGGAAGCCAGCGACTTGTCAGACGCGGCGGGTTGCCCTGCGTTCACCCGCGAGCTGCGGCAAGTCCGATGGCCCAAAACCAAGAACTTCAAGCCGGACGCGCCGAGAAGTACGATGGCAGGATACATCCGTCGGAGTTCCTCAAGATCTACACCATCGCGTGCGAGGCCGGAGGGCGCGACGAGAAGATCCTCGCCAACTACTTCCGTGGTGCTCAAACCAGACGCCGATCTTGGCTCATGCACTTGCCGGACGGCTCCATCTCTTCATGGGTGGACCTGTGTCATCGGTTTGTCGGCGCCGTCACGGTGGCCACAAGCCTCATGGCGGAGAGTGACCTCCACTTGCTCGCCCGTAAAGAGGGGAGCCCTGCGCAAGTACATCTGAGAGATTCAGCCAGTGCGGCGCAACATCCTGCACGCCCACCCCGCCGCAGCTTATCGGTATGCGTTTCATCGTAACGCGCGCAACCGCAGGATGAGGGAGGAGATGGCGATGTGCAAGATCGAGACGCCGGCGAGCTCTATGCTCGCCGACAAGTGTGCACGGGCTGAGGAGGGAGGAAAATCCCGGAGAGGTTGCAGGAGCGAATGATCTCGACAAGGAGGATGCCGCCCGGCAAGGAAGAACCGGAGGCGTAACAACAGAAGAGAAAGGCTAAGGATCTGCTGGTTGTTGAGCATTCCGGCAACGGGGGCGGTTCCGACAAGGCCAAAGCCGATGACTCCGGTGAGGCTGTCGTGAGCCGCCGACAAGCGTGATGGTTCCGCAAGCGGTATTGCAAGATCCACCGCACTAAGGGCCACGATCTCCAAACCTGCAAGAAAGTCGAGCAGACATGAAGCTAGCTCTGAAAGCCGAGTACGAGCGCCGCAATAAGGAGAAAGCCCAGGGAGGTAGCGGAGGATCCGGCAAGAAGATTCCCGCCCGGGGAGGGCACCGGGCAAGGCCAAGCCGCGGCAAGGAGATAGGCCTCCCCGCGGCCGCGACAAGGACGAAGATGAGGATGAGGATGACGAGATGGAGGAAGATGAGACCGACGACCAAGAGTTTCAGAAGGCGACAGAGGTGTTGTGCGTCGACGGCGGCGCCTCTCTGCACACCTCACACCGCCAACTCAAGCAGTGGGTGCGAGAAGTGAACGCATGGAGCCGCCCATCGAGTAGCGCAAGCCTCGAAGCGGTCCAAGACGCCCATCATCTTCGACGTTGAGGACCACCCCGATCGCATCATCGGTTGGGTGCTTGCCGATGTTGGTCTCACCAACAATCCGCAACCTCAAGGTCACAAAGATGTTAGTTGACGGCGGGCCGGCTCGAACCTGATTTCCTCGCGGTGCAAGAAGCTCCAGATCCCCGACAAATGAGCTCAAGAGATCGGTACCTTTCAAGGATAAACCGGGAAGGAGCAAGCCAAAGGGGAAGATCACATTACCAGTGACATTTGGCAGCGAACTGAACTTCAGGACCGAGAGGGTCACATTCGACGTGGCTGATATCCCATTACCCTACAATGGGATACTCGGCCGACCCGCGCTCGCCAAGTTCATGGCGGCCTCTCACTACGCATACAATGTGCTCAAGATGCCTGGCCCGATGAGTGTCATTTCTGTCCAAGGTGACAAGAGGGTTGCACTCATCTGCACCAACAAGATCTACCGGGAAGCAGCAGCCGCAGCAGAGCGTGAGCCACTTGCCGCTGGAGCTCCCTGGGGGAAGAAGAAAGTCAAGTCCGGCAAGAGCAGCTCTGAGGCCCACTCCGGCAAGCGCACCTCCCCGGAGTGCTGCGCTGCCGTCGAGGACGCTCCGTCAAGCTCCACCGGCAAGTGCGAGAAGGCAAAGGCAGACCAACCAAAGACTAAGCCCGGCAAGAGCAGCTCTGGTGCCCGCTCCGGCAAGCACGCCTCTCCGGAGTGCCGCGCTGCTGTCGAGGACGCGCCATCGAGCTCTACCAGCCAGTGAGGCAAAGAAAGCTGCCAAGCTTCGAACTTTTGAGTTGTATTCCCTGAAAATCCATACCTTGTATGAAGAACCTGTGCGCAGAGGGGTCGAATCGTGGCTAAGTTGCACCTTTCATCTGTTTCGAGTCCGCTTGACGATGAAAGCGCGCCGCAACCAGCCCGACGAGTTCTTCCTGCCGGAGGCAACACCGCCAGCGGGCTGTTGATGTCCTGCACTCAGCAAGTGTGTTTGCGCCGAGGGGGGGGGGTTCCCTGAAAGCGTGAGGGTGAAAACATAAGAGGGAGGAGCTCAAGGAGAAGTGCGGCTTTGGCGGATCGCTGAAGACGGAAAAGCTAAGTCACCCAAGCTTTTGTGCAGAGCACTTTTTAGTCCTAAACTTTTATGTTATAGTCCTCGAGCGTTCGTCCCTTGTACGAAAAGCCTGTGCACGGAGGAACCAGCTCGTGGTTAAGTTGCGTCCTTGCTTTGTTTCCGAGTCCGCTCAACAATACAAGTGCGCTGCAACTGGCCCGAGAAGGTTTCTTGCCGGAAACAACACCGCCAGCGGTCTGCTGATGTTCCGCACTCAGCAAGTGTGTTAGCGCCGGCAAGTTCCCTAGAAGCATAGGGTAAAAACGTACAAGGGATATAACGAAGAAGAGGACGTAACATGGCGAGCCTTGCCATGGGACGTCCTTCGAAAGAGTAACTTATTACGGCGCTGTCTCAGTTATTTTCGTGGCTATGATAAACAGCGACAAGGAAAAACCAGAAGGGTGCACTGGTGCAGGGGCCCCGGCAAATCGGCTTCGCTGGGGAATGCAAGTACCGAAGTTCCTCCGCGGCAGGCCGGGACCCCCGGAGACCGCAGCGTCAGCGACAAGGGCAAGGAAAGGCGCACCGGCACCTAGGTCTCGGCGGAGCCAGGGTTGCCGGGGGCTGCAAATGCCAAGATTTCTCCCCGGCAAGCTAGAGTCGCCGGGGGTTGCGGTGTCAGATAAGTTTTTCATCCCTCATCATGCATCCTCTTATGGACTGGGGATGGCGGGGCCGCGTCCTTGAACGAGTGTGCCTTGTAAAGAAAAACCTGTGCGCAGAGGGGAGTCGAAGTCATGTTGTTGCGCCTTTGATTTGTTTCCAGTCCGTTCAACAAAACAAGCGCGCTGCAACTAGCCCGACAAGGTTTCTTGCGGAAGCAACACCGCCAATGGTCTGCCGACGCTCAAGACTCAAGACGCTGCGTGTTTGCGCCGGCAAGTTCCCTAGAAGCGTAGGGTGGGAACATACAAGGCACAAAATCAAGTAAAGGACTTAATCCGGCAAGCGCTCCCCTCTTTTCATTAAAAACATCCCAATTTAGTACAAGTCCTTAGAGGATGAAAAACATGATAGAGAGGATTACAAATTTGAAGTACAGCTAAGACCCGAAGGCTTACAAATTGAAAGATAAGATGCCCGTAATCCCTCTCCTGTTTCTCTCTCCAGGAGGAAGGTCAAGGAGGCCCCGGCAAGAGAAGCTTGCCGGGGAGGGCAAAAGGGGCACCTAGGTGAGCTACGGGTGCCAGAAGACACCGAGAGAACATCCCGGGGGCCGGCCAGGAGCTTGGCGGAGACGGAGGCGCCGGAGGCAGAGCTTGAAGACGGGGCGGCGGGACGTCAGCACGCTGTCGAGGGCACCTCGCCCTCGTACTCCAACTTGACGGCCTTGCCGCCACCCCTCTTCCTCTTCCGCAGCCTCCCACATGGCCGCCCAAGGAGACGGCCCGGGGAGTTGAAGGCGGGCGACCGGATGATGGGGTCGCCCGGTGGCCGCGAGGCAGCGCCCGACGCCTAGTCGGACCCGCCGTCCTCATCGTCGTTGTCGCTCCCTCCTCATCACTCTCGCCGAGGAGGGCCTTCGCTATCGGAGGAGCTGTCACACAAAGATCTCGCCCGGTGCCGGAGTCCTCAAGACCTTGACGGCGAGAAGGTCGCCTCCATTAACTTAAAATGGAGGGTAAACCCCGCCGTCAAGCTGTGGATCTTGGCTAACGTCTTCCACCTCGATCGAAGTACATCACGCCGGGGGCTGGGGATACGACACTAACTTGAGTGCCGCTGATCCCGCAGCCCCTCATGCGCGACTCCAACATCTCGGGCGGATCCGGTTCCATCGCGCTCGCAAACGGGGCCGGTAGCCGGAGGCGGCGACGAGGTGCTCGGCGCAGCTTGACGAAGAACTCCCAGGGGTCGTCCCTAGTGTGGACTGCCTCAAGGAGAGGAGCTGCCGGCGGAGACGGGGGTGGTGCACCACCCCGGCCGCCTCTCCCCCGAGCGCTCCGACCACGTCCACGACCCCGTCCGCGGCCTCGCCCCCTCCCTCTTCCCCTCGTGGCTGGCTCCGCCGCCACAGGCGCATGATAGGGATAGGAGCGCTGCCTGGTGGCGACCCTCGCCGCCACAGATGCAGGACCGGGGTTCCCTCCCTCCATGGCAGATGGGAGGAAGAGTAACGGAAGTTGAGGACAGAGGAAGAAGAGGAAGTGCGGGATTTTGTGCTCCCCTTCCGCCCTCTTTAAAGGGCGAGGTGGGGGCTCAGCCGCCCCGCTCAGCCAATCAGGGCACGAGGAAAGCAGAGGAGCGGGGCCGACTCACCATCTCCGCCCGTGACGGCCCGGTCTCCCACCTTCGCCGCCCACGACCCCCCACGCAGGGAGCCGCGTGGCGAAAAAGCGGAGCCGGGGCGACGGATGAAATGACTCGCCTCGCCCGTGATCACGGGTGTACGCATATAAAGATCGTGACGCACCACCCACGCCTCCCACGATGCTGCAATCGACGCTGCCGCTGCGGGAGGACGCGTGGACACGGAGCCCGATTCTGTGGACCCCAGCCACGCGCGTGCAGATCTGCTTTTGGGCCTGACCCAACAACGCCGCACCGTGTATGGCCCAGCCCGTGGGCTCTGTCGGTGTACTAAAGTAGGGGGCACCTTAGTACCCGAACTTGTGCACGGGCATCAGAGCCCCCGGCGGCAAGGCTTGCCGCGCCCGCCAAGATCCTCCACCATTTCCTATTACTGCCATTCAAGAACAAAGTACTAACCAAGAAAACAAAGGCCCCGGCAAGAGGAGCTTGCCGGGAAGGCCAACCAAGGCATCACCAGAAGACTTGCCGTGGCACCCCGCGCGTCCCGGCAAGGCCCAACGGCCGGCAAGCTTGCCGGCACGACAAGAGAAGGGCCGCGGCAAGGCACTTGCCGCGGCAAGGCTGCCACCCAAACTCCAGCACATCCGGCGACGTGTCATCACAAGGCCATCCCAAGGGCACGTGGCGAGGCACTACGCAGCCATGCGGGGCGAGGTGGCAAGCGGAGCTAACAGAGACGCCATCGTGGCAACCGGTGGCTCACTTAACGGTCGCTCCTCTGCACTGTTGGGGCGACCGGACGGGCATTAAATGCCCTTGTCCCCTGCCGTCAGAGTTAGGTAGGGGACACTGTTGGTCACCGTTGTACCAACCTACGTTTTTACCTTTCTACCCCCTCTTCCTACGCTGCCACCTGTTGGTGCCCCCTTCAGACTATAAAAGGGAGGCCCATGCGCACGTAGAAGGGGTTCGGTCCATTCGACACCCACAACACCACCATACGCTCGCACGCTCGAGTAAGATCAAATACGATCACCGAAGCAGCAGTAGGGGTTTTATCTCTCCGGAGAGCCCCGAAGCTGGGTAAAAAATCGCCCGTCTCCCCCCCGCGCGCTCGACCTTGATCTGCTCTGCGCACGCCCTCCGCCCCCTTGCCGGACTAGAAGGGGCCCCCGTGCCCCATAGGTGCTCGAGGCCACAGAGAGACATGCCCCGACACGAAGATAAACTTTGTCTCCAACTTCGTAAACTGTCTCCTTGTGTTTTGAATCTGCGTAGCTCTTTTGCTTGGACTGGGCTACCTTGAGCCTATCGCGAATCAACTTCACCTTCTGTTTAGACTCCTTAATCAAGTTTGGTCCAAACAACTGGCGGTCTCCAACTTCATCCCATAACAGCGGGGTTCTGCACCTCCTTTCGTACAAGGCTTCGAAAGGGGTCATCTTCAAACTGGATCGATAACTGTTGTTGTAAGAGAACTCCACATATGGGAAATTGTCGTCCCAACTAGATTCATAATCTAGTGCACAAGCTCTCAGCATATCCTCCAAAATCGGATCGACTCTCTCGGTCTATCCATCTGTCTGCGGATGAAAGGCTGTACTGAACTCTAGCCTGGTACCCAAAGTTTCGTGCAACTGATTCCAGAACTTTGAGGTAAACTGGGTTCCTATCTGATACAATGCTCCTCGGAACTCCATGTAGACATACGATCCTGGTCATGTATATCTTTGCCAACTTAGCACTGGTGTAAGGGGTCTTCACTGGGATGAAATGAGCTACCTTCGTCAAACGATCGACTACAACCCATATCGAGTCATAGCCTGAACGTGTCCTGGGTAATCGTGTGATAAAATCCATGCCTAGTTTATCCCACTTCCATTCGGGTATCGGCAATGGTTGTAGCAATCCTGTTGGCTTCTAATGCTCTGCCTTTACTCTCTAACATACATCACATACTGCTATGTACTCCGCAATATCCTTCTTCATTCCGGTCCACCAGAAAGTGTCCTTCAAATCCAGATACATATTGGTATTTCCTGGGTGAATCAAATACGGCGAATCATGGGCCTCTTGCAGAATCAACTTCCTGAT
This sequence comes from Aegilops speltoides, assembly GCA_021437245.1. NCBI lineage: Eukaryota > Viridiplantae > Streptophyta > Magnoliopsida > Poales > Poaceae > Aegilops > Aegilops speltoides. The sequence goes on from CM038143.1 coordinate 442,378,784, forward strand.
CTTTGGGTCATTAGGCACATAAACACAGTCCTCAAACCATAAGGTATCGTGCTCATCCTCACGAAATCCCTTAGCTTTTCCTTTGCTCATTTTCTCCTTTATTTCGGCAATCTCCTTGTCAGTCTTCTGAGCTTCTCTGATCTTATCCATCAAAGTAGACTGGATCTCCAACGTTGCTACATATTCTCTCGGGACTATCTCCAAACATAGTTCACGAAGATCCTCGGCTAACTCCTTTGGTAATTCTACGGTCATGAGCGTGTTGACATGGCTCTTCCGGCTCAACGCATCGGCTACTATGTTAGCCTTTCCGGGGTGATAATGCAATCTCATATCATAATCCTTGATGAGCTCCAACCATCTCCTTTGCCTGAGATTCAACTCCTTCTGTGTGAAGATGTACTTCAAACTCTTGTGATCCGTGTACACCTCACAATGGTTTCCGATGAGAAAATGTCTCCATGTCTTCAAAGCGTGCACTACGGCTGCTAACTCCAAATCATGTGTAGCATAATTCAACTCATGAGGTTTAAGCTGTCGTGAGGCATACGAAACAACTCTTCCCTCCTGCATAAGCACTGCTCCAAGGCCTCGACGAGAAGTGTTGCAATATACTTCATAATCCTTGCGCTGATCTGGCAGAATCAATACTGGTGAGGTAACCAAACGTTTCTTCAACTCCTGGAAACTGGCCTCACATTCCTCAGTCCATTTAAACTTGGTGTCCTTCTTCAACAACTCCGTCATGGGCTTTGCAATCTTCGAGAAATTCTCAATGAACGTCCGGTAGTATCCTGCGAGTCCAAGAAAACTGCGGATCTCTCCAACTGACGTGGGTGCTTCCCAGTTTGTCACAGTGACAACTTTGGTGGGGTCTACTGCTATTCCTTCTCTGGATATCACATGTCCAAGGAATCCAACTTCCTTCAACAAAAACTCACATTTGCTGAACTTGCCATATAACTGATGTTCTCTGAGCTTCTCCAGTACCAACTGCAAATGCTCCTTATGCTCCTCTTCATTCTTCGAGTAGACCAAAATATCATCAATGAACACCACGATGAACTTATCCAGAAACTCCATAAACACCTTGTTCATCATGTTCATGAAATAGGCAGGTGCGTTAGTCAAACCAAATGACATAACAGTATACTCGTATAGCCCGTACATGGTGGTAAAAGCCGTCTTGGGTATATCCTATCTCCAATCTTTAACTGGTGGTATCCTGATCGCAGATCGATCTTGGAGAATACCTTGGCTCCTTGCAATCGGTCAAACAAGTCATTGATCATCAGTAGTGGGTACTTGTTCTTGATTGTTACTTCATTCAATCCTCGATAATCAACAACCATCCTTAATGATCCATCCTTCTTCTCCACTAGAAGTACTGGCGATCCCCAAGGTGAAGAACTTGGGTGGATATAGCCTTTATCCAGTAACTCCTTAATCTGCTTCTTAATTTCCTCCAAGTCTTTTGTGGGCATCATGTATGGTCTCTTAGATATCAGCCCCGTGCCTGGCAAAAGCTCAGTAAAAAACTCAATGTCTCTATCACGTGGCATGCCTGGCAACTCCTCCGGAAATACGTCAGGAAAATCCTTCACCACTGGTACTTCCTCCTGTACAACTCCTGATAAGGAATTTACTAGAGTCCTCTTTGGCACATGCCGGGATACATACTTGATCCTTCTTCCTTTTGGTGTGGTAAGCAAAATCGACTTACTGGCGCATTCAATGTTCCCTCCATACTTCATAACCAATCCATGCCTAATATCACATCCAGTCCTTGCGATTCCAGTACTATTAGGTCTGAGGGAAACACGTACTTACCAATCCTTAATGGTAACCAATCACACCATAGACTAGCCATATACTCTGCTCCTGGCGAGGTTACTAACATGGGTGACCTGAGGGCTTGGGTTGGTAGTTTATACTTATCCACAAATCCCCTTGATATGTATGAATGCGATGCACCAGTATCAAAAAGAATGATTGCAGTAAATGACTTCACCAAAAACTTACCTATTACTGCATTTGGCTGGGCTTCAACCTCCTCCACGCTAACATGGTTCACCTGTCCTTTGTTAAAAGGGTTGGGCTTCTTCCCAGAACTCCCATTGCCATTTCCATTCTTCGCTTCAGGACATTTAGTGGCATAATGTCCAGTCTTCTGGCATTTGTAACAGGTGATGTGGCTCAGATACCTTTTGGCTTGTAACATCCCAAATTTCCAATTTGGCATGTTATACATAGATCATCCATGCATATCATATTTTATTGCTTTCATTTGCAATCCTCGAAATCCTAAGCAACTCAAGGACCCTCGGAGAGAGTTGAGGATTTTTCCGATCTTCGTATTTGAGTTTTATCAAATAATGAAGGCAAGGATTTTGATTTTTAATTATTTTCTCTCCGGAAAATATTTCATTTCAAATAAAAAAATGAGGGGAGATAATATGACTTCTCCAAAATAATTGAAATATCGGAGGAAAAATGTTAAAAAAATCATTATTTGGTTTTATTTGATTTTATTCGGAATTTTATTTGCCCTAGAAAAATTTGCATGTTTTAAAAGTTGCATTTTAGGGGCCAGGAAAAGTTCATCTCTTTCTAAATATTTCATTTAGACGGAGAAAACTTGTTATGGAATTTTTAGTTTTTTTCTTTCTTTCTAGGATTTTTCTAAGTCGGCGGAACGTTTTAAAAAAAAACCCCGCGCCCGACCTGGCCAAGGGCCCACCAGCCCGCCGCCGCCGCCGCTTTTCCTCACACAGGCCGCAGCGTCAGACGGACGCCGAGGGGAGTCCGAGCCGACTCCTCCCAGACGCCTTTCCCAAGCCGAGCCGCCTCCTTAAATACCGCCACCACCACCACCGCCACCACCGCCATCGCCGAGCAAGGCAGCGCCGAGGCCGCCGCTGCCGTTCCACGCCGACGCCGCCTACGCCGTCTTCCGCCTTGCCGAGCCCGCCGCCCCTCACCGAGCCCCGCCGGAGCCGCCCGCCCTGCCGGACAACCTCGCCGGAGGTAGCCGCCCCGCCGCCGTTTTTTTTAAGAAAAACCCTTCGGTTTTTTTAGAAAAACCCTAGTTCGTTTTTTATTATAGATCGGTTTTATTCTTTGGTTTATTTACTTAGCGAGCGTTCGCTCGTCCGTTCGTTTTAACGAACGTGTTCTTCGTTTAGTCTCTGCTAACGAACGTTCGTTCGTTTAGACGTTCGTTGTTTTCTTTTATCGGATTTATTCCGCGATTATTCTGATCGTGATTTCTGATCCGATGTTCGAACCTGTTTATCTTTTCGCTCGTTTATCGGAATCAGGCGATTCAAGCGCCTGGAGTTTCATCTCGAAACCCTCTTTCCGAATAATCAACTCAAACAAGTTTTTATCTTTGTAAAATTTGACGCTAGTTCAGATTAGTAAACGAATCTTATTTCTTTCACCGTTTGAGTTTCATTGCTCCGTTTGATTTGTTTCTTTTTGTCAACCGGAGTTCTTAAGTTGAACTCTCCGGTCAAACTCTTTTATTTGGAGTTTTACTTGTGCATCTTTGCTTGTTGCTTATGTATGTTATTGTTTGTTTGCGATAGAATTCCCGGAGTGCGAAGCGTGTTACTACGAGCCTCTAGGATTCACGGATCGTCAGCAAGGCAAGTAACACATTGATCATACTCTTTCCATACCCAGTTTTTATGCATTAGTTTCAATCCTCAAACATTGCATGACTAGGATGCCTTTAACATGTGGGATTGGGAAGTAGTTGCTGAGGTAGAACCTATTGCCCTGTTTATTATCAAACCCTTGGGAGTTACTTCTACGTTATGCTTATATTGCCATGCTATGCCCGTAGACGTGGATTGGGTTTGAGTGTTTCCATGATAGATGTGAGATTGTTAATTAATGGTTTACTTAAGGTGGCAACTTTAATACACATCTGGGTGGATTGAGGCACCTGGGGTATCCAGTGATTGCCTGTTTTTTTGGAAATCCCGGGGTTACCGTGTGATCTTCCTATGGACCGCCACCTAGGCTCAAGGGAACTGAGATTATTCATGCTAGAAACTTCCGTGTGCAGCCACAAGCTATTATGGGCTCTAGCATAGTTGAGTAAGTTACGTGAAGCTCTTGAAGAGGTGGATCAGCAGGTAGTGGGTTTGTAGGTTTGGTATGGTCTACCCGGAGTAGAGAGTTAATGTTTCCGAAAGACTGTGTCTCGGTCATCCGTTTCTCAAACACCATGTAGTGCGAGAAATCCAACAGAGGTGATAAAGTCTTGTGGGGAAAAGTGCGCAAACGTCTGCAGAGTGTACAATCTAATCATGGTTAGCCGTGTCCCCGGTTATGGACAATTCTGAGTGTCTAGTACTTGAGTATTCACATGTATCTCAACACTCTTAATTTATATTGCTGGGATGTTAATTATATTAATTGGGATCACTGAGTTGGGGTTACCTTCTCAAATGATGTTTCAACCACCATGATAGTTAAATTAAAATTATATTCCTTTGTTGTAGGAAAAAATTGGCTTTTTGCAAAAACATGTAACCATAGAGCTTTCCACCAGCCAAATATGCATGTAGTGGTAGCATTACTCTGTTATTGCTCTTTTGTGTTACATTGCCAGCATATTCCATGTGCTGACCTGTTCTCGGGCTGCAATGTATTATGTTGCAGACTTTTCAGACGAGGAGTAAGGTTCGATAGGTCGTTGCCGTGCAGCTCAGCTATGCCATTGGAGTTGATGGACCCACTTTATCTTCCAAGCCTTCCGCTGTTATCGCATTAGATGGCCTTAAGCCATATTATTGTATGAAGTTCTCTTTTGAGACATTCGATGTAATAAGTGTGTGATTGCTACTCTGTTATAAATCCTTCGAGTACTGTGTGTGTCAGCATTACCGATCCAGGGATGACACGGAAGCATAGAGACTTGACCATCTGAGGTTGGGTCGCTACAAGATGGTATCATAGCACACGCTGAGTGTAGGACACGACCACTAAGATAAGCCATAGGTCACTCTTCTCTACTCATTTCTGACTCCTCTCCATTTTCCACTCTTTAGGATGAAGGAGATGAAGAACAAGTTTGCACAACCGGATGAAGACACACCTTTTGGACGCCACTTGAAGGAAGTCACTAGGTACTTGAATATTGGAATACCAAGCTTCATCGGGACGTACAACGCCACCTTACCAGAAGAAGAGCGCTGGATGATTCAAGTACGAGTTCCGGGAAGGACATTCTCGCCAACTTCCAAACCCATAGAGTTTTCTTTCGGAGCACCCACTTGGAGCCTTGGCAAGAGTATGGCAGCTCATATTACCATGGGATGCATTGGAGAAATCTACAACAGGGAGCTTAAAGACACCAGCTATCAAATATGTGGGCGCCGAGATGAACAATGGGAGACAATCAGCACCAGGAAGGATAGATCTGTTGCAGCTTTTATCCAGGAGCTAAACCAGCACATTCGACGTCAGGAGAACCAGATGTGCTCAGACATGATGGAGATGAAGAAGGCGAAAACTAGGATCATCGAGCTGGAGGAAGAACTCAAGTTTACACGCGATGGATATGAGGAGGAAATCATGACCCTACTGGAGAAGAATGACGACCTAGTCGAGAAGATCGGAGTCTTCATGGGAGGACCAGCCCTGAGAGAAGAGGAAGGAGGTCCCGCTTGTCCGGACAATTACATCATCATCAACGACACCGATTCAGATCCTAGTGATGATGACTACGAAGATGAAGCTGGAGCAGACATCATGGAGTCTTCCACCGATCAAGATTTCTAAGATGACCACAATATAATAGTAGCATTCCCCCATGTAACTAGTAGTAGTTGAGCACTTTTGCGATAGTCCCAGACCGTTTTGTATGCCCTTGCTTGTTTGATTGAATGAATGCTTGTGTTTGCCTCATATGCATATGGGTAGTGTTTCTCCCCTAGATCTTTTTTTCTATTCTAATCTCTTCCATCTAAACCCATCAGATGCCTCTGAGGAGAGACCCCGATTTTGTTTTCGCACCGGAGATCACCCAATTGATCCAACAACAGAATGCCTTGATGCAGTTGCTAGTTCAGAACCAGGGCAATGCCAACAACAACAATGCCAACAACAACCCGCCACCAGTGGATAACCTCGCCCATTTCTTAAGGTTACAGCCGCTGGTGTTTTCCAGTAGCATCGAGCCAATAGTTGCAGATGATTGGCTACGCCGTATTGGAAGGGAGTTAACCACTGCAGGATGAACAGATGCTGAGAAGGTGCGTTTTGCCGCACACCAACTGGACGGAACTGTAGCAGCATGGTGGGAGAATTTCACAGCCACCTATCCTATCGACACTGTCACTTGGCTCAGTTTCAGCAGGCTTTTCGTACTGCCCATGTCTCGACTGGAGCTATGCAGATGAAGAAGTGGGAGTACCGCAATTTACGCTAGGGGAACTGTACTGTTGGCCAGTACGTGGATGAGTTTAGCAAATTATCATGCTATGCCCCTGATGATGTGGCCACAGATGCCGCGAAGCAGGAGAAGTTTATGGAAGGGCTGAATGATGAGATGAGCATGCAACTGATGGTGGCAACCTTCAACAACTACCAGGAGTTGGTAGATAAGGCTCTAATGATTGAAGGAAAGCAGAAGCAAATTGAGAGCCGTAAGAGGAAGTATGGACAAGGGAAATACAACTCAGGAGCTCACCAGAAGCCTCACTTAACCCCGAACTCGGGAGGACTTGTTCATAACCATGGAGGTCATAACCATACTGGAGGAGGATCGCATAACCATAATGGTGCGAAGAACGGGAATGGGAACGGAGCCAACAATAATCTGAATCGCTCTAACCCATCTACACCCGCAAAGAGGGACTTAAGTCAAGTTATCTGTTACAAGTGCGGGAAGACAGGGCACTATGCCAATGACTGCTCTGAAGGAAAGAATGGAAACGGAAATGGGAGCGCTGGGAAGAAGCCCAATCCATTCAACAAAGTACAAGTGAACCACGCTAACGTGGAGGAAGTTGAAGAGCAGCCAGACACGGTAATAGGTAAGTTTTTGGTTCAGTCGTTTACCGCTATTGTTCTTTTCGATACTGGTGCATCGCATTCATACATATCAAGGGGATCTGTGGAAAAGTTTAAGTTACCATCCCAAACCCTTAGGACCCCTCTCTTAGTGAGCTCGCCTGGAGCAGAGTACATGGCTAGCAGATGGTGCGCCTAGATGCCCCTAATCATTGGCACGCATGTTTTTCCGTCTGACTAATCATCTTGGAGTCGCAAGGATTGAATGTGATATTAGGTATGGACTAGATGTCAAAGTATGGAGGAAGTATTGACTGTGCTAGCAAGTCAATTTATCTTACCACCCCGGAGGGAAAAAGGATTAAGTATGTCTCTAGGCACGTGCCTAGGAGGAGCCAAGTAAATGCCCTCACGGGGGTTGTACAGGAGGAACTACCAGTAGTAAAGGATTTTCTGGACGTTTTTCCTGAGGAGTTACCAGGTATGCCACCAGATCGAGACATCGAGTTTTTGATAGAGCTATTGCCTGGTACAGGACCAATATCCAAGAGACCCTATCGGATGCCAGCAAATGACCTGGAGGAAATTAAGAAGCAGATCAAAGAGTTGTTGGGGAAAGGTTACATTCGTAGAAGTTCATCACCTTGGGGAGCCCCAGTACTTTTGGTGGAGAAGAAGGATAAATCCCTGAGGATGGTTGTGGATTACCGTGCTCTGAATGAAGTAACAATAAAGAACAAGTATCCCTTACCGATGATTAATGATCTGTTTGACCAGTTACAAGGAGCTAAGGTGTTTTCAAAGATTGATCTACGATCAGGATACCATCAGTTGAAGATCCGAGAGAAGGATATACCAAAGACAACGTTTACCACACGGTATGGGTTATATGAGTATACGGTCATGTCATTTGGACTGACTAACGCCCCTGCCTATTTCATGAGTATGATGAACAAGGTGTTCATGGAGTATTTGGACGAGTTTGTTGTGGTATTTATTGATGATATTATGATATACTCAAAGAACGAAGAGGAGCACGCGGAACACTTGCGTTTGGTTCTCGAGAAACTCAGGGAACACTAGTTATATGCCAAATTTAGCAAGTGCGAGTTTTGGTTGAAAGAAGTTGGATTTCTTGGGCATGTTTTATCAGGAGAGGGTATAGCAGTAGATCCCAGTAAGGTTCAGTCGGTCACTGAATGGTTGGCACCCACTTCAGTTGGCGAGATCCGCAGTTTCCTTGGACTGGCAGGATATTATCAGAGATTAATTGAGAAATTTTCCAAGATTGCTAAACCAATGACTGAATTGTTAAAGAAGGATACTAAATTCAAATGGACAGAGGATTGTGAGACAAGCTTTCGGGAGTTGAAGAAACGATTGACTACAGCCCCAGTGCTGACTTTGCCAGATATACATAAGGAGTTTCAAGTATATTGTGACGCCTCTCGCTTGGGACTTGGATGTGTGCTTATGCAGAACGGAAAAGTTGTTTCGCATGCCTCACGACAACTGAAGCCACACGAGTTGAACTATGCCACGCATGATTTGGAGTTAGCAGCCGTAGTGCATGCGTTGAAGACCTGGAGACATTATCTTATGGGAAACCGTTGTGATGTGTACACGGATCATAAGAGCCTGAAGTACATTTTCACACAGAAGTAGTTGAACCTCAGACAGAGGAGATGGTTGGAACTTATAAAGGATTACGATATGAAGCTACACTATCATCCAGGAAAAGACAACGTCGTAGCAGCCGCTTTGAGCCGGAAGAGTTATGCTAATATTCTTGAGAGCAAAGGATTGCCAAAGGAGTTAGCTACGGAGATCATGGAACTTTGATTGGAGATTGTTCCAAGAGGTTTTCTTGCAGCAATGGAGGTTCAGTCGACGTTGTTGGACAAGATTCAAGGAGCTCAGAAGGAGGACAAAGAGATTGCTGAGATAAGGGAGAGGATGGGCGAAGGTAAAGCCAAAGGTTTTCGCGAAGATGAGCACGATACCTTGTGGTTTGAGGACCGGATTTATGTGCCCAACAATTCGGAGATCAGGAAGTTGATACTTCAAGAGGCCCATGACTCACCATACTCGATTCATCCCGGAAACACCAAGATGTATCTGGACTTGAAGGAACGTTTCTGGTGGACTGGTATGAAGAAGGATATTGCCGAGTATGTAGCCGTATGTGATGTATGTCAGAGAGTGAAGGCAGAGCATCGTAAGTCGCAGGATCATATATAGCCTATGCCAATACCCGAATGGAAGTGGGACAAACTCGGTATGGACTTTATTACAGGATTACCCAGAACCAAGGCAGGATATGATTCTATATGGGTAGTTGTGGATCGATTGACCAAAGTAGCTCACTTCATCCCGGTGAAAACAACATATACAAGTGCAAAGTTGGCTAAGATATATATGTCCAGGATCGTATGTTTACATGGAGTTCCGAGGAGCATCGTATCAGATAGAGGAACACAATTTACTTCAAAGTTTTGGCATCAATTACACTAGACTTTGGGTATCCGATTGGAGTTCAGTACTGCTTTTCACCCGCAGATAGATGGGCAGACAGAGAGAGTCAATCAGATTCTGGAAGACATGTTGAGAGCCTGTGTGCTAGATTATGGATCTAGTTGGGATGATAATTTGCCTTACGCAGAGTTCTCTTATAACAACAACTACCAAGCCAGTTTGAAGATGGCACCTTTCGAAGCTCTGTATGGACGCAGGTGTAGAACACCATTGATGTGGGATGAGGTAGGAGACCGTCAGTTGTTTGGACCAGATTTGATCAAGGAATCAGAGGAGAAGGTTAAACCGATCGAGATGACTAAAGATTGCTCACCCGCATGTAAGAGTTATGCAGATTTAAAACGCAAGGAAGTAACCTATGAAATTGGAGCGGTGCCTATCTCACGAGTATCACCCTTGAGGGGAGTAAAACGTTTTGGAGTTAAGGAAAGTTAGCCCGAGATTTGTAGGACCATATCGTATTTTGGAACGGATGGGAGAAGTTGCCTACAAGCTGGAGTTACTCAAGGATTGTCGAGTTCACGATGTGTTTCACGATCACGGTGAAGAAGTGCCATGCCGAGATGGCCGATATACCGTTGAATGATACAAGACCTTTGGAGGCGATTCAGCTGGATAATAATATGACCTATGAGGAGAAGCCAGTAAAGATTCTTGATTTTGACAGTCGAGTCACTCGCAACAAGGTGATCAAGTTTTGCAAAGTTCAGTGGAGTCATCATACCGAGGAGGAAGCCACCTAGGAGCGGGAAGAGGATATCCGCAAGGACCATCCGCACCTATTTTCTAGCCAACCCGAATCTCGAGGGCGAGATTCATCTTAAGGGGGGTAGGTTTGTAACATCCCAAATTTCCAATTTGGCATGTTATACATAGATCATCCATGCATATCATATTTTATTGCTTTCGTTTGCAATCCTCGAAATCCTAAGCAACTCAAGGAGCCTCGGAGAGAGTTGGGGATTTTTCCGATCTTCGTATTTGAGTTTTATCAAATAATGAAGGCGAGGATTTTGATTTTTAATTATTTTTTCTCCGGAAAATATTTCATTTCAAATAAAAAAATGAGGGGAGATAATATGACTTCTCCAAAATAATTGAAATATCGGAGGAAAAATGTTTAAAAAATCATTATTTGTTTTTATTTGATTTTATTCGGAATTTTATTGAGCCATTTGCATTTCTGTCCCTAACTCGAACCACCTAATCAGATATACCCCTAATTCCAAAGCCTGCTCAAAAATGCCCCTCCGCCATTATGTGCCCTTACAAATGCCCTCCGTGCGTTGCTTCCACAGTCAAAGGCCTTGACCGCTTTTCCTCACGTTTTCTCGACATTTTTGCCCCTCTGTGCACATCCGAGTTACACGTGGCACCTACCTAGGAAAAGAAAAGAAAAAAACTCCCTCTCTCTCATCCCATCTCTGAATTACATGTGGAGCCCACCAATATTAAAAAATTGTCTACCTCTCTCATAACCCCCCCTCTCTCTCCCTGACATGTGGGCCATTGGACCCACTGTCAGGGTCAACTCTTGTTCGCTCGTGGTCACGGCGAGGCTTGGCGGGTCGGCCGGTGGTCGCCGCCGGCAAAGGATAGCACGCCTATGTGTGAGGGCCATGGTGGGAGGCTCGGGGTCGTCCGACGGAGGGGTGGAGCCGCCACACAGGTAGGTAGGTGGGCGCGTGCACACGACCGAGCAAGTCGAGGTCGGTCATGGCGGCCGGCTTCGGGCAGGGCGTTCCGGGAATAGAATCGAGCGGGGGAAGAGAGGAGTAGGGCCGCGTGATTTCAGGGACAACGACACGGAGGTCGGGAAGGTCAATGGTGGCTCGGGGCAGTCGGATTTAGGAGGCCAAGGGCGCATCTGTGGCGGAGATCGGAGTCTCTGCCATCGTCTACCGGCGACGGCCACCGGCTATTCGTAAGCTGGGAGGGCGAGGGCATCTCGTACAAGCTTCCTGGCGAGGTGGTGGCGCTTGGGGTTGCCGTTGGTTGCGTGGAGACGAAGGCAGCGGCGACGGTGGCGCTCTGCATAGGGAGGAAGGGAGAGGGAGGGAGGGAGAGGGAGGGAAGGAGGGAGAGGGGGAGGTGTGGAGGAAGGGGTGCGGCGCGTGGGGAGCTAGCGGCGGCGCAAGACGGTCCAAGGGCCAAGGCCACGGAAGTGAGAGAGAGAGGTCGTGAGGTAGGGGAAGACAGGTGGGAGGTGAGAGAGACACCGTGAGGGGCCACATGTAAGTGTGTTAGAGAGAGGGGGTGAGAGAAAGAGTTTTTTCTTTTTATTTTTTCTTGAGCGGGTCCCACATGTAAGTGATACATGGAGGCAGGGGCAAAATGTCCAACAAACGCCTAGTAGACGGTCAAACCCCTTTGACCAGACGGAAACGGGACGGAAGGGCATTTCTGTAAGGGCACCTAACGGCGGAGGGGCATTTTTGAGCAGGCTTTTGAATTAGGGGCAAATGTGAGTAGTGGGTTCGAGTTAGGGACACAAATGTAAAAGACCCAATTATATTTGCCCTAGAAAAATTTGCATGTTTTAAAAGTTGCATTTTAGGGGCCAAGAAAAGTTCATCTCTTTCTAGATATTTCATTTAGACGGAGAAAACTTGTTTTTGGAATTTTTAGTTTTTTATTTTTTTTCTTTCTAGGATTTTCTAAGTCGGCCGAACGTTTAAAAAACTCATACCGACCGGGCCAAGGGCTCAGCCAGCCAGGGCGCCGCCGCCGCTTCCCCTCCCGCCGGGCCATTGCAGTAATCGCAGACGGACGCCGAGGGAGTCCGAGCCGACTCCTCCCCGGCGCCCCTTTCCCAAGCCGAGCCGCCTCCTAAATACCGCCGCCCACCACCACCCGCCACCACCCGCCACCCACTTGCTGGAAGCGTCTCGAGCCGCCGCCGTCTTCAGCGCCCGCCGCCGTCTTCCGCGCCGCCGCCGCCGTCTTCCGCGCCGCCTCGCCGAGCCTCCCGAGCCGCCCGCCCTGCCGGATGACCTCGCCGGAGGTAGCCGCCCCGCCGCCGGTTTTTTAAAGAAAAACCCTTCGTTTTCTTAGAAAAACCCTAGTTTGTTTTTTTATTATAGATCGGTTTTATTCTTCGGTTTATTTACTTAGCGAGCGTTTGCTCGTCCGTTCGTTTTAACGAACGTGTTCTTAGTTTAGTCTCTGCTAACGAACATTCGTTCGTTTAGCCGTTCGTCGTTTTCTTTTATCGGATTTATTCCGCGATTATTCTGATCGCGATTTCTGATCCGATGTTCGAACCTGTTTATCTTTTCGCTCGTTTATCGGAATCAGGCGATTCAAGCGCCTGGAGTTTCATCTCGAAACCCTCTTTCCGAATAATCAACTCAAACAAGTTTTTATCTCTGTAAAATTTGACCCTAGTTCAGATTAGTAAACGGATCTTATTTCTTTCGCCGTTTGAGTTTCGTTGCTCCGTTTGATTTGTTTCTTTTTGTGAACCGGAGTTCTTAAGTTGAACTCTCTGGTCAAACTCTTTTATTTGTAGTTTTACTTGTGCATCTTTGCGTGTTGCTTATGTATGTTATTGTTTGTTTGCGATAGAATTCCCGGAATGCGAAGCGTGTTACTACGAGTCTCTAGGATTCACGGATCGTCAGCAAGGCAAGTAACACATTGATCATACTCTTTCCATACCCAGTTTTTATGCATCAGTTTCAATCCTCAAACATTGCATGACTAGGATGCCTTTAACATGTGGGTATTGGGAAGTAGTTGCTGAGGTAGAACCTATTGCCCTGTTTATTATCAAACCCTTGGGAGTTACTTCTACGTTATGCTTATATTGCCATGCTATGCTCGTAGACGTGGATTGGGTTTGAGTGTTTCCATGACAGATGTGAGATTGTTAATTAATGGTTTACTTAAGGTGGCAACTTTAATACACACCTGGGTGGATTGAGGCACCTGGGGTATCTAGTGATTGCCTGTTTTTTTGGAAATCCCGGGGTTACCGTGTGATCTTCCTATGGACCGCCACCCGTGCTCAAAGGAATCGAGATTATTCATGCTAGAAACTTCCGTGTGCAGCCACAAGCTATTATGGGCTCTAGCATAGTTGAGTAAGTTACGTGAAGCTCTTGAAGAGGTGGATCAGCAGGTAGTGGGTTCGTAGGTTTGGTATGGTCTACCCGGAGTAGAGAGTTAATGTTTCCGAAAGACTGTGTCTCGGTCATCCGTTTCTCAAACACCATGTAGTGCGAGAAATCCAACGGAGGCGATCGAGTCTTGTGGGGAAAAGTGCGCAAACCTCTGCAGAGTGTACAATCTAATCATGGTTAGCCGTGTCCCCGGTTATGGACAATTCTGAGTGTCTAGTACTTGAGTATTCACATGTATCTCAACACTCTTAATTAATATTGTTGGGATGTTAATTATATTAATTAGGATCATTGAGTTGGGGTTACCTTCTCAAATTATGTTTCAACCACCATGATAGTTAAATTAAAATTATATTCCTTTGTTGTAGGGAAAAATTGGCTTTTCGCAAAAACATGTAACCATAGAGCTTTCCACCAGCCAAATATGCATGTAGTGGTAGCATTACTCTGTTATTGCTCTTTTGTGTTACATTGCCAGCATATTCCATGTGTTGACCCGTTCTCGGGCTGCAACGTATTATGTTGCAGACTTTTCAGACGAGGAGTAAGGTTCGATAGGTCATTGCCGTGCAGCTCAGCTATGCCGTTGGAGTTGATGGACTCACTTTATCTTCCAAGCCTTCCGCTGTTATCACATTAGATGGCCTTAAGCCATATTATTGTACTAAGTTCTCTTTTGAGACATTCGATGTAATAAGTGTGTGATTGCTACTCTGTTATATATCCTTCGAGTACTGTGTGTGTCAGCATTACCGATCCGGGGATGACACGGAAGCACAGAGACTTGACCATCTGAGGTCGGGTCGCTACATGGCTGGTGTTGATGGGTTGGTGCGGTTCTGTCCGTTGCTTCCTCCATTCCCATTACCATTCTTGGGGCCACTATGGTTGTGTGAACTACTCCTCCATGGGTATGCTAAAAATATCCTCCCGAGTTCGGGGTAAAACGAGGCTTCTACTGAGCTCCAGAATTGTACTTCCCTTGTCCATACTTCCTCTTGCGGCTGTCAATCTGCTGCTGCTTTCCTTCAATCATGAGAGCTCTATCTACCAACTCCTGGTAGTTGTTGAAGGTTGCTACCATCAACTGCATGCTGAGCTCATCATGCTGAGCAACGTCATCGGGGGCATAACGTGCTAGCTTACTAAAGTCATCCACATACTGGCCAACAGTACGTCCTCCTTGGCGCAAGTTGCAAAACTCACGCTTCTTCATGGCCATAGCTCCTGTTGAAACATGAGTGCTACGTCTCGAGCTTGCGTTGGTTTTCCCCAAAGAGGAGAGGATGATGCAGCATAGTAGCGTAAGTATTTCCCTCAGTTTTTGAGAACCAAGGTATCAATCCAGTAGGAGGTCACGCGCAAGTCCCTCGTACCTGCACAAAACGATAGCTACTCGCAACCAACGCGATTAGGGGTTGTCAATCCCTTCACGGTCACTTACGAGAGTGAGATCTGATAGAGATAATATTTTTGGTATTTTTGGTATAAAGATGCAAAGTAGAAAGTGAAGGCAAAGCAAGTAAACAAAGTGATGGAGATTAATATCATGAGAATAGACCCGGGGGCCATAGGTTTCACTAGTGGCTTCTCTCAAGAGCATAAGTATTCTACGGTGGTTGAACAAATTACTGTTGAGCAATTGACAGAATTGAGCATAGTTATGAGGTTATCTAGGTATGATCATGTATATAGGCATCACGTCCGAGACAAGTAGATCGAAACGATTCTGCATCTACTACTATTACTCCACTCATTGACCGCTATCCAGCATGCATCTAGAGTATTAAGTTAAAAACAGAGTAACACCTTAAGCAAGATGATATGATGTAGAGGAATAAATTCATGCAATAGGATAAATACCCCATCTTGTTATCCTCGATGGCAACAATACAATACGTGCCTTGCAACCCTTTCTGTCACTGGGTAAGGACACCGCAAGATTGAACCCAAAGCCATGCACTTCTCCCATTGCAAGAACTACCAATCTAGTTGGCCAAACCAAACGGATAATTCCAAGAGACTTGCAAAGATAACTCAATCATACATAAAAGAATTCAGAGAAGATTCAAATATTATTCATAGATAAGCTAGATCATAACCCCACAATTCATCGGTCTCAACAAACACACTGCAAAGAGAAGATTACATCGAATAGATCTCCACGAGAGAGGGGGAGAACATTGTATTGAGATCCAAAAAGAGAGAAGAAGCCATCTAGCTAATAGGTATCGACCCGAAGGTCTGAAGTAAACTATTCACACTTCATCAGAGGGGCTATGGTGTTGATGTAGAAGCCCTCCGTGGTGGATGCCCTCTCCGGTGGAGCTCCGGAACAGGCCCCAAGATGGGATCTCGTGGATACAGAAGGTTGCGGTGGTGGAATTAGGTTTTTGGCTCATGTTTTGATCGTACGGGGGTACGTAGGTATATATAGGAGGAAGGAGTACGTCGGTGGAGCGTCAGGGGGCCCACGAGGCAGGGGCGCGCCCAGGGGGGCGCCCTCCACCCTCGTGACCGCCTCTGGCGTTTCTTGGAGTAGGGTCCAAGTCTCCTGGATCACGTTCAGTGAGAAGATCACGTTCCCGAAGGTTTCATTCCGTTTGGACTCCGTTTGATATTCTGTTTCTTCGAAATACTGCAAAAGGCAAAAAACAACAATTCTGGGCTGGGCCTCCGATTAATAGGTTAGTCCCAAAAATAATATAAAAGTGGAGAATAAAGCCCATTATAGTCCAAAACAATAGATAAAGTAGCATGGAGCAATAAAAAATTATAGATACATTGAAGACGTATCAGGCATCCCCAAGCTTAATTCCTGCTCATCCTCGAGTAGGTAAATGATAAAAAGAGAATTTTTGATGCGGAGTGATACTTTGGCATAATTTCAATGTAAATCTTCTTAAGCATGGTATGAATATTCAGATCCCTACAAAGTATCACTGACATAGAAGGTTCATACTGACATAGAAATAATAATACTTCAAGCATACTAATCAAAGTAATCATGTCTTCTCAAAATAGCATGGCAAAAGAAAGTTCATCCCTACAAAATCATATAGTTAGGCTATGCTTCATTTTCGTCACACAAAGATGTTCCCAACTTCTATACCCCCAATGACAAGCCAAGCAATTGTTTCATACTTAAATAATCTCAAACTTTTTCAACCTTCACGCAATATATGAGTGTGAGTCATGGATATAGCACTATGGGTGGAATAGAATATGATGAGGGGGATTGTGTGGAGAAGACAAAAAAGGAGAAAGTCTCACATCAACGAGGCTAATCAATGAGCTATGGAGATGCCCATCGATTGATGTTAATGCAAGGAGTAGGGATTGCCATGCAACAGATGCACTAGAGCTATGAATGCTCAACAAAAGAAAACTAGTGGGTGTGCATCCAACTTCCTTGCTCATGAAGACCTAGGGCATTTTGAGGAAGCCCATCGTAGGAATATATAAGCCAAGTTCTATAATGAAAAATTCCCACTAGTATGAACAAGAAAACCTATGAGACTCACTATATGAAAAACACGGTGCTACTTTGAAGCACAATATATGAGACTCACTACATGAAGAACAAGGTGCTACTTTGAAGCACAAGTGTGGAAAAAGAGATACTAGCATTGCCTTTTATATATATATATATATATATATATTTGGGCCTTTATTTTTTTTCTTTTTGGCCTTTCTCTCCTTTTTTTTGGGCAATGCTTTAATAATGATGATCATCACACTTCTATTGATTACAACATAAGGATCACAACTCGATACTAGAACAAGATATGACTCTATATAAATGCCTCCGGCGGTGTACCGGGATGGTGCAATGAATCAAGGGTGACATGTATGAAAAATAATGCATGGTGGCTTTGCCACAAATACGATGTCAACTACATGATCATGCAATGGCAATATGACAAAAGTAAAGTATGTCATGATGATGATGAACGGAGCGGTGGAAAGTTGCATGGAAATATATCTTGGAATGGCTATGGAAATGC
Organism: Aegilops speltoides; assembly: GCA_021437245.1. NCBI lineage: Eukaryota > Viridiplantae > Streptophyta > Magnoliopsida > Poales > Poaceae > Aegilops > Aegilops speltoides. Next base: position 442,396,479 of record CM038143.1, read on the forward strand.
CATAATAGGTAGGTATGGTGGCTGTTTTGAGTAAGACATAGGGAGGTTTATGTGTGAAAGAGCGTATCATATCACGGGGTTTGGATGCACCGGCGAAGTTTGCACCAACTCTCAAAGTGAGCAAGGGCAATGCACGGTGCCGAAGAGGCTAGCAAAGGCGGAAAGGTGAGAGTGCGTATAATCAATGGACTCAACATTAGTCAAAAGAACTCATATACTTATTGCAAAAATTTAGAAGCCATCAAAAATCAAGTACTACGCGATGCTCCTAGGGGATAGATTGGTAGGAAAAGACCATCGCTTGTCCCCGACCGCCACTCATAAGGATGCACAAGCCAGGTACACTTCATGTTTCAAATTTGTTACACAACTTTAACCATACGTGCATGCTACGGGACTTGCAAACTTCAACACAAGTATTTCTAAAATTAATAATCACCCAACTAGCACGACTTTGATATTATCACCTCCATATCTCAAAACAATTATCAAGCATCAAACTTATCTTAGTATTCAACGCACTCAAAAGAAAGTTTCACATATCTTGAATACCAAGTATATTAACATTAAGCAAATTACCATGCTATTAACGACTCTCAAAATAATCTAAGTGAAGCATGAGAGATCAAGTTTCTTTAAAACAAATCCACCACCGTGCTCTAAAAGAACTAAGTGAAGCACTAGAGCAAAAATTATCACGCTCAAAAGGATATAAGTGAAGCACTATGAGCAAAGCTATCAAGCTCAAAAGATATAAGTGAAGCACATAGAGTATTCTAACAAATTTCAATTCCTGTATGGCTCTCTCAAAAGGTGTGTACATCAAGGATGATTGTGGTAAACTAACAAGCAAAGACACAAATAATACAAGACACTCCAAGCAAAACACATATCATGTTGGTGAATAAAAATATAGCTCCAAGTAAATTACCGATGGAAGCGATTTAAAGAGGGATGCCTTCCGGGGCATCCCCAAGCTTTGAATTTTTGGTGTCCTTGGATTATCTTGGGGGTTCCATGGGCATCCCCAAGCTTAGGCTCTTGCCACTCCTTGTTCCATAATCCATCAAAAGAATTCACCCAAAACTTGAAAACTTCACAACACAAAACTCAACAGAAATCTCGTGAGCTCCATTAGAGAAAGAAAACAAAAGACTACTTCAAGGTACTGTAATGAACTCATTATTTATTTATATTGGCATTAAACCTACTATATTACAACTTCTCTATGGTTTATAAAATAATTTACTAACCATAGATTCATCAAAATAAGCAAACAACACATGCAAAACAGAATCTGTCAAAAACAGAACAGTCTGTAGTAATCTGTAACTAACGGAAACTTATGGAACTCTAAAAATTATACCAAAATAGGAAGTCCTGTACAATGTGTTTATTGATCAGTAGAAAAAAGAATCAACGCAAAATCATGTTCCTGTGATTATCATAACTAAATTCGTGCACACAAAGTTTTTGTTTTTCAGTAGAATCAAATCAACTATCATCGTAGGTTATCCTATATGTTCTACTTGGCACAAACAGTAATTAAAACATAAAACCACATCCAAAAAGAAGGTAGATGGATTATTTATTCCTAAACAGTAGCAAAAACAAAAAACACAAAATAAAATTGGGTTGCCTCCCAACAAGCGCTATCGTTTAACGCCCCTAGCTAGGCATAAAAGCAAGAATAGATCTAGGTATTGCCATCTTTGGTAGGCAATCCATAAGTGGCTCTCATGATAGATTCATATGGTAATTTTATTTTCTTTCTAGGGAAGTGTTCCATACCCTTTTTTAAGGGAAATTGGAATCGAATATTCCCTTCCTTCATATCAATTGCACCAATCGTTCTAAGGAAAGGTCTACCAAGAATAATAGGACATGAAGGATTGCAATCTATATCAAGAACGATAAAATCTACGGGCACATAATTCCTATTTGCAACAATAAGAACATCATTAATTCTTCCCATAGGATTTTTGATAGTGGAATCCGCAAGATGCAAGTTTAGAGAGCAATCATCAAAATCACGGAAATCTAGCAAATCACATAAAGTTTTTGGAATAGTAGAGACACTAGCACCCAAATCACACAAAGCATGAAACTCATAAATTTCAATTTTTATAGTAGTTTCCCACTCATCATAGAGTTTTCTAGGGATAGAAACTTTCAACTCAAGTTTTTCTTCATAAGATTGCATTAAGGCATCAACAATGTGTTCGGAAAAAGCCTTATTTTGACTATAAGCATGAGGAGAATTTAGCAAGGATTGCAACAAGGAAATACAATCAATCAAAGAGAAATTTTCATAATCAAATTCCTTGAGATCCAAAATAGTGGGTTTAGTAATATCTTGATTTTTATTTCTTTCAATCCCACTTTTATCAATTTCATCATCAAGATCCAAAAACTCAGAATTCTTAGAACGCCTTCTAGGTAAGGGAAGATCATATTTAGTTTCATCAAGCTTCATATTGCAAAACAAAGATTTGATAGGGGACACATCAATAACTTTTAGATCTTCATCTTGATTTTCATAGGAATTCGGTTTAGCGGCCATCTTATTGACTAAGGTAGCTTGCATATCCGAAATTTCAGCGGTCATCTTTTCAAGACGAGCAATTTGGGCTCTTATACCATCAAATTCTTTAGACATATCATCGAGTTCTTTATTCATAAAGCTCATAAATTTTTTTTGTTCCTTAAGTTCGTTTCTAAAGAAATTATTGTGCTCAAATTGCAAAACCATAAACTTTCTAACATTGCTTTCGATTTCCTCTAGCCTTTTAAGGTGAAGGTCACCAAATCTAGGTAGAGCCATCGCAACAAACAAGCAAACTAACACACGAGCAAACAAACGGACGAGAAAAAAGGCAACAGAAAGAGAAGAGGAGATTGGGAAAGAGAGGGTGAATAAAACGACAAGGGTTAAGTGGGGGAGATGAAAACGAGAGGCAAATGGCAAATAATGTAATGCGAGAGATAGGGATTGTGATGGGTACTCGGTATGTTGACTTTTGCGTAAGCCTCCCCGGCAACGGTGCCAGAAATCCTTCTTGCTATGTCTCGAGCTTGCTTCGGTTTTCCCCGAAGAGGAGAGGATGATGCAACACAGTAGCGTAAGTATTTCCCTCAGTTTTTGAGAACCAAGGTATCAATCTAGTAGGAGGTCACGCGCAAGTCCCTCGTACCTGCACAAAATGATAGCTACTCGCAACCAATGCGATTAGGGGTTGTCAATCCCTTCACGGTCACTTACGAGAGTGAGATCTGATAGAGATAATATTTTTGGTATTTTTAGTATAAAGATGCAAAGTAGAAAGTAAAGGCAAAGCAAGTAAACAAAGTGATGGAGATTAATATGATGAGAATAGACCCGGGGGCCATAGGTTTCACTAGTGGCTTCTATCAAGAGCATAAGTATTCTATGGTGGGTGAACAAATTACTGTTGAGCAATTGACAGAATTGAGCATAGTTATGAGGTTATCTAGGTATGATCATGTATATAGGCATCACGTCCGAGACAAGTAGATCGAAACGATTCTGCAACTACTACTATTACTCCACTCATCGACCGCTATCCAAAGATGCATCTAGAGTATTAAGTTAAAAACAGAGTAACGCCTTAAGCAAGATGACATGATGTAGAGGAATAAATTCATGCAATATGATAAATACCCCATCTTCTTATCCTCGATGGCAACAATACAATACGTGCCTTGCAACCCTTTCTGTCACTGGGTAAGGACACCGCAAGATTGAACCCAAAGCCATGCACTTCTCCCATTGCAAGAACTACCAATCTAGTTGGCCAAACCAAACGGATAATTCGAAGAGACTTGCAAAGATAACTCAATCATACATAAACGAATTCAGAGAAGATTCAAATATTATTCATAGATAAGCTGGATCATAAACCCACAATTCATCGGTCTCAACAAACACACCGCAAAAAGAAGATTACATCGAATAGATCTCCACGAGAGAGGGGGAGAACATTGTATTGAGATCCAAAAAGAGAGAAGAAGCCATCTAGCTACTAGCTATGGACCCAAGGTCAAGTAAACCATCGACACTTCATAGGAGGGGCTATGGTGTTGATGTAGAAGCCCTCCGTGGTGGATGCCCTCTCCGGCGGAGCTCCGGAACAGGCCCCAAGATGGGATCTCGTGGATATAGAAGGTTGCGGCAGTGGAATTAGTTTTTGGCTCCTGTTTTGATCGTACGGGGGTACGTAGGTATATATAGGAGGAAGGAGTACGTCGGTGGAGCGTCAGGGGGCCCACGAGGCAGGGGGCGTGCCCGGGGGGTGCCCTCCACCCTCGTGACTGCCTCTGGCATTTCTTGGAGTAGGGTCCAAGTCTCCTGGATCACGTTCGGTGAGAAGATCACGTTCCCAAAGGTTTCATTCCGTTTGGACTCCGTTTGATATTCTGTTTCTTCGAAATACTGAAAAAAGGCAAAAAATAGCAATTCTGGGCTGGGCCTCCAGTTAATAGGTTAGTCCCAAAAATAATATAAAAGTGGAAAATAAAGCCCATTATAGTCCAAAATAATAGATAAAGTAGCATGGAGCAATCAAAAATTATAGATACGTTGGAGACGTATCAATGAGCAGTACGAAAAGCTCATTAAAACGGGTCCCATGTGGCAAAGTGTCGATAGGATAAGTGGTCGTGAAATTCTCCCACCATGATGTCTGGGTCCATCAAGCTGATGTGCGGCAAAACGCACCTTCTCCGCATCTGTGCATCCTGCAGTGGTCAACTCCCTTCCCATCTTGCGGAGCCACTCATCTGCAACTATCGGCTTGGTGCTACTGGAGAACACCAGCGGATTCAACCTCAAGAAACGGGCTAAGTGATCAACGGGTGGTGGTGGTGGGTTGTTCGTGTTGTTGTTGTTGTTTTTGTTGTTGTTGTTGTTGTTGTTGTTGTTGTTGTTGTTGTTGTTGTTGTTGTTGTTGTTGTTGTTGTTGTTGTTATTGTTGTTGTTCCCCTGATTATGATTCTGGACTAGTATCTGCATCAATGCATTCTGCTGCTGGATCAACTGAGTGAGCTCCGGTGGGAAAGCAAATCCATTGTCACGTCTCGGAGGCATCTGAGGATTTAGAAAAGATGAGAATATAGAATAGAATGAGGTCTAGAGAGAGAACACTACCCATATGCACATGATACAAATTCAATCAATATCACTTCAATCAATATCACTTCAATCAATGCAAACAAGGGCATACAATGGTCTAACTATCGTCACAAAAGTGCTCGAACTATACTATATGCATGGGGAAATACTACTACTGTTATGGGGGTCGACTAGAAAAACTGCTCATTTGAAGACTCCATGATATCTGCTCCAGCTTCATCAACAAAGTCATCATCACTATCGTCTGGGTCCGAGTCGGTGTCGTCGATGATGATGTAGTTTTCCAAGCAAGTGCAATCATCGTCTTCTTCTCCACTCGCGGGAAATCCCATGAATACTTTTAGCTTCTTCTTCAGATCATCATTCTTCTCCACGAGTGTCGCTATTTCCTCCTCATATCCATCGCGTGTAGACTTGAGTTCTTCTTCCAGTTCCATGATCTTGGTCATAGCCTTCTTCAGATCTATCATGCCTCGCACATGTGGTTCTCCTGGCGACGAATGTGCTGGTTTAACTCCTGGATGAAAGCTGCAATTGATCTATCCTTCCTTGTGCTGATCATCTCCCATTGCTCATCTCGGCGCCCACAAATCTGGTAAATGGTATCCTTGAGATCCTTTTGGTAAACTTCTCCAATGCGTCCCATGGTGATGTGAGCTGCCATGCTCTTTCCTAGACTCCAGGTTGGTGCATCAAAGGAAAACTCTATGGGCTCAGTGACACGCATGAACGTTCTTCCTGGAACTTGAACTTGAATCATCCAGCGCTCCTCTTCAGATAAAGTGGCGATGTAGGTCCCGGTGAAGCTCGGTACTCCGATATTCAGGTATCTAGTGACTTCCTTCAAGTGGGCGTCCAAAGGGTGTATCTTCATCTGGTTGCGTGAACTTGTTCCTTGCATCCGCCATCCTAAAAGAGTAGAAAATATGAGGAGTCAGAAATGAGAAGAGAGAATAGTGATCTAGGGCTTTAGCTTAGTGGTCATGTCCTACAGTCATCGTGTGCTCTGATACCATCTTGTAGCGAACAGACCTCAAACAGTCTGATCTCTGTGCATCAGTGTCATCCCTGGATCGGTAATGCTGACACACACAGTACTTGAAGGATTTATAACAGAGTAGCAATCACACACTTATTACATCGAATGTCTCAAAAGAGAACTCATTACAATAAATATGGCTTAAGGCCATCTAATAACGATAACAGCGGAAGGCTTGAAAGATAAGCGAGTCCATCAACTCCAACGGCATCACTGAGTATAAGACCACAACCTAAGGCACCTTACTCGTCATCTGAAAAGAATGCAACATGAACGTTGCAGCCCGAAACAGGTCAGCACAGGGAATATGTTGGCAATGTAACACATAGAGAATAATGAAAGAATAATGCTATACTGCATGCATATATGGCTGGTGGAAAGCTCTATGGTTACAGTTTTGAATAAAGCCAATTTTTCCCTACTACAAAGGAATAAATTTTATTTAACTATCATGGTGTTTGTTAAACATTGAGAAGGGTACTCCAACTCAATCCCATCATTAACCCAACAAAATTTAATTAAAGAAACATGATGAGATTCACATGATAATCCAAGTACTAGATACTCAAAAACGTCCATAACCGAGGACACGACTAACCATGATTAGTTTATACACTCTGCAGAGGTTTGCGCACTTTTCCCCGCAAGACTCGATCTCCTCCGCTTGATTTCTTGCACTACATGGTGTTTGAGAAACGGATGACCGAGACACAGTCTTTCAGAAGCATTAACTCTCTACTCCGGGTAGACAGTACCAACCTACATCCCCTACATCTGCTAGTCTACCTCTTCAAGAGCTCACGAAACTTAATCAACTATGCTAGAGCCCATAGTAGCTTGCGGCTGCACACGGAAGTTTCTAGCATGAATAATCTCATGATCCCTTTGAGCCTGGGTGGCGGTCCATAGGAGAATAACACGGTACCCCGGGATTCCAAAAATACAGGCAACACTAGGTTCCCAGGTGCCTCAATCCACCAAGATGTGAATTTAAGTTGCCACCTTAAGTAAACCATTAATTGACAATCTCACATCTGTCATGGATACACTCACCCAATCCACGTCTACTAGCATAGCATTCCAATATAAGCAAATGTAGAAGTAACTCCCAAAGGTTTGATAATAAACAGGTAATAGGTTCTACCTCATCTACTTCCCAAAACCCACATATTAATCAGATCCTAATCACGCAATTGTTTGAGGATTGATCTAATGCAATAAAACTGGGTAGTTAAAGAGGTATGATCAAAGTGTTACTTGCCTTGCTGATGATCTGTGAAACCTAGAGATTCGAAGTAGCAAGCGGCGCACTCCGGGTACTCTATCGCAAACAAACAAGCATACAATAAGCACTCATCTAATGCATAGGTAAAACTCAAATAAGAGAATCTAACCAGAAAATTCAACTTAAGAACTCCGGTTTGCAAAAAGAATCAAATCAAACGAAGCAACGAAAGTCAAACGGCGAAAGAAACAAGCTTCTTTACTAATCTGGACCTAAGTCAAATTTTACAGTAGCAAAAACTTGCTTGAGTTGGTTAAACGGAAACAGGGTTTCGAGATGAAACTCTAGGCGCTTGAATCGCCTGATTCTGATAAACGAGCGAAAAGATAAACTAAAACGAAAATTGGATTAGAAATCACGATCTGGAATAATCGCGGAAAATCCGAGAAAAAGAAAAACTGACGAACAGTCTAACGAACTGGCGTTCGTTGACTGCAACTAAACGGTGAACTCATCCGTTAAAACGAACGAACGAGCGAACGCTCTAAATAAATAAACCGGGAAAAAAAATAAAAAAACGATCTAAAAAATATAAAAACAAAACCTAGGGTTTTAAAAAAAACTGAATCGGTTTTCTAGGGCGGCTACCTCGGCTCGGGGCTCCGATGAAGTCCGGCGGTGCTCGGGCGGCGGTGGGAGGCGGTGGTGTGGCGCGGGAGGCGAGGCGGGTCGGGTGGCGGGGTGGGGGGGGCGGCGGGTATTTATAGGAGGAGGCGGCGGACGGCTTGGGAAGAGGCGCGGGTCGGGTCGGCCTCGGAGGCGTGCCCGACCGAACTCGGCGGCGGCGGTGGTCGGACTCAGCAGGGGAAGGCGGCGGCGCGGCTCTGGCTCTGGCTCGGCTAGGCCTTGCCCCGATCCATGAACTTTTTTAAACGCCGAACTAAGAAAAATTCTAGAAAATAAATAAAAAATTCTAGAAATGCCAAAATAAAATTTCACCCTCTAAGTAAAAAATTTAGAACAAGATGAACATTTTCTTGGCCCTAAAATGCAGTTTTGAAAAACATGCAATTTTCCTAAATTCAAATAAAATGGCGAAAAACTCTGAAATAAAAACTTATTTGATTTTATTATTAAATCCTCAATATTTTTTTATTTTGGGAAAGTCATTTTATTCCCTATCTCATATTTTTATAATATAAATACTTGAAGATAAAATAAATAAAATCAAATGATCCTATTTTCAAAATTTGAGAAAAACTCAATATGAAAATAACGAAATCTCCAACTCTCTCTGTGGGTCCTTGAGTTGCGTAAAATTTCTAGGATCAAGCCAAATTGCAATAAAATATGATATGCAAGGATGATCTAATGTAAACATTCCAAATTGAAAACTTGGGATGTTACAACAATGAATTAAATGCAGGGAATGCAGAAAATAACAGAGAAAAGAAAAAAAATCTTGATGAAGTTTTTTTTGAAAGGGGAACAAGCATGCAAAAGATAAATGCAAGAACACAGAGAAGCACTAGAGAACTTCATCTAGAATTGGTCGGCGACAAAGTCACCTATGTTAGAGTATATTGACTTAGGAGTCAAGTGAAGTCACTTGATCATAGGTCATACACATCGTTTAAGCTCGAAATGGGGTTGCCATTTTTCGTTTAAGCATTTTGATGTATTCACATCTTGTTGAGCTGCTTTGACCCATGTCTTGGGGTAAAGCTTCTCTAAGATGAAACGACATACCTTGGTGGTGGTGTTGATCTTGATCATGTAGTTGAACTTGTATAGGACGCTCAAGGTTGATGTAGTTCATCAAGAGTTGGGAGCACCGCTTGTAGTTTGAGTTCATCTTCCTACATGGGTTTGTTTGCAAGGAAGAGCACTTGTGTATCCAAAATGACAATCATGTAATTTGATAGAAATTGTCAAATGATATATTGAAAGGATTCATGCTTCCTTGTCTTCAACCACCATATTGTAGAGACTTGGTGATGTAGTGATTGCTTAGGATGTGAGTGAGTTGCAATCTCATATAATTGAGCTTATCCAAATACCTACAAGGGTTAGATAACATGCAAGAGTACAAGTATATCCAAGACATATGATCATCATCATAAGAGAAATATCATGATTAGTCGTGTAAAGGCTCATGCCTTGCATGCATCCAAATGGAGTTCAGAAGCATCAAGCTTTCTCCCTTAGATGAAGTTCAGAAGCATCCAAACTTGCCCCCCTCCAAGTTTGAGGCATCATTGATGTTCAATTCACCTCTCAAATGACAAAATACTTTCTCATCAAGAGGTTTGGTGAATATATCCGTCAATTGCTTATCGGTACGAACATCTTTAAGATTGATATCTCCCTTAGCAACATGATCTCGAATGAAATGATGACAAACTTCAATATGCTTAGTTCGAGAATGTTGCACGGGATTATGAGCAATCTTAATAGCACTTTCATTGTCAGAAAGCAATGGAACATGTTTCACATATATCCCATATATTTTAAGAATTTGGGTCATCCAAAGTAATTGAGCACAACATGAACCGATGGCAATGTATTCCGCTTCGGCGGTGGATAAGGACACCGAGTTTTGTTTCTTGGAGGACCAAGACACAAGAGATCTACCAAAAAATTGACAAGTACTTGAAGTGGACTTTCTATCAACCTTGTCACCGGCATAGTCCAAATCGGAGTAGCCAACAAGATCAAAAGAAGACCTCTTAGGATACCAAATGCCAAAGTTTGGTGTGTGAATTAAGTATCTCACTATCCTTTTCACAGCCTTAAGATGACATTCTTTGGGGGTCGCTTGATATCGTGCACACATGCACACACTTAGCATAATATCGGGACGGGAGGCACATAGATATAACAATGAACCAATCATAGAGCAGTAAACCTTTTGGTCAACCGGTTCGCCATCCTTTGTCAGGTCAAGATGTCCACTAGTAGGCATGGGTGTACTCATACCTTTGCATTCTTGCATGTTGAACGTCTTGAATAAGTCATTGGTATACTTTGTTTGAGAAACAAAGGTACACTCCTTAGTTTGCTTGATTTGCAAACCAAGAAAGAACTTGAGTTCACTCATCATAGACATCTCAAACTTCTCCGACATTAGCCTTCCAAACTTTTCACTAAAATGAGGGTTGGTCGAACCAAATATGATATCATCCACATAAATTTGGCACACAAATAATTCACCATTAACCCTCTTAGTAAAAAAATGTAGAACCAATTTTTCCAATCTCAAAGCCTTTTTCAATAAGGAACTTAGTTAAGCATTTATACCACGCTCTAGGAGCTTGTTTAAGACCATAAAGAGCTTTGTGAAGTTTGTATACATGATCGGGTTTCTTGGGATTAAAAAAACTGGGAGGTAGTTTAACATAAACTTCCTCCTCTATTTCACCATTAAGAAAGGCACTTTTAATGTCCATTTGATATAAAGTGATATCATGATGATTGGCATAAGCAAGTAAGATGCGAATGGATTCAAGTCTAGCAACGGGGGCATATGTCTCACCATAGTCCATACCTTCAAATTGAGTGTAGCCTTGAGCAACGAGACGAGCCTTGTTGCATACAACTTGTCCATCTTCATCTTGCTTATTCTGAAACACCCATTTGGTTTCAATGACATTGTGCTTCTCATCGGGCTTTTCAACCAACGTTCACACTTGGTTCTTCTCAAAATTGTGTAGCTCTTCATGCATGGCGTTCACCCAATCTAGATCATCAAGGGCATATTCAACCTTCATAGATTCAATACTAGAAATGAATGAGTAATGTTCACAAAAGTTCGCCAATCGAGTTTTAGAGCGAGTAATTCTCCCCGTTTGAATATCATCATATATTTGTTCGACGGGATGATCTCTTGAGACTCTTGCTCGAACTCGTGAGAGCTTTTGTTTGGGTCGGGGTGGAACATCCTCTTCATTGTCTTGTTCTTTTTCTTGCCTTTCTTCATTGGTGTTGGTGTTGTTGTTCTCTTGTGGAGGTGGAGAAGGAGGTGGACGAGGTTCGTCTTGTTGTACATCCTCGTTTCCAACGTCTTGATGCGTTCCACTTGTGGATGCCTCCAAGTCAACTTGTGGTTCACCTTGGCGTGAAGTTGAGGCTTCCACTTGGACAGACGAGGTACTCTCCTTCACCTCCGTTGGGTGAATCTTGCCAATAGACAAGTCATGTATTGCTTCCGAAGGATCTTTGTCACCTACATCAATTGGAAATTGGTCTACTTGCGAGACGTTAGATTCATCAAACTCCACATCTACCATCTCTTCAACATTTCAGGTGAAATTTTAGTAGACACGGTATGTGTGAGAGTTTGAGCCATAACCGAGTAGGAAACCTTCATGAGATTCAGGAGCAAATTTCGAACGATGATGCTTATCAAGAATGTAGCACTTTGAGCCAAATACCCGAAAGTATCCAACCTGGGTTTTGTTACCGGTGAGAAGCTCGTATGTCGTCTTGCCGAGTAGGTTGTGAAGATATAGACGATCCGTTGCATGGCAAGCTATCTCAACCGCTTTTGCCCAAAAGTGTTTTGGCATCTTGTACTCATCAAGCATCGTTCTCGCCATTTCAATGAGCGTTCGGTTCTTCCTCTCAACAACTCCATTTTGTTGAGGCGTGTACGTAGAGGAGAACTCATGTGAAACCCCTTCTTCATCAAGAAAGGTTTCCACATTGGCGTTCTTGAACTCTGTTCCATTATCGTCGCGAACCTTCTTGATCTTCACTTCAAATTGATTTTGTGCCTTCCTAGCGAAGTTCTTAAAGATCTTTTGGACCTGCGATTTATCATCAAGAAAGAACACCCATGTAAATCTTGAAAAATCATCAACAATGACCAATCTGAATGAGTTGCCACCAAGATTCTTGTAGGCGTTGGGACCGAAAAGATCCATGTAAAGTAGCTCGAGTGGTCTTCTCGTGGTCATGATGTTCTTCACTGGATGACTTCCTCCAACTTGTTTTCCTACTTGGCAAGCACTACAAAGTCTATCCTTGTCAAATATAACATCTTTAGCACCAAGAATATGATCACCTTTAATAATCTTGTCAAGATTTCACATGCCCACATGACCTAACCTTCTACACCACAACCAGCCTTTAGAAGATTTAGCAATTAAGCAAGTTCTAGGTTGAGTCTTTTTAGTGAAATCAACAATGTATAGATCACCTCTACGTATGCCAGTAAAGACCATATTATGATTATCTCCTTGAAACACTTGGCAATCTACTTCAGTAAATAGGACATTAAAACCAAAATCGGCTAGTCTAGATACAGAAAGTAAATTATAGCCAAGAGATTCAACAAGCATAACATTTTGTATGGAGCTGTCATGTGAGATGAGCACCTTACCGAGGCCAACCACCTTACCTTTGAGTTATCACCAAAAGTGTCATACTTTCGAGGGCCGTCATTTTCAGCAAGCTCATGAAACATATCCTTGTCTCCGGTCATGTGATCGACACATCCACTATCAAGATCCCATTCCTTTTCTCCAGCGATGTAGCCACGAAGGTTTGCCATAAGACCAAAGTGTCTCATAGACTCATCGAGATCATAGTCACTATCATCATCCTCATCATAGTATCCATGTTCAACATCATCTTGTGATTGATCATTTCCTAGAGAGAGTGATTCATTAGTTTTGTGATCATGACAATGTGCATCTCTATGAATTCTAATGACTTCAGAAATAATGTTGCTAATGATTCCAACATCTCCTTTGGCACACATAAGGTCACGAAGCTCAAATAGACAATCACCAAACTTAGGATCATTAGGACTCATCTTATTTAAAGCAATGGACTTGTGAAGAATCTCATCTAAGTTTTTCAAGGAATAGTTTGGAAATTGTTCCTCAAGAAATCTCCATATAGTGTAAGCACATTCAAGAGTTGGCAAGCAAGAAATCAAATTTCTAGGTAATCCTCTAGTGATAAGATTGATAGTTCTAAGATTGCGAATCATGTCAAGGTAGGATGCAAGGGGTCAACAAGGGACGCACAAGGGGTAGTAATGTACTTGTTCAAGTGATATTCATTGAAAATCTCAAGCATCTCATTTTCCCAAGCATTATAGAACTCTCCGTCAAGCATAGGCACTCTATGTCTAATACTCCCAATCGTAAACGCATCCATCTTCCTCCAATGGTGTTTAAAACAAAGCAATGGGGACCAAAGCTCTGATACCAATTGTAAGGATCGAGAAGAGGTGTCTAGAGGGGGTGATTAGACCCTCAACAAGTAAAGGTAGCGGATTTTAAGTTTTTCAAGTTAAGGTTGGAGATTAGCACAATTTCAAGCCTTCACAATACATTTCAAGCAAGCATGGCAAGAGTATATGAGCAGTGGAAAGTAAAGCATGCAACTTGCAAGAAAGTAAAGGGATGGGATTGGAGTGTGCAAACGCAATTGGAGATGCGGAGATTTTTGGTGTGGTTTTGATAGGTGGTGCTATTGTACATCCACGTTGGTGGAGACTTCAACCCACGAAGGGTAACGGTTGCGCGAGTCCACGGAGGGCTCCACCCATGAAGGGTCCGCGAAGAAGAAACTTGTCTATCCCACCATGGTCATCGCCCATGAAGGACTTGCCTCACTTGGGTAGATCTTCATGAAGTAGGCGATCTCCTTGCCCTTACAAACTCCTTGGTTCAACTCCACAATCTTGACGGAGGCTCCCAAGTGATACGTCCATTTTGCATCATGCTTTTATATCGATATTTATTGCATTATGGGATGTTATTACACGTTATGTCACAATACTTATGGCTATTGTCTCTTATTTTACAAGGTTTACATGAAGAGGGAGAATGCCGTCAGCTGGGATTCTAGGCTGGAAAAGGAGCAAATATTAGAAACATATTCTGCACAGCTCCAAAAGTCCTGAAACTCCATGATGTTCATTTTGAGAATTAATAAAAAATATTGAGCAGAAGAAGTACCAGAGGAGGCCCACACCCTGGCCACGAGGGTGGGGGCGCGCCCCCTGCCTCGTGGGCCCCCTGGCTGCCCTCCGATGCACATCTTTTGCTATACGAAGTCTGTCAACCTGAAAAAAAAATCAGAAGCAAGCTTTCGGGACGAAACTCTGCCGCCACTTGGCGGAACCAATCTAGGGATCCGGCAGAGCTATTCTGCCGGGGAAACTTCCCTCCGGGAGGGGGAAATCATCACCATCGATCCTCTCATCGGGAGGGGGTAAATCTCCATCAACATCTTCACCAGCACCATCTCCTCTCAAACCCTAGTTCATCTCCTGTATCCAATCTTTGTACCTAAACCTTAGATTGGTACCTGTGGGTTGCTAGTAGTGTTGATTACTCGTAGTTGATGCTAGTTGGTTTATTCGGTGGAAGATCATTTGTTCAGATCCTTAATGAAAATTAATACCCCTCTGATCATGAACATGAATATGCTTTGTGAGTAGTTATATTTGTTCCTGAGGACATGGGAGAAGTCTTGCTATTAGTAGTCATATGAATTTGGTATTCGTTCAATATTTTGATGAGATGTATGTTGTCTCTCCTCTAGTTGTGTCATGTGAATGTTGACTACATGACACTTCACCATTATTTGGGCCTAGAGGAAGGCATTGGGAAGTAATAAGTAGATGATGGGTTTCTAGAGTGACAGAAGCTTAAACCCTAGTTTATGCGTTGCTTCGTAAGGGGCTGATTTGGATCCATATGTTTCATGCTATGGTTAGGTTTACCTTAATACTTCTTTTGTAGTTGTGGATGCTTGTAATAGGGGTTAATCATAAGTGGGATGCTTGTCCAAGAAAGGGCAGTACCCAAGCACCGGTCCACCCACATATCAAATTATCAAAGTATCGAACTTGAATCATATGAACGTGATGAAAACTAGCTTGATGATCATTCCCATGTGTCCTCGGGAGCACTTTTCTCATTATAAGAACTTCTCCAGGCTTGTCCTTTGCTACAAAAAGGATTGCGCCACCATGCTGCACCGTATTTATTTTCATTGCTTGTTACTCGTTACAAATTACCTTATCACAAAACTATCTATTACCGATAATTTCAGTGCTTACAGAGAATACCTTACTGAAAACCGCTTGTCATTTCCTTCTGCTCCTTGTTGGGTTCGACACTCTTACTTATCGAAAGGACTACGATAGATCCCCTACACTTGTGGGTCATCAAGACTCTTTTCTGGCACCATTGCCGGGGAGTGAAGCACCTTTGGTAAGTGGAACTTGGTAAGGAAAAACTTATATAGTGTGCTGAAATTTACTGTCACTTGTTACTATGGAACATAATCCTTTGAGGGGCTTGTTCGGGGTATCTTCACCCAGACTAGTAGAGCAAAGAGTTGCTCCTCAACCTACTGAACCTACTAAAAATGTGTACGTTGAAATTCCTTCGGGTATGGTAGAGAAACTGCTAGCTAATCCCTTTGCAGGAGATAGAACATTGCATCCCGATTTACACCTAATCTATGTGGATGAAGTTTGTGAATCATTTGAGCTTGCAGGTATGCCCGATGATGTTATCAAGAAGAAGGTCTTCCCTTTATCTTTGAAGGGCGATGCTTTGACATGGTATAGGCTATGTGATGATATGGGATCATGGGACTACAAATGATTGAAATTGGAATTTCACCAGAAGTTTTATCCTATGCATCTTGTTCATCGTGATCGTAATTATATATATAATTTTTGGCCTCGCGAAGGAGAAAGCATCGCTCAAGCTTGGGGGAGGCTTAAGTCAATGTTATATTCATGCCCCAATCATGAGCTCTCAAGAGAAATTATTATTCAAAAATTTTATGCTCGGCTTTCTCTCAACAGTCGCTTCATGCTCGATACTTCTTGTGTTGGGTATTTTATGATGAAGACTATTGAATTCAAATGGGATTTATTGGAAAGAATTAAACACAACTCCGAAGATTGGGATTCCGATGAAGGTAAGGAGTCAGGTATAACACCTAAGTTTGATTGTGTTAAATCTTTTATGGATATCGATGCTTTTCGTGGATTTAGCACTAAATATGGACTTGACTCTGAGATAGTAGCTTCTTTCTATGAGTCATTTGCTAATCATGTTGATCTACCTAAGGATAAGTCTAAATATAATCCTCCCACTGAAATAAAAGTAGTTGCACCTATTACAGTTGAAGAAAAGACTATCATTTATAATGATCCTATTGTTCCTTCCACTTATATTGAGAAACCACCTTTCCCCTTTAGGATAAAGGATCATGCTAAAGCTTCAACTGTGGTTCGTAAGAGTAATACTAGAACTTATGCACCACCTGAGAAAATTAAAGTTGAACCTAGTATTGCTATGGTTAAAGATCTCGTGGTTGATAATATTGATGGGCATGTTATTTATTTTTGTGATGCAGCTGCTAGAATTGCTAGACCTGATGCTAAGAAACATAGACCTGTTGTAGGTATGCCTATCATTTCTATTAAAATAGGAGATCATTGTTATCATGGCTTATGTGATATGGGTGCTAGTGCTAGTGCAATTCCTCACTCCTTATACATGGAAATTATGCAAGATATTGCGCCTGTTGATATAGAAGAAATAGATGTTACAATTAAGCTTGCCCATAGAGATACTATTTCACCATTTGGGATTGTTAGAGATGTTGAAGTCTTGTGTGGTAAGGTTAAATATCCTGCTGATTTTCTTGTTCTTGGTTCCCCACAAGATGACTTTTGTCCCATTATATTTGGTAGACCCTTCTTGAACACTGTTAATGCTAAGATAGATTGCGAAAAAGATGTTGTTACTATTGGGTTGGGAGATATGTCTCATGAGTTTAATTTTGCTAAATTTCGTAGACAACCCCGTGATAAAGAATTGCCTAGTAAGGATGAAATTATTGGTCTTGCTTCTATTGCCATTCCTCCTAATGATCCTTTAGAACAATATTTGCTAGACCATGAAAATGATATGTTTATGAATGAAAGAAGGGAGATAGATGAAGTATTCTTTAAACAGGGACCTATTTTGAAACACAACTTGCCTGTTGAAATCCTAGGGGATCCTCCACCACCCAAGGGTGATCCCGTGTTTGAATTTAAACCATTACCTGATACTCTTAAATATGCTTATCTTGATGAAAAGAAGATATATCCTGTTATTATTAGTGCTAACCTTTTAGAGCAGGAAGAGGAAAGATTATTGAAAACTCTGAAGAAGCACCATGCTACTATTGGATATACTCTTGATGATCTTAAGGGCATTAGTCCCACTCTATGCCAACACAAAATAAAATTGGAGAAAGACGCCAAACCAGTTATTGATCATCAATGACGGTTAAATCCTAAGATGAAAGAAGTTATAAGAAAAGAAATACTAAAGCTCCTCGAGGCAGGTATAATCTATCCCATTGCCGATAGTCAGTGGGTAAGTACTGTCCATTGTGTCCCTAAGAAGGGAGGTATTACTATCGTTCCTAATGATAAAGATGAATTGATCCCGCAAAGAATTATTACAGGTTATAGGATGGTAATTGATTTCCACAAATTTAATAAAGCTACTAAAAAAGATCATTACCCTTTACCTTTTATTGATCAAATGCTAGAAAGACTATCCAAACATACACATTTTTGCTTTCTAGATGGTTACTCTGATTTCTCTCAAATACCCGTGTCAGCAGAGGATCAAGAAAAGACCACTTTTACTTTCCCTCTCAGTACTTTTGCTTATAGACGTATGTCTTTTGGTTTATGTAATGCACCTGCTACCTTTCAAAGATGCATGATGGCTATATTCTCTGACTTTTGTGAAAAGATTTGTGAGGTATTCATGGATGATTTCTCCGTTTATGGATCGTCTTTTGATGATTGCTTGAGCAACCTTGAACGAGTTTTGCAGAGATGCGAAGATACTAGTCTTGTTTTGAATTGGGAGAAGTGCCACTTTATGGTTAATGAAGGTATTGTCTTGGGGCATAAAATTTAATGAAAGAGGTACTGAAGTTGATAAAGCTAAGGTTGATGCTATCGATAAGATGCCATGTCCCAAGGACATCAAAGGTATAAGAAGTTTCCTTGGTCAAGCCGGGTTTTATAGGAGGTTCATTAAAGACTTCTCTAAAATTTCTAGGCCTCTGACTAATTTATTGCAAAAAGATATTCCTTTCATTTTTGATGATGATTGTGTAGAAGCATTTCAAATACTTAAGAAAGCTTTGATTTCTGCACCTATTGTTCAGCCACCTGATTGGAATTTACCATTCGAAATTATGTGTGATGCTAGTGATTATGCTGTAGGTGCTGTTCTAGGACAAAGAGTTGATAAGAAACTAAATGTTATTCAATATTCTAGTAAAACTCTAGACGGTGCTCAGAGAAATTATGATACTACTGAAAAAGAATTTTTAGAAGTTGTATTTGCTTGTGATAAGTTTAGCCCTTATATTGTTGATTCTAAAGTAACTGTTCACACTGATCATGCTGCTATTAAATATCTTATGGAAAAGAAAGATGCTAAACCTAGACTTATTAGATGGGTTCTCCTACTAAAAATTTTGATTTGCATATCATTGATAGAAAGGGAGCTGAGAACCCCATTGCAGACAACCTATCTAGGTTAGAGAATGTTCTTGATGATCCACTACCTATTAATGATAGCTTTCCTGATGAGCAATTAGCTGTCATAAATGCTTCTCGTACTGCTCCATGGTATGCCGATTATGCTAATTACATTGTTGCTAAATTCATACCACCTAGTTTCACATACCAACAAAAGAAAAAGTTCTTCTATGATTTAAGACATTACTTCAGGGATGACCCACACCTTTATAAAGGAGTAGGTGGTGTTATTAGACATTGTGTACCTGAGCATGAACAGGAACAGATCCTACGCAAGTGTCACTCCGAGGCTTATGGAGGACACCACGCTGGAGATAGAACTGCACATAAGGTATTGCAATCCGGTTTTCATTGGCCTACTCTCTTCAAAGATGCCCGTAAGTTTGTCTTGTCTTGTGATGAATGTCAAAGAATTGGTAATATTAGTAGACGTCAAGAAATGCCTATGAATTATTCTCTTGTTATTGAACCATTTGATGTTTGGGGCTTTGATTATATGGGACCGTTTCCTGCCTCTAATGGATATACTAATATTTTAGTTGCTGTTGATTACATTACTAAGTGGGTATAAGCTATTCCAACTAGTAGTGTTGATCATAACACCTCTATTAAGATGCTTAAAGAAGTTATTTTTCTGAGGTTTGGAGTCCCTAGATACTTAATGACTAATGGTGGTTCACATTTTATTCATGGTGCTTGTCGTAAAATGCTTGCTAAGTATGATGTTAATCATATAATTGCATCTCCTTATCACCCACAGTCTAGTGGCCAAGTAGAATTGAGTACCAGAGAGCTTAAATTAATTTTGCAAAAGACTATTAATAGATCTAGAAAGAATTGGTCCAAGAAACTTGATGATGTATTATGGGCTTATAGAACTGCATATAAAAATCCTATGGGTATGTCTCCATATAAAATGGTCTATGGAAAAGCATGTCACTTACCTCTCAAACTAGAACATAAAGCATATTGGGCCATTAAAGAGCTCAATTATGATTTCAAACTTGCCGGTGAGAAGAGGTTATTTGACATTAGCTCACGTGAAGAATGGAGAACCCAAGCTTATGAGAATGCCAAACTGTTTAAAGAAAAACTTAAAAGATGGCATGACAAAAGGATACAAAAGTGTGAGTTTAACGTAGGTGATTATGTTTTGCTATTCAACTCTCATTTAAGATTTTTTTGCAGGAAAACTTCTCTCTAAATGGGAAGGCCCTTACATTATCGAGGAGGTCTATCATTCCGGTGCCATTAAAATCAACAACTTCTAAGGCACAAATCCAAAGGTGGTGACGGTCAAAGAATCAAACATTATATCTCAGGTAACCCAATAAATGTTGAAACTAATATTATTGAAACCGTGACCCCAGAGGAATACATAAGGGACACTTTCCAGAACGTTTCACACTTCAAAAAGGAATAGGTATGTGGTACGGTAAGTAAACCGACTCCAAAACAGTTCTAATAGAAATTTTTCTCCATTTTGGAGTATTTAAGAAAATAGGATAATAAGAAGTAGTCTGGGAAGGACACGAGGCGTCCACGAGGGTGGAGGGCGTGCCCTACCCCGTGGGCGCCCCCTACCTCATGGGCACCTCGTGTGCTCTCCGGACTCCGTTTTCTTGCACGATACTTATTTTGGTCGGTAAAAATTCATTATATAATCTCCCGAAGGTTTTGACCACCATATCACGCAAGAATCTTCTGTCTTTGTTTCGAGCTGTTTTTTTGACAGATCTAGAGCACCATGACGTCTTCAAGCGCACCCAAGGACAGTTTTTCGAGAGGGTCATCAACCCCTACCTCGCGGAGGTACTGCATCACCCTCAAACCATTGAGATGTGTGAGGGGGTGCTGCACATCCGCGGTGTTGAGGGACCAAGGAGTACCGGAAGCGTGGAGACAAAGCTCGAAACAATGGACCAACAAGTTTTCAAGTGCCAAGGGATGGTGGAATGCGGACTCAACGCCAACCAGATGATGATCGCGGAGTTCACCAACAACCACAAGCTGGACGCCAAGAACATTGGGGAGACCATCTTCAAGCTTCATGAGAAAATCGAGCACCTCCAAGCCCAGATCTATGACCTGCAAAACCAAAACTATGAGTATGAATATAGATTCAAGAGGATGAGTTTGGCTGCAGATTTGAGGATCCCGGAGACTCGATCATCCTTCTATGATGGTGAACCTATGCCTTGGAAGACGGACGACAAGCCTACATCATCAACAAGTCCATCACCACCACCTCCGAGTAACTAATTACATGGGTATGGGCACTCCCCTTGGCAACTGCCAAGCTTGGGGAAGGTGCCCCTGTATCGTATCACCATCACACTCCTATCTTTACCATTTTTCTTAGTTCGATCTTCTTAGTAATACCTTGATCTAGTAGAATGAAGTTTTGGTATGAATTACTTTTGAGTTTTTGCTTTATGATCCCTCTATGTAATCGAGTCCGTGAGCTATATATAATAAATATTAGTGTTGAGTCAAGGGCTTTGCTATCTTGCTATGATCTTGAGGCAATAAAAGAATAAAAAGAAATAAAAGAGATCATATTGATCTTATGGAGAGTAATGACTTCGCATATAAAGAGAATGATGATTAAAAGTTGTTGAGGGTTGGCAAGCATAGTTTTGGTCATCGTTGCAATTAATAGGACGTAATAAAGAAAGAGAAGTTCTCACATATAAATATACTATCTTGGACATCTTTTATGATTGTGAGCACCCATTAAAGTATGACATGCTAAAGAGTTGATGTTGGACAATGAAGACAACATAATGGGTTATGTTTTCTCACATCTTATTTAAAGCATATTGTCATGGATCGTCCAACATGTTGAGCTTGCCTTTCCCACTCATGCTAGCCAAATTCCTTGCACCAAGTAGAGATGCTACTTGTGCTTCCAAATATCCTTAAACCCAGTTTTGCCATGAGAGTCCACCATATCTACCTATGGATTGAGTAAGATCCTTTAAGTAAGTTGTCTTGTTGCAAGCAATAAAAATTGCTCTCTAAATATGTTTGACTTATTAGTGTGGAGAAAATAAGCTTTATACGATCTTGTGATATGGAAGTAATAAAAGCGATGGACTGCATAATAAAGGTCCATATCACAAGTGGCAATATAAAGTGACGTTCTTTTGCATTAAGATTTCGTGCATCCAACCATAAAAGCATATGACAACCTCTGCTTCCCTTTGCGAAGGGACTATCTTTTACTTCTTGTCTTACATCAAGAGTCATGGTGATCTTCACCTTTCCTTTTTACATTTTATCCTTTGGCAAGCACCTCGTGTTGGAAAGATCCTGATATATATATATATATATATATATATATATATATATATATATCCAATTGGATGTAAGTTCACATGAACTATTATTGTTGACATTACCCTTGAGGTAAAAGGTTGGGAGGCAACATTATAAGCCCCTATCTTTCTCTGCGTCCGATTAAAACTCCATAACCATAAGTATTGCGTGAGTGTTAGCAATTGTGAAAGACTAAATGATAGTTGAGTATGTGGACTTGCTGAAAAGATCTTATGTTGACTCTTTCCTATGTTATGATAAATTGCAATTGCTTCAATGACTGAGATTATAGTTTGTTAGTTCTCAATGAAGTTTCTGGTTCATACTTGACATTGTGAATAGATTGTTACTTGAGCATAAGAAATCGTATGACAAAGTTTACATATGTTGCTGTTATAAGAATGATCATGATGCCCTCATGTCCGTATTTTATTTTTATCAACGCCTCTATCTCTAAACATGTGGACATATTTTTCGATATCGGCTTCCGCTTGAGGACAAGCGAGGTCTAAGCTTGGGGGAGTTGATACGTCCATTTTGCATCGTGTTTTATATCGATATTTATTGCATTATGGGCTGTTATTACACGTTATGCCACAATACTTATGGCTATTCTCTCTTATTTTATAAGGTTTACAAGAAGAGGGAGAATGCCAGCAGCTAGGATTCTGGGCTGGAAAAGGAGCAAATATTAGAGACATATTCTGCACAGCTCCAAAAGTCCTGAAACTCCACGAAAGTCATTTAGGGAATTAATAAAAAATATTAAGCGGAAGAAGTACTAGAGGGGGCCCACACCCTGGCCATGAGGGTGGGGGCGCGCTGTAACACCCTCGATGCGGCTATATCTCCCACGTGTCGAAGCACGACTTAGAGGCATAACCGCATTGAAAGCAATGTCGCAAGTGAGGTAATCTTCACACAACCCATGTAATACATAAGGGAAAGAGATACATAGTTGGCTTACAATCGCCACTTCACACAAATACATGAATAAAGCGTTACATCATCCAGATACAATCAAGGTCCGACTACGGAACCAAAATAAAAGAAGAACCCCAAATGCGACAAAAGGTCCCCGATCGACCCCAAGCTGGGCTCCACTCTCGATCAACTAGAACGAAACAACAAAAGGGCAAGATCTTCATCGAGCTCCTCCTTGAGCTTGGTTGTGTCACCTATTCGTAACATCGGCACCGCAAACTGGTTTTGAAGTATCCGTGAGTCACGAGGACTCGGCAATCCCATTACCATGGGTATCAAGACTAGCAAAGCTTAATGGGAAAGGAAGGGGTAAAGTGGTGAGGTTGCAGCAGCGACTAAGCAAGATATGGTGGCTAACATATGCAAAAGAGAGCGAGAAGAGAACAAGCGGAACGGTCGTGAAGCTAGCAATGATCAAGAGGTGATCCTGAACACCTACTTACGTCAAACATAACCCAGAAACCATGTTCACTTCCCGGACTCCCCCGAGAAGAGACCATCACGGCTACACACGCGGTTGGTGCGTTTTAATTCGGATCAAGTGTCAAGTTATCTACAACCGGACATTAACAAATTCCCATCTGCCACATAACCGCGGGCACGGCTCTCGAAAGTTTAAACCCTGCAGGGGTGTCCCAACTTAGCCCATGACAAGCTCTCGCGATCATCGAAGGAATAGACCTTCACCCGAGACACTCCGATCAGACTCGGTATCCCGGTACATCAAGACATTTCGACAATGGTAAAACAAGACCAGCAAAACCACCCGATGCGCCGACAATCCCGATAGGAGCTGCACATATCTCGTTCTCAGGGCAACACCGGATGAGACAGGCTACGAGTAAAACCAGACCTCGAGTTGCCCCGAGGAGGCCCCGCAGGCGGCTCGGTTCGGACCAACACTTAGACAAGCACTGGCCCGGGGGGGCTATAATAAAGATGACCCTTGGGTTAATTACTCCCAAGGGAAAGGTAGGTGGTGGTGAGGCAAATGGTAAAACCAAGGTTGGGCCTTGCTGGACAAGTTTTATTCAAAGCGAACCGTCAAGGGGTCCCATAAATCACCCGACCGCGTAAGGAACGCAAAATCCGGGAACATAACACCGGTATGACGGAAACTAGGGCGGCAAGAGTGGAACAAAACACGGGCATAAGGCCGAGCCTTCCACCCTTTACCAAGTATATAGATGCATGAATATTATAAGAGATATTGTGATATCCCAACAAAAATCCTGTCCACCATGGAGAAATCTTCAACTTCACCTGCAACTAGCAACGCTATAAGAGGGGCTGAGCAAAGCGGTAACATAGCCAATCAATGGTTTGCGTAGGAATGGTGTCAAAGGTTAGATGTTCATGGCAATTTGGGAGGCTTAAGGAACAAGTGATAGGAAGCGCAGCAAAGCGATAGAACGAAGCAACTAGCATAGCAATGATAGTAGTGAGATCCAGGGTAGCGGTCATCTTGCCTGAAATCCCGCAAGGAAGAAGAACGAGTCCATGAAGAAGATGAACGGATGAAGCCGAACCAACCGTAGACGAACGAATCCTCACGAACGCAACGAAACAGGAACTAACAGAAGAAGCACACAACATGGTAAACACACCACACATGAACAAGGCATGATGCACAACAAGCATGATGCATGATCGGGCTGCATGAAGATATTCATGGCAAGAGAAGATGCAAACAAGAACAACACACCAAGACAAGTTTAAATGAGGCCGGGAACAACATATAACAATTCCGGTAAGTCCTCATATGTAGATTTCGAAATTGGTCCAGAACTGAATAAACCTTATGTTCAAGTTGTTAAACAGCAAGTTAAGATGCACCAAGAGAATCTACACGAAATTCTAGTCAAGTTACATATAAAGTTCATTAGATTCGGAGCTACGGCCTAGAAGATATGAGCAAAACAAGTTAAACATGGCATTGATGCAAAATGCACCCAAACATCAAGCAAACACACCAAAACAAGGATGCAACATGATAATATGAAGCTACATGCAAAATCAAGCAAGTTTCATATAGAGCACACTCAAAACGGAGCAACGGTTCAACACACACACACACACACTATACAAGTCATAGCAACAATCTGTCCATAACAGCAACTAGGCATCTTACAAGCATCAAAACATCATGCTACAGCACCCCAACATAATAACAAAAGGCATGGGCATGAAGTACACGTAAAGCATAACAAAACATGAACACTGAGCTATCTCCAGAAACAACTAGAACATGCTCAAAAACACATGGAGATATTGCAAATAATAACAGTTTCAGACTTTAGCAGAAATAATATCAGGTTGCAATGTTTAGAGCTATCAAACAACATGTTACAGGAGCTTATCATGGCAAACAAAGGCATGACATGATACTACTAAATGCATAAAACAATAGTTCCTTACTGACCATAAGCCAAAAAGGCATAGAAAATATGATGGCACCCATGTAAACATGGCAAGTTATATTACAGATTCATAACATGGCAGGAACAACAACAAGTAGGCATGTTCGTGAGCTCGAACCACTCACCACAGAGCAATACATGGCATGGCAAGGCAACCAACAGTAAGAAGGCATGTTTATGAAACTAAGAATGGCAAGAGAAAGTTCATAGGGTGCATGGATCACTAGGAAAACACATGGGAACAAGTGAACTTAATGTTAACAGGCTGACAAACAACATTTTCAAGCAACTTTGGAGCAAGATATGAACATGTTCCAGCAGGCTATAATTGCAACCAAGGGCATGAATGGATAGAGCATGACATGTAGATCAAAACATGTTTATAGAGCATCTCCAGATTATGCATAGAATGATTAGTAGAAGCATGTTCACATAGCAACAAAAATATATCAGAATCTGTCAGGAAAACAGCAACAGCAACTACCCTACTTAACAAGCTTGATACACTCAGCACACAACTCACAAAAATACATGGTTAACACCCCTGGAAAGATGGCATGGCATAGTTCAACATTCATGTAGGGCTCAACCTCATAGGATGCACACATCAATCATGGCAAAAATGATAAATGAGCAAGTTATAACAGTTTTAGCAGATTAACATCAACATGCACTCTTCAAACAGCATTTCGGGCATCAAGATGAGCTCAAATGAAAATGATGCAATGGAGTAAAATGATCTATTCGTCGAGACGAACAATTTGACATATTATACGCGCAAAACGGAGCTACGAATGCAGAGATGTGATGCAATAAACATGCAATGAAAATAACACGATCCGGGACTTAGAGGATTTTACCCCGGGAAAAAAGCAAGCGGATCGGTCGGGCCGGTCGAGGCAGAGCGGACCCAGGCGGTGAGGCGGAGGCGCGCGGCGGTCGCTGGCGGGAGGCGGGCCGGCGGATCCGGCGGTGGCTCGCCGGATCCATGGCGGCGGAAAGCGTGGCGGCGACGCCGCGCCGGCAAGGCGAGAGAGCTCCGATCGCCGGAGCTGGGCGAAGCGTTGAGGCAGAGCAATGGCGGCGCGGAGTTGTGGCGGGCGGCGAAGCGGTGGAGCGGCGGCGGCGAGGGCGAGGGCGCAGGCAAGGCTTCAGCGGCGGCGCAGCGGCAGCGGCTGGGCGCGGCGAGGAAGCGGCCGAGCCAGGCGGCGAAAGCGGCGCGGAGGCGGATCGGGCGAGGAGACCGCGGAGGCGGAAGGAAGGCCCGGCGAGGCGCTGGGCCGGCGGCGGCGGCAAGACGGCTGGCGGCAGGGTTTAACCGTTAGCTGCCGGGTGGCGGAAGTGGCGTGGCGGCTTGCTATTGGCGGAGTGAGATGGGCGGCGGAGGTGACGGGCGTCTTGCTATGGCCGGAGGAGATGGTCGGCGGCGGAGAGGACAATTTTAGGGAATTTTAGGGTTACTGGGCGAAATCATCCGCGAATTTGGACGGGAGGCACATATTTGTAGGTAGAAGGAGCTAGGAGAGTCCAAATGAGGAGCGGTTTTCGGCCACGCGATCGTGATCGAACGACCAAGAGCATGGAGGGGAGTTAGGTGGGTTTTGGGCCACTTTGGAAGGGTGTTGGGCTGCAACTCAAAGAGGGCTTTACGGTTACTTGTTAACGTTGGAGTATCAAACGACCTCCAAATGGCACGAAACTTGACAGCGGTTCACGGTGCTATACCAAGGCCGCTTGGCAAACCTCAGGCCATTCCGAGAAAGTTTAACACCCACTCACAACAGAAGAGAAGAAGGGGACGCCGGATGACATAGAAGTGCCGGATTGCAAAACGGACAACGGGGAAAATGCTTGGATGCATGAGACGAACACGTATGCCAATGCGATGCACATGATGACATGATATGAAATGCAGA
Source organism: Aegilops speltoides (assembly GCA_021437245.1). NCBI lineage: Eukaryota > Viridiplantae > Streptophyta > Magnoliopsida > Poales > Poaceae > Aegilops > Aegilops speltoides. The sequence continues at coordinate 442,424,138 of CM038143.1, forward strand.
TGATGACATGGCAAAGTGCAACACGCAAGCAAAGACATGGAAACAACGGCAAATAACTGGCAGACACCTGGCGCATCGGATCCGGGGCGTTACACGCGCCCTACCCCTGGGTGCGCCCCCTGCCTCGTGGGCCCCCTGGCAGCCCTCTGGTGCCCTTCTTCTGCTATATGAAGTCTTTCAACCTGAAAAATATCAGAAGCAAGCCTTCAGGACGAAACTCCGCCGCCACGAGGCGGAACCAATCTAGGGCTCTGGCGGAGCTGTTCTGTCGGGGAAACTTCCCTCCGGGAGGGGGAAATCATCACCATCATCATCACCATCGATCCTCTCATCAAGAAGGGGTCAATCTCCATCAACATCTTCACCAGCATCATCTCCTCTCAAACCCTAGTTCATCTCTTGTATCCAATCTTAGTACCTAAACCTCAGATTGGTACCTGTGGGTTGCTCGTAGTGTTGATTACTCCTTGTAGTTGATGCTAGTTGGTTTATTCGGTGGAAGATCATTTTTTCAGATCCTTAATGCATATTAATACCCCTCTGATCATGAACATGCATATGCTTTGTGAGTAGTTACGTTTGTTCCTGAGGACATGGGAGAAGTCCTGCTATTAGTAGTCATGTGAATTTTGTATTCGTTCGATATTTTGATGAGATGTATGTTGTCTCTCCTATAGTGGTGTCATGTGAACGTTGACTCAATGACACTTCACCATTATTTGGGCCTAGAGGAAGGCATTGGGAAGTAATAAGTAGATGATGGGTTGCTAGAGTGAGAGAAGCTTAAACCCTAGTTTATGTGTTGCTTCGTAAGGGGCTGATTTGGATCCATATGTTTCATGCTATGGTTAGGTTTACCTTAATACTTCTTTTGTAGTTGCAGATGCTTGCAATAGGGGTTAATCATAAGTGAGATGCTTATCCAAGAAAGGGCAGTATCCAAGCACCGGTCCACCCACATATCAAATTATCAAAGTAACGAAGGCGAATCATATGAACGTGATGAAAACTAGCTTGACGATAATTCCCATGTGTCCTCGGGAGCACTTTTCTCATTATAAGAACTTGTCCAGGCTTGTCCTTTGCTAAAAAAAGGATTGGGCCACCTTGCTGCACCTTATTTACTTTCATTGCTTGTTACTCATTACAAATTACCTTATCACAAAACTATCTGTTACCGATAATTTCAGTGCTTGCAGAGAATACCTTACTGAAAACTGCTTGTCATTTCCTTCTGCTCCTTGTTGGGTTCGACACTCTTACTTATCGAAAGGACTATGATAGATCCCCTACACTTGTGGGTCATCACCAAGTGACACCTAACCAATCTAGGAGACTCCACTCTCCAAAAGGTAATAGATGGTGTGTTGATGATGAACTCCTTGCTCTTGTGCTTCAAATGATAGTCTCCCCAACAGTCAACTCTCTCTCATAGATTTGGAGATGGTGGAAAGATGATTTGAGTGGAAAGCAACTTGGGGAAGGCTAGAGATCAAGATTCTTGTGGTTGGATTGGAATGTCTTGGTCTCAACACATGCGTAGGTGGTTCTGTCTCAGAAAATGAGTAGTGGAAGTGTAGGCACGTTCTTATGGCTCTCTCACAAATGGAGAAGGGGGTGGAGGGGTATATATAGCCTCCACACAAGATCTAGCCATTACACACAATTTACCAAACTCGGCGGGACCAAATAGTGAATCTCGATCAGATCGATATGGTTCAAAATGTGAACGTTAGAATTTTCGGTGGGACCGACAAGGTCAACTCGGTGGGACCGATGTGGTACGGTTAGGGCAAAACCTCATCTCGGTGAGATCGATTGCATGAACTCGGTGAGACCGATTTCAGCAATAAGCAAACAGAGACTTGGTCAAGCAAACTCGGTGGAACCGACTGTGACGCCCTCGATTCAATCGTACACTACTCATACACGCAAATGTGTACGATCAAGATCAAGGACTCACGAGAAGATATCACAACACAACTCTAGACACAAATTAAAATAATACAAGCTTTATATTACAAGCCAGGGGCCTCGAGGGCTCGAATACATAAGCTCGAATATACAAGAGTCAGCGGAAGCAACAATATCTGAGTACAGACATAAGTTAGACAAGTTTGCCTTAAGAAGGCTAGCACAAAAGCATCTACGATCGAAAAGACAAGGCCTCCTGCTTGGGAGCCTCCTAACTACTCCTGGTCGTCGGCGGTCTTCACGTAGTAGTAGGCACCCTCATGGTAGTAGCAGTCGTCGTCAAAGGTGGCATCTGGATCCTGGGCTCCGACATCTGGTTGCATCAACCGAAAAGAAGAAGAAAGGGGGAAAAGGGGGAGCAAAGCAACCGTGAGTACTCATCCAAAGTACTTGCAAGCAAGGATCTACACTACATATATGCAAAGATATCAAAGGAAGGTCAGATATGTGGATGGGAAATGCAGAAATGCGAGAATAGAGAGAAGGCCTAGTCCTATTGAAGACTAGCATCTTTCGAAACCACCATCTTGCAAAGAAATGAGGAGGAGTAGAGTAGCATAAGGTAAAGTAGTAGTAGTGTTATCAACCTCCAAGGCAGAGATCATTTCTCGACTCCCGTGAGAAAGCAATCCCGAGCCATACTATCCGGTTATCACCTCATCACAATCCAATTCTCATCACAAGTATCCATTCTAGTTGTATCGATCGGGATACAACTCCAAGTGTCCGCTATCAGAGGGCAGGCTATGCATATATTAGTTCTTCCTGCAAGGGTGGACCAACTTACCCACCACGCCGCTTAACTCGTGGGACACACTTTCTCGGTCATGCCCGGCCTCGCCAAACAATACGCCGCAACCCGACCTAGGCTTAATAGAGAGGCCAAGACGGACTAAACCTATGCCCCGGGGTCATGGGTCATCTCCCAGGAACTCCTCGCGACGCGTATGTGACGGCGGTGAAAGCGAACCTAGCTACCTCCTTCAACAAGGCGGTGCTTACGCTGATCCAACCCGGCAGCGCCGCTTCGATCATTGGCGTCTATTAAGTTTTGGCTGATGTATACGACGCAGAACGCCCATACTATGCCCACGTGATGGTTAGTGCTATCGGGCCGAGGCCCCGGATCAAATATCCAAATCGTAGTGGATTAGGAACGCGGTAACAAGCGAGACTCGCGAAAGATGTGACCCGTTGCCCGTCTCGAGGACTTGCGGCAAGGGCTAGGAATGCCCGCCACGCCTCGTAATTATCTCGCGGCACCCTCCGTGTCAACCGTCTCCACATCACTCATGGGTACCCTCGTGGTCGACCCACCCTTCCAAGTGTGGTTGTAAAGTAAAAGTATCCGTGTGTCCAAACATCAAGGAAAACCCAAGGAATCACCCCGGTGAATTCCACTCGATGTAATCATCAAGGTGAACGTAAGAGGAATCACCCCGAGGTTCACACTTGTGGGGTGCCTGCACACGTAGTCGGAAGTGGTTAAAGAGGAAATCACCCTCGATGACCACTAATCGAATAGCTACACTCTGAGGTTAACATCGAAGTGTTGTAGAGGTCTCACCTCGACTCGATAGTATCCCAAAGAGTGTCGAGCAACTAAGGGAAAGTGATGTGCGGTCTTGGGGGCTCGGTCTTCGATCCCGTTGATCGGGTCTTCGATGATGAAGCAGGGGCAACAAGGACAAGGTGGGGGTCACTGATGGATCAGTATCCAACCTATACTAAGCAGTTTAGGATAAGCCGGTAAGGTAACAATAAGTAGGTTACAAAAGTAGGCTATGCATCAGAATAGGAGCAAACAATAACAATAGCAAAATCTAATGCAAGCCTGAGAGAATGGAATGGGCGATATCAGGATGATCAAAGGGGGGGCTTGCCTGGTTGCTCAGACAAGGAGGGTTGTCGGCGACGTAGTCGAACATAGTGGCATCGGCAGCCGTCTCGGGATCTATCGAAAAGAAGAGGGGGGGGGGAAACAGTAAATACATAGCATCAAGTGCATAACAGGACAACAGGCAGAGCTAGACGTGTTCTAACGCGTGCTACTACGATCTGCGGCGGGAAGTCAATGGGAATGTTTTCCGGTTAGGACTGTGTCGATAGATGACCGGATGGGGAAAGCTCCATGTTCAGCATGTTAGGGGCATGTGACAGATGAACGGTCCGCATATTCGGATTCGTTGGATTTTTCTGAGCAACTTTCATGTAGAAAACATTTTCATCGGAGCTACGGATTATTTTATATGAATTTCCAAAGTTTTATCGATTTTCTGAATTTAATATTAATACGATAGTAAACTGGAATTTGCCATGGGTACACAGAGCGACCCAGACAGGTGGGTATGACAAGTGGAGCCAGTCAAAGTCAACAAGTAAAAGTTGAATGGGTCAAATAGTGAACAGTGCTTGTGGGTCCACATGTCATATGCTATACCTATAAACAGATAAATAAAACAAACCTAATTAATGAGGGACCAAACGTCATCTGTTATTAGACTAATTTAGCAGCAACTAACCTAGCTCTAATAAACAATGGCCGGCCTGGTTGCATAGCCAGCATCACGGGTGTGCACTCAAACGCACACATAAGCACATGACCATGTTTGGACGGGGCAAGCTCTCTGGTGCAGTTCAGTTTCGTCAGTTATTTCTACAGCAAACACTTTTGCAGCTGGGCGCTAGTGCGGCCAACAAATAGCAGCAGCGGCAGCAGCTATGCAGCGGCAGTAGTAAGAGCAACTGCACCGTAGAGCAGGAGCAATACGCGGCAGCGTAGAGCAGCAGAAGCAGCAGCTGGAAGAAACAGAGCGGCAGCAGCGGCAAGGCAGAACGCAGCAGCAGTAGAGGCAGGGGCGCGGCCCAGGCGGACGCGCGTGCGCCAGGGCGCGGCCTGGGGCGCGGCAAGCACGCTGAGAGCGCGACCGGGCGCAGGGGGGTGCGCAGGTGGAGTGGCCAAGGGCGGCAGGAGCTAACGCGACAACGGCGAGCGCGGGATGATCGCTCTGGTGGCCATTTGGCCCGGGCGTTTGGTCCTACAAGACGACCGCGACGTGCCGCGTCCGCAGGTGCAAGAAGCATAAGCACCTACGACCGGTGACGGCGGCGGCAGCGAAGCCGAGCGGCGGTTGGAGCATGGCTACGGTGGCTGCTCGCTACGAGGCACAAGCGGTAGTAGGGAGATGGGGGAAACGTTATGGTGCTCACATCGAAGCTCGGGAAGACTCGGGGAAGCCGAAGGAACTCGGGGCGGCGCGGATCGAACGGCGGGCGGTGGCGGTACCGAAGTTGAAGACGACCTCGATCCCGTCGTTGTAGGGCTCCCCGGCATCGACTCGGTGTTGCTGAAGGTGTAGGCGACGACGGCGGTCCCCCGGGACACGGTGGGGCAGTGCGGGCCAGCTGGGGGCCGCGGTGATGACGACGACAAGGCGACGACGGCGTCAGGCGACGTGGGGGAAGAAAGGCCAGAGGAAGAGCGGGGTGGATCTGGGAGGCGAGGAGGCAAGTGGGGAGGGGAGACAGGAAAGCCCGAGGCGTCGGGGCCTTATCCCCTCCAGCACGGCGCCGGCGAGGCGGTTCGACGGGAGCGAGCTCCTGTTCAGGCGCGGTCGTGAACAGAAGAAAACGACCGAGGGGAGAAGATGGGCTGGGCTTGGTCAGGTGGGCCGAGGCCGATGGGGGCAGGGGGCCTCTCTCTCATTTCCCCTTTTTTTAATGCTCTTATCTTTTTACAGAAAAATGCTATAGAATATTTGAGTGGCCAAAAGGATTCTGTAAAGTGTGGGTCTGGGCCACATAATTACATTGAAATAGTTGGCACTGCCACAAAAGATTGTGAGGCTTTTGAAATAGTTTGCAACCTTCATAATTTAAAAAGGCATTTAAACTATAGTTTTAGCCATTGTTTAAAAGTGGTTTATGGCACTTAGACATTTGCAAAGATGTTGGTTCACTACCAATATTAGTTATGGATTATTTGGCACATGAAGAACATTTTAGTTTTCATGTTTGAGAAATTTTGAATTTCACTCATAATTTGAATTTGGATTTGACTTTGATTTTTCATCAAGTGATAATTAGCTCAGTAAGCATGGTGACCTGGCATCATTAGGGTGAGGTTACTGTAGCTTGACAATGTGGGTGTTACACCGACTGCATTTCTCGATGAGACCGAAATAACAACAATATGTAACAGAGATTTTGCAGGGCCATCTCAGTGAGACATCGGTGAGACCGAACTGATTAGGGTTTCTGGCAGTGGCTATGTCAAGTGAACTAGGTCGCACCGGATAGATCAGATCGGTGGGGCCGAGTTTGACTTTAGGTTTAGTACATATGTGGAAATGAGAAAGTGGTTGAGGGATTTGGAGCATATCACTAAGCAATTTGAACTCATGTGAAATATACTAGATAGAAGTATTAGTCCAACAAGAGATATATTAACATTAATTATCAAAATCACCTAGGGAGCACTTGTGCTTACAATACGCCGTGGGCCGGATGACCAAGAGTTGTCGCGGCAAGATCTACGTCGACGATGTTGGCTGGCGTCCCGAGGCCGACTCAATCGGGTATAGGTACCGGGTCCCCTTTGGTGGAATCCACGTCTTCATCGGCAAAATCGGCGAGTCAGAGCCTGAGCCGGACATCTGTACCGGCATCATTGAGATGGCTCAGCACGCGCGACCCGCCAAGGTCCAACCTGGCCGGAAGCGTGCTTTTGTTCATGGGACGGATCTCGAGGAAGGATCTGTGTCTGGTGGAGAGACAACCATCTATTCAGGTGATGAGTCCTCAACTGGAGAAACTGAGTCGATCTATCAGCTTCAGGACGGCGGTCTTGGGGGCTATTCTGATGGCGACAGTATTCCAGACCTCTATGAGCCGCCGAGCAGGGCCGCTATTTTCATGGCTGGCACGCATCCGGTTCTAAATTCGTGAACAACTGTAGCTATGAACACCTCCATAAAATGGTTAAAGAAGTTATTTTTCCAAGGTCTGGAGTTCCTAGATATTTAATGACTCATGGTGGTTCAAACTTTATTTATGGTGCTTTCCATAAAATGCTTGCTAAATATGATGTTAACCATAGAATTGCATCACCCTATCATCCTCAATCTACTGGTCAATTTGAACTTGGCAACAGAGAAATAAAACTAATATTACAAAAAACTATCAATAAATCCCGAAAGGACTGGTCTAAGAAATTAGATGGTGCACTTTGGGTCTACAGAACAGCTTATAAAAATCCTATGGGTATGTCTCCTTATAAAATGTTTTAGGGAAAAGCTTGTCATTTGCCTCTTGAGTTAGAACAGAAAGCATATTGGGCAATTAAAGAACTCAATTATGATTTCAAACTTGCTGGTGAAAAGAGGTTATTTGATATTAGGTCGCTAGATGAATGGAGAACCCAAGCTTACGAAAATGCCAAACTATTTAAAGAAAAACTTAAAAGATGGCTTGACAAAAGAATCCAAAAGCGGGAATTCAAAGTTGGCGAACATGTTCCATTGTACAATTCTCATTTTAGTTTTTTTGCAGGAAAACTTCTTTCCAAATGGGAACGACCTTATATTATCGAAGAAGCTTATCGCTCTGGAGCTATCAAGATTAATAATGCCGAAGGTACTAACCCGAAGGTGGTGAATGGACAAAGAATTAAGCACTATATCTCAGGTACGCTTATTAATGTTGAAAGCAATATTATCCAAACCATGACACCATAAAAAAAACCTTCGAGAACACTCCAGAATCCTGAAAAAGAAGAGGTACGTGATACGGTAAGTAAACGGATTCCGAAAAATCTGCAAAAATATTTTTTGTAATTTTTGGAATATTAGAAAAATAGGAAAATAAGAAACAACCGGGAAGACAACCCAGGTGCCCACAAGACACCAGGGCGCGCCTTCCTTCCCCACCTGGCGCGCCCTGGTGGGTGGTGGGCCCCTCGAGTACCTTCCCGACTCTGTTTTTCTTCCATATTCTTGTTTCCCAAGATAAAAAAGTATATATACCCCGGGACGATCTGACCACCGCATCGCAGAAAAATCCTCTGTTCTTGTTTCGTGTTGTTTTCCTGACAGATCTAGATCGTCATGGCTCCATCAAGCTCCTCCAAGGAAAAGTTCTTCGACAAGGTCATCAACTCGTACTTGTCGGAGGTGATGAAGAACCCTCAAGCCATTGAGATACGTGAGGGGGTGCTCCACATCTGGGATGTTCAGGGGCCTAAGAGGACAATGAGCATGGAGGCCAGACTCGAGGTGGTGGAACAAGACATCTTCAAGTGCCAAGGGATGGTGGAGCGTGGACTCACCGCCAATCACTCCATGATCACGGAATTCACCCGTGATCACATGGTGGATGACCGGTCTATGAAGGACATCGTCTTCACCTTCAATGAGCAAATCAATTTTTTGCAAAGCCAAATCTATGATCTTCAAAACCAAGTTTTTGAGTATGAAGCAAGATTTAAAGGTATGAGTTTAGCTGCCAGTTGCAGGACTCGGGAGACTTGTGCATCCTCTTTTGATGGTGAGCCCCTGCCTTGGAAGCCGGAGGACAAACTTACTACCTCATCACCACCAATCAAATTCCCGACCAAAGGATACCTGAGTACACGGGTATGGGCACTCCCCTTGTCTTGTGCCAAGCTTGGGGGAGATGTCCCGGTATCGTATCACCATCACTTCTATTACCTTTACCTATTTTTGTTCGATCTTTAGTTATTTCATTGTTTAGTTGAATAAAAGTTTAGTATGATCTATTTTCCAGTTCTAGTTTCGTGATATATCTATCTATATAATCGAGTGAGAGATATATAATAAAGTTTGGTTTGGCTTTTTGCTTCGTTACTTTTATGTTCCAATCTAGATAAAAGAAAATAATGAAAAAGATCATATGCTAATCTTATCGTAAGTAATGACATCACATAAGGAAAAGTATAAGTGGTAAAATTTGTTGAAAGTTGACAAACGTAGCATTGCTCAATAATGCAATTCATGCAAGAATTAATAAGGGAAGAGAAGGATCACATGCAAATACACTATCTTGGACATCTTTTATGATTGTGAGCCCCCATTAAATATTATATGCCAAAACTGTTGACGTTGGACAAGGAAGACAATGTAATGATTTATGCTTGTTCATATTCACCTAGAAGTTATATTGTCATAGATCCTTCATGCGGTGCTTGCCCAATATCTTTGCTAGCCAAAATTCCGCCCTAAGTGGAGATACTATTGTGCATCCAAAAACCTTAAACCCCAAATTCATGTTGTGAGACTCCACTATACCTACCTATGGATTGAGTAAGATCCTTCAAGTAAGTTGTCATCGGTGCAAAAAGGCAATACAAATTGCTTCTAAATGTGTTTGATCATTTAGCGTAAGAGAAATTAAGCGTCGTACGAACTTGTGATGGCAAAGTAATAAAAACAACGGTCTGCATAATAAAGATTAATAGCATAAGGGGCAATATAACGTGACGTTCTTTTGCATTAAAAGATTGTGCATACAAACCAATAAGGGCATGACAACCTCTGCTTCCCTCTGCGAAGGACCTATCTTTTACTTTTATGTATTTACTTTTATGCAAGAGTCAAAGTATTCTTCTCTATTCCTTTTTATTTTCTCTTTGGCAAGCATCATGTCGTGGGGAAAGATCTAGGCACATATATCCAGTTGAATGTAGATACGTCTCCAACGTACGTAAATTTTTTTATTGTTCCATGCTATTACATTATCTGCTTTGGATGTTTTATATGCATTAATATGCTATTTCATATTATTTTTGGGACTAACTATTAACCTAGAGCCCAGTGCCAGTTTATGTTTTTTCCTTGTTTTTGAGCCTTGCAGAGAAGGAATACCAAACAGAGTCAAACGGAATAAAACCTTCGCGATGATTTTTCTTGGACTAGAAGACCCCCAGGAGACTTACAGATCAAGTCGGAAGAGCCACGAGGCTACCAGAAGGGTGGAGGGCGTGCCCAGGGGGTAGGGCGTGCCCCCCAGCCTTGTGGGCCCCTTGTGACTCCCCTGACCTAACTCTTTGTCCTATATATTCCCAAATATCCCCAAACCACCAGAAGAGCCCACAAGAACACTTTTCCACCACCGCAACCTTCTGTACCCGTGAGATCCCATCTAGGGGCCTTTTCCGGCATCCTGCCGGAGGGGGATTCGATCACGAAGGGATTCTACATCAACTCTATTGCCCTTCCGATGAAGTGTGAGTAGTTTACCTCAGACCTACGGGTCCATAGCTAGTAGCTAGATGGCTTCTTCTCTCTCTTTGCTTCTCAAAACCATGTTCTCCTCGATGTTCTTGGAGATCTATTCGATATGATCTTTTGCGGTGTGTTTGTCGAGATCTGATGAATTGTGGATTTATGATCAACTTACCTATGAATATTATTCGAATCTTCTCTAAAATATTATATGAATAATTTGGTATCTTTATAATTCTGTCCGAACTATCGGTTTAGTTTGGCTAAATAGATTAGTTTTTCTTGCAATGGGAGAAGTGCTTAGCTTTGGGTTCAATCTTGCGGTGTCCTTTCCCAATGATAGTAGGGGCAGCAAGGCATGTATTATATTGTTGCCATCGAGGATAAAAAGATGGGGTTTACATCATATTGCTTGATTTTATTCCTCTACATCAGGTCATCTTACTTGATGCATTACTCCGTTCTTCATGAACTTAATTCTCTAGATGCAGGCAGGGGTCGGTCTACTTGACACGGACATGATGCCTATAGTTCATAATCATTGCCTTAGATATCGTCATAACTTTGCGCTTTTCTATCAATTGCTCGACAGTAATTTGTTCACCCACTATATTATTTGCTATCTTGAGAGAAGCTACTAGTGAAGCCTATGGCCCTCGGGTCTATTTCCCATCATATAAGTTTTCGATCTACTACTTTGCAATCTTTTACTTTCCGATCTATAAAACAAAAATACGAAAAGTATTTACTTTATCTTTTGTTTAGATTCATCTATCTCTATCAGATCTCACGTTTGCAAGTGACCGTGAAGGGATGGACAACCCCTTTATCGCGTTGGGTGCAAGTTGTTTGATTGTTTGTGCAGGTCTTGGTGATTTGTGCTTTGTCTCCTACTGGATTGATACCTTGGTTCTCTAACTGAGAGAAATACTTATCTCTAGTTTGCTTCATCACCCTTTCCTCTTCAACGTAAAAACCAACGCAAGCTCAATAAGTAGCAGGAAGAGTTTCAAGACATACCAAGTACCCATCATAAAACTCTCATCTCTTGCATTACATTACTCACCATTTGCCTCTCGTTTTCCTCTCCCCCACTTCTAAAATGATTTTCCAAAATATTCACCCTTTTCTTCGCCCTTCTTCCGTTCGTCTTTTCGTTTGCTTTTTGTGTGCTCATGTGTTGGATTGCTTGCTTTGTCATGATGGATCAAGAGAATACCAAATTATGTGATTTTTCCAACATTTATAACAATGATTTATTAGTACTGTGATTGCTCCCGCCACTATTGCGGAATCTTATGAAATTAATGCCGCTTTGCTGAATCTTGTTATGAAAGACCAATTTTCCGGCCTTCCTAGTGAGGATGTCGCATCCCATCTAAATAGTTTCGTTGAGTTGTGCGATATGCAAAAGAAGAAAGTTGTGGATAATGATATTGTTAAATTGAAGCTATTTCCATTTTCGCTTTGAGATCGTGCTAAAACTTGGTTTTCATCTTTGCCTGAAAATAGTATTGATTCATGGAATAAGTGTAAAGATGCTTTTATTTCCAAGTATTTTCCTTCCGCTAAGATCATCTCCCTTAGGAACGATATTATGAATTTTAAGCAACTTGATCATGAACATGTTGCACAATCTTGGGAGAGGATGAAATTGATGATACGAAATTACCCTACTCATGGTTTGAATTTGTGGATGATTATACAAAAAAATTATGCCAAAATGAACTTTTCTTCTAGAAATATTTTAGATTTGGCTGCGGGAGGCATTTTTATGGAAATTACTTTAGGATAAGCTACTAAACTCAAAAGAGTTTTGGTGTGTTAAAGAATAGTGTTTAAGATTGATGATTTGGCTATGAACATGGATAGAATTTCTCTTGATGTTGATTCTTTGAAAATTAGATCTATTCCACCCAAGCATGATATGAATGAATCTCTAAAGGCTATGAGAATCTCCATTATTGAGTGCAAAGAAAGAACCACTAAGATGCGTGCTAAATGAGATTGGTTTGTAAAAGCGTGTTCTTCTAGTTTTCGTGAAAATAATGATGAAGATCTTAAAGTGATTGATACGACTCCTATTGAATCTGTGTTTTCCAATATAAATCTTGATAAAGATGGGACTAGATATGAGTTAGATTTAGTTAAAAGGCGTCCCAATGATTCAGAGTTTTTAGATCTTGATGCAAAAATTGATAAAAGCGGGATTGGAGAGGTCAAGACTTTAAGTAGCAATGAACCCACTCTTTTGAAGGAATTTACTTATGATAATTGTTCATTAATAGATTTTATTTCCTTGTTGCAATCCATGTTGAATTCTCCCCATGCTTATAGTCAAAACAAAGCTTTTACTAAACATATCGTTGATGCTATGTTGCAATCTTTTGAAGAAAAGTTTGAATCGGAAGTTTCTATCCCTAGAAAACTTTATGATGATTGAGAACCTACTATTAAGATTAAGATTAAAGATTATGAGTGCCATGCTTTGTGATTTGGGTTCTAGTGTTTCCACGATTCCAAAAACTTTATGTGTTGTGTTAGGTTCCCGTGGATTTGATGATTGTTCTTTAAATTTGCATCTTGCGGATTCCACTATTAAGAAACCTATGGGAAGGATTAATGATGTTCTTATTGTTGCCAATAGGAATTATGTACCCGTAGATTTCATTGTTCTTAATATAGATTGCAATCCTACATGTCATATTATTCTTGGTAGACCTTTCCTTAGAACGATTGGTGCAATTATTGATATGAAAGAAGGAAACATTAGATTTCAATTTCTGTTAAGGAAGGGCATGGAACACTTTACTAGAAAGAAAATTAAGTTGACATATGAATCTATTATGATAGCTACCTATGGATTGCACACCAAAGATAACAATACCTAGATCTATTTGTGTTTTTATGCCTAGCTAAGGGCGTTAAACAATAGCTCTTGTTGGGAGGCAACCCGATTTTATTTTTGTTCTTTGCTTTTTGCTCCTGTTTAGATTTGAATAATTCATCTAGCCTCTGGTTAGATGTGGTTTTGTGTTTTAATTGGTATTTGGGCCAAGTAATACCTTTGGGATGGCTTAGGGTGATAGTTGTTTTGATCTTGCTAAAAAATAGAAACTTTTGCGCCCAGGAAAATAATTTTCACAATTCACAGAAGCGTGTTTTTGATCTGATTATTTTTGAAAAAGAGTTGTACACAAATTTCCCAGGTTGTCCTAATTTTTCAGAATTTTTTGAGTTATATAACAATTCGAAGTTTCCAGATTGCTACAGACTATTCTATTTTTGACAGATTCTGTTTTCTATGTGTTGTTTGCTTATTTTGATAAATCTATGGGTACTATCGGGGGGTATGAACCATGGAAAAGTTGGAATACAGTAGATATTACACTAATATAAATAAAGAATGAGTTCACAACAGTACCAAAAGTGGTGATTTATTTTCTTATACTAACGGAGCTTATGAGATTTTCTGTTGAGTTTTGTGTTGTGAAGTTTTTAAGTTTTGGGTAAGGATTTGATGGACTATGGAATAAGGAGTGGAAAGAACCGAAGCTTGGGGATGCCCAAGGCACCCCAAGGTAATATTCAAGGACAACCAAGAGCCTAAGCTTGGGGATGCCTGGAATGCATCCCCTCTTTCGTCTTCGCCTATCGGTAACTTTACTGGAGGCTATATTTTTATTCACCACATGATATGTGTTTTTCTTGGAGCGTCTTGTATGATTTTATTATTTGATTTTTAGTTTGCCACAATCATCCTTGATGTAGACACCTCTTGATAGGGACACGCATGAATCGTGATTTATTAGAATACACTATGTGCTTCACTTATATGTTTTGAGATAGGCAATATTGCTCTAGTGCTTCACTTATATCTTTTTTAGAGCACGGCGGTGGTTTTATTTTATAGGAATTGTTGAACTCTCATGCTTCACTTATATTATTTTGAGAGTCTTTTTAAACAACATGGTAATTTGCTTTGGTTATAAAATTAGTCCTAATATGATAGGTATCCAAGAGGGATATAATAAAAACTTTCATATAAAGTGCATTGAATACTATGAGAAGTGTGATTCCTTATGATTGTTTTGAGATATAAAGATGGTGATATTAGAGTCATGCTAGGGAGTAATTGTGAATTGTATAAATACTTGTGTTGAGGTTTGTGATTCCTGTAGCATGCACGTATGGTGAACCGTTATGTAACGAAGTTGGAGCATGAGGTATTTATTGATTGTCTTCCTTATGAGTGGTGGTCGGGGACGAGCGATGGTCTTTTCCTAACAACCTATCCCCCTAGGAGCATGCGCGTAGTAGTTTGTTTTGATGACTAATAGATTTTTGCAATAAGTATGTGAGTTCTTTATGACTAATGTTGAGTCCATGGATTATATGCACTCTCACCCTTCTACCATTGCTAGCCTATCTAGTGCCGCACAACTTTTGCCGGTACCATGCACCCACCATATACCTTCCTCAAAACAGCCACCATACCTACCTATTATGGCATTTCCATAGCCATTCCGAGATATATTGCCATGCAACTTTGCACCGTTCCATTTATTATGCCACGCTTCATCATTGTCATATTGCTTTGCATGATCATGCAGTTGACATTGTATTTGTGGCAAAGCCACCTTTCATAATTATTTCATACATGTCACTCTTGAGTCATTGCACATCCCGATACACCGCCGGAGGCATTCATATAGAGTCATATTTTTGTTCTAAGTATCGAGTTGTAATTCTTGAGTTGTAAGTAAATAGAAGTGTGATGATCATCATTATTAGAGCATTGTCCCATGTGAGGAAATAAAAAAAAAGAGGCCAAAGAAGCCAAACAAAAAAAGAGAGAAAAAGAGAGAAGGGGCCATTTTACTATCATTTTTTCCACACTTGTGCTTCAAAGTAGCATCATGATCTTCATGATAGAGAGTCTCCTATTTTGTCATTTTCATATACTAGTGGGAATTTCTCATTATAGAACTTGGCTTGTATATTCCAATGATGGGATTCCTCAAATCGCCCTAGGTCTTCATGAGCAAGCAAGTTGGATGCACACCCACTTAGTTTTTATTTTTGAGCTTTCATAAACTTATAGCTCTAGTGCATCCGTTACATGGCAATCCCTACTCACTCACACTGATATCTACTGATGGGCATCTCCATAGCCCTTTGATACGCTTAGTTGATGTGAGACTATCTCCCTCTTTTTGTCTTCTCCGCAACCACCATATTCTATTCCACCTATAGTGTTATGTCCATGGCTCATGCTCATGTATTGCGTGAAAGTTGAAAAGGTTTGAGAACGCCAAAAGTATAAAACAATTGCTTGGGTTGCCATCGGGGTTGTGCATGATTTGAGTATTTTGTGTGATGAAGATGCAGCATAGCCAGACTATATGATTTTGTAAGGATAACTTTCTTTGGCCATGTTATTTTGAGAAGACATAATTGCCTTGTTAGTATGCTTGAAATATTATTTTTTATGTCAATATTAAACTTTTGTTTTGAATATTATGGATCTGAACATTCATGCCACAATAAAGAAAAAAAATTACATGGATAAATATGTTAGGTAGCATTCCACATCAAAATTATGCTTTTGTCATTTACCCACTCGAGGACGAGCAGGAATTAAGCTTGGGGATGCTTGATACGTCTCCAACGTATCTATAATTTTTGATTGTTCCATGATATTATATTATCTGTTTTGGATGTTTTATATGCATTAATTTGCTATTTTATATTATTTTTAGGACTAACCTATTAACCTAGGGCCCAGTGCCAGTTTCTGTTTTTTCCTTGTGTTCGAGCTTCGCCAAAAAAGGAATACCAAACGGAGTCCAAACGGAATAAAACCTTCGCGATGATTTTTCTTGGACCAGAAGACACCCAGGAGACTTGGAGATCAAGTCAGAAGAGCCATGAGGCGGCCACAAGGGTGGAGGGCGCGCCCAGGGGGTAGGGCGCCTCCCTGCCGTGTGGGCCCCTCGTGACTCCCCTGACCTAACTCTTCGCCCTAAATATCCCCAAACCACCAGAAGCATCCACGAAAACACTTTTCTGCCGCCACAACCTTCTGTACCTATGAGATCCCATCTAGGGGCCTTTTCCAGCATCCTGCCATAGGGGGATTCAATCACCGAGGGCTTCTACATCAACTCTATTGCCCTTCCGATGAAGCGTGAGTAGTTTACCTCAGACCTACGGGTCCATAGCTAGTAGCTAGATGGCTTCTTCTGTCTCTTTGCTTCTCAATACCATGTTCTTCTTGATGTTCTTGGAGATCTATCCGATGTAATCTTCTTTTGCGATGTGTTTGTCGAGATTCGATGAATTGTGGATTTATGATCAGCTTATCTATGAATATTATTTGAATCTTCTCTGAATTCTTATATGCATGATTTGATATCTTTGTAATTCTCTTCAAACTATCGGTTTAGTTTGGCCAACTAGATTGGTTTTTCTTGCAATGGGAGAAGTGCTTAGCTTTGGGTTCAATCTTGCGGTGTCCTTTCCCAGTGACACTAGGGGCAGCAAGGCACGTATTGTATTGTTGCCATCGAGTATAAAAAGATGGGGTTTACATCATATTGCTTGAGTTTATTCCTCTATATCATATCATCTTAATGCGTTACTCTGTTCTTCATGAACTTATTACTCCAGATGCAGGCAGGAGTCGGTCGATGTGTGGAGCAATAGTAGTAGATGCAGGCGGGAGTCAGTCTACTTGACACATACGTGATGTCTATAGTTCATAATCATTGCCTTAGATATCGTCATAACTTTGCGCTTTTCTATCAATTGCTTGACAGTAATTTGTTCACCCACTGTATTATTTGCTATCATGAGAGAAGCCATTTGTGAAACCTATGGTCCTCGGGTCTATTTTCCATCATATAAGCTTCCGATCGACTACTTTGCAATCTTTTACATTCCGATCTATAAAACAAAAATACAAAAAATATTTACTTTATCTTTTGTTTAGATTCATTTATCTCTATCAGTTCTCACTTTTGTAAGTGACCGTGAAGGGATTGACATCCCCTTTATCGCGCTGGGTGCAAGTTGTTTGATTGTTTGTGTAGGTCTTGCTGATTTGTGCGTTGTCTCCTACTGGATTGATACCTTGGTTCTCTAACTGAGGGAAATACTTATATCTACTTTGCTGCATCACCCTTGAGGTGAATAAGTTGGAAGGCGAAACTATAAGGCCGTATCTTTCTATGTGTCCGGTTGAAACTCTTTGGTCATATGTATGTTGTGAGTGTTAGCAATCATAGAAGACTAAATGATGGCTGAGTATGTGGACATGCCAAAAGGCTCCAATACGTGACCCTTCCTGAAAATATGATGAATTTTAGTTACAAAGTTGACTAAGAACATAATTTGTTGGTTTACAATAAAGTTTATGCTTTTTACTTCGATGTTGTGATGAATTGTTACTTGTTCATGAGAAGCGATATGATAGAGCTTTATGATCAAATTTGTTGCCTTATAATAATAAGCGCGATGCTACTATGTTCATATTTTGTTTTTTCGACACATCTCTCTCTAAACATGTGGACATGATTTTCGATATCGGCTTTGGCTTGAGGACAAGCGAGGTCTAAGCTTGGGGGAGTTGATACGTCCAGTTTGCATCATGTATTACTACTGTTTTTTATAATGTTTTTATGCATAATAATGCTTTACGAAGTAATTCTAATGCCTTTTATCTCATAATATGCAAGGTTTACACAAAGAGGGAGAATACCGGCAACTGGAATTCTAGACCTAAAAAAGCTACATCAGAGATACCTATTCTGCACATCTCCAAATGAGCTAAAATTTACGGAGAATTATTTTGAATTATTTAATAAATATCGGAGAAATGAACTACCGGAGGGGGGCCACTTGGTGCCCACAAGACACCAGGGCGCGCCCTGGTCGGTGGTGGGCAGCCCAGCCCACCTCTGGTGCCCATCTTCTGGTATATGAGGTCTTTTGACCTAGAAAAAAAATAAGGAGAGGACTTTCGGGATGGAGCGCCACCGTCTCGAGGCAAAACTTGGGTAGGAGCACTTTTGCCCTCCGGCGGAGTGATTCCGCCGGGGGAATTTCCCTCTCGTATGGGGAAATCAAAGCCATCGTCATCACCAACAACCCTCTCATATCTGGGAGGCCAATCTTCATCAACATCTTCAATAGCACCATCTCATCTCAGACCCTAGTTCATCTCTTGTGTTTAATCTTTGTACCGGAAGCTCGGCTTGGTACTTGTGGATGACTAGTAGTGTTGATTACATCTTGTAGTTGATTGCTATATGATTTATTTGGTGGAAGTTTATATGTTCAGATCCTTTATGTTATTTAATACCCCTCTGATATTGAGCATAATATCATTTGTGAGTAGTTACCTTTGTTCTTGAGGTCATGGGAGAAGTCATATTGCAAGTAATCATGTGAATTTGATATGAGTTCGATATTTTGATGATATGTATGTTTTCATCCCCTTACTGGTGTCATGTGAACGTCGAGTACATGGCACTTCACCATCTTTGGGCCTAAGGGAATGCATTATGGAGTATTTATTAGATGATGGGTTGCTAGATGACAGATGCTTAATCCCTAGTTTATGCGCTATTTTGTAAGGGATTGATTTGGATCCATATGTTTAATGCTATGGTTAGATTTTATCTTAATACTTTTCTCGTAGTTGCGGATCCTTGTGAGGGGGTTAATCATAAGTGGGAGGTATGTTCAAGTAAGAACAACACCCAAGCACCGGTCCATCCACATATCAAATTATCAAAGTAGCGAACGCGAACCAAACCAACATGACGAAAGTGACTAGATGAAATTCTCGTGTGCCCTCAAGAACGCTTTGCCTATTATAAGAGATAGTTTTGGCATGTACTTTGCTACAAAAATGATTGGGCTACCTTGCTGCACTTTATTTACCATTATCGTTATTTGTCCGTTACAAATTATCTTGCTATCAAACTACATGTTACCAACAATTTCAGTGCTTGCAGAAATTACCTTGCTGAAAATCACTTGTCATTTCCTTCTGCTCCTCATTGGGTTTGACACTCTTACTTATCGAAAGGACTACGATTGATCCCCTATACTTGTGGGTTATCATTAGGTCAAACGGAGGCTCATGGGCCCTACTATGTACTAGGGCGCACCCTGGTGCCTAGTGGGCCAATCCTTCATCTTCTCATTCCTTCCCGAAGCTTCCACGGTCTCTTATTGCCAAAAAAATCTCCAAAAAGTTTTGTGGCATTTGGACTTCGTTTGGTATTGATGTTCTGGAAAGTCAAAAACAAGCAAAAAAACAGCAACTGGCACTGGGCACTAAGTTAATAGGTTAGTCCCAAAAAATAATATAAAGTTGCTTGTAAATGTATATAAAACATTCAAGAGTGATACTATAATAGCATGGAACAATAAAAAGTTATAAATACGTTGGAGACGTATCATGTAGCATGGATCGAGACTGGGATTTGTCACTCTGTGTAAGGGAGACACGTCTCTGGGCCCTCTCGGTAATACAACATCGCAAGAACCTTCATGTGACTAATGAGTTTAATCATGGGATCTTTTATTACGGAACGAGTAAATAGACTTGTTGGTAATGAGATTGAACTAGGTATGGAGATACCGACGATCGAATCTCGGGCAAGTAACATATTACCGAATAAAGGAAATTACATACATGCTTGATTAAATTATTGACATCGTGTTTCAACCAATAAAGTTCTTCATTGAATATGTAGGAATCAATATGGTCATCTAGGTCACGCTATTGGTTATTGATGGGAGAGGAGTCTCGATCATATCTGCATGTTTCAAATCCGTAGGGTCACACACTTAAAGTTCGATAGTGCTAGGGTAGTAATGAGATATTAATAGTGAAAAGTCTGAAGGTTGTTCAGAGTCCCGGATGGGATTCGGATATCACATGGAGCTCCGAAATGATCCGAACATAAATATATATATATATATATATATATATATATATATATATGGGAAGTCCTGTTTTGGATACCGAAAAAGGTCGGGGGCATATGCCGACAAGTGTACCAAAGGCACTGAAGGGTTTCGGGGGTCCACCAGCCCCGAGGACCCGCATGGGCTATAGGGGGGCGCTCTGGCCTAGTTGGGCCAGGCGCACCAACCCCCCCCCCCCCACCAGAAAACCCTAGGGGTGGGAGGAGCTCCACCTGACTTGGTGGGCACTCCACCCCCTAGGCCGCCGCCCCTCCGTTGGAGGAGGGGTTACGGCCAACGCCAGCTCACCCCTATATATAGTGGGGAGGGGCGTTGGGGTTGCACCCTTCCACCCTTGCCCTCCATCTCTCTCAACTCCTCCCACCTTTTTTCCTGTATGCTAGGCGAAGCCCTGTCAGAATTCCGCTGCTGCCGCCACCATCATACCATCGTGCTGGTTCCAATCTCATCTACCTCCTCTTCCTCGCTTGCTGGATCAAGAAGGAGAGGACGCAATTGAAGGAAATATGCCCTAGAGGCAATAATAAAGGTATTATTTATTTCTTTAATTCATGATAAATGTTTATTATTCATGCTAGAATTGTATTAACATGAAACTTAGTACATGTGTGAATACATAGACAAAATCATATAGTCCCTAATATGCCTCTACTTGACTAGCTCGTTAATCAAAGATGGTTATGTTTCCTAACCATAGACATGTGTTGTCATTTGATGAACGGGATCACATCATTATGAGAATGATGTGATGGACATGACCCATCCGTTAGCTTAGCATTATGATCGTGTCAGTTTCATTGCTACTGCTTTCTTCACGACTTATACAAGTTCCTCAGACTATGAGATTATGCAACTCCCGAATACCGAAGGAACACTTTGTGTGCTACCAAACGTCACAGCGTAAATGGGTGATTATAAAGGTCCTCTACAGGTGTCTCCAAAGGTGTTTGTTGGGTTGGCATAGATCGAGATTAGGATTTGTCACTCCGTGTTTCGGAGAGGTATCTCTGGGCCCTCTCAGTAATACTCATCACTATAAGCCTTGCAAGCATTATGACTAATGAGTTAGTTGTAGGATGAAGTATTACGGAGCGAGTAAAGAGACTTGCCGGTAACGAGATTGAACTAGGTATTGAGATACCGACGATCGAATCTCGTGCAAGTAACATACCATGACAAAGGGAACAGCGCATGTTGTTATGCGGTTTGACCGATAAAGATCTTCGTAGAATGTGTAGGAACCAATATGAGCATCCAGGTTCCGCTATTGGTTATTGACCGGAGATGTGTCTCGGTCATGTCTACATAGTTCTCGAACCCGTAGGGTCCGCACGCTTAACGTTCGATGACGATTGGTATTATGAGTTTATGTGATATGTTGTACCAAAGATTGTTCGGAGTCCCGGATGTGATCACGGACATGACGAGGAGTCTTGAAATGGTCGAGACATAAAGATTGATATATTGGACGACTATATTCGGACACCGGAAGTGTTCCGGAGAAGTTTTGGATAAAACCGGAGTGTCGGAGGGTTACCGGAACCCCCCGGGAAACTAATGGGCCTCGATGGGCCATAGTGGAGAGAGAGAGGGGCCGACCAGGGCAGGACGCGCGCCCCCTCCCCTGAGTCTGAATAGGACAAGGAAGGGGGGCGGCGCCCCCCTTGCCTTCCCTCTCTCCCTCTCCTTCCTTCCTCCTCTCTTCCCCTTGTTGGAAACCTACTAGGAATAGGATTCCTAGTATCCTACTTGGGGCGCGCCCTACAGGGGCCGGCCGGCCTCCCCCCTTGCTTCTTTATATACGGGGGCAGAGGGGCACCCTAGGACACACAAGTTGATCTTTTAGCCGTGTGCGGTGCCCCATCCACAGTTACACGCCTCGATCATACCGCTGCGGAGCTTAGGCGAAGCCTTGCGCCGGTAGCATCATCATCACCATCACCACGCCGTCGTGCTAACGGAACTCACCCTCGGCCTCAACTGGATCAAGAGTACGAGGGATGTCATTGAGCTGAATGTGTGCTGAACGCGGAGGTGCCGTACATTCGGTACTTGGATCAATCAGATCGTGAAGACGTACGACTACATCAACCTCGTTCTCATAACGCTTCCGCTTTCGGTCTACGAGGGTACGTAGACAACACTCTTCCCACTCATTGCTATGCATCACCTAGATAGATCTTGCGTGATCGTATGATTTTTTTTTTGAAATTACTGTGTTTCCCAACAGCCATCAAGCTGAACGTGTGCTAATCTTGGAGGTGTTGTCTGTTCGACACTAGATCAGACTGGATCATGAAGAGTACGACTACATCAATCGCGTTACGACACTAACGCTCTCGGTAATACTCATAACTATAAGCCTTGCAAGCATTGTGATTAATGAGTTATTTGCAGGATGAAGTATTACGGAACGAGTAAAGAGACTTGCCGGTAACGAGATTGAACTAGCTATTGAGATACCGACGATCGAATCTCGTGCAAGTAACATACCGATGACAAAGGGAACAATGTATGTTGTTATGCGGTTTGACTGATAAAGATCTTCATAGAATATGTAGGAATCAATATGAGCATCCAAGCTCCGCTATTGGTTATTGACCGGAGACGTGTCTCGGTCATGTCTACATAGTTCTCGAACCTGTAGGTTCCGCACGCTTAACGTTCGATGACGATTGGTATTATGAGTTTATGTGATATGTTGTACCAAAGATTGTTTGGAATCCCGGATGTGATCACGGACATGACGAGGATTATCAAAATGGTCAAAACATAAATATGGATATATTGGATGACTATATTCGGACACCGGAAGTGTTCCGGAGAAGTTTCGGATAAAACCGGAGTGCCGGAGGATTACCGGATCCCCCCGGGGAACTAATGGGCCTCGATGGGCCCTAGTGGAGAGAGAGAGGGGCCGGCCAGGGCAGGCCACACGCCCCCTCCCCGTGAGTCGGAATAGGACAAGGAAGGGGGGGGCGCCCCCCCTTTCCTTCCCTCTCTCCCTCTCCTTCCTTCCCCCTCTCTTCCCCTTGTTGGAAACATACTAGGAATAGGATTCCTAGTAGGAATCCTACTTGGGGCGCGTCCTACAGGTGCTGGCCGGCCTCCCCGCTTGCTCCTTTATATATGGGGGCAGGGGGGCACCCTAGGACACACAAGTTGATCTTTTAGCCATGTGCGGTGCCCCCTCCACAGTTACACACCTCGATCATACCGTTGCGGAGCTTAGGAGAAGCCATGCGCCTGTAGCATCATCATCACCGTCACCACGCCATCATGCTGACGGAACTCACCCTCGGCCTCAACTGGATCAAGAGTACAAGGGTCGTCATCGAGTTGAACGTGTGCTGAACGCGGAGGTGCCGTACGTTTGGTACTTGGATCGGTCGGATCGTGAAGATGTACGACTACATCAACCGCGTTGTCATAACGCTTCCGCTTTCGGTCTACGAGGGTAGGTAGACAACACTCTCCCCGCTCATTGCTATGCATCATCTAGATAGATCTTGCGTGATCGTAGGAATTTTTTTGAAATTACTGCGTTCCCCAACAGTGGCATCCGAGCCAGGTTTATGCATAGATGTTATATGCACGAGTAGAACACAAAGTGTTGTGGGCGATAATAGTCATACTGCTTACCAGCATGTCATACTTTGATTCGGCAGTATTGTTGGATGAAGCAGCTCAGACCGACATTACGCGTACGCTTACGCGAGACTGGTTCTACCGACGTGCCTTGCACATAGGTGGCTGGTGAGTGTCTATTCTTCCAACTTTAGTTGAATCGAGTGTGGCTACGCCCGGTCCTTGTTGAAGGTTAAAACATCACACTTGACGAAAAATCGTTGCGGTTTTGATGCGTAGCTAAGAATGGTTCTTGCTAGAAGCCCGAGCAGCCACGTAAAACTTGCAACAACAAAGTAGAGAACGTCTAACTTGTTTTTGCTGGGCTTGCTGTGATGTGATATGGTCAAGGCATGATATGATATAAATTGTTGTATGAGATGATCATGTTTTGTAACAAAGTTATCGGCAACTGGCAGGAGCCATATGGTTGTCGCTTTATTGTATGCAATGCAATCGCTATGTAATTGTTTTACTTTATCACTAAGCGGTAGAGATAGTCGTAGTAACAATAGTTGGCGAGACGACAACGATGCTACGATGGAGATCAAGGTGTTGCGCCGGTGACGATGGAGATCATGACGATGCTTCAGTGATGGAGATCATGAGCACAAGATGATGATGGCCATATCATGTCACATATTTTGATTGCATGTGATGTTTATCTTTTATGCATCTTATTTTGCTTAGTATGGCGGTAGCATTATAAGATGATCCCTTACTAAATTTCAAGGTATAAGTGTTCTCCCTGAGTATGCACCATCTCTATAGTTCTTCATGCCGAGACACCACGTGATGATCGTGTGTGGTAAGCTCTATGTTCACATACAACGGGTGCAAGCCAGATTTGCACACGCATAATACTCGGGTTAAACTTGATGAGGCTAGCATATGCAGATATGACCTCGGAACACTGAGACCGAAAGGTCGAACGTGAATCATATAGTAGATATGATCAACATAGCGATGTTCACCATTGAAAACTACTCCATCTCACATGATGATCGGACATGGTTTAGTTGATTTGTATCACGTGATCACTTAGATGATTAGAGTGATGTCTATCTAAGTGGGAGTTCTTAAGTAATATGATTAATTTATCATGAACTTAGTCCTGATAGTATTATTCAAATAATGTTGTAGATCAATAGCTCGCGTTGTTGCTTCCCTATGTTTTTATATATGTTCCTAGATAAAAATAAGTTGAAAGATGATAGTATCAATGATGCGGACTAGGTTCGTGATCTGAGGTGTATCCTCATTGCCGCACAGAAGAATTATGTCCTTGATGCACCGCTAGGTGACAGACCTATTGCAGGAGCAGATGCAGACATTATGAACATTTGGCTAGCTCAATATGATGACTATTTGATAGTTTAGTGCACCATGCTTTACGGCTTAGAACCGGGACTTGAAAAACATTTTTGAAACATCGTGGAGCATATGAGATGTTCCAAGAGCTGAAATTGGTATTTCAGACTACTGCCCATGTCAAAAGGTATGAGACCTCTGACAAGTACTTTGCCTAAAAGATGGAGGAGAATTGCTCAACTAGTGAGCATGTGCTCAGAATGTCTGGGTACTACAATCACTTGAATCAAGTGGGAGTTAATCTTCCAGATAAGATAGTGATTGACAGAGTTCTCTAGTCACCATCACCAAGTTACTTGAACTTCATGATGAACTATAGTATGCAAGGGATGACGAAAACTATTCCCGAGCTCTTCATGATGCTGAAATCGATGAAGGTAGAAATCAAGAAAGAACATCAAGTGTTGATGATTGACAAGACCACTAGTTTCAAGAAAGGGCAAAGGGAAGAAAGGGAACTTCAAGAAGAATAGCAAGAAAGTTGCTGCTCCCGGGAAGAATCCCAAGTTTGGACCTAAGCCTGAAATTGAGTGCTTCTACTGCAAAGGAACTGGTTACTGGAAGCGGTACTGCCCTGAATATTTGGTGGATAAGAAGGATGGCAAAGTGAACAAGGGTATATTTGATATACAGGTCATTGATGTGTACCTTACTAGTGTTTATAGTAGCCCCTGGGTATTTGATACTTGTTCAGTTGCTAAGATTAGTAACTCGAAAAAGGAGTTACAGAATAAATAGAGACAAGTTGAGGGCGAAGTGACGATGTGTGTTGGAAGTAGTTCCAAGATTGATGTGATCATCATCGCACACTCCCTATACTTTTGAGATTAGTGTTGAACCTAAATAAATGTTGCGTTGAGCATAAATATGATTAGATCATGTTTATTGCGTTACCATTATTCATCTAAAGACAGAGAATAAATTGTTACTCTGTTTACATGAATAAAACCTTCTATGGTCATGCACCCAATGTTGATGGTTTATTGAATCTCGTAGTGATACACATATTCATAATATTGATGCCAAAAGATGCAAAGTTGATAATGATAATGCAACATATTTGTGGCACTGCCATTTGGGTCATATCTGTGTAAAGCGCATGAAGAAACTCCATAAAGATGGACTTTTGCAATCACTTGACTATGAATCATTTGATGCTTGCAAACCGTGCCTTATGGGCAAGATGACTAAAACTCCGTTCTCCGGAACAATGGAATGAGCTAATAACTTATTGGAAATAATACATACTGATGTATGTGGTCCAATGAGTGTTGATGCTCATGGCGGGTATCGTTATTTTCTGACCTTCACAGATGATTTGAGCAGATATGGGTATATCTACTTAATGAAACAAAAGTCTGAAACATTTGAAAAGTTCAAGGAATTTTAGAGTGAAGTGGAGAATCATCGTAACAAGAAAATAAAGTTTCTACGATCTGATCGTGAAGGAGAATATTTGAGTTACGAGTTTGGCCTTCATTTAAAACAATGTGGAATAGTTTCACAGCTCACGCCAGATGGAACACCACAACGTAATGGTGTGTCCAAACATTGTAAACGCACTTTATTAGATATGGTGCAATCTATGATGTATCTTACCGATTTACCACTGTCGTTTTGGGGTTATGCATTAGAGACAGCTGCATTATCGTTAAATAGGGCACCATCAAAATCCGTTGAGACGACGCCTTATGAACTGTGGTTTTGGCAAGAAACCAAAGTTGTCGTTTCTTAAAGTTTGGGGTTGCGATGCTTATGTGAAAAAGCTTCAATCTGATAAGCTCGAACCCAAATCGGAGAAGTGCGTCTTCATAGGATACCCAAAGGAAACTGTTGGGTACATCTTCTATCACAGATCCGAAGGCAAAATCTTTGTTGCTACGAATGGATCCTTTCTAGATAAGGAGTTTCTCTCAAAAGAAGTGAGTGGGAGGATAGTAGGGCTCGATAAGGTAATTGTACCTTCTCCCAAATTGGAAAGTAGTTCATCACAAAAATCAGTTCCAGTGATTCCTACACCAATTACTGAGGAAGCTAATGATGATGATCATGAAACTTCAGATCAAGTTACTATAGAAACTCGTAGGTCTTCCAGAGTACGGTTCACACCAGAGTGGTACGGTGATCCTATTCTAGAAGTCATGTTAATAGACCATGATGAACCGACGAACTATGAGGAAGTGATAATGACCTCAGATTCCGCGAAATGGCTTGAGGCCATGAAATCTGAGATGGGATCCATGTATGAGAACAAAGTGTGGACTTTGGTGGACTTGCCCGATGGTCGGCAAGCCACATTGAATAAATGGATCTTCAAGAGGAAGACGGACACTCATAGTAGTGTTACTATCTACAAAGCTCGACTTGTCGCAAAAGGTTTCCGACAAGTTCAAGGTGTTGACTACAATGAGATTTTCTCAACTGTAGCGATGCTTAAAACCGTCTAAATCATGTTAGCAGTTACCATGAAATCTGGCAAATGGATGTCAAAACTACATTCCTTAAATGTATATTTCTTAAAGAAGAGTTGTATATGATGCAACCAGAAGGTTTTGTCAATCCTAAAGGTACTAACAAGGTGTGCAAGCTCCAGCGATCCATCTATGGACTGGTGCAAGCATCTCGGAGTTGGAATATACGCCTTGATGAGTTGATCAAAGCATATAGTTTTATACAGACTTGCAGTGAAGCCTGTGTTTAGGAGAAAGTGAGTGGGAGCTCTGTAGCATTTCTAATATTATATGTGGATGGCATATTGTTGATTGGAAATAATATAGAATTTCTGGATAGCATAAAGGGATACTTGAGTAAGAGTTTTTCAATGAAAGACCTCGATGAAGTTGCTTACATATTGGGCATCAAGTCTATAGAGATAGATCAAGACGCTTAATTGGACTTTCACAAAGCACATACCTTGGTAAAATTTTGAAGAAGTTCAAAATGGATCAGTCAAAGAAAGGGTTCTTGCTTGTATTACAAGGTGTAAAGTTGAGTAAGACTCAAAGCCTGACCACGGCAGAAAATAGAAAGAGAATGAAAGTCATTCCCTATGCCACAGTCATATGTTCTATAAAGTATGATGTGCTGTGTACCAGACCTATTGTGTACCTTGCCATAAGTTTTGGCAAGGGGGTACAATAGTGATCTAAGAGTAGATCATTGGACAACAGTCAAAATTATCCTTAGTGAGGACTAAGGAAATATTTCTCGATTATGGAGGTGATAAAAGAGCTCGTCGTAAAGAGTTACGTCGATGCAAGCTTTTACACTGATCCAGATGACTCTTAGTCCCAATCTGGATACGTATTAAAAATGGGAGCAATTATCTAGAGTAGCTCCGTGTAGAGCATTGTAGACATAGAAT
The DNA here is from genome assembly GCA_021437245.1 of Aegilops speltoides. Taxonomy (NCBI): domain Eukaryota; kingdom Viridiplantae; phylum Streptophyta; class Magnoliopsida; order Poales; family Poaceae; genus Aegilops; species Aegilops speltoides. Next base: position 442,452,719 of record CM038143.1, read on the forward strand.
ATTTGCAAAATACATACAGCTCTGAATGTGACAGACCCGTTGACTAAACTTCTCTCACGAGAAAAACATGATCACACATTGGTACTCTTTGGGTGTTAATCACATAGCGATGTGAACTAGATTATTGACTCTAGTAAACCCTTTGGGTGTAGGTCACATGACGATGTGAACTATGGGTGTTAATCACATACAGATGTGATTATTGGTGTTAAATCACATGGTGATGTGAACTAGATTATTGACTCTAGTGCAAGTGGGAGACTGAAGGAAATATGCCCTAGAGGCAATAATAAAGTTATTATTTATTTCCTTAATTCATGACAAATATTTATTATTCATGCTAGAATTGTATTAACCGGAAACTTAGTACATGTGTGAATACATAGACAAAATCATATAGTCCCTAGTATGCCTCTACTTGACTAGCTCGTTAATCAAAGATGATTATGTTTCCTAATCATAGACATGTGTTGTCATTTGATGAACGGGATCACATCATTATGAGAATGATGTGATGGACATGACCCATCCGTTAGCTTAGCATTATGATCGTGCTAGCTTCATTGCTACTACTTTCTTCATGACTTATACAAGTTCCTCAAACTATGAGATTATGCAACTCCCGAATACCGGAGGAACACTTTGTGTGCTACCAAACGTCACAACGTAAATGGGTGATTATAAAGGTCCTCTACAGGTGTCTTCAAAGGTGTTTGTTGGGTTGTCATAGATCGACATTAGGATTTGTCACTCTGTGTTTCGGAGAGGTATCTCTGGGCCCTCTCAGTAATACTCATCACTATAAGCCTTGCAAGCATTATGACTAATGAGTTAGTTGTAGGATGAAGTATTACGGAACGAGTAAACAGACTTGCCGGTAACGAGATTGAACTAGGTATTGAGATACTGACGATCGAATCTCGTGCAAGTAACATACTAATGACAAAGGGAACAGCGCATGTTGTTATGCGGTTTGACCGATAAAGATCTTCGTAGAATGTGTAGGAACCAATATGAGTATCCAGGTTCCGCTATTGGTTATTGACCGGAGACGTGTCTCGGTCATGTCTACATAGTTCTCGAACCCGTAGGGTCCGCACGCTTAACGTTCGATGACGATTGGTATTATGAGTTTATGTGATATGTTGTACCGAAGATTGTTCGGAGTCCCGGATGTGATCACGGACATGACGAGGAGTATCGAAATGGTCGAGACATAAAGATTGATATATTGGACGACTATATTCGGACACCGAAAGTGTTCCGGAGAAGTTTCGGATAAAACCGGAGTGTCGGAGGGTTACCGGAACCCCTCGGGGAACTAATGGGCCTCAATGGGCCCTAGTGGAGAGAGAGAGGGGCCGACCAAGGCAGGCCACGCGCCCCCTCCCCCTGAGTCCGAATAGGACAAGGAAGGGGGCGGCGCCCCCCTTGCCTTCCCTCTCTTCCTCTCCTTCCTTCCCCCTCTCTTCCCCTTGTTGGAAACCTACTAGGAATAGGATTCCTATTATCCTACTTGGGGGCGCCCTACAGGGGCCGGCCGGCCTCCCCCCTTGCTTCGTTATATATGGGGGCAGTGGGGCACCCTAGGACACACAAGTTGATCTTCTAGCCGTGTGCGGTGCCCCCTCCACAGTTACACGCCTCGATCATACCGTTGCGGAGCTTAGGCGAAGCCCTGCGCCGGTAGCATCATCATCACCATCACCACGCCGTTGTGCTGACGGAACTCACCCTCGGCCTCAACTGGATCAAGAGTACGAGGGACGTCATCGAGCTGAACGTGTACTGAACGCGGAGGTGCCATACATTCAATACTTGGATCAATCAGATCGTGAAGACGTACGACTACATCAACCTCGTTGTCATAACGCTTCCGCTTTCGGTCTACGAGAGTACGTAGATAACACTCTTCCCACTCGTTGCTATGCATCAACTAGATAGATCTTGCGTGATCGTAGGAAATTTTTTGAAATTACTGCGTTTCCCAACAGCCATCGAGCTGAATGTGTGCTAATCTTGGAGGTGTTGTCTGTTCGACACTAGATCAGACTGGATCATGAAGAGTACGACTACATCAATCGCGTTACGACACTAACGCTTTCGGTCTACAAGGGTACGTAGACACACTTCCCTCTCGTTGCTTTGCATTTCCTAGATTAGATGTTGGGTGTTCATAGAAATTTTTTGATTTTCTTGCTTCGTTCCCCATCATCAGTACAACATGCCGGACGCGTCCGGACGCGCCAATATCGCCCTTCATTTAGACTGGATATAAGGGGTGCTGGTCAGTCTGAGCATTCAAGGCCGATTTTATGCGCCCGTCTGGGTCGGATTTTTAAAGAGGATTTAGGATACCCGACTGCAGATGCTCTAAGCCATGCAACTCCGATAGTTCAACACCATTTACCGATGATGCATGTTGCGGCATTTTTGACCGAGTTGGCTTGTACATCTAGTTGTCAGTAGAATGTTTTGGGAACAATCACACGGGACAAATTGTTTCGGCTGGGCATCGTTACTCTTGTCAACTCTAGTTTATCTTCGGTGTGTCTTTGTCGGATCTCACATAATTTTTTTTGAAACGCGGTCCCTTAGGGCCCGATTCATTAAATAATCTCAAAGAAAATTGCCCGGTTAATAAACGGAAAACCGGGCGAAAACCGTCACAACTGGCCCGCAGAAACAAGGCACACAGGGCGACCTGGCAACCCACACAAGAACGCACACACGCCGCCGAGGGGAAGCGTCGAGGCTTGCGCCGGCCGGTTCCAAACAGTCAGCCACACGCGTCGGCGACCAGGCAGCTCCAACTCTGTCGACGAGCATTGCAGGAAAAAAGCGTTGGGCTTGCGCCGAGCCAGCGCCAGGGCGGCGACTCCTCGAACACGCCGGAAGAGACCGACTACCAAGAACCATCAGCAAACGACGACCCGAAGCCGCCGCTATCGTTGCCACAAACAGAAGCCGCACAACATCCGCATTTCGAGACGGCACTGCCGACCACAATGCCGCGGCGTCCAGCCCATGAAGCATGCAACCGGGATCCGAAACTCTTCAAGGCGCGCCTAAAAAGGGAAGCGGCGATGTCGACGTCGTCGCCCGACCCAACAGGACCTTTGGCTTTCACCGAAGAGCAAGATCCGAGGATGTAAGAGGATGCGGACTCCACAGCAGCGCCTCCAAGGAGGTTAAGCAGCGTCCACAACGCCGACGCCGCCGGCCGGCAAGACCAAGCCAAGCTTTCGCCCGAGTATCCCTAACGCCACCGCGCCCGGAAGACTAGAAAGCCACCAAGCACTTCACCTCCCGCCGGTCAAGAAGACGCAGACGGGCTAGATCCACCGATCGGGCATCCCACCAACGTAGCGCCCGAACAAGAGCCACCCGAGGCCAAAGACGCCACCGGCTGACGAGACGCGCCCCACAAGGCGGCGAGGGGTCGAGCCCGCCCGATCGCCGGAGAGGAGCGGTGGCAAGACCGACGCCCGCCCACGACGCAGCCCGCGACCGCCACCCACGAGCTGCTTGCCGGGCCGTCCGTCGGAGAAGAAGCCCGAGGCCAATCGGCGACGCAGCGAAGCCTCGAGCGGATCAACGCTTCGACCCGAAGGGATCGAGCTTCCACCCGAGATCTCGCGGCTGGCGAAGAAGCCGACCGCCGCCGCCGTCCGCCGCCGGGCTTAGCCAGCGGCCTCCTCGGCGACGGCGAGGGGAGGAAGGGGGGCGGGAGGGCGACCCGGCGGCGCGGGCTGGGATCCGCCCGTGTCGCCTCAGCCGAGACGACGTGGGGATCAAGCTTTTTCTTTTTACCCACAGAATTTAGGATTTGTTTGGATCTAGTCTTCGTCCGTCTTGGTTTGAGTGTCTACTGGTTTGGTGCTTCCGATCTACGACTTTCTTCATCGCGCTTTGTTGCGTTGGTCCTACGGGGCATTAGCATAACGACCTCTCGATTGTCTAATACAATAAGGTTTGCGCCGCTTCAGCAAGGGAAAGGCGATGACGTCGGCGCGCTTTCAACTCGCTCTAGTCCTTGCTAGATGGTACACGGACATAGTTGTAATTTTTATTACCTCGGTTATTCTTTGTACTATCATGATTGGAAATGACTAGATTGAAAGTTTTTGACGCAAAAACCCTAATAACCTGGTGAACCAATCGATCAACAACAATGCCTACTTTTGTAAACGCTTTAACGAGATGGTAAAGTGCCTTAATTCTCGAGGGACTCCCGCAAGTCGGCAAGGCTTCGCTCCACAACCCTGAAGTTTCCGAACATTGCGATTCTGATTAACAACCACTGCGTTCACGTCTCAAAAGAAGAAAAATGTGGCGACTTCCTTGGGCGGTTTCGCCGTAGAGACGACGCCAACGCCATGATCATTCGTCGCAGCCTGGCATTGCACGACGGCCTCGGCTCTACCCAGCTCAACAAGGGATTTGATTCAGCTAGTCCAAAGCAAGACCGAGCTTGACCGTACCGACACCAATCAGGAAAAGTTGATGCTCGTCATGTCTTCCTGCCGTTCGCTCGGCATACGCGGAAGCCGGTAACCACGACGCACAAAACACCTGATGAACAAACTAACTGAAACAGTATGGCGATCACAGAGCCAAACAAGCTATCGCCGTTCATGCGCGTGCGTGCAGAACTGCAGAGATTCCATCAAACCTGCAGGCAAGAACACACGCAAACACCACGGCAGGAACACTCAGGAATCAAATCACAAAGACGGACATCCCAGAGAAAAATTTGAGCTGTGAAGCTCTTTTTACAGTTTCAAAGAATTCAAGCGTTCTCTCAACAAATATACAGGGAAAAATATCCCGTCTCGCAATTAAGAAATTGGACATACGAGCCCCCGTCGAATCAGCAAGGCTGGCAAGAGCAGAACCCAATCCAACAAATCTGAATCCTAGTAATAAGCTGTGAGCCTCACAGGATATTAGGATGCACAGAATCGCATCCCATCAGCATCTATGGCTGCCCCCACGAGGTACAGAATCTTTATATCACCAATTCATTGAGCCACGCATCATATAATTGAGACAAGTAGGGTCCCGGGGAACCGGCCAGCTGGTGACAAGCGTCAGGTTTGGGGCAACTTTAATGATGAAACGATTGTACTATGGTATATAATCCAAAGAGCAGGGAGCACAGCGGTTTTCTCCGGCTTGAGCAACAACATCCATCCGTGCCTGATTTGAAGACCTGAAAACAGATACGGCAAAATGATCAGGTGCCAGTCCTCTCAGTTAGGTAAATAACAAAGAGGCAGACAATGCGGTATTACTGGTTCATTTTAGGCTTTTGTTGATTGTCTAGCACTTTAAAATTATTAGTATTGTAGATCAGAGCTTTTGTACACCAAATGCCTATGGAAATGGAGCCACAAGAACTACTAAACCTGATGGCCGAGGTAGGAAAAGTAAAAATGACACAGTCCAGATAGTTAGTACTCTATAGGAACTACAGGCAAGAGCTTCCAGGAAGCTTGTAGATTATAGCGTTCTCGATGACCACAATCTATGTGGACCTAGATCTAGGGCAGAGGCAAATAAAAGGTCCAGTAACACCATAAATAGGTCAAGAAACCATAGGTTGTACACCCAAGACCCTACCGAAAGAAACAATGTAAGGTAAGCGGTAAGACGAACGTTGAAAAAACACCAATCAGCACAAAATAAGATTGGCAGCAACTGTTTCCCATCCCTCAAAAGGAAAACAAGTAGACTATGGTGCTACGAAGGAAAATGTCCACCAGAGAAGGAAGAGAGAACAAATATTCCTAATACTGGTCATGTTCAATGATACTGGTACTAGCATACAAGCCACAGTTTAAATTTGGACAGACAGAGCTGCTGTCATGTAAAACAAGGTCACAACATACACGAGCTTCCAATTATGAATTGCCTTAATCAGACTAGGGCTACAGATGGTCAGAAATAGAAACTTGAAAGAGAGAGAAGCAGGGATATCCGGACATGACTATACTAAGATCTGCAAAGCAGAATAGACAAACTCATGGAGCATGCCCAACCAATTAAACACCTACCATGACTGTACTAACCAGTTAGACATGACCAAAAGCATCTTCCTCAACTCCATATAACCTAAAACTGCAATTAAGACACCTCAAGAATCTGGTTGTCTTCAACAGTTAAAAGAGTAATCTGGACAACATGAACTAGCTTTTCACTGGTCAACCAGAAACCAGAACAGACAGCAATACTCACAAACAGCGAAACTTGATTCCGACTAAGATGGCTCATACAGAAACACTACAGAGGCATGAAACTAGGGTTGCTGCTACCAACACCATTCCAGATTTATATCTTTCCTAAAAGGCATGTTGTTAACCGAGACATTGATTTTAGAACGGCATTACAGCACCAATGCGCTAAGCGCGGCCCAGTTGATACTTGCCACGTCAGCTAGTGTCGTTACCATCTCAAGAGCGTGCATGGCTGCGCGCCCAATCGCACGGCGCACAGGACATCACGCCATAAGACACATCACGTAATGTTCGCTCATTATACTAGAACACACTGATATTATGGGAAGACGCCTACCACAATAAAATATTTCCATTAATATAAAAAGCACAAGACGTGGCTGATCCAAATCATCCTAACAGCTCAACCATCTGCATATGGCGGACCAGATTGATTCCATGTTTTGCGCAGCACAACACACCTAATACCCTAGACTTGCTGCAATTTACCCACCATTGGCTCCTTCTGAATCATGCTGACGCACCCCCTCCCGAACGTGCACTAAACGTGTTCGGTTAATAGTACATATACGATAGGACTGCTGGGTTATAAATGAGCTGAAGTGCACACGTAACAGGTGGATCTACTTATTCAATTACAATCATATAGTAAAAGACTAAAAGCTCAATGATGGTTAATATGCAAGACAATAATAAGTAAGCTTCAGTTCGCTGGGGTCTAATTATGACCAATCACTTATGCTTGCTACAAACAAACGTATTTCAACATTTGTTCCCTTACATGATCAATTCACTTGCAAAATATTTTGGTCTATTCTATTAAGCCAAACTATTGTGATAGCTTCATCATAGGAAAATACCGATGTCACGGCCATTGCTAGGAAAAAGGAAATAGGGAGTCTAATGGCGCAGGTGTATAATTGGCAGCATGACATAATACATTTGAAATGGAATGCAATTAGTTTTAGGGTTCCCTTATAATGCAACAATTACATCCAGCTACCTACACGTGTGATGCAGTGTGAATGAGCAATGCTAAGGACCTGTGAGAAGTATGAAAACATATAATAAAAGCTGGAAGTAACACATGCCTTGGAATCTATGGAGCACGCACCTCGGGAAGATTATAATCACGGTTGACTTCATTATGTCCAAAAGTTACAACTCCAATTTTTCAGTATTCCAACTCACACGATTCCTAATTTGTCAGGCGCTGGAGGATTAGACTGCACTAAGTTGCCAGAGTTACTGCTTTGCAGACCACCGTTCATCCAGGCAATGCTGCTGATTTCAGATACCAACGAAGCAAAACTACTGCTCAAAACTGGAGGATGGTCTATAAACTCTTTAAACTCAGGTCCCAACAATGAGTTGTTACGAGGTTGCTCTTCAGCGCTGCAGCAACCATGGCCACATTTGTTTGGCACATCAGCAGCAAAGCATGTAGTATCAGCAAACTTGGAGACCGCAATTTCAGGCGTCAAAGCCTGAATGGTTGGAACAAACTTGGTAGAGCTCGACATTTCCATTTGCATCTGTTGAGCAGGTCCTAGACTGTATGGTCTGAAAGCACCAACCGTAGCCACTGGTCGCACCGGGTAGGATCGATCAACAGCTTCAGTGCTACAATTGTTAATATCTCTGATTTGCAATGCCCCAGCTGAGCTTTCAGATACTGTTTGCACAGGAGCTTCCTTTACTTCCATAACACTGAAGGAACTAGGACCCGACAATGGCCACCGTTCTTCTGAAACTGCCCTGGACATCTCTCTCATAGGTTGCTCCGCAGAAGCACTTCGTGTGCACCGGGTACCGGTGCAGTACCGACGCCTCAGAGTAGAATTCCAGTGGTTCTTGATTGCATTGTCGGTTCTCCCAACCAATAGTTTTGCGATAGATGCCCATTTGTTCCCATGAATTGCATGAGCAGATATTATCATTTGGTCCTCCTCCTCTGCATCCAAATTATCACAGATTTAGCAAGCAAGTAGGAGAGACATGCTACATAACATCGGCACGATCAATTAACCGCGTAATGTATTATGCATCATGTCCATAATTCTAACAACAAACCGATAATGCGCCTTACACGTTGCATTACAACACAAATTCTAGGATTTGGTTAGCTATTTGGCACCCGAGTACATATCCCACAGGAAATGGGGGCACAAATAGCAGTAGATGGATGAAAAGAGAAGGTACCAGTGAATGGCTTGCGCTTGAGTTGAGGATCGAGCTGGTTGCACCAGCGGAGGCGGCAGGATTTGCCGGAGCGCCCGGGGATCCCGCGCGCAATCATCGTCCAGTTCCGCGCCCCGTCCCTCATCACCAGATTGGTCAGCACCGCGTCCTCCTCCGGCGACCACGGTCCCTTCACTCGCTCATCGGCCGCGGACGAAGCCGCGCCGCCCGCCCCAGATAACGCGCCGGTGATGACCACGTCGTCATCGTCGTCGTCCCCCGAGAGAGGCGGCGACGAATGGTTCGGTTGGGGCTGGACAGGGGTTTGCGGCTCCGCCGAGTAAGGGGACGGCGACGCCGGTTGGTGCATCTGGGGTTGGGGCGGGGGGCGTACTGGGCCTTGCGTCTCGCCGGCCGCGGTGGATGGGGAGGAGGAGGACGCGATGGGGTGGCGCGGCAGGGGTTGGGGACGGGTCGGGGCGTCCGTCTCGTCGGACACGGAGGGGGCTGGCGACGGCGAGGCATGGTGCGGCGGGGGTCGGGGCGGGTCTGGAGCTTCCGGCTCGTCGACCGGGGGAGCGGGGCTGGAATGGGCGGAGACGGCGGCGGTTGGTGGGCTGGAGGACAGCGGCTGCGGCGAGACGGCGGTTTCGGACGACATCTGTGGTGCGGTGGGAAAACCGAAACTGGTGTTCCGGGAGGGTGCCGTTTTATTCTGTCGTGTGGGGTCCACCGTTTAGTCAACATTTTTTCCGTTCCGTGTTTCTCTCTGGAAGACCCTTCTTTCTGGGCTTCAGGGCCGTAAGGTTATTGTATGGGCTAGCGAGACGATTCGAGGCCCATTTAGGCATACACTGTTGGCCCATACCTTGTACCCCGTAAAAACGCCTAGAAACCCTGTTCCATTCCATCGTCTAGAAAAACCTAGATTCTCTAAAAGAAAATCTAGAAAGTTGTTCCATTCATTTCGTGATCTAATTTTGGGAGCTCGATTTGACCGTTCGACTGTGATACACGCATCTTGCCTAAAGCAGTAAAGCAAATTTGATCTAGATCTTATAGTAATGGATGTTCTTTTCTCCTTAGTTTTGTTGTTGGCCACCTCTCCTCCTTTTCGGCAATAATACCATTTTTATCTTGGCTTTTGTTGTCGGCCATCTCTCCTCTTTTTAGCATTCCCGCCGACGTAACTGGTTTTCAGAAATATGCTATGTTTCTCTTTCTAGATCCACTAGCAAGTTAATGTGCCCGGATATCAACATGACATGTTATAGCACATACTCCCTCCGTTCCTAAATATAAGTCTTTGTAGGTATTTCACTATGGACCACATACGGATGTATATAGATGCATTTTGTGTGTAGATTCACTCATTTTGCTCCGTATATGGTCCATAGTGAAATCTCTCCAAAGACTTATATTTAGGAACGGAGGAAGTACAAATGAAATTCGAAATGCTGGTTAAAGTCTCATCGCACATCCCATTGGAAAATCAAATTCTAAAAATACGTTATTTCATGATTGTGTGATGGACTGTGATATTTGACACATGTGTGTCATATAAGCAAAACTGCCACACCTCTACTTCTTTCACTTTAAAGTACCACATGATCCCCCTTTTTTCGACCCCACCTTCTCCCGAACGACCCTGCAGGCTCGCCTGAGAAACCTGCTTCTCCGCACATCTCGTGCGCCCACCCCCGAGAAAACTACCACTTCTTCACGTCTACCACATGATAAAAAAAATTGCCCATGTGGGATTCGAACCCACACCTCCTTGGCACCAAAGCGCGCCACCACAACCAACTCACCCTTAGGTATTTATTGCTCAAACTAAAGAAACTAATCGTTTTGATCCTTTTTTCACAATTGTGTTACTACAAAAAAGTACAGAAAATTACCACGATTTTCCCTCAGAACAAAGTTACCATGGCATTCACATGCAATTTATCAGGCTGTGTTGCATCAATTACCCTGCTATTTACATAGAACTTACCAGGTACTATGTTTCAACTTTCAAAGTTACCACTGTGTTTTTTACACAAGTTATAAGGTCTTTGATGTGTAAAATACCGTGATACTTACACATAAGTTATGAGGGTATGTGTACATCAACCTCGCCCCTGGTCAAAGTTACCATGGGGGATTGTACATGAGTTACCAGGTCTACAGTTTATATATTATCATGGTACTTACACATATAAATCTGGTTGTGTTTCGATAACTTTTTCAAAGGTCAAAAATTACCATGATGTTTTTGCGTAACTTATCACGCCTATAGCGGGTCAAAGTGGGCCTTTTTTTGGGCCAACCCACGAGCACGTGTGCCCATCATGACACTAAACATTATGTGACTTTTCCGTGGGACATCATGTGTTGTGTTCATCTAGGAGGCCCTGCGAGGCAAGTGTATGTTTTTAACAACTTGATTTCCTTTGGTAAAAAGTTACCATCATGTTTATATTGTAAGTTATCGATTATGCGGTGCTTATATTATCATGTTATTCACACAAAAATTATCGGGGATGTTTTGAACAACTTGTTCCCGGGACAAAAGGTTATCATGGTGATTCTAGGTAACCTATCAAGCCCGCAGTGCTTAAAATATCATGCTATTTACACAAAATTTATCAGGGGTATGTTTCAGCAAAATTCCCCCCACGGTCAAAAACTTATCATGGTGTTTAGTTATCACGGTGCATATGTTTTCATGCTATTTACACATAAAAATACCAGGGGAGGAAGGTATAGTACTGTGCTATCTACACAGAAGATACCGGAGTATCTTTTCAAAAAAAAACTTCCCTATGGTCAAAGTTACCATGGTGTTTCTACCTCAGTTATCAGATGTGCACTGCGTATATTACCATCTATTTACATATAAATTATCTGGTATCTTTTTACATTTTTCTTTCCCAATGGTTAAACTTACCATGATGTTTGTATCTAAATTATCAGGTCTATGGCGTGAATGTTATCGTGCTATTTACAAAAATTACCGGGGGCCGGGGTTCAACAAATTTCTTCCCAATGATCAAAGTTACCATGATGCTTTCACCAAAGTTAACGCGCCTTCAATGCTTATGACCATGCTACTTACACATAATGTACCACGTGGTATACAAAAGTTATCATGTTGGTGGCGCGTCATTTATCATGGTGGTGATGGAGAATTTACCACGAGAAAAGTTTATGTGCCAGGTTTGATAGGTGAAACAAAAGTTTTTCAGTGCTAAAATATTAAAGGCAAAACATGTCAAAAACAATATTTTCCTTGGCCTGTTCAACAATGAGTGTCATAGGCGAGGTGGTTAGCTCCCTTTGTTTATTACCTGCAGACCAGAGATCAAATCCCAATTCAAGCGTTATTTTTGCCCAAAAATATGGAAGGCGCATGGGGATCGGGAGGACGTGCGGGAAAGGAAGGAGATTGCAAGGAAATGAAGGAGAACTGGAGGATGTGCGGGAAAGGAAGGAGATCGCGAGGACGTGCGGGAAAGGAAGGAGATCGGGAGGGCGGCCGGAACTGACGGTGCTGGATGCGTGTGGCAGTTTTGCAATCTGCCACACGGTTGCCACTTACATATTTCGTTGTGTGATATGTATTATAGAAAACTCCTACGAAATATATAAGAACAATTGATTACTCCATCCGTGAAGGAAAACTAGACTTTACAAAAACGCTGCCTCCAACGCTAGACCCCAAATCGTCCAATTTCGTTCGTTTGGGGCAAAACTCGGCCTAACAGGCATACCCAAACAAACAAAGTGACCCGTTGATGTTAGCTTTTGTCCACCCGACCCCAAATCTGAAGCAAATTTGGCCCACGAATGCATCTGGACGGACACGAACGGACGCTCTCCTCGCCCCCTCTCGTCCGCTTCTGTCCGCCCGTGGCCCACATATCAGCGACCAAAGTGACGCAAGGAGTGCTCCGAGCTCCCCACGCCCGCTGCCGTCCTCCGCCCAGCCGCACCAGTTGGGGCAACTGGAAATCGCCACGGCTGCCTTCTGGAGCTGTCCCTCGATGCCGACTCCGCCGCCGGCGGGCTTCTGCTGCTCGAATCCTACTCCAACGCCCATGTGTTGTTGCTATTCTCCCTCAACGCTGATGTTGCCGTTGTTACTCCCGGCGCTATTCATGGTGGTGTTGCACGCGCAGGCAAGCTGCTATAGAGGACGGGCGCGGCATGGGCATGGCACGGGCGAGTGGCTCGTCGCGGCCTGGCCCGGCGCAGTCCTCCATGGTGACAAGCAAGGGCTTGCCGAGCGCCACGCGGGTGACCTGTAGCTTGATGGAGGTGTTCATGGGGCACGACGTGTCGTAGGGCGCGAGTCTTGCACCTCGTTGGCGGCGACACGGAGGTACACGAGCTTGGGTCCCAAGCAACACCGACAACATGATCTCGCCGCGGTGGTTGTGTTTTGGCTTTCAGTTTGCATTTTTTTTCACCCCTGAACGAGATGGACGAAATTCGGATATTTTAAAAATCTTGGTAAAATCTTGGACGAAATTACAAAACCAAAGTTTGAATTTTAAATAATATTTTATCAAAATTCGGTCGAAATTTTTGAAAACAGGCAGAGCAGACACTGACGAGTACAAATATAAATGTTTGCCAAACTAACTTTGCGGATTAAAACTCTGCATCAGTCCAACACATCAGAATAAGCCCAAAAATAAAAGGATTGAAACATGGACAGCGAGGAGTCGGTGGATTCAGAAGCAACCCAACATCACCATCAGTCCAACATCCCATGTGTGCTGCAGAGTTGAGGTGGATTCGGTGGATTTAGCCACAACCGGCAGAGGTCGGCAGCAGGGGCCGGGCCGTCGGGAAGTCGCGGATGGGGCAGGAGCGGGAGGCTTGAGCTGGTAGGCAGGCGGCGACAAGTGAAGGAGCCGCGTCTGGGTGGAGCGGCACCGCCGCAAACACGGGAGGAGTAGGGGAAACGCGATTTGTGTAGGGTTAGGGCATTCGGTTCGATGGTTTCAACTTACGCTGGCCGTGGGAAGGCTCCAGACGTTGGATTGGGCCAAAAGAAAATTCAAACTGGGCCGAAATATTAGGCCGTCACAGACATTTACCGGGCCCTAGCGAGATGATGGACGAAATTCGGCCAAAAATTGTTTTTTTTGGCCGAAAATCAAAACTGTGCATGGTGGAGCTTCTCCCCGCGCTTGTCGTCGAGCATGTACCACTTGGGGGTCAACCAGGAGTCCGGTAGCGCGCGGATCGGCACCTCGGAGAGGTCAAAGGCCATGCGACCGATCATGTCCATGTGATGAGGAGAGCGGCGAGCCGAGCCATGGCGGGCCGGGGTCGCGATGAGGCGGAGGAGCTCGGGGTGGGGCGTGGTGCGTCTGTTTGGGGTCGGGACGCCTCCTGCGCGTTGGGTGGAGATGCTCCATGCGCCTGTCCACCCCCTGTCCGCCGCCCAAATCATACCCCAAATGGACAAAAAAACGGACGTCTGTTTGGGGTCTAGCGTTGGAGTTGGCCTTAGAGCATCCCCTAAAATGGACACACTATATGTCCGCGGACTGGTCTAGATCAGTTTGCGGACATGGATTCAGGAGCCGGCCATCCAACCGCTTCCCTAAATGTTTGTCCAAGTATGGCCCGAATCAGTCCGCGGACACAAAGATATGAGTGATGACCCACAAGTGTAGGGGATCAACAATAGTCCTTTCGATAAGTAAGAGTTTCGAACCCAACGAGGAGCTGAAGGAAATGATAAGCGGTTTTCAGTAAGGTTTTCTCTGCAAGCACTGAAATTGTAGGTGATAGATAGCTTTGTGATAAGATAAATGGTAAGGAGTAACAAGTAAATAAAGTAAATGAAGTGCAGCAAGGTAGCCCAATCCTTTATGTAGCAAAGGATAAGCCTGGACAATTTCTAATAATGAGAAAGGAGCTCCCGAGGACACATGGGAATTATCGTCAAGCTAGTTTTCATCACGTTCATATGATTCGTGTTCGGTACGTTGATAATTTGGTATGTGGGTGGACCGATGCTTGGGTACTGCCCTAACTTGGACAAGCATCCCACTTATGATTAACCCCTATTGCAAGCATCCGCAACTACAAAAGAAGTATTAAGGTAAACCTAACCACATCATTAAACATATGGATCCAAATCAGCCCCTAACGGCAACGATAAACTAGGGTTTAAGCTTCATCACTCTAGCAACCCATCATCTACTTATTACTTCCCAATGCCCTTCCTCTAGGCCCAAATAATGGTGAAGTGTCATGTAGTCGACGTTCACATAACACCACTAGAGAAAAAGACAACATACATCTCATCGAAATATCGAACGAATAACAAAGTCACATGACTACTAATAGCAAGACTTCACCCATGTCCTCGGGAACAAATGTAACTACTCACAAAGCATATTCATGTTCATAATCAGAGGAGTAATAATATGCATAAAGGATCTGAACATATGATCTTCCACCAAGTAAACCAATTAGCATCAACTACAAGGAGTAATCAACACTACTAGCAACCCACAGGTACCAATCTGTGGTCTTGATACAAGATTGGATACAAGAGATGAACTAGGGTTTTGAGAGGAGATGGTGCTGGTGAAGATGTTGATGGAGATTGACCCCCTCCCGATGAGAGGATCGTTGGTGATGACGTTGGTGATGATTTCCCCCTCCCGGAGGGAAGTGTCCCCGGCAGAACAGCTCCGCCGGAGCCCTAGATTGATTCCGCCAAGGTTCCGCCTCGTGGCAGCGGAGTTTCGTCCCGTAAGCTTGCCCATGATTTTTTCTAGGGTAAAAGCTCTCATATAGCAGAATATGGACACCGGAGGCCCACCAGGGGGCCCAGGAGATAGGGGCGTGCCCTATAGGGGGGCGCCCTCCTCTCTCCTGGACAGGGTGTGGTCCCCCTGGTGTATTTCTTTCGCTCAAAAATTCTTATTAATTCCAAAAAGATGTTTCGTGGAGTTTCAGGACTTTTGGAGCGGTCTGTAATAGGTTTCAATGTTTGCTCCTTTTCGGCCAGAATTCCATTACTTGGCATTCCCCCTCTTCATGGTAAACCTTGTAAAATAAGAGAGAAATAACCATAAGTATTGAGATATAATGTGTAATAACAGCCCATAATGCAATAAATATTGATATAAAAGCATGATGCAAAATGGACGTATCAACTCCCCCAAGCTTAGACCTCGCTTGTCCTCAAGCGGAAGCCGAAATCGAAAAGTATGTCCACATGTTTAGAGATAGAGGCGTCGATAAAAATAAAATATGAACATGAGGGCATCATGATCATTCTTATAACAGCAAAAAATATATATTTTTTCATATGATTTCTTATGCTCAAGTAACAATCAATTCACAGTGTCAAGTATGGTTCAAAAACTTCATTGGGAACTAACAAACTATAATCTCGGTCATTGAAGCAATTGCAATTTATCGTAACATCAGAAAGAGTCAACAATAAAGCTTTTCAGCAAGTTCACATACTCAACTATCTTGTAGCCCTCTACAATTGCTAACACTCACGCAATACTTGTGGTTATTGAGTTTCAGCCGGACACTGAGAAAGACATGGGCTTATTGTGTTGCCTCCCAACGTATTCACCTTTAGGTGATGTCAACAATAATAGCCCATGCTAACTTACATTCAATTGGATATATATATCATGATCTTTCAAACACGAGGAGCTTGCCAAAGGATAAAATGAAAAAGGGAAGGTGAGGATCACCTTGACTCAAGCATAAAGTAAAAACAAAAAGTAAAAGATAGGCCCTTCGCAGAGGAAAGCAGAGGTTGTCATGTGCGTTTAGGGTTGACGCACAAAATCTTAATGCAAAAGAATGTCACTTTATATTGCCCCTTGTATGTGGACCTTTATTATGCAGTCCGTCGCTTTTATTACTTCCACAACAAGTTCGTACAAAGCTTATTTTCTCTGCACTAATAAGTCATACATATTTATATAGCAATTTTTATTGCTTGCAACATGACAACTTACTTGAAGGATCTTACTCAATCCATAGGTAGGTATGGTGGACTCTCATGGCAAAACTGGGTTTAAGGATATTTGGAAGCACAAGTAGTATCTCTACTTGGTGCAAGGAATTCGGCTAGCATGAGGGGTGATATGTCTCCGCCATATCTACTTTTCCAAACACTTTTGCCCTTGTTTTGGACTCTAACTTGTATGATTTGAATGGAACTAACCCGGACCGACGCTGTTTTCAGCAGAATTGCCATGGTGTTGTTTTATGTGCAGAAAATAAAAGTTCTCAGAATGACCTGAAACTCCACGGAATACCTTAGAATAAATAATAAAATCCTCGCAAAAGATGAAGACCGGGGCCCACACCTGTCCCACGAGGTGGGGGCGCCCTGGGCGCCTCTACCCCCGTGGCCCCTGGTGGCCTCGGCGCCAACTCCAACTCCATATATTGGCTTTGGGAGAAAAAATCAGAGAGAAGAAATCATCGCGTTTTACGATACGGAGCCGCCGCCAAGCCCTAATCTCTCTTGGGAGGGCTGATCTGGAGTTTGTTCGGGGCTCCAGAGAGGGGGATTCGTCGCCGTCGTCATCATCAACCATCCTCCATCACCAATTTCATGATGCTCACCGCCGTGCGTGAGTAATTCCATCATAGGCTTGCTGGACGGTGATGGGTTGGATGAGATTTATCATGTAATCGAGTTAGTTTTGTTAGGGTTTGATCCCTAGTATCCACTATGTTATGAGATTGATGTTGCTATGACTTTGCTATGCTTAATGCTTGTCACTAGGGCCCGAGTGCCATAATTTTAGATCTGAACCTATTATGTTTTCATGAATATATGTGTGTTCTTGATCCTATCTTGCAAGTCTATGTCACCTACTATGTGTTATGATCCGGCAACCCCGAAGTGACAATAATCGAGACCACTCCCGGTGATGACCATAATTTGAGGAGTTCATGTATTCACTATGTGCTAATGCTTTGTTCCGGTTCTCTATTAAAAGGAGGCCTTAAAATCCCTTAGTTTCCAATAGGACCCCGCTGCCACGGGAGTGAAGGAAATATGCCCTAGAGGCAATAATAAAGTTATTATTTATTTCCTTATTTCATGATAAATGTTTATCATTCATGCTAGAATTGTATTAACCGGAAACATAATACATGTGTGAATGCATAGACAAACAGTATGTCACTAGTATGCCTCTACTAGACTAGCTTGTTAATCAAAGATGGTTATGTTTCCTGACCATGAACAAAGGGTTGTTATTTGATTAACAAGGTCACATCATTAGGTGAATGATCGATTGACATGACCCATTCCATTAGCTTAGCACACGATCGTTTAGTATGTTGCTACTGCTTTTATCCATGACATATACATGTTCTGTAACTATGAGATTATGCAACTCCGTTTACGGAGGAACACTTTGGTGCTACCAAACGTCACAACGAATCGGGTGATTATAAAGGAGTACTACAGGTGTCTCCAAAGGCAGATGTTGGGTTGGCGATTTCGAGATTAGGTTTTGTCACTCCGATTGTCGGAGAGGTATCTCTGGGCCTCTCGGTAATACACACCACTTAAGCCTTGCAAGCATTACAACTAATGAGTTAGCTGTGAGATGATGTATTACGAACGAGTAAAGAGACTTGCCGTAACGAGATTGAACTAGGTATTGGATACCGATGATCGAATCTCGGGCAAGTAACATACCGATGACAAAGGGAACAACGTATGTTGTTATGCGGTCCGACCGATAAAGATCTTCGTAGAATATGTAGGAGCCAATATGGGCATCCAGGTCCGCTATTGGTTATTGACGGATCGTGTCTCGGTCATGTCTACATTGTTCTCGAACCGTAGGGTCCGCACGCTTAAGGTTTCGATGACGGTTATATTATGAGTTTATGTATTTTGATGTACCGAAGAAGTTTGGAGTCCCGGATGTGATCACGGACATGACGAGGAGTCTCAAAATGGTCGAGACATAAAGATTGATATATTGGAAGCCTATATTTGAGTTCGAATGGTTCCGTGAAATCGATTTTTTAGGAACACCGGGTTACCGGAACCCTCCCGGGGGTTATTGGGCCTTAGTGGGCCATGAGGGATAAGAGGAAGGGCCGGCCAGGGCAGACCGCGCGCCCCCTCCCCCCTAGTGCGAATAGGACAAGGAGAGGGGGGCGGCGCCCCCCCTTCCCTCTTTCTTCCCCCCCAAGTCCTAATCCAACTAGGAAAGGGGGGGAGTCCTACTCCCGGTGGGAGTAGGACTCCTTCGGCACGCCTCCTCCAAGGGCCGGCCGCACCCCCCCTTGCTCCTTTATATACGGGGGCAGGGGGGCACCCTAGAACACACAAGTTGATCTACGGATCGTTCCTTAGCCGTGTGCGGTGCCCCCCTCCACCATATTCCACCTCGGTCATATCGTCGCAAAGCTTAGGCGAAGCCTGCACGATAGAACATCAAGATCGTCACCACGCCGTCGTCCGACGGAACTCTCCTCCCGAGCTCTCTTTGGATTGGAGCCCGAGGAGCGCCATCGAGCTGTACGTGTGTCAAGAACTCGGGGCGCCGGAGTAACGGTTGGGATCGGTTGGATCGCGAGGAGATCGTCGACTACTTCCTCTACGTTGTGATCGCTTCGCTTCGGTCTCACGAGGGTACGTAGACAACACTCTCCCCTCGTTGCTATGCATCATCATGATCTTGCGTGTGCGTAGGAATTTTTTTGAAATTACTACGTTCCCCAACAGGGAGGGTAGGACAAAAGATGTCATGCAAGTTCTTTTCCATAAGCACGTATGACTATATACGGAATACATGCCTACATTACATTGATGAACTGGAGCTAGTTCTGTGTCACCCTATGGTATGGCTGTTACATGACGAACCGCATCCGGCATAATTATCCATCACTAATCCGGTGCCTACGAGCTTTCCATATACTGGTTCTCGCTTATTTACTTTTCCGTTGCTACTGTTACAATCACTACAAAATACCAAAAACATTACTTTTGTTGTCTTTACTTTTGTTACCGTTACCACCACTATCATATTACTTTGCTACTAAACACTTTGCTGCAGATACTAAGTTTCCAGGTGTGGTTGAATTGACAACTCAGCTGCTAATACTTGAGAATATTCTTTGGCTCCCCTTGTGTCGAATCAATAAATTTGGGTTGAATACTCTACCCTCGAAAACTGTTGTGATCCCCTATACTTGTGGGTTATCAAGACCTTTCTCTGGCGCCGTTGCCGGGGAGCATAGCTCTATTCTTTGAGTCACTTGGGATTCATATCTGCTGGACACTATGAAGAACTTGAAAGACGATCGAACTACTATTTTGCCCTCAACTACGAGGGGAGGTAAGGAACTGCCATCTAGCCTTGCACTTGATTCACCTTCTGTTATAAGTAAGCTTGCGACACTTAAACCCGCTACTGCTATGAATTCCGATATGTCGCATGTTATTGATGATGCCACTTCTGCTATGCATGATACTTATGATGAAACTACTTCTATGCTTGATACTACTGTGCCCCTTAGTGAATTTCTAGATGAACAAATTGCTAAGTCTAGAGAAAGAGAAATTATTGAACCTGAATACGATGATGATAGTGATGATGAGAATATGCCTGCTATTCCTGAGGGTTATCTTTTTGATGTTGAATCTTCTGCAGCTATTTTTGCCTGCTAGGATAGATACGAACTTAAGAGGCTGCTAGTTAAATGGAGCAAAGAATCTTTTAGAGATAGGATGAGACCCGACCCTGCTTTTGCTACTTCACCTATCTATGTTCCTGATAAGGATTATTATGAATTTTCTATTGATCCAGATATAATTACTTTGGTTGAATCTGATCCTTTCTATGGCTATGAATCTGATGTTGGGGAACGTAGCAGAAATTCAAAATTTTCTACGCAACACCAAGATCTATCTATGGAGAGACTAGCAACGAGGGGAAGGAGAGTGCATCTACATACCCTTGTAGATCGCTAAGCGGAAGCGTTCAAGAGAACAGGGTTGAAGGGTCGACTGCCGTGATCCAAATCTTTGGAGATCCTAGTGCGAACGGACGGCACCTCCACGCTCAACACACGACAGCCGGTGACGTCTCCCATGCCTTGATCCAGCAAGGTGAGAGGGAGAGGTTGGGGAAGACTCTGTCGAGAAAGACGACGGCGTGGTGGTGATGGAGGAGCGTGGCAATCCTGCAGGGCTTCGCCAAGCACCGCGGGAGAGGAGGAGTACTTGGGAGAGGGGGAGGGCTGCGCCAGGGGAAGCGTGTAGCTCCCATGTGCCTCCCCACTATATATAGGGGTGGAGGGGGCTGGTTTCTTGCCCTCCAAGTCCATTGGGGCGTTGGCAAAGGTGGGAGGAAAGAAATCCCATCATTTCCTTCCCCACCGATTGTTATCCCCCTTTTTTAGGGATCTCGATCTTATCCTTCGGATATGATCTTATTCCTTCTAAGGGGGATCTTGGTGCGCTTGACCAGGGGTGTGTGGCCTTGACCCCACTACCCACGTTCATGTGGGTCCCCATGCAGGTGGGCCCCACTCCGAACCTTCTAGAACCTTCCTGTACAATCTTGAAAAATCCCGAACATTTTCCGGTGGCCAAAATAGGACTTCCCATATATAAATCTTTACCTCCGGACCATTCCGGAACTCCTCGTGACGTCCGGGATCTCATCCGGGACTCCGAACAACATTCGGTAACCACATACTATTTCTCATAACAACTCTAGCGCCATCGAACCTTAGTGTGTAGACCCTACGGGTTCGGGAACCATGCGAGATATGACCGAGACGTTCTCGGTCAATAACCAACAGCGGATCTGGATACCCATGTTGGCTCCTACATGTTCCACTATGATCTCATCGGATGAACCACGATGTCAAGGACTCAATCGATCCCGTATACAATTCCCTTTGTCTAACGGTATTGTACTTGCCCGAGATTCGATCGTCGGTATACCGATACCTTGTTCAATCTCGTTACGGCAAGTCTCTTTACTCGTTCCGTAACACATCATCTCGTGATCAACCCCTTGGTCACATTGTGCACATTATGATGATGTCCTACCGAGTGGGCCAGAGATACCTCTCCGTTTACACGGAGTGACAAATCCATCTCGATTCGTGCCAACCCAACAGACACTTTGGAGAGACAGTAGTGCACCTTTATAGCCACCCGCCACGTTGTGGCGTTTGGTACACCCAAAGCATTCCTACGGTATCCGGGAGTTGCACAATCTCATGGTCTAAGGAAAAGATACTTGACATTAGAAAAGCTTTAGCATACGAACTACACGATCTCTATGCTAGGCTTAGGATTGGGTCTTGTCCATCACATCATTCTCCTAATGATGTGATCCCGTTATCAATGACATCCAATGTCCATGGTCGGGAAACCGTAACCATCTATTGATCAACGAGCTAGTCTACTAGAGGCTTACTAGGGACATGGTGTTGTCTATGTATCCACACATGTATCTGAGTTTCCTATCAATACAATTATAGCATGGATAATAAACGATTATCATGAACAAGGAAATATAATAATAAATAATTTATTATTGCCTCTAGGGCATATTTCCAACAGTCTCCCACTTGCACTAGAGTCAATAATCTAGTTCACATCGCCATGTGATTAACACTCATAGGTCACATCGCCATGTGACCAACATCCAAAGAGTTTACTAGTGTCACTAAACTAGTTCACATCATCATGTGATTAAGACTCAATGAGTTCTGGGGTTTGATCATGTTTTGCTTGTGAGAGAGGTTTTAGTCAACGGTCTGCAACATTCAGATCCGTATGTACTTCGCAAATCTCTAGGTCATTCTGTAAATGCTGCTTCCACGCTCCACTTGGAGCAATTCCAAATGGTTGCTCCACTATACATATCCGGTTTGCTACTCAGAGTCACTCGGATAGGTGTTAAAGCTTGCATCGACGTAACCCTATACGCCAAACTCTTTATCACCTCCATAATCAAGAAACATGTCCTTATTTACTCCAAGGACAATTTTGACCGCTGTCCAATGATCCATTCTGGATCATTCTTGTACCCTTGTCGACTCATGGCTAGGCACACTTTAGGTCTTGACGCAGATAGCATACTATAGAGCCTACATCTGAAGTATAGGGGATGACCTTCGTCCTTTCTCTCTATTCTGCCGTGGTCGAGCTTTTAAGTCTTAACTTCATACCTTACATCTCAGGCAAGAACTCCTTCTTTGACTGATCCATCTTGAACACCTTCAAGATCATGTCAAGGTACGTGCTCATTTGAAAGTACTATTAAGCATTTTGATGCTTATTGTTCAAGTAGCCTAATCCAGGTTTTCCATTGAAAAACACTTTTCAAATAACCCTATATGCTTTCCAGAAATTCTACATCATTTCTGATCAACAATATGTCAATAACATATACTCATCAGAAATTCTATAGTGCTCCCACTCACTTCTTTGGAAATACAAGTTTCTCATAAACTTTTGTATAAACCCAAAATCTTTGATCATCTCATCAAAACGTACATTCCAACTCCGAGATGCTTACTCCAGTCCTTAGAAGGATCGCTGGAGCCAGCATACCTTTTAGCATCCTTAGGATCAACAAAAACTTTCGGATTGTATCACATACAACCTTTCCTTACGAAGACTGGTAAGGAAACTCGTTTTGACATCCATCTGCCAGATTTCATAAATGCAGCTAATGCTAACATGATACCGACGGACTTAAGCATCACTACGGATGAGAAAATCTCATTGTAGTCAACTCCTTGAACTTGTGAAGAAACTCTTCGCCACAAGTCGAGCTTCATAGACGGTGACATCACCGTCCACGTCCGTCTTGTTCTTAAAGATCCATTTATCTCAATGGCTTGCCGATCATCGGGCAAGTCCACCAAAGTCCATGCTTTGTTCTGATACATGGACCCTATCTCGGATTTCATGGCTTCTAACCATTTGTCGGAATTTGGGCCCACCATTGCTTCTGCATAGCTCGTAGGTTCATTATTGTCTAGCAACATGACCTTCAAGACAAGATTACTGTACCACTCTGAAGCAGTACGCATCCTTGTCACCCTACAAGGTACGGTAGTGACTTGATCCAAAGTTTCATGATCACTATCATAAGCTTCTACTTCAATTGGTGTAGGTGCCACGTAAACAACTTCACGTGCCTCGCTACACACTAGTTGTAGTGACGGTTCAATAACCATATCAAGTCTCCACCATCCTCCCACTCAACTTTTCGAGACAAACTTTTCCTCGAGAAAGGACCCGATTCAAGAAACAATCCCTATTGCTTTCGGATCTGAATTAGGAGGTATACCCAACTGTTTTGGGTGTCCTATGAAGATGCATTTTATCCGCTTTGGGTTCGAGCTTATCAACCTAAAACTTTTTCACATAAGCGTCACAGCCCCAAACCTTTAAGAAATGACAGCTTAGGTTTCTCTAAACCATAGTTCATACGGTGTCATCTCGACGGAATTACGTGGTGCCCTATTTAAAGTGAATGTGGTTGTCTCTAATGCCTAACCCATAAACGATAGTGGTAATTCGATAAGAGACATCATGGTACGCACCATATCCAATAGGGTGCAACTATGATGTTTGGACACACCATCAAACTATGGTGTTCCAGGCGGTATTAATTGTGAAACAATTTCCACAATGTCTTAATTGCGTGCCAAAGCTCGTAATTCAGATACTCATCTCTATGATCTAGACATTTCATCCTCTTGTCACGATGATCTTCAACTTCACTATGAAACTACTTGAACCATTCAATAATTCAGACTTGTGTTTCATCAAGTAAATATACTCTACATCTACTCGAATCATCCGTGAAGTAAGAACATAACGATATTCATTGATGCCTCAAAGACTCATTGGACTGCACACATCAAAATGTGTTACTTCCAACAAGTTGCTATCTTGTTCCATTTTTTGAAAAACGAGGCTTTTAGTCATCTTGCCCATGTGGTATGATTTGCATATCTCAAGTGATTCAAAATCAAGTGAGTCTAAACGATCCATCTGCATGGAGTTTCTTCATGCGTATACACCAATAGACATGGTTCGCATGTCTCAAACTTTTCAAAAACGAGTGAGTCCAAAGATCCATCAACATGGAGCTTCTTCATGCGTTTTACACCAATATGACTTACATGGCAGTGCCACAAGTTGTTGGGGAACGTAGTAATTTCAAAATTTTCCTACGCACACGCAAGATCATGGTGATGGTATAGCAACGAGAGGGGGAGTGTATCTTCATACCCTTGAAGATCGCTAAGCGAAGCGTTTATCAACGCGGTTGATGTAGTAAATGACGTCTTCACGATCCGACCGATCCAAGTACCGAATGCACGGCACCTCCGAGTTACGCACACGCTCAGCTCGATGACGTCCTCGCCTTCTCGATCCAAAGCAAGACGGCGTAAGTAGTAGATGAGTTCCGCAGCACGACGGCGTGGTGACGGTGTTGGTGAAGAACAATCTCCGCAGGCTTCGCCTAAGCACTACGGAAACTATGACGGAGGATAAACTAGAGGGGCGGGGTTGCGGCACACGGCTTGGTGTTTCTTGATGTGTCTTTGGTGCTAGCCCTACCCTCTATTTATATGTTGAGCCTTGGGGTTGAAACTTGGAGTAAAAGCCTCCACAAAGTCGGTTTCACCCGAAAGGCAAGAGTCCTTGTCGGACTCAGGGCGACGCCAGGTTCGGCGTCGGCCCTCGGACTCGCAAAACTTCCTTTTGCGCTTCCAAAACCTTGTGGGCTTTCCCATTTGGCCCAAATAACGTGTTCTCGCACCCAAACATTTCGAAACATCCGGAACCCCTTAGGTGAATTCGGAACCCTTAGGAGATCAAACACTATTATCCCATATATCAAACTTTATCTCCGGACCATTCCGGAGTTCCTCGTCATGTCCATGATCTCATCCGGGACTCCGAACAACATTCAGTTACCAACATGCATAACTCATATAATACTATATCGTCAATGAAGCGTTAAGCGTGCGGACCCTATGGGTTCGAGAACTATGTAGACATGACCGAGACACGTCTCCGATCAATAACCAATAGCAGGACCTGGATGCCCATATTGGCTCCTACATATTCTACGAAGATCTTTATCGGTCAGACCGCATAACAACATACGTTTGTTCCCTTTGTCATCGGTATGTTACTTGCCCGAGATTCGATCGTCGGTATCCAATACCTAGTTCAATCTCGTTACCGGCAAGTCTCTTTACTCGTTCCGTAATACATCATCTCACAACTAACTCATTAGTTGAAATGCTTGCAAGGCCTAAGTGATGTGCATTACCGAGGGGGCCCAGAGATACCTCTTCGACAATCGGAGTGACAAATCCTAATCTCGAAATACGCCAACCCAACATCTGCCTTTGGAGACACCTGTAGTACTCCTTTATAATCACCCAGTTACGTCGTGACGTTTGGTAGTACCCAAAGTGTTCCTCCGGTAAGCGGGAGTTGCATAATCTCATAGTCATAGGAACATGTATAAGTCATGGATAAAAGCATTAGCAACATACTAAACGATCGAGTGCTAAGCTAATGGAATGGGTCATGTCAATCAGATCATTCAACTAATGATGTGACCTTGTTAATCAGATGACAACTCCTTTGTCTATGGTTAGGAAACTTAACCATCTTTGATTAACAAGCTAGTCTAGTAGAGGCATACTAGTGACATTCTGTTTGTCTATGTATTCACACATTTATTATGTTTCCGGTTAATACAATTCTAGCATGAATAATAAACATTTATCATGAAATAAGGAAATAAATAATAACTTTATTATTGCCTCTAGGGCATATTTCCTTCAGTCTCCCACTTGCACTAGAGTCAATAATCAAGATTACATAGTAATGATTCTAACACCCATGGAGTCTTGGTGCTGATCATGTTTTGCTCGTGGAAGAGGCTTAGTCAACGGTCGCTACATTCAGATCCGTATGTATCTTGCAAATCTCTATGTCTCCCACCGACCAAGTCCGGATGGAATTGAAGCGTCTCTTGATGTGTTTGGTTCTCTTGTGAAATCTGGATTCCTTCACTAAAGCAATTGCTCCAAAGATTGTCACAAAAGATTTTCATTGGACCGATGCATTAGGTATGACACCTAGATCGGGTATGAACTCCTTCATCCGACTCCTTCATTAGCTGCTTCGAAGCTGCTATGTACTCCGCTTCACATGTAGATCCCTTTCACGACGCTTTGTTTAGAACTCGCACCAACCGACAGCTCCACCGTTTAGTGTAAATACGTATCCGGTTTGCGATTTAGAATCGTCCGGATCGGTGTCAAAGCTTGCATCAATGTAACCGCTATTACGATGAGCTCTTTGTCACCTCCATATATGAGAAACATATCCTTAGTCCTTTTCAGGTACTTCAGGGTGTTCTTGACCGCTGTCCAGTGATCCACTCCTAGATTACTTTGGTACCTCCCTGCTAAGCTAATAGCAAGGCACACATCAGGTCCGATACACGCATTGCATACATGATAGAGCCTATGGCTGAAGCATAGGAACATCTTTCATTTCTCTCTATCTTCTGCGGTGGTCGGGCATTGAGTCTTACTCAACTTCACACCTTGTAACACAGGCAAGAACCCTTTCTTTGCTTGATCCATTTTGAACTTCTTCAAAACTTTGTCAAGGTATGTGCTTTGTGAAAGTCCAATTAAGCGTCTTGATCTATCTCTATAGATTTTGATGCCCAATATGTAAGCAGCTTCACCGAGGTCCTTCATTGAAAAACTCTTATTCAGGTATCCCTTTATGCTATCCAGAAATTCTATATCATTTCCGATTAGTAATATGTCATCTACATATAATATCGTAAATGCTCTGAGCTCCCACTCACTTTCTTGTAAATCTGAGCTTCTCCAAAAGTCTGTATAAACCCAAATGCTTTGATCACACTATCAAAACGTTTATTCCAACTCCGAGATGCTTGCACCAGTCCATAAATGGATCATTTGGAGCTTGCACACTTTGTTAGCTCCTTTGGATCGATAAAACCTTCGGTTGCATCATATACAACTCTTCTTCCGTAAATCCATTCAGAATGCAGTTTTACATCCATTTGCCAAATTTCATAATCATAAAATGCGCAATTGCTAACATGATTCGGACAGACTTAAGCATCGCCACGGGTGAGAAGGTCTCATCATAGTCAATCCCTTGAACTTGTCGAAAACCCTTTGCGACAAGTCGAGCTTTGTAGACGATAACATTACCGTCGTCGGTCTTCTTCTTGAAGATCCACTTGTTTTCTATTGCTTGCCGACCCTCGGGCAAGTCAACCAAAGTCCATACTTTGTTTTCATACATGGATCCCATCTCGATTTCATGGCCTCAAGCCATTTTATGGAATCTGGGCTCACCATCGCTTCTTCATAGTTCGAGGTTCATCATGATCTAGTAGCATGACTTCCGAACAGGATTACCGTACCACTCTGGTGCGGATCTTACTCTCGTTGATCTACAAGGTTACAGTAGTAACTTGATCGAAGTTTCATGATCAACATCATCAACTTCCTCACTATTTGGTGTAGATGTCGAGAAACCGGTTTCTGTGATAAATTACTCTCCAATAAGGGAGAAGGTACAGTTACCTCATCAAGTTCTACTTTCCTCCTACTCACTTCTTTCGAGAGAAACTCCTTCTCTAGAAAGGATCCATTCTTAGCAACAAATGTCTTGCCTTCGGATCTGTGATAGAAGGTGTACCCAACTGTCTCCTTTGGGTATCCTATGAAGACACATTTCTCGATTTGGGTTCGAGCTTATCGGGTTGAAGCTTTTTCACATAAGCATCGCATCCCCAAACTTTAAGAAACGACAACTTTGGTTTCTTGCTAAACCATAGTTCATAAGGTGTCGTCTCAACGGATTTTGACGGTGTTCTATTCAGTGTGAATGCGGCCGCCTCAAGAGCATAACCCCAAAACGATAGCGGTAAATCAGAAGAGACATCATAGATCGCACCATATCTAGTAAAGTGCGATTCTGACGCTCGGACACACCATTACGTTGTGGTGTTCGGGTGGCGTGAGTTCTTAAACTATTCCGCATTGTTTCAAATGTAGACCAAACTCGTAACTCAAATATTCTCCTCCACGATCGATCGTAGAAATTTTATTTTCTTATTACGATGATTTTCAACTTCACTCTGAAATTCTTTGAACTTTTCAAATGTTTCAGACTTGTGTTTCATTAAGTAGATATACCCATATCTCGCTTAAATCATCTGTGAAGGTGACAAAATAACGATATCCGCCACGAGCCTCAACATTCATTGGACCATATACATCGTATGTATGATCTCCAACAAATCTGTTGCTCTCTCCATAGTACCGAGAACGGGTTTTAGTCATCTTGCCCATGAGGCACGGTTCGCAAGTGCCAAGTGATTCATAATCAAGTGACTCCAAAAGTCCATCAAGATGGAGTTTCTTCATGCGCTTTATACCGATATGACCTAAACGGCAATTGCCACAAATAAGTTGCACTATCATTATCAACTCTGCATCTTTTGGCTTCAACATTATGAATATGTGTATCACTACTATCGAGATTCATTAAAAACAGACCACTCTTCAAGGGTGCATGACCATAAAAGATATTACTCATATAAATAGAACAACCATTATTCTCTCGATTTAAATGAATAACCGTCTCGCATTAAACAAGATCCAGATATAATGTTCATGCTCAACGCGGCACCAAATAACAATTATTTAGGTCTAAAACTAATCCGAAGGTAGATGTAGAGGTAGCGTGCCGACCGCGATCACATCGACTTTGGAACCATTTCCCACGCGCATCGTCACCTCGTCCTTTGCCGGTGTTCGCAATCCGTAGTCCCTGCTTTGAGTTGCAAATATTAGCAATGTAACCAGTATCAAATACCAGTGCTCTGCGAGCTCTAGTAAGGTACACATCAATAACATGTATATCACATATACCTTTGTTCACCTTGCCATCCTTCTTATCCGCCAAATACTTGGGGCAGTTCCGCTTCAATGACGATCGCTTGCGGTAGAAGCACTCGATTTCAGGTTTAGGTCCAGACTTGGGTTTCTTCTCCCGAGCAGCAACTTGCTTGCTGTTCTTCTTGAAGTTCCTTCTTCTTCCCTTTGCCTTTCTTCTTGAAACTAGTGGTCTTATTGACCATCAACACTTGATGCTCCTTCTTGATTTCTACCTCCGCAGCCTTTAGCATTGCGAAGAGCTCGGGCATAGTCTTTACTAACCCTTGCATATTATAGTTCATCACGAAGCCTTTGTAGCTTGGTGGCGGTGATTGAAGAATTACATCAATGACACAATCATCCGGAAGATTAACTCCCGGTTGAGTCAAGTGATTGTAATACCCGGACATTACGAGTATGTGCTCACCGAGCAGACCCATTCTCTTCCATCTTGCAGCTATAGAACTTATTGGAGACTTCATATCTCTCAATCCGGGCATTACTGTTGGAATATCAACTTCAACTCTGGAACATCTCATATGCTCCATGACATTCAAAACGTCGTTGAAGACCCGGTTCTAAGCCGTAAAGCATGGCACATCGAACTATAGAGTAGTCATCGCTTTGCTCGCCAGACGTTCTTAACGTCGTCGGCCACATCAAGAAGAGTCTGGCACCTAGCGGTGCATCCGGGACGTAACTCTTCTATGCAGCAATGAGGATAATCCTCGGGTTACGGACCCAGTCCGTGTAATTGCTACCATCATCTTTCAACTTTGCTTTCTCAAGGAACGCATTAAAATTCAACGGAACAACAACACGAGCCATCTATCTACAAACAAACACAGATAAGCAAGATACTATCAGGTACTAAGTTCATGATAAATTTAAGTTCAATTAATCATATTACTTAAGAACTCCTACTTAGACAGACATCTCTCTAGTCATCTAAGTGATCACGCGATCCAAATCAACTTAAACCATAATCGATCATCACGTGAGATGGAGTAGTTTTCAATGGTGAACATCTTATGTTGATCATATCTACTATATGATTCACGCTCGACCTTTCGGTCTCCGTGTTCCGAGGCCATATCTGCATATGCTAGGCTCGTCAAGTATAACCTGAGTATTCTGCGTGTGCAAAACTGGCTTGCACCCGTCGTAGATGGACGAGAGCTTATCACACCCGATCATCACGTGGTGTGCGGGCACGACGAACTTTGGCAACGGTGCATACTCGGGAGAACACTTCTTGATAATTTTAGTGAGAGATCATCTTAAAATGCTACCGTCAATCAAAGCAAGATAAGATGCATAAAGGATAAACATCACATGCAATCAATATAAGTGATATGATATGGCCATCATCATCTTGTGCTTGTGATCTCCATCTTCAAGCACCGTCATGATCACCATCGCCACCGGCGCGACACCTTGATATCCATCGTAGCATCGTTGTCATTCGCCATCTATTGCTTCTACGACTATCGCTCATCGCTTAGTGATAAAGTAAAGCAATTACAGTAGAGCGTTGCATTTCATACAATAAGCGACAACCATATGGCTCTGCCGATTGCCGATAACCGGTTACAAAACATGATCATCTCATACAATAAAATATAGCATCACGTCTTGACCATATCACATCACAACATGCCTGCAAAAACAAGTTAGACGTCCTCTACTTTGTTGTTGCAAATTTTACGTGGCTGCTACGGGCTTAGCAAGAACCGTTCTTACCTACGCATCAAAACCACAACGATAGTTTGTCAAATAGACTCGTTTTAACCTTCACAAGGACCGGCGTAGCACACTCAGTTCAACTAAATTGAGAGAGCAGACACCCGCCAGCCACCTTTAAGCACGAGTGCTCGTAGCGGTGAAACCAGTCTCGCGTAAGCGTCACGCGTAATGTCGGTCGGGCCGCTTCATCTCACAATACCGCTGAACCAAAGTATGACATGCTGGTAGGCAGTATGACTTATATCGTCCACAACTCACTTGTGTTCTACTCGTGCATATAACATCAACACATAAAACCTGGCTTGGATGCCACTGTTGGGGAACGTAGTAATTTCAAAATTTTCCTATGCACACGCAAGATCATGGTGATGGTATAGCAACGAGAGGGGGAGTGTATCTTCATACCCTTGAAGATCGCTAAGCAGAAGCGTTTATCAACGCGGTTGATGTAGTCGTACGTCTTCACGATCCGACCGATCCAAGTACCGAACGCACGGCACCTCCGAGTTCAGCACACGTTCAGCTCGATGACATCCTCGCCTTTTTGATCCAGCAAGACAGGCGAAGTAGTAGATGAGTTCCGGCAGCATGACGGCATGATGACGGTGTTGGTGAAGAACAATATCCGCAGGGCTTCAACTAAGC
The DNA here is from genome assembly GCA_021437245.1 of Aegilops speltoides. Taxonomy (NCBI): domain Eukaryota; kingdom Viridiplantae; phylum Streptophyta; class Magnoliopsida; order Poales; family Poaceae; genus Aegilops; species Aegilops speltoides. The sequence goes on from CM038143.1 coordinate 442,484,557, forward strand.
AGTACGTAAACTATGACGGAGGATAAACTAGAGGGGACGGGGTTTCCGGAACACGGCTTGGTGTTTCTTGATGTGTCTTTGGTGCTAGCCCTACCCTCTATTTATATGTTGAGCCTTGGGGTGAAACTTGGAGTAAAGCCTCCACAAAGTCGGTTTCACCCGAAAGGCAAGAGTCCTTGTGGGACTCAGGGCGACGCCAGGTTCGGCTCGGACCTGACGCCGAGGACCTGGCGTCAGCCTCTGACTCATAAAACTTCCTTTGCGCTTTCCAAAACCTTGTGGGCTTTCCCTTTGGCCCAAATAACGTGTTCTCGTACCCAAACATTTCGAAACATCCGGAACCCCTTAGGTGAATTCGGAACCCTTAGGAGATCAAACACTATTATCCCATATATCAAACTTTATCTCCGACCATTAGGAGTTCCTCGTCATGTCCATGGTCTTATCAGGGACTCGAACAACATTCGGTTACCAACATGCATAACTCATATAATACTATATAAATCAACGAAGCGTTAAGCGTCACGGACCCTACGGGTTCGAGAACTATGTAGACATGACCGAGACACGTCTCCGATCAATAACCAATAGCGGGACCGGATGCCCATATTGGCTCCTACATATTCTACGAAGATCTTTATCGGTCGGACCGCATAACAACATACGCTTGTTCCTTTGTCATCGGTATGTTACTTGCCCGAGATTCGATCGTCGGTATCCAATACCTAGTTCAATCTCGTTACCGCAAGTCTCTTTACTCGTCCGTAATACATCATCTCACAACTAACTCATTAGTTGAAATGCTTGCAAGGCTTAAGTGATGTGCATTACCGAGAGGGCCCAGAGATACCTCTCCGACAATCGGAGTGACAAATCCTAATCTCGAAATCGCCAACCCAACATCGCCTTTGGAGACACTGTAGTACTCCTTTATAATCACCCGCCACGTTATGACGTTTGGTAGTACCAAAGTGTTCCTCCGTAAGCGGAGTTGCATAATCTCATAGTCATAGGAACATGTATAAGTCATGGATAAAAGCATTAGCAACATACTAAGCGATCGGGTGCTAAGCTAATGGAATGGGTCATGTCAATCGATCATTCAACTAATGATGTGACCTTGTTAATCAAATGACAACTCCTTTGTCTATCGTTAGGAAACTTAACCATCTTTGATTAACAAGCTAGTCTAGTAGAGGCATACTAGTGACATTACATTTGTCTATGTATTCACACATGTATTATGTTTCCGGTTAATACAATTCTAGCATGAATAATAAACATTTATCATGAAATAAGGAAATAAATAATAACTTTATTATTGCCTCTAGGGCATATTTCCTTCACAAGTAAGTTGTACTATCATTACTATCTTATGTCTTTTGGCATGAAAATGTGTATCACTATGATCGAGATTCAATAAACCATTCCTTTAGGTGCAAGATCATTGAAGGTATTATTCAAATAAATAGAGTAACCATTATTCTCCTTAAATGAATAACCATATTGCGATAGACATAATCCAATCATGTCTATGCTCAACGCAAAACACCAAATGACAATTATTCAGGTTTAATACTAATCTTGATGGTAGAGGGAGCGTGCGATGTTTGATCACATCAAACTTGGAAACACTTCCAACACATATCGTCAGCTCACCTTTAGCTAGTCTCCGTTTATTCCGTAGCTCTTTTATTTGAGTTACTAACACTTAGCAACCGAACGGTATCTTAATACCACGGTGCTACTAGGAGTATTAGTAAAGTACACATTAACATAATGTATATCCAATAAACTTCTATCGACCTTGCCAGCCTTCTCATCTACCAAGTATCTAGGGTAATTCTGCTCCAGTGGTTGTTCCCCTTATTACAGAAGCACTTAGTCTCGGGTTTGGGTTCAACCTTGGGTTTCTTCACTAGAGCAGCAGCTGATTTGCCGTTTCATGAAGTATCCCTTCTTGCCCTTGCCCTTCTTGAAACTAGTGGTTTCACCAACCATCAATAATTGATGCTCCTTCTTGATTACTACTTTCGCGGTGTCAAACATCGCGAATACCTCAAGGATCATCATATCTATCCCTGATATGTTATAGTTCATCATGAAGTTCTAGCAGCTTGGTGGCAATGACTTTGGAGAAACATCACTATCTCATCTGGAAGATCAACTCCCACTCGATTCAAGTGATTGTTGCACTCAGACAATCTGAGCACAAGCTCAACGATTGAGCTTTTCTCCCTTAGTTTGCAGGCTAAGAAAATCGTCGGAGGTCTCATACCTCTTGACGTGGGCATGAGCCTGAAATCTCAATTTCAGCCCTCGAAACATCTCATATGTTCCGCGACGTTTCGAAAACGTCTTTGGTGGCTCAACTCTAAACCGTTTAACTGAACTATCACGTAGTTATCAAAGCGTGCATATCTGATGTTCGCAACATCCACAAACGATGTTTGGGGTTCAGCACACTGAGCGGTGCATTAAGGACATAAGCTTTGTACTGTCCGCATAATCGCTATTGTCAACTTTCAACTATATTTTCTCTAGGAACATATCTAAACAGTGGAACTAAAGCGCGAGCTTATGACATAATTTGCAAAGATTTTTTGACTATGTTCAAGATAGTTAAGTTCATCTTATGAACTCCCACTCAGATAGACATCCCTCTAGTCATCTAAGTGATTACATGATCCGAGTCAACTAGGCCGTGTCCGATCATCACGTGAGACGGACTAGTCATCATTGGTGAACATCTTCATGTTGATCGTATCCTCCATACGACTCATGCTCGACCTTTCGGTCTCTGTGTTCCGAGGCCATGTCTGTACATGCTAGGCTCGTCAAGTTAACCCTAAGTGTTTTGCATGTGTAAAATTGTCTTACACCGTTGTATGTGAGCGTAAGGATCTATCACACCCGATCATCACGTGGTGCTTCAAAGCAGCGAACTTTAGCAACGGTGCACAGTTAGGGAGAACACTTCTTGAAATTTTGTAAGGGATCATCTTATTTACTACCGTCGTTCTAAGTAAACAAGATGCATAAACATGATAAACATCACATGCAATCAAATAGTGACATGATATGGCCAATATCATTTTGCTCCTTTGATCTCCATCTACGGGCTCCATGATCATCATCGTCACCGCATGACACCATGATCTCCATCATCATGATCTCCATCATCGTGTCTCCATGAAGTTGTCTCGCCAACTTATTACTTCTATTACTATGGCTACGGTTAGCAATAAAGTAAAGTAATTACATGGCGTTGTTCAATGACACGCAGGTCATACAATAAATTAAGACAACTCCTATGGCTCTCGCCGTTGTCATACTCATCGACATGCAAGTCGTGATTCCTATTACAAGAACATGATCAATCTCATACATCACATATCATTCATCACATTCTTCTTGGCCATATCACATCACATAGCATACACTGCAAAAACAAGTTAGACGTCCTCTAATTGTTGTTTGCATGTTTTACGTGACTGCTATGGGTTTCTAGCAAGAACGTTTCTTACCTACGCAACACCACAACGTGATATGCTAATTGCTATTTACCCTTCATAAGGACCCTTTTCATCGAATCCGTTCCGACTAAAGTGGGAGACTGGCACCTGCTAGCCACCTTATGCACCAAGTGCATGTCAATCGGTGGAACCTGTCTCACGTAAGTGTACGTGTAAGGTCGGTCCGGGCAGCTTCATCCCACAATACCGTCGAAACAAGATTGGACTAGTAACGGTAAGCATATTGAACAAAATCAACGCCCACAACTACTTTGTGTTCTACTCGTGCAAAGAATCTACGCAATAGACCTAGCTCATCATGCCACTGTTGGGGAACGTAGCAGAAATTCAAAATTTTCTACGCAACACCAAGATCTATCTATGGAGAGACTAGCAACGAGGGGAAGGAGAGTGCATCTACATACCCTTGTAGATCGCTAAGCAGAAGCGTTCAAGAGAACAGGGTTGAAGGAGTCGTACTCGTCGTGATCCAAATCACTGGAGATCCTAGTGCCGAATGGACGGCACCTCCACGTTCAACACACGTACAGCCCGGTGACGTCTCCCATGCCTTGATCCAGCAAGGTGAGAGGGAGAGGTTGGGGAAGACTCCGTCCAGCAGCAGCACGACAGCGTGGTGGTGATGGAGGAGCGTGGCAATCCTGCAGGGCTTCGCCAAGCACCGCGAGAGAGGAGTACTTGGGAGAGGGCTGCGCCAGGGGAAGCGTGTAGCTCCCATGTGCCTCCCCACTATATATAGGGGTGGAGGGGGCTGGTTTCTTGCCCTCCAAGTCCATTGGGGCGTTGGCAAAGGTGGGAGGAAAGAAATCCCATCATTTCCTTCCCCACCGATCGTTATCCCCCTTTTTTAGGGATCTCGATCTTATCCCTTCGGGATATGATCTTATTCCTTCTAAGGGGGGATCTTGGTGCACCTTGACCAGGGGTGTGGGGCCTTGACCCCACTACCCACGTTCATGTGGGTCCCCCATGAAGGTGGGCCCCACTCCAGAACCTTCTAGAACCTTCCGGTACAATACCGAAAAATCCCGAACATTTTCGGTGGCAAAATAGGACTTCCCATATATAAATCTTTACCTCCAGACCATTCCGGAACTCCTCGTGACGTCCGGGATCTCATCCAGGACTCCGAACAACATTAGGTAACCACATACTATTTCCCATAACAACTCTAGCGTCACCGAACCTTAAGTGTGTAGACCCTACGGGTTCGGGAACCATGCAGACATGACCGAGACGTTCTCCGGTCAATAACCAACAGCGGGATCTGGATACCCATGTTGGCTCCCACATGTTCCACGATGATCTCATCGGATGAACCGCGATGTCAAGGACTCAATCGATCCCGTATACAATTCCCTTTGTCTAACGGTATTGTACTTGCCCGAGATTTGATCGTCGGTATACCAATACCTTGTTCAATCTCGTTACCGGCAAGTCTCTTTACTCGTTCCGTAACACATCATCCCGTGATCAACCCCTTGGTCACATTGTGCACATTATGATGATGTCCTACCGAGTGGGCCCAGAGATACCTCTCCGTTTACATGGAGTGACAAATCGATCTCGATTCGTACCAACCCAACAGACACTTTCGGAGATACCTGTAGTGCACCTTTATAGCCACCCAGTTATGTTGTGACGTTTGGTACACCCAAAGCATTCCTACGGTATCCGGGAGTTGCACAATCTCATGGTCTAAGGAAAAGATACTTGACATTAGAAAAGCTTTAGCATACGAACTACACGATCTCTATGCTAGGCTTAGGATTGGGTCTTGTCCATCACATCATTCTCCTAATGATGTGATCCCGTTATCAATGCATCCAATGTCCATGGTCAGGAAACCGTAACCATCTATTGATCAACGAACTAGTCTACTAGAGGCTTACTAGGGACATGGTGTTGTCTATGTATCCGCACATGTATCTGAGTTTCCTATCAATACAATTATAGTATGGATAATAAACGATTATCATGAACAAGGAAATATAATAATAAATAATTTATTATTGCCTCTAGGGTATATTTCCAACATCTGAAACTGTTGTGGCACATCTTACTAAGTTAAATGATATAGTCGCCCTGTTTACTAATGATGAGAGATCGCGCTACCTTTATTTACTCAAAATATTTTCGTTCTCATTAAAGGGTGATGCTAAGATATGGTTTAATTCTCTTGATCCTGGTTGTGTGCAAAGTCCCCAGGACATGATTTATTACTTCTCTGCTAAATATTTCCCTGCTCATAATAAACAAGCTGCTTTGAGGAAAATATACAACTTTGTGCAAATTGAAGAAGAGAGTCTCCCACAAGCTTGGGGGAGGCTTCTCAAGTTACTTAATGCCTTGCTTGATCATCCTCTTAAGAAACCTGAAATATTTGATATCTTCTATAATGGACTAACTGATGCTTCCAGAGATTACCTAGATAGTTGTGTTGGTTCTCTTTTCAGGGAAAGAACACCGGATGAAGCTGAAATTCTATTGAATAATATGTTGGCAAATGAAAATAATTGGGCACCTCCTGAGCCAGCTCCTGAGCCAGCTCCTGAGCCAGCTCCGGAGCCAATTACTGAGCCTATCCCTAAACCAACTCCGAAGAAGAGAGTTGTTCTATTTCTCAGTCCCGAAGATATGCAAGAGGCAAAGAAATCTATGAAAGAAAAAGGTATTAAAGCTGAAGATGTTAAGAATTTACCTCCTATTGAAGAAATACATGGACTTAATTTACCGCCTGTTGAAGAAGTATATGATCTCAATTACTTATTTACTAAAGAACCTCCCGATATCCCGACACAGGTAGTAAAGGTAAATTCTCTCTATAGATATGACAAAGCTGAAGTCCCTCCTACTAAAATTGCTAGTCAGTGCTTGGATGAGTTTGATGACTTTATGTTTAAGCAAGATGACTTTAATGCTTATTTTGATAGAAAATTAAAACAGAATACCTTTATGATTAAACGCTTGGGTGATTATATGCCTGAATTTAGAGGTGAACTTAAACTTGTTAGCAAACATGCTTCTATGGTTACCACTCAAGTAGAACAAGTACTTAAAGCTCAGAAAGAAGTGCTTGATGAAATGAATAGTAAGAAAAATGATTATGTTGTTAGAGTGGCTACTAGAACTGGTAGAATGACTGAGGAACCTTTGTATCCTGAAGGCCACCCTAAGAGAATCGAGCAAGATTCTCAAAGAAATAATGTTGATGTACCTAGTTCTTCTAAGAGGAAGAAAAAGAAAAATGATAGGACTTTGCAAACTTCTAGTGAATCTATTGCTGAACCACCTGAGAATCCAAATGATATCTCTGTTTCTGATGCTGAAACACAATCAGGTGATGAATATGAACCTAGTGATAAGGTTAATGATAATGTTCATGTTGATGCTCAACCTAGTAATGATAATGATGTAGAAGTTGAACCTGCTATTGATCTTGATAACCCACAATCAAGGAATCAACGTTATGATAAAAGAGATTTTGTTTCTAGGAAACATGGTAAAGAAAGGGAACCATGGGTTTAGAAACCCATGCCTTTTCCTCCGAAACCATCCAAGAAAAAGGATGATGAGGATTTTGAGCGCTTTGCTGAAATGATTAGACCCATCTTTTATGTATGCGATTAAGCGATGTGCTCAAAACAAATCCTTATGCTAAGTATATGAAGGATATCATTACTAATAAAAGAAAGATACCTGAAGCTGAAATTTCCACCATGCTTGCTAATTATACCTTTAAGGGTGGAATACCAAAGAAACTTGGGATCCAGGAGTACCTACTATACCATGCTCCATTAAGAGAAATAATGTTAAAACTGCTTTATGTGATCTTGGAGCCGGTGTTAGTGTTATGCCTCTCTCTTTATATCGTAGACTTGACTTGAATAAGTTGACACCTACTAAAATATCTCTGCAAATGGTTGATAAATCAACTGCTATACCTGTCGGTATTTGTGAGGATGTGCCTGTTGTAGTTGCGAACGTTACTATTTTAACGGACTTTGTTATTCTTGATATCACCGAGGATGATAGTATGTCTATTATTCTTGGAAGACCTTTCCTTAGTACTGCAGGGGCTGTTATTGATTGCAACAAATGTAATGTCACTTTTCATGTTAATGGCAATGAACACACGGTACACTTTCCGAGGAAATAACCTCAAGTTTATAGTATTAACTCTATTGGAAAAATGCCATCAATTATATTTGGAGGTTTTGAATTTCCTCTCCCTACTGTCAAGAAAAAGTATGATATTCTTATATTCTTATTGTTGGGGATTTTCATATCCCCGTTGAGGTAACTTAGTGTCATTCGAAAATTCTCCGGTTCCGTGATTATTCGGAATGAGTTTGTTAACAAGACTTGATCAACCTTGTTAGTGGGTTCATTTTGATGATCACGAGATGGATGAAACTAGAAGCACAACCTTCTGTACCCTCTTTATATTTTCTATTATTTAGTAGAAATAAAGTAAAATAGTATTTTTACGTCCGCTTCTCGACTTATTAGTGCAATATAAAAATATCCCAAAATAAAAGTCCTCGTAATGCCATGCCAATTTAATATGATTTTTTCGAATATTTGAGAATTTATTGTGCAAAAATTACATGGGAGCTGCCACTGGTCACGAGCGTGGAGGGCGCGCCTACCCCTGGGCGCCCCTGCCTCGTGGGCCCATGGTGTCCCTCCTCCACTTATCCTGCACCCATCTTCTTCCTCTGCCTCACACAAACACGAAAAACCAACTCAAGCACGAGTTCCATTTTGTTGGTGTGATTTTCGATCTCCTTGCTCAAAGCACCTCTCGCAAAACTGCTTGGGGAGATTGTTCCTTGGTATGTGACTCCTCCATTGGTCCAATTAGTTTTTGTTCTAGTGCTTTATTCTTTGCAAATTTGTGCTGCATAGGTGACCATGTTCTTGAGCTTGCATGTCAAATTTATGTCGTTCCAAGTAGTTCTAATGCTTGATATAGGCTCTAGGCACTTATGGGAGTTGTTGCTATCAATTTTATTGAAGTTGGTTCACTTTTATTTGAAGTTACTAAAAATTTCAGAAATAATGAAGAGACTTTTGAGGGGCTCGTCGAGCCGAAGCTCGAAGAAAAAACAAAAGGAAGAAGAACAGAAGCCCAAATTTAATTTGCCTCGCACCGCGGAGGTTCGGCCATGTGAATGGCCTTCCGATGACTTCTTAAGGAGAGCCGGGATTTATGAGGATTTCTATTTATTGATTGAGAATGCTGGCCTCACCGACTTCCTCCGCGACCAACGTCATCAGTATCTCTTACTCACAAATACTTTTGTGCAAAACTTCTACTTTTTCCCTAAGAAATCACCTCCAACAATAGAGTTTCATTTATATGATGTTGTTAAAGAGATGACATTAGCTGAATTCTGCGAGGTTTGCAGAATACCCTTTGAGGACACCTTAGATGAACCCCACCGAAACGAAGTAGAAGCTTTTATTAACACTATCACTGTGGGAGAAACCAGGAAGGTTTCTGATGCAAGGATCACTAGCATACATTTTCCTGTTTTACGCTACTTTACCTTATTTGCTAGTCGTTGCTTGATTGGACGCGGGAACTATGGGAACCTTAGTATTCCTGATATTATTAGTTTGTTCCATGGTTTATACCGTAATAACTCTGTTAGTATGGGTGGAATTGTTGCTAGACGGTTAAGTATGAACCGTACTAAGGGCCCCATCTTTGGAGGCATTTATGCTTCACGCCTAGCTGAACATTTTGAATTACCTATTAGGCATGAGGAGAAATAAGAAACAGCGCTGCCCCGTGCTTATTTAGATTATAAGAGTATGATAGCGCATGACTTTCTTGTTAAGAGTCACGAAGGGGAGCTCAAATACAAATTATACTTTGATAAACATCACCCGGAGACTATTACATTGCTTGCTCCCTCTTTGTTTAACTTGTCTGCAGGTCCTCACATCGTTCCGTGGTCGGCCGTTCAAGCCTATCGGAATCCTGCACCAGCCCCGAAACCGGAGCCACAAGATGAGCCTCCACGACTATCTGTTTATTCTTGGGATCCAGAGGAGGTTGCCAGCTAGTGGCAGCCGGAGCCTTCTGTTGGGGAACGTAGCAGAAATTCAAAATTTTCCTACGTGTCACCACGATCTATCTATGGAGAAACCAGCAATGAGGGGAAGGAGAGTGCATCTACATACCCTTGTAGATCGCTAAGCGGAAGCGTTCAAGAGAACGGGGTTGAAGGAGTCGTACTCGTCGTGATCCAAATCACCGAAGATCCTAGTGCCGAATGGACGGCACCTCCGCGTTCAACACACGTACAGCCCGGTGACGTACAGCCCGGTGACGTCTCCGTCATATCTACTTTTCCAAACACTTTTGCCCCTGTTTTGGACTCTAACTTGTATGATTTGAATGGAACTAACCCGGACTGAAGCTGTTTTCAGGAGAATTGCCATGGTGTTGTTTTATGTGCAGAAAATAAAAGTTCTCGGAATGACCTGAAACTCCACGGAATACCTTAGAATAAATAATAAAAAATCCTCGCAAAAGATGAAGACCATGGGGCCCACACCCTATCCACGAGGGTGCCCCCCCCGGGCGTGCCCCCCTACCTCATGGGCCCCCTGGTGGCCCTCCGACGCCAACTCCAACTCCATATATTGGCTTTTGGGGAGAAAAAAATTAGAGAGAAGAAATCATCGCATTTTACGATACGGAGCCGCCGCCAAGCCCTAATCTCTCTCGAGAGGGCTGATCTGGAATCCTTTCGGGGCTCCGGAGAAGGGGATTCGTCGCCATCGTCATCATCAACCATCCTCCATCACCAATTTCATGATGCTCACCACCGTGCATGAGTAATTCCATCGTAGGCTTGCTGGATGGTGATGGGTAGGATGAGATTTATCATGTAATCGAGTTAGTTTTGTTAGGGTTTGATCCCTAGTATCCACTATGTTCCGAGATTGATGTTGCTATGACTTTGCTATGCTTAATGCTTGTCACTAGGGCCCGAGTGCCATGATTTCAGATCTAAACCTATTATGTTTTCATGAATATATGTGTGTTCTTGATCCTATCTTGCAAGTCTATAGTCACCTACTATGTGTTATGATTCGGCAACCCCGAAGTGACAATAATCGGGACCACTCCCGGTGATGACCATAGTTTGAGGAGTTCATGTATTCACTATGTGCTAATGCTTTGTTCCGGTTCTCTATTAAAAGGAGGCCTTAATATCCCTTAGTTTCCAATAGGACCCCGCTGCCACAGGAGGGTAGGACAAAAGATGTCATGCAAGTTCTTTTCCATAAGCACGTATGACTATATACGGAATACATGCCTACATTACATTGATGAACTGGAGCTAGTTCTATGTCACCCTATGGTATGATTGTTACATGATGAACCGCATCTGGCATAATTATCCATCACTAATCCGGTGCCTACGAGCTTTCCATATACTGGTTCTCGCTTATTTACTTTTCCATTGCTACTGTTACAATCACTACAAAATACCAAAAACATTACTTTTGCTGTCTTTACTTTTGTTACTATTACCACCACTATCATATTACTTTGCTACTAAACACTTTGTTGTAGATACTAAGTTTCCAGGTGTGGTTGAATTGACAACTCAGCTGCTAATACTTGAGAATATTCTTTGTCTCCCCTTGTGTCGAATCAATAAATTTGGGTTGAATACTCTACCCTCGAAAACGGTTGTGATCCCCTATACTTGTGGGTTATCAAGGGGGAAAGGCAAGATCAACATGTTTGGAAGGTCAATGACAATATACTTTAACTGAGATGTGCGAGAACATAAACCATTACGTTGTCTTCCTTGTCCAACGTGAACTCTTTTAGCATGTCATACCTAATGAGTGCTCCCAATTATAAAAAGGTGTCCAAGATATTATATTTGTATGTGAACACCTCTTTCCTCATCACTTCCTATTAATTGCGACGATGACCAAAACTACGTTCATCAACTCTCAACAATTTTTATGCCTCATACTTTCTATGAACTCTTTTATTCTTTCTACTTTCTCAAGATCATAGCAACATAGCAAAGCCCTTGACTCAACACTAATCTTTATTATAGATAGCTCACGGACTCGATTACAAAAAGAGATCACAAAGGAAAACTCAAAACTACTTGATATCAAACTTCAATCTACTAGATCAAGATACTACTAAAAGGATCAAACTAAATAAAGCGGTAAAGATAGGAGTGTGATGGTGATACGATACAGGGGCACCTCCCCCAAGCTTGGCAGTTGCCAAGGGGAGTGCCCATACCCATGTGATTATTTTTCCTTCTTCACGATTGGTGTTATGATCTTCTTGGCGATGATGCCCTTCAGGATACGGTTCTCCTCCTCGAGCTTGTTGACTTGTTGTTTGAGATCCATTATTTCTTTATGGAGCTTGCCCGTAACGGCCAAAGCTCCTTTTACCCAAGGATGCCGCACAACTTCTGGAGAACAAGTGAAACTCTTTTTCTTATTTTCATAAGAAAGAAATCTAAAGTTGGAAGGGTTGACCGAAGTAGGGATAGCTAGGCTAGGTAGTTCCCCCATAGTGAATTCTGCTTGGAGACGAGAGGTATGATACGTCTCCAACGTATCTATAATTTTTGATTGTTCCATGCTATTATATTACCCCTTTTGGACGTTTATGGGCTTTACTTTACACATTTATATCATTTTTGGGACTAACCTACTAATCGGAGGCCCAGCCCATATTGTTGTTTTTTTGCCTATTTCAGTATTTTGAAGAAAAGGAATATCAAACGGAGTCCAAACGGAATGAAACCTTCGGGAGCGTGATTTTTGGAACGAACGTGATCCAGAGGACTTGGAGTGCAAGCCAAGAAGCTGTCGAGGCTCCCACGAGATAGGAGGGTGCCCCCCTGTAGGGCGTGCCCCCCTGTCTTGTGGGCCCCTCGGGCAGCCACCGACATACTTCTTCCTCCGATATATACCTACGTACCCCGAAAACATCCAGGAGCAGGACGAAACACAATTTCCACCACGGTAACCTTTTGTATCCGCGAGATCTCATCTTGAGCCTTCACGCACTCACTGGGAGGAATCGACCACGAAGGGCTTCTACATCAACATCCTTGCCCCTTCGATGAGTTGTGAGTAGTTTACCACAGACCTACGGGTCCATAGTTATTAGCTAGATGGCTTCTTCTCTCTTTTTGGATCTCAATACAATGTTATCCCCCTCTCTTGTGGAGATCTATTCGATGTAAACTCTTTTTGCGGTGTGTTTGTCGAGATCCGATGAATTGTGGGTTTATGATCAAGTTTATCTATGAATAATATTTGAATATTCTCTGAATTCTTTTATGTATGATTGAGTTATATTTGCAAGTCTCTTCGAATTATCAGTTTGGTTTGGCCTACTAGATTGATCTTTCTTGCCATGGGAGAAGTGCTTAGCTTTGGGTTCAATCTTGTGGTGTCCTTACCAAAGGATGTAAAGGGTTGCAAGGCACGATTGTATTGTTGCCATCGAGGATAACAAGATGGGGTTTATATCATATTGCTTGAGTTTATCCCTCTACATCATGTCATCTTGCTTAATGTGTTACTCTGTTCTTATGAACTTAATACTCTAGATGCAGGTGAGTCGGTCGATGTGTGGTGTAATAGTAGTAGATGCAGGGGAGTCGGTCTACTTGTTATGGACGTGATGCCTATATACATGATCATGCCTAGATAATCTCATAACTATGCGCTTTTCTATCAATTGCTCGACAGTAATTTGTTCACCCACCGTAATACTTATGCTATCTTGAGACAAGCCTCTAGTGAAACCTATGGCCCCCGGGTCTATATCTTATCATATTTGCTTTAAATCTACTTTTATTTGCATCTTTACTTTTTGCATCTATATTATAAAATACCAAAAATATATTTATCTTATCTTACTATCTTTATTAGATCTCACTTTCGCAAGTGGCCGTGAAGGGATTGACAACCCCTTTATTGCGTTGGTTGTGAGTTCTTTGTTTGTTTGTGTAGGTGCGTGGGACTTTTGAGGAGCCTCCTACTAGATTGATACCTTAGTTCTCAAAAATTGAGGGAAATACTTACGCTACTATTGCTGCATCACCCTCTCCTCTTCGAGGAAAACCAACACAAGCTCAAGACGTAGCAAGAAGGATTTTTGGCGCCGTTACTGGGGAGGTCTTCGCTCAAGTCAAGACATACCAACACTACAAAAAAAGACACATCCGTGACATTTAGGGCCGAACGGATTTTTTTTCTGTCATACATATGACACTTCTATGGCGATAATTGTGACAAAACCCGGTATCATCATAGATGTGGTGGGCTCCTACTTCTATGACAAAAAATCATGACAGAAAATGGGCTTTTCGTCCCGGCAGGCCAGACGCAGCTGCATGACATTCTTTGGGTCGCCCATGACGGAAAAAACCGTGGTAGAAGTGAGGGGAGGAAAATTTCGGGAGTTGTCGATTCACGGTGGGAGGTCGGGGCCGAGCGATGCGCGCTTTCTCTCGACGCTGCGGCGTGTGTGTAGGCGTTGGCTCTAATCAACCCGAAGCGAGGCATTGGGCTCTAATCAACCCGGCGACAGACCTGCAGCTACGTTCATCGAACCCGAGCGATCGATCGATGGCTATTAATCGAACCCGATGGAGCGATTCGCCGCTCTCGCCGCTAATCAAGCCGATCGATTGATGAGCGGTGGCGTTATGGGGGTTGGATGAATAGTGGCGGTGGCGTTGCCTCGGATGAACAGGACCCCATGGTGTGGAGGGCTGGATGAGCGAGAGAGCGGTGGAGGGGTGGCCATGGAGGGTGGTTGAACAGGACCCGTGGTGTGGAGGGATGGATGAGCAGAGAGCGGTGGAGGGTGCCCGTGGAGGGTGGTTGAGCAAGAGCCGATGGAGAAGCGGCGGTGGAGGCTGGATGAACAGCTGCCCGTGGAGGTTAGAGGAGGTCCACGGTGGCCGTGGAGGCCGGAGGAGGTCGATGGTGTAGATGAACAGATCCGTGGAGTCCGCTTTGCGGTACCCCACACCCTCCCCTACCCCCGTTTTGACCGTGGCGCTCCAACACAAGTCTGTTTCGTCCGTTTTGCGGTACGCCACACCCCTCCCGATGAACAGGACCCCCGTTTCGACCGTAGCGCTCCAACACAAGTCCGTTTCGTTCGTTTTTTTTGACATGCCGTCTCGTCCGTTTTGCGGTACGCCACACCCCTCCTGATCAACAGGACCCCCGTTTCGATCGTAGGAGGTCCGTTTCCTCCGTTTTGCGGTACGCCAGGCCCCTCCCGATAACCAGGACCCCGTTTCGAACATGGCCGGTCGAACACAAGGCCATTTCCTCCGTTGTGCGGTACGCCAGGCCTCGTTTCCATCGCATGTTCCGTCCAAGCCCTCCCGATGAACACGACCACGCATTTCGTTCCGACCCAGCCGGTTGGCTCCCCATGAACACGACGACGACGATGTTTCTTTGTTCCGACCCAGCCATGTACGTATGCGCGATAGGCGTTAGAGACCCTGCCCGTATGTACGTACGTGGCCGTATTTTCTTTCTTGCGCCCTCGCCGCTGTACGTACGTGTACATGCTATGTGTGCGCCTCTACTACGACACATGCGTGCCTCTACATCCACCAGTATATATGTATGTACACGTTCGCGACCAGAATGACAACGCTACGTACGCTTCGACCAAGTGGGTCCTGACTGTCAGACACTTCCTTGCGTGCGAAGATGTAGCTGGTGGGTCCCAGCAGTCAGGGGGGCGAATCGTTTTTTTACGCACTTCCTTGCGTGCGAAGATGTAATTGGTGGGTCCCAGCAGACAGGGAGAAACGTTTTTTTTGCTAAATACGGTGGCCCGTCCGGTGGGTCCCCGCTGTCAGGTGGAGGAATAATTATTTTGCGCGTAATAAGGAGGCACTTCCTTGCTACGGCCGTGGACCCAGCTGTCAGCCTCTCCACGTACAGTCCACGTCCGATGGAAGCCATTCCTTGACCACGTTGGCCATGCCGCGCCGAGAACACCAGGGTGGTGGACGACGGCAAGGCCTAGGAAGCGGACGATGCGGAGCCAGGGAAGACGCGGCAATGGATGCCCACGCGTAGAGGAGTACGAGGGTTCACTGGTTCGCTGCGGTGTGAGGCTGTCGTCGCTGCAGAATAACAGGGGGTGTGGGTGAGTAGAGGGATGGCCTGGCCAGCGGTGGGAGTAGTAGGGGGCGGTGAGGCCTTCGCCGCATCGCAGCCGGCCACAGGAGGCAGGAGCACGAGGCACGACCGGCGCTGGTTTGGGCGGCTGGAGCAAGAAGACCAGCGGTTGAAGAAGCACTACGGCCGTTGGATGGACATCGTACGGTCACTAGAGCTAGAATCGTGCATATTGACTAAGTTGACAAAGCCCTCCGTCCCCGTCAACTTAGTAGGCCCACAAGTCAGCTCGCCACTATCCGGGTCCCACCTAACGGGGAGTATTCATTTTTGTGCGTAATAAGGAGGCACTTCCTTGCGTGCGAAGATATAGCTGGTGGGTCCGAGCTGTCAGCGGCGGTAGCATTTTTTTCGCGAAATACTGAGGCCCTTTCGGTGGGCCCCTGATGTCAGGTGGACGAATCATTATTTTGCGCATAATAAGGAGGCATTTCCTTGCGTGCGGCCGTGGACCCAGCTGTCGGCCTCTCCACGTACAGTCCACTTCAGATGCATGTTGGTCGTTGACCACATTGACCAGGCCGCGCCGAGAGCACCAGGGCGGTGGACGACGGCGAGGCCTAGGTAGGGAACGACACGGAGGCAGGGAAGACTCAGCAGTTGTTTCCCACGCGGAGGGAGTACGACTGAACGAGGGTTTACTGGTTCGTCTGCCGTCGCCGGAGAATAACAGCAGGTGTGGGTGAGTAGAGGGATGGCTAGGCCAGCGATGGGAGTACGGTGGGGCGGTGAGGCTCAGGCGGCCTGGCCGGCCATGAGGAGGAGGAGAGCAGTCCTCCGCGCTTGTTTGAGTATTTGGAGCAGAAGAGCATAGATTGAAGAAGCACGACGGCCATTGGATGGCCATCCCACAGTCACTGCTTGTCCGTCAACCTTTTTTTAGGAAAGCCTCAAATCTGTGGAAAACAGCATACATCCCATCTGCCATTATTTCCAATAATTTACAGCCCATTTGCTAATTCTTAAGGTTTTTTTGGAGCCCATATTATTTTTGTTAGCATTACAGCCCATATTGTGGCCACGGTTAAAAAATTATACGAAATTTTGCATATTTCGGTGTGGTCCGAACTATTTTTAATTCCGAAATTTCGACTCACATTCAAACTGATTTTAAAACTAAATGCATATCAATATAAAATCCAACAAATTCTCCACGCATAAAAATTAATGTAATTTAAATCTCAAAATGAAAAAAAAAGATATTTGAAACTAATTGCCGCTTTGATGTGTTTTAAAAATGTACAACCCATTTCTCATTACTGATGGGCCATTTTCTCGGCCAGCCAAATGAAAGCTCTCCTCGTCTTGAAAGATTTGCAGCCCAACAAGCCTGATGAAGCGACTTACTTGGAAAATTACAAAAAAACTGGGCTGTGGTCGTGGACCCAGCTGTCAGCCTCTCCACGTACAGTACTCTTCCGATGGAAGTCGTTCCTTGACCACGTTGACCACGCCGCGCGGAGAGCACCACGGCCGTGGACGACGGCGAGGCCTAGGAAGGGGACAACGCGGAGCCGGGGAAGACGCGGCAGTGGAAGCCCACGCGGAGAGGAGTACGAGGGTTCACTGGTTCGGCTGCGGTGTGAGGCTGCCATCGCCGTAGGGCCTGACCAGCGGTGGGAATAGTAGAGGGCGATGAGTCCTCCGCGGCAGCACAGCCGACCATTGGAGGCAGGAGCATGAGGCACAACCGGCGCTGGTTTGGGCGGCTGGAGCAAGAAGACCAGAGGTTGAAGAAGCACTACGGCCGTTGGATGGACAACGTACGGTCACTGGAGCTAGAATCGTTCATATTGATTAACTTGACAAAGCCCTTCATCCCCGTCAACTTAGTAGGCCCACAAGTCAGCCTCCACCAAGGTGGGTCCCAGCTAGCAGGGGGAGTATTCATTTTTTTGTGCGTAATAAGGAGGCACTTCCGGTGGATCCGAGCTGACAACGGGGGGGCGTTTTTTTCGTGAAATATGGTGGCCCGTCAGGTGGGTCCCAACAGTCAGGGGGCAAACGTTTTTTTTCGCAAATTACGGTGACCCGTCCAGTGGGTCCCCACTGTCAGTTGGAGGAATCATTATTTTCCGCGTAATAAGGAGGCACTTACTTGCTGCGGCCGTGGACCCAGCTGAGACTCTCCACATACAGTATACTTCCGATGGAAGTCGTTCCTTGACCACATTGACCTCGCCGCGTTCCGTTGCATGCATGCGTCCATGGGCGTGGTGCGTCCCCACTGTCAGCCTCTCACGCACAGTCATCTTCCGATGACTCTCGGCTGTTGACCACGTTGACCACACCGTGCGCGCGCACCTGCATCGAACGACCGGAGATGGGGAAGACGGGCGATGAGTCACGATGGAGAGGAGGGAAACTTCATTGGTTGGTCTTGGCGGCAAAGACAGCAGTGATGCCTTACGGAGAGGCAGGAGCAAGAACAGAGGTTGAAGAAGGAGCACGGCTGTTGGATTAACATCCAACGGTCCAGCTGCTAGAATCATTTGTTGATTAAGTTGACAAAGCCGTGCATACATGTCCGCTTAGCAGGTCCACAAGTCAGTCACCAAATCTGACGGGTCCCAGCTATCAATGGGATGAATATTTTTTTCGCAAAACAAGGAGGCAGTTCCTTCCGTGCGAAGATACAACCGGTGGGTCCCAGCTGTCAGGTGGAGGAAACATTTTTTTCAGCTTAATAAGGAGGAACTTTCCTTGCGTGCGACCATGGACCTCGTGGGTCCCGGCCGTCGAGCTCTCCACGCATCTGATCCTCTTCCGATGACTCTCGTTTGTTGACCACGCCGCACCAAACACAGCGAGGCGGTGGACGACGGCGAGGCCCCGGACGGGAACGACTCGGAGATAGGAAAACGCGGCAGTGGAGTCACAGATTGAGAGGAGGAGAAGGGTTATAACTGGTTTTGTTGCAATTCATATCAAACTTAGGTTCATAGGACACGTTCATATTCATAGCCAACATTCACTATCAACAACTCAAAAGATTCATATATACACAAGCTCAGCATATCCATTCATCCAAATGATTGATAGATCACACGACAATATTCATACATAATTCACAAAAAGATTAAGATATACACATGTTCAGTATGTTTATGCATCCAAACGATTGAGATCACAGCCAATATGATCCATGGACGAACTTTAATTACCTAGGGTATATACTGGTAAATGGTGTTCAATCAGAGATACTCCTTGCTAAAATTAGTTCTTGTACGAGTACATAAGAGGCGGCACAGACAATCTGAACTTTGCTTGTAGGTTTATCCTCAAATAGTGGCCTCGTGCCGACGGAGGTTTGAGAAATTTGGCCACTACTTTCATCCAACTAGTTTACTGGCTCATCTTGGTCCTGTATCTCGCCAAAATTCTACATTGCAGACGAGAAAGGAGGCGGTTGAGAAAATGAACCACCCAAATTTTTTGTGCAGTTCAACTGAAATGGAGCATCCTTGGCGTGCAGACTGATTAAGTCCCGGATGAATATACGCGTCAACCAACTTGTCTAGAATCTTTAGACTCCATGCCATATAGTTTGCTACCATATGTGCCGATAACCAAAAGGCACAAGTTGGGACCAAAGACTGGACTGTGTTTTTCTGGGCTATGCACCAAGCAATATTTTTGGCGTTCACTCTCCTAATACTTGGAGTTTGACAATCGGTTGACGCCGGTTGATACTCGAATGAATATAGGCACTTCTTGTCAACATCGATGCTTGTCTGAGTGAACTTTGGAGTACATAGCAGCAGCATAAGTACCTGTCCATCTGATCATTTTGTGCAGTTCTACTGAAATCACCCGATGTAATGATTTGCCTGCGAGTTCAGGCTCCAAATTACTCCTTTATTAAATCGGCAAACAATAGCACAATACCAAATTGCCAATACATATGACAGGCACAATAATCAGGATAAAGACCAGTACCAACCTGTGTGAGGTAGCATATCAATTACTATTTCCTTTGACTGGAAGCCGAGATAAGCCAAGCGACTGATAGCAAAGGAAGAAAGCAAGCGGAGATTAGCGACTAACAGGAAAGGACGGAAGCTGTCGAGGCAATGAAGCACCCAAAGTTTTTGTGCAGTT
The DNA here is from genome assembly GCA_021437245.1 of Aegilops speltoides. Lineage (NCBI taxonomy): Eukaryota > Viridiplantae > Streptophyta > Magnoliopsida > Poales > Poaceae > Aegilops > Aegilops speltoides. The sequence continues at coordinate 442,504,434 of CM038143.1, forward strand.
CCACCAAAATCGAGCATCCCTGTTGGCACATATATTGAGAGAGTGAGATTACTGTAATAGTGGGACTACTTGATGAAACATACACTAACAAATAGAAGCACCCTCATTATCTTAATGGGTAAAGTTAGCAACATAGTAGTCTTGCTTAAAGAGAGGTATTAGTTTATTTAATTAGTGCCAATTAGCTCAACTCAACACGCAAAGCATTGCCATTTATCATAGGTTGCAAAACTTAAAAGTGCAAAGATAAAGGAGTTTCTCATGACAGTAGCACGATACAAATAGAGATGACAACAAACTAATATGGATGAAGACCTTAGGCCCGTACCAACCTAAGAAAAAAAAGCTTAGTCATGTAGTCCCATAAGAGATGATAAAGCACACACTGGAATCACACAATAGTATATATTTTTGTGCACTTCAAATGTATAGTTCAAATCACTCTTGTTTACCAAAGTCTTTGAGATTATATCGAAGATTATCAAGAACTTCCCAGAGAGTTAAAGCAATCGGCTGGGATACTGAGCTTCATTGTATTGTCTTGTGTAGTTCCACTAAAATGTATGATTGGCACAACATGAACCCTGTTTGCACAAGTAGGAACAAGGTGAAACCTTCATTAGCTTAGTGAGAAAGGATAGGAAGACATTAGCATATTACTCAAACGGTAGCATCAAATTCATGATGGACAATACGCAAAACATTGCCTCATTGAACCAATGGCAATAAATTGACATGCAAAACAATAGCACTATTATGTCATGACACTAATAATATTCCTCCTGCTCCACCACATGATTCACCTCCATAGACAAACATTCACACGCATATGATTCAGCATAGGGTCCTACTAAAGATTTGTTTAACTCCAACAGAAAATTAGGCAAGAATAAATTAGTGGTACTTAAGTGCTCCTAATTAATTAAGTGAGATAGCGTAGTGGAAGGGCTCCTCGGAGGATCGTCTCACATGTAAGGTAGTCGTTGCGGAGCCCTTGAATAGCCTCGACCGAGGCCTCCGGCTTCAAAGAAGATCGCCTTGGCACTGTTTATTCTTCTTCTTCTTCCTCTTCATGCTCGTTTCTCTTTCTCCTCACCAGTTGGTGAAACCAAGTACATGATTGGCCTTCTAATTCAGAATTGGTTTTGTCGTGAGGAGTACAAGTGTACTAGTAAAAACAGCATTGTTTTCTCATGGCAATCGGAAAATAGAGATGAACACATGCATTAAATATCATTCTTACCTAAAGGAAGGTTATGGCGCCTAATATGGATGATGAGGATTGGAACACATATCTCCCTTTGTGCAGTTCCACCAAAATGAACCAATTGTTCCATCGACATTCAGCTTAAACAAACACAAAAGTCACTTCTTTTAAGAAGAGTTTTGTGCAAGGCACCAAAAGGTCACAACAAAGAACTGTGTGAATTGGATATCCCTGTTTGCACAAAAAGGCACAGAGGAAACATTCATAGTCTCAAACAATTACAGGCAAAAACATTTGGCTAAACTTGTCAGAGTTTCAAACCATTACAGGCAAAAACAGTGGCATGGCTTCATTTTTACCAGGGACATTATATTAAGGACAGCTAAGGCTGCGTTCGGTTCATAGGTTTGGTGCAGGATTTTTGTAGGAACACAATTCCTATTGTATTCTTTCCCTTCCAACCGTTCGGAACACGGGAAAGGTGAATAGTGTTTCATAGGAAAGCTTGTCCGTAGTCTGATTCCATCAGATTAGAAACATCCACACGCTGCTCATTTTTGGGCGGAAGCCCGAGGCGATCGCTTCGCGCCATGCGTTAGACAGTTCTTTGTCTTTGTGTTTGCGGAATAAAAAATCAACCTATGTGTGGTACGTGAGGTGAGGACAAGAGTAGTCACTGTGCAGCTGAATAAAAAATAGCATCTCATACTGCCAAGCATGCTACTCTAAAAAAACAAATATGTACATTTCGTAGTCCATCCAAACACATTCTCTTGAGAGTTTCCTCCGGTTCGCTCTTCCGTAGTTTTATACCTACATTCCTTTCTTATTCCTCTATTTTCATCAACACCTATGTTTTCTGTCCCTTTATTCCAACCGAAGCCTAAATATTTGGTATAAGGGCATGGGACAGTGGGTGCACCAGCAGTATAGCACCATGTACGTAAATAGGGGCATAAAGTGGTGATTTATAGTTTGTTGCCCCGAGAAACAAACATCCAAGAAACACATCTGGGTTGGTCCCATTTTTGTTCACTCTAGCCACACGTGTAATGTTATATAGTTTATAAATATTGGTGATCCATAGATTCTTCAATTACAAACAATGCATGGTTTATATGCAATTAATGTCTAAACGGGATTACACTATATGTTGCGTGTGTGAAACACATTATACATGTTTGAGAAGTTAAAAAAACCCTGCATGAAACACACATTAATTGGAGGCAGTTAGCAAGGAATGCATACATTGGATTTCAACATAAAGTGGTTTCAAATATTTGAAAATCCAAATTGATGGATACAACCTTATGAATCTGAGATCATGCCATTTGTAAACCATATTTATGTATAAATGGTGTTGTGCTTTTGAAAGTATATATGTAAAAAAATGATGTATATAGAATGTAATTCCAATTGAAAATGGATCCCGCCCAAAAAAAATAGTAGAATACAAACGAGATTCGAATTGAGTTGGCACGGTAAACGTGCACTGTGGAAAATTTGAACGAAGCGGGGAAAGTCGCAGTAACCGCCCGAAACCAAAATCTGCGAGATGGAAATCACTACTGCCTATCCCTGCTGCGCAAAGCCTATCTGATGGATTTCTATAGGTTTCGATAGGGGTAGGTTTGTAATTTCACCCAAACGTGACGTAATCGCCTCTCACCCGGATTCATACACGGTGGGCACCAAAACATAGTGTGCCCTCGGCCAAAATCGACTCCCTCCCCGATTCATATTCATACACGATGGGCGCCAAAAACAAACTCTCGTCGGCAAATATTCGGTGTATGCGAGATTACCGTCCTATCCCCAACCGACTAATGTTGATGTGATGTAGTAGAAATTTGAAACAGGGGCTAAGTTTGTAAATTTCCTCGCACTTGAGACAAGCGCGCCCTGATACATGGTTCCCCCCTTCCTCTCTACCTCCCTTTTCCCCATTCGTACTCTGTGGGCGCCAAAACACCCTCTCCACCCCACCCTCGTCCACCCGCCGCCGTCCGCCACCCCATCCACCGTCGTCCTCCTCCACCATGCCGGAGCTGATACCCCGACGCCGCCCTCCATTACAAGAGATCGACCTCTCTCATCCACGCCTTCGGACCGAGATCCTTGCATCCCGTCCTCTCGCTTCATCCCCGCCGTCGTCCACCTTGCCGGCTCCGCTCCTATGACCGTCTCGTCCACCGCGCCCCGCCGCCACCGTTTACCCTCCTAGATCTGCTTCCACGCTGCCTACAGCCATCGCTACCGCAGCACCGTCAAATTCTCACCAGATGCGTACACGGCGCCGCACCAGAGGCGGTACTCTTTCGTATCTGCTCAACTTATTTATCGCAGCAAGAAAATAGATCGCCTACGCTTTACTCGATTTCTTGTCTTGGTGCATGGTTACCTTTGCCCGGTTTGCACCTTCACATCCGCCATGGCACGCTCAACACTATACTCCCAATTCTTATGGTTTTCCCCTTTTATATTCCACACTAGTTAAATCATAGTAGACTAAATTTCAAAATTGGGTCAGTCGATTTTTTAGAGCTCGCCGGAGTTCGCCGGTGCGATCCAAGGGGCTCGGGTGGTTGTGGGGCCTCGCCGAATGAAGAAAACTCGACGCGAGTGGGGGGTGGGGGTGGCGGAGGAACACAAGCGGTGGGGGCCGGTGGTCCGGCCGGCGGCCCGTGCGGTGTTCTGTATGGGAAGAATCAGAGACGAGGAAGAAGAAGGGTTAGGAGACGTAGGATCTTCATCCAACCGCCTGAAATGGTCGAGAGACAGCTGGGAGTTGCATTCTTAATGCGCTCTAGTTCATCATGTGTGGGCACTGCGCAACCAACATTTTATTATCCAAAATCTGCTTGCTCTTCTTTACCATGTTCGATAGTGCTAGCCTGTACGTGATCGATAGGCTTTCAATTACTAGCGGCAATACAACACCGTATTTTCAAGCCGCCCACTTTCCCGATTTATATATCGTGGTTATGGTGTACCCCGTTATGTACACTATGATCTACCTAGTTGTTGTGTGCTCTTTTATCATGGTTTGGCAATAAACTATCTATACAAAGATATTATGAACCTATCATCCGCCACTATCCTTACTCGAGCCTATTTTTGTGTACTTGTGCCAGATTATATAAATGCACGCACGATATTACAGCACACATGAGCTCTCTCATCGTAATCCACCGATAGCACATAAGTGTTTCTGGGCGCCCTATATTAGAATATCATCGCATTACAAAGATAATCTCACAACTATTTATGTTTTCATGGTTCTCGATATTATACGCAATTACAAAGTGAATATCGAATCCGCGCGATCGAAGAATATTATGGAACACTGCAATGACTTACAAAATTGGCACCAAGGCATTGAGTGCCATTCTCGAAGCAATGAAACTCGTGACGCCCCCATTGTTGATTCTTGTTCGAATATCATTCTAATGACTATTCTAACCTCGAGGAGTCAAAGGTAGATGGCCTGTCCTGTTCACCCATCAAGGTGCCTGTTCTAATTTGGCAAGGTTTTATTGATTGCGCGTATCTTGCATATGTTGTCTTGCATTTCTTCTACTTTGTTGCACCGCCATCTGCTTAGTTTACTCATCATATAACTCGAGATGCTATGCCCATCCATTATCAATACATATTCCATCTATCGTCATACCTTGTTTTTTCACTCAAATGCTGTTCTTGTGCATCAGACATCAAAAAGGAAGAAGGTGATTGCTGAACCTCAAGGAGCACCAGCAAAGTCCATGAAAAACGTGGTGGTGCCGGAGAAATCAAACAACACCCCACTTATATTGGCTGTACAACCAGTGACACAAAACATAGGACCGACTCCAGTAGACTGTACCCATACTTCACTGGCCACACCACTAGCCCCACCACACAGGACCTGCACTCCAGCAAAAGGTATACCGATTTCATTTGCCATAGCACCAGCCGTACCACAGAAAAAAACCCACTCCAGCAAAAAGTACAGCAAGTCCACCGGCCAAAGACCTATCCCAACTGCAGAGACGGCCAATTCCTGCAGATTGGAACCCCACTCCATTTATTCCCAGTTTAAAAGACAATGCTTTCAATGTTGTTAGGGACTACGTGCATATATTCCCATCATGGGAAGATTATAGTGAAGACAAACACCATTTTCACATCTTCCTGTCCAACTTACGTGTAAGTGCTATTATTCATGGTTATTATTTTCCTGTTTTCTGTTGATCGAACACATCAATGATTTACATTACATTGTTGTAACTAGGTGATGGTCAATCTGGATAGTCATGACGAGCAAAGCTTGTTTGTGCTTTTCAAGGAAGCATTGCAGCAGTATCGGTGTTACCCGAGGAAATCACACTTTGATGGCAAGTCTATAAACGAATTTCCGATGAAGTCTCCTGTGCTAAATTTAGAAGACATTGAATGGAAAAACCTTGTTATGCACTGGTCTTGTTCCCAGGATGAGGTACTGTCTATGAAATCACATCACAATTTGAACTTCTACTTTTCCGCATGTGCCTTACGGATCTTTTTGCGTGAAATCAGCTCAAGAAGAATTCGGTTTGAAAAGAACGACGAGGATATCGCAAATATGCTGCCCAACGCTTTGCTCTTATTAGTACCTGTTGTCTGTATCATTGTACTTGCATACATACCGGTTCATTATGTGACAGCAGATGCATGATAGCTTGCTTATCAATTGTTCGCTCCAAATTATCGATCTGTATGAATGGTTTCATTAGTGTAGAATATATCCAATGCCAATGAATTTTTTAGCTCAAGATAGTTCTTGTAAGTACATGCTGTCCTTTATCGATGTACTTATATTGATAGGTAGTTGTTCATGTACCATCACTCTGCAGCTTATTTTCCTTTGCCCTCCATTTTCTACACATCGATCTATATTTACTCTTACCATAAGGTTGGTATCAAGAAGTTTAGTTGTGCATTGCTCTTGGCTATGCCTTTTGCCTCAGATCGCTGCACATACATTTATAGCTACTTGGTTATGTAGCATCACTCTTCATCTTATCTTAAATATTCTCCATTTTTTCGTATATTATCACACCTATATTTACTCTTAACAAAATGTAGAATAAAGGCAATGCTTATGAAGAACATTCTGTGCTAAACTTCTTGAATTGCCCCCATCAAGATGGACAAGGGCTTTATAGAGCTGTCTTCACCAAGAATGTAAGTTTGTCCTTCTCAAGCCTTCAAACTTTGTTGTGTATATTTGGTTAGGCATGACTGCAATAACTGTTTATTTTTGGTGTTTGCATCAAATTGCATGTTTAAAGTTTATTATGTAGTTCATAAACAAAAGTTTGTCCTTCTCAATTTAAGTTTTCAACAGTACAACCAAGTTCCTTCTTCATACCATGTAAATTAAACTATACAAAGGCAAGTGATCTTCTTTTGCACCGCATGTATGCTTCATTCTTCATCCGTAATCCAAAGTGGTGTGGTGAACCTACCCACTACAAAGACAATGTCATATTCGCAATGTCTTAACTATGAACAATGTCATATCATTCTACTATTATTTAAACCCCCTCTTTATTTGCCAATCTGAAATGGGATAAATTGACAGCACACTAACCATTGATACTTATGAGTTCTTGATCTGTAATCCAGTGGTGTCGTGAAGCTGCCAACTCTTTCACAATGTCAATTCCTGCCATGTGTTGACCTGAACAATACCATATTGCGTTAATGCAATTTTAAACTGTGTCACTTTATTCGTCAGTAAGAAATGTGATGAATTGTCAGCACTGATACTTTTATGTGCAAAACCTGTCATCTGTCTGCTTGTTTATCTTTTAGAGTGAGTAAGATATAAGTGTTGAACAAGCGCAGTCTCATCATCTTACTCACCGCTTGTCTTGGCTCCCAAATAGGCTAACCTTTCTTGAACTCTATTGAAGTGCTGTCGGTTTTGTATATTATTTTGTCGGCATGTTTATTTGCACTGGTGGCGATCTTTGATGCCCAGTGTATGTAATCTGCTGTCTGCTTGTGCTTTATTATCATAGTGGTGAACTTTGATGCCCAGTGGATATAATATGCCGTAATTTCTTTATTGTATAGTCTAGGTTTTTTCTTATTCACGATGCTGCAGTTATTTTACTATATATATATCCTATCTTCGCAGTAAACCGGCCAAACCGTAAAATTACGGTACATAATCGGGCCGTCATGCAATCATGATGTATGATCCGCATCATGGGCCCCGTCAAACTGGCCCACTAGTAGATTCGGGCCTTTAATAGGCCGAGTAACCCCCGGCCCTCTTTTCGCAAGAAAACTCAATGGGCCTTTAGGAGGCTGAGAAGTAGGCTTGGCCTGAAACGTGCCGAATAGCTCATGGGCCGACGGCAGCCCGAAATGGATCCCGGCCCATGATTGTGTGAATCAATTCACGGGCTTTTAACAGGCCAAAGTTGTCTCGGTCCTTGTTTGGCCCAATCAGATATCGGCTGCGAGCAGGCCGGATGCAAACCGGGCCGTAGTTAGGCCCAACTATATGACGGGCTTTTAACAGGCCGAAATTAATATAGGGCTGAAATGTTAAATGGGCCCTTAACAGGCTGAAACTAATATCAGGCCGAATTACTAAATGGGCCTTTAGCAAGTGGGCCCAAAAGCATAGCGTCCAATCAACGGGCCGAATCTGATATGGGCCATAATTGAGCCCAAAGCCTCTTAAAGGGCCGGACCTGATTTGGGCCGTGATTTGGCCCAGAAAGTGGGAGGCTTTTAACGGGCCGGATCTTATATGGGCCATTACTAGGCCCGGAACGTGGCGGGCCATTAATGGACGTGATCAATTATGGGCTGGCATTTGGCCCAAAACATGGTAGCCAGTTAATGGGCCGGCCTACTAGGGTCCTCAAAATCTTGTGGGCCTACAGCTGGGCCGGCCCATTAATGTCGGCGAAATCTCGTGGGCCTTTAGCTGGGCCAGCCCATTATGATTCACAAGAATTTTGTGGGCCTTTACCTGGGCCGGCCCATTATGGCACACAAAAATCTTGTGGGCCTTTACCTGGGCGACCTATTATGGCCCGCGAAATCTTGTGGGCCTTTAGCTGGGCCAGCCCATTATAGTCTGCAAAATCTCGTGGGCCTTTAACTGGGCCGGCCCATTATGGGTCTCAAAATCTTGTGGGCCTTTAGTTGGGCCGGCCCATTTAAACTTGATTGGCCGGGACACGTGTCGACGTATCATAGGCGCCTTCTGTCCAATGAGTGGATGACATCTGTCCCAACGATGAGCCGACATGTGTTTCCTCCAGCCAATGATGATTTTACACGTGGAAATCCCCATTGGTCGGGGCTGTTAACGGGTTATCGGATCCAAAACCCGACCCGATAGCTTAACGGAGTTCCGTTACGGTGGATGCCACATGTCGGTCACCCTTGACGAAAGCACTTCTGTGACGCGCGATTTATCGTCATGGAAGTGGACACTTCCATGATGATAATTTTGGTAATGTCATCGAACATTTCTACGACAGCACATGTATGACTATCTTGATTCTGTCATAAATTTGTCATGCATGTACATGCATGACAAAAAACGCGACCTACTATGACAAACACGTATCATCACGGAAGTGTTTTTTGTAGTGCAAGTACCCATCACAAACTCATCTCCCTCGCATTTACATTATTTGCCATTTGCCTCTCGTTTTCCTCTCCCCCACTTCACCCTTGCCGTTTTATTCGCCCTCTCTTTCCCAATCTCCTCTCTCTCTCTCTTTCGCTTGCCTTTTTCCGTTTGCTCATGTGTTAGTTTGTTTACCTTGTCGTTATGGCTAGTCCTCCTATCCTTATTCTTACTCCCGAACAAGAAATTCTCAATTTTAAGCAAAGGGAGAGAGAATGTTTAAAAGATGCTTGGCATAGAATTTGCAATGCCCAATATAAAGCTACTAGGAAACTTGCTACTTCCGTTCTTCTCCGCAATTTTTATGTAGGCATTACTCCTTGGAATAGATGTGTTCTTGATATTGCTACCGGAGGTGATTTTATGAGTAGCCATACGTTTGATGCTTATAATGCTATGTTAGATTTGTTTGGCCCACCACCTCTTTTGGTTAATGGAACGGTTTTAACTTTAGAACATGTGATGCAACGGCTTGATATTATCGAAAATAAAATTGCCACTATTGAGTTGATTGAAAATTTGAATAAAAAGACTCATAATCACATTACCCAATTTGGATCTAGGGTTGGAGTTACTTTGAAAAATCCCAAAGAAAAAGAACCTATAGTCAATAAAAAATAGATCTAGACTCTGCTAGAATCGGTAAACTTGAGGATATCATTACAAACCTAGGTTCCGTGTTTTCCCCCATGAAAAACACTCCAAAACCCCCTACTAAAACTGCCAAGTTTATTTATGTTCCTAAAAATAAGGGTGAATCTTCTAGTAAGGGAGACGCGGATCTCAAATCCATAAGTGTTCTTCCCAATTGTCTTTCTATCGTTAAGGAACCTTTTGCTACCAATGAATTTCTTGAATTTTTGCCTAAGGGTTTAGCCATTGCTAAAAGGGGAGAAATCCCAAGAGATCACAAGCGCTCTATTTATGAATTTAGTGCCAAAGATGGCACTCGTTAGATCTATCTTTGCTTTTATGCCTAGCTTGGGGCGTTAAACGATAGCGCTAGTTGGGAGGCAACCCAATTTTCTTTATGTTTTTTGTTTTTGCTCCTGTTTAGTAATAGATCTTGCATCTACCTTCTGTTTAGATGTGTTTTTATCTTTTAATTAGTGTTTGTGCCAAGTAGAACCTATAGGATAACCTACGATGATAGTTGATTTGATTCTGCTGAAAAACAGAAACTTTGCACGAACGAATATAATTTTTTTAAATCACAGGAACGTGCTTTTGCGTTGATTCTTTTTGCTTCTGTTCAATAAACAAATTTTCCAGGACTTCCTATTTTGGTAGGATTTTTAGAGTTCCAGAAGTTTGTGTTAGTTACAGATTGCTACAGACTGTTCTGTTTTTGACAGATTCTGTTTTCCGTGTGTTGTCTGCTTATTTTGATACATCTATGGCTAGTAAAATAGTTTATGAACCATAGAGAAGTTGGAATACAGTAGTTTTAACACCAAAATAAATAAATAATGAGTTAATTACAGTACCTTATGTGGTGGTTTTGTTTTCTTTCACTAACGGAGCTTATAAGATTTCCTGTTGAGTTCTGTGTTGTGAAGTTTTCAAGTTTTGGGTAAGCTTTTATGGACTATGGAATAAAAAGTGGCAAGAGCCTAAGCTTGGGTATGACCATGGAACCCCAAGATATTCAAGAATAGCCAAAAGCCTAAGCTTGGGGATGCCCCGGGAAGGCATCCCCTCTTTCGTCTTCGTTCATTGGTAACTTTACTTGGAGCTATATTTTTATTCGCCACATGATATGTGTTTTGCTTGGAGCTTATGTATTATATTAGTCTTTGCTTTTTAGTTTACCACAATCATCCTTACTGTACACACCTTTTGGGAGAAGCCTATTTGATTAGAATTTGCTAGAATACTCTATGTGCTTCACTTATATCTTTTGAGCTTGATAGTTTTTGCTCTAGTGCTTCACTTATATTTTTTAGAGCACGGTGGTGTCTTAATTTTGAAGAAATTACTAGTATCTCATGCTTCACTTATATTATTTTGAGAGTCTTTTAGATCAGCATGGTATTTGCTATGGTTATAAAATTGGTCCTAGAATGGTAGGCATCCAAGTTGGGTATAATAAAAACTATCATAGGAAGTGAATTGGATGCTATGATCAATTTGATACTTGATAATTGTTTTGATATATGGAGGTAGTGATATTAAAGCCATGCTAGTTGGGTGATTACGAATTTAAAGAATACTTGTGTTGAATTTAGCAAGTCTCGTAGCATGCACATATAGTTAAAGTTGTGTAACAAATTTGAAACATGAAGTGTACCTGGCTTGTGCTTCCTTATGAGTGGCGGTCGGGGATGAGCGATGGTCTTTTCCTACCAATCTATCCCCCTAGGAGCATGCGCGTAGTACTTGATTTTTGATGACTTCTAAATTTTTGCAATAAGTATATGAGTTCTTTTGACTAATGTTGAGTCCATGGATTATACGCACTTTTATCTTTCCGCCTTTGCTAGCCTCTTCGATACCGTGCATTGCCGTTTCTCACCTTGAGAGTTGGTGCAAACTTCGCCGGTGCATCCAAACCCCGTGATACGATATGCTCTATCACACATAAACCTCCCTATATCTTCCTCAAAACAGCCACCATACCTACCTATTATGGCATTTCCATAGCCGTTCCGAGATATATTGCCATGCAACTTTCCACCGTTCCGTTCATCATCATCATGACATACTTTACTTTTGTCATATTGCCATTGCATGATCATGTAGTTGACATCGTATTTGTGGCAAAGCCACCATGCATTATTTTTCATACATGTCACTCTTGATTCATTGCACCATCCCGGTACACCGCCGGAGGCATTCATATAGAGTCATATCTTGTTCTAGTTTCGAGTTGTAATTCTTTTGTTGTAATCAATAGAAGTGTAATGATCATCATTATTAGAACATTGGCCAAAGAAAAAAAGAAAAAAAAGGAAGAAAGGCCAAAAAAAGGAAAAAGAAAAAAAAGAAAAAGAAAAAAAGGAAAAGAAAATATAAATAAAAAGGGTAATGTTACTATCTCTTTTTTCCACACTTGTGCTTCAAAGTAGCACCTTGTTCTTCATGTAGTGAGTCTCATATATTGTGCTTCATAGTAGCACCATGTTTTTCATATAGTGAGTCTCATAAGTTGTCTTTTTCATACTAGTGGGAATTTTTCATTATAGAACTTGGCTTGTATATTCCTACGATGGGCTTCCTCAAATGCCCTAGGTCTTCGTGAGCAAGCAAGTTGGATGCATACCCACTAGTTTTCTCTTGTTGAGCATTCGTTTATAGCTCTAGTGCATCCGTTGCATGGCAATCCCTATTTCCTCATATTGACATCAATTGATGGGCATCTCCATAGCCCATTGATTATCCTTGTCAATATGAGACTTTCTCCTTTTTTGTCTTCTCCACACAATCCCCATCATCATATTCTATTCCACACATAGTGCTATATCCATGGCTCACGCTCATGTATTGCGTGAAGGTTGAAAAAGTTTGAGATTATTTAAGTATGAAACAATTGCTTGGCTTGTCATCGAGGGTATAGAAGTTGGGAACATCTTTGTGTGATGAAAATGAAGCATAGCCTAACTATATGATTTTGTAGGGATGAATTTTCTTTTGCCATGTTATTTTGAGAAGACATGATTACTTCGATTAGTATGCTTGAAGTGTTACTATTTCTTTTATCAATATGAACTTTTATTTTGAATCATTTGGATCTGAATATTCATGCCACAATAAAGAAAATTACATTATGAATTATGCTAGGTAGCATTCCACATCAAAAATTCTCTTTTTATCATTTACCTACTCGAGGACGAGCAGGAATTAAGCTTGGGGATGCTTGATACGTCTCCAATGTATCTATAATTTTTGATTGTTCCATGTTATTATATTACCCCTTTTGGATGTTTATGGGCTTTATTTTACACATTTATATTATTTTTGGGACTAACCTACTGACCGGAGCACCAGCCCATATTGTTGTTTTTTTTTTTGCCTATTTCAGTATTTCGAAGAAAAGGAATATCAAACAGAGTCCAAACGGAATGAAACCTTCGGGAGCGTGATTTTTGGAACAAACGTGATCCAGAGGACTTGGAGTGCAAGCCAAGAAGCTGCCAAGGCTCCCACGAGATAGGAGCCCCCCCCTGTAGGGCGCGCCCCCTGTCTCGTGTGGGCCCCTCGGGCGGCCACCGACGTACTTCTTCCTCCTATATATACCTACGTACCCGGAAAACATCCAGGAGCAGGACGAAACACAATTTCCACCACCGTAACCTTCTGTATCCGCGAGATCTCATCTTGAGCCTTCACGGCACTCTGGAGGGGGAATCGACCACGAAGGGCTTCTACATCAACATCCTTGCCCCTTCGATGAGTTGTGAGTAGTTTACCACAGACCTACGGGTCCATAGTTATTAGCTAGATGGCTTCTTCTCTCTTTTTGGATCTCAATACAATGTTATCCCCCTCTCTTGTGGAGATCTATTCGATGTAAACTCTTTTTGCGGTGTGTTTGTCGAGATCCGATGAATTGTGGGTTTATGATCAAGTTTATCTATGAATACTATTTGAGTCTTCTCTGAATTCTTTTATGTATGATTGAGTTATCTTTGCAAGTCTCTTCGAATTATCAGTTTGGTTTGGCCTACTAGATTGATCTTTCTTGCCATGGGAGAAGTGCTTAGCTTTGGGTTCAATCATGCAGTGTCCTTACCCAGTGACAGAAAGGGTTGCAAGGCACGTATTGTATTGTTGCCATCGAGGATAACAAGATGAGGTTTATATCATATTGCTTGAGTTTATCCCTCTACATCATGTCATCTTGCTTAATGCGTTACTCTGTTCTTATGAACTTAATACTCTAGATGCAGGTGAGTCGGTCGATGTGTGGAGTAATAGTAGTAGATGCAGGTGAGTCGGTCTACTTGTTATGGACGTGATGCTGTATACATGATCATGCCTAGATAATCTCATAACTATGCGCTTTTCTATCAATTGCTCGACAAGAATTTGTTCACCCACCGTAATACTTATGCTATCTTGAGAGAAGCCTCTAGTGAAACCTATGGCCCCCGGTCTATCTCTTATCATATTTGCTTTCAATCTACTTTTATTTGCATCTTTACTTTTTGCATCTATATTATAAAATACCAAAAATATATTTATCTTATCTTACTATCTTTATTAGATCTCACTTTCGCAAGTGGCTGTGAAGGGATTGACAACCCCTTTATTGCGTTGGTTGCAAGTTCTTTGTTTGTTTGTGTAGGTGCGTGGGACTTTTGAGGAGCCTCCTACTGGATTCATACCTTGGTTCTCAAAAACTGAGGGAAATACTTATGCTACTACTGCTGCATCACCCTCTCCTCTTCGAGGAAAACCAACGCAAGCCCAAGACGTAGCAAGGTAACTTCTTGATCCTCTTCCATGGCATCTATCCTTTTCAAATCAGCCTTTATCTCATCCTCCGTTGATGGTCCAAAGTGATAGGCATCGCTATTTGCTCCTGGACCTGGTGTTGGGTGAGACACCCGACTCTCCCCGACTGACTCCTGAGAAGACAACTTGCTTTATTCTACAACAGGAACAGCTCGAAACGAAAACAGAAGATATTTGTGTGATACGGTGGTCAAAACCTTAGGGAGTATATATAATGAATTTTTACCAACCAAAATACGTAACATGCAAGAAAACGGAGTCCGGGAGGCACACGAGGTGCCCACGAGACAGGGGGCGCGCCCAGTAGGGGGGCACGCCCTCCACTCTGGTGGGGGCCTCGTCTCCCTTTTGGACTACTTCTTTCTTCCTAAAATTCTTAAATATTCCAAAACTAATAAAAATTGCGATTAGAGTTTTTTTGGAGTCGGTTTACTTACCGTACCACATACCTATACCTTTTCGGAGTCTGGAACGTTCTGGAAAGTGTCCCTTATGTATTCCTCAGGGGTTACGGTTTCAATAATATTAGTTTCAACATTGATAGGATTACCTGAAATATAATGTTTAATTCTTTGACCGTTTACCACCCTCGGATTTGTGCCTTCGAAGTTATTGATTTTTATGGCACTAGAACGATAGACCTCCTCAATAATGTAGGGATCTTTCCATTTTGAGAGAAGTTTTCCTGCAAAAAATCTTAAACGAGACTTGAATAATAACACATAATCTCCTACGTTAAACTCACGCTTTTGTATCCTCTTATCATGCCAGCGTTTGACTTTTTCTTTGAATAGCTTGGCATTCTCATAGGCTTGAGTTCTCCATTCATCAAGTGAGCTAATATCAAACAACCTCTTCTCACCGGCAAGTTTGAAGTCATAGTTGAGCTCCTTAATAGCCCGATATGCCTTATGTTCAAGTTCAAGAGGTAAATGACATGCTTTTCCGTAAACCATCTTATATGGAGACATACCCATAGGATTTTTGTATGCAGTTCTATAGGCCCATAATGCATCATCAAGTTTTTTGGACCAATTCTTTCTAGATCTATTCACAATCTTTTGCAAAATTAATTTGAGCTCTCTATTGCTCAACTCTACTTGACCACTAGACTGCGAATGATAAGGAGATGTGATTCTATGATTGACATCATACTTAGCAAGCATCTTACGGAAAGCACCATGAATAAAGTGTGAACCACCATCAGTCATAAGATATCTAGGGACTCCAAACCTCGGAAAAATAACTTCCTTAAGCATTTTAAGAGAAGTGTTATGATCAACACTACTAGTTGGAATAGCTTCTACCCACTTAGTAACGTAATCAACAACAACTAAAATATGTGTATAACCATTAGAGGCAGGAAAAGGTCCCATATAATCAAAGCCCTAAACATCAAATGGTTCAATAACAAGAGAATAATTCATAGGCATTTCTTGACGTCTACTAATGTTACCTACTCTTTGACATTCATCACAAGATAAGACAAACTTACGAGCATCTATGAAGAGAGTAGGCCAATAAAAACCAGATTGTAGTACCTTGTGTGCAGTTCTATCTCCAGCGTGGTGTCCTCCATAAGATTCAGAGTGACGCTTATGTAGAATATGTTCTTGTTCATGCTCAGGCACACAACATCTAATAACACCATCTACTCCTTCTTTATAAAGGTGTTGATCATCCCAGAAGTAATGTCTTAAATCATAAAAGAATTTTTTCTTTTGCTGGTATGTGAAACTAGGCGGTATAAATTTAGCAACAATGTAATTATCATAATCAGCATACCAAGGAGCAGTACAAGAAGCATTAATGACCGCTAATTGTTCATCAGGAAAACTATCATCAATAGGCAGTGGGTCATCAAGAACATTCTCTAACCTAGACAAGTTGTTTGCAATGGGGTTCTCAGCTCCCTTTCTATCAATAATATGTAAATCAAATTCTTGGAGCAAGAGAACCCATCTAATGAGTCTAGGCTTAGCATCCTTCTTTTCCATAAGATATTTAATAGCGGCATGATCAGTGTGAATAGTAATTTTGGAATCAACAATATAAGGTCTAAACTTATCACATGCAAACACAACTGCTAAGAACTCTTTTTCAGTAGTAGCATAATTTCTCCGGGCGTTATCAAGAGTCTTACTAGCATCTTGGATAACATTCAATTTTTATCGACTCTTTGCCCTAGAACACCACCTACAAAGATAATCACTAGCATCACACATAATTTCAAAAGGTAAATTCCAATCAGGTGGCTGAACGATGGGTGCAGTGATCAAAGCTTTCTTAGGTATTTCAAATGCTTCTACACAATCATCGTCAAAGACAAAAGGAATATCTTTTTGCAATAAATTAGTCAGAGGCCTAGAGATTTTAGAGAAGTCCTTAATGAACCTCCTATAAAAACCGGCATGACCAAGGAAACTTCTTATACCTTTTATGTCCTTGGGACATGGCATCTTTTCAATAGCATCAACCTTGGCTTTATCAACTTCAATACCTTTCTCGGAGATCTTATGCCCCAAGACAATGCCTTCATTAACCATAAAGTGACACTTTTCCCAATTCAGGACAAGACTAGTGTCTTTGCATCTATGCAAAACTCGATTAAGGTTGCTCAAACAATCATCAAAAGAGGATCCATAAACGGAAAAGTCATCCATGAATACCTCACAAATCTTTTCACAAAAATCAGAGAATATAGCCATCATGCATCTTTGAAAGGCAGCAGGTGCATTACATAAACCAAAAGGCATACGTCTATAAGCAAAAGTACCAAAAGGGCAAGTAAAAGTAGTTTTAAATTGATCCTTCGCTAACACGGGTATTTGAGAGAAGCCAGAATAACCATCTAGAAAGCAGAAATGTGTGTGTTTGGATAGTCTTTCTAGCATTTGATCAATAAAAGGTAAAGGGTAATGATCTTTCTTAGTAGCTTTATTTAACTTACGAAAATCAATTACCACCCTATAACCTGTAATAATTCTTTGCAGGATCAATTCATCTTTATCATTAGGAACAACGGTAATACCTCCCTTTTTAGGAACACAATGGACAGGGCTTACCCATTCACTATCAGCAACGGGATAAATAATACCTGCCTCAAGGAGCTTTAGTATCTCCTTTCTTACCACTTCTTTCATCTTGGGATTCAGTCGTCGTTGAGGATCTCTAACTGGTTTGGCATCGTCCTCCAATTTAATTTTGTGTTGGCATAACGTGGGACTAACTGTCGTGGTTCTAAGTCTGACAGTAGAGTGGGGGGTATGTATGGAGAGGCAAGGTCCTAGCTATGGAGCAGTTGTACGCACAAGAGATGTACGAGTTCAGGCCCTTCTCGAAGGAAGTAATAGCCCTACGTCTCGGAGCCCGGAGGCGGTTGAGTGGATTATGTGTGTATGGATTACAGGGGTGCGAACCCTTTACACTAAGGAGGGGGGTGGCTTATATAGTGCCTGCCAGACCCCTCCGGCCCTCAGTAATGCGGGGTTTAAAGTACATAAAGTCTAGGCGTTACTGGTAACGCCTCACATAAAGTGTCCTAAATGCCATAAAGTCTACTTAATTACAGACCGTTACGGTGCAGAGTGCTACTTGACCTTCTGGTGGTCGAGTGTGTCTTCATGGTCGAGTCCTTCGAGTCTGTCGAGTGAAGTCCTCCTTGGTCGACTGGAAGGTAGTCTCTTCTAAGGGTGTCCTTGGGTAGGGTACATAGATCAGGTCTATGACCCTACCCTAGGTGCATGACTCCATCATTAGCCCCCGAATGGATTGAGGCTTGAGTGAGGAAGGAGTTGATATTATTTCCGACCTGCTTTTGCGTTCTGGATATGTGTTGTCTTGGACCAATAATCTCTTCGTCGATAATCAGCAACTTTTCTTCAGTCGACTTGATCCATTCTTTTCTTTCGTCGAGTGACCTTTTGAACTTAACACTTCCCGAGCGACGGATCACAGGAAATCTCGTGCCTGACAGATCGATCTGCCGTTCGCGGATTTTGTGGGATACGAAATTTGGGGAAGCGCTTGGCGGGCGGACCATGGCCGCCGAATGGGATAGGGCATAAACGCCGATTCTCGCGCCACCTTTTTTCGCCACGATCGCGTCATGCGACTGTTTTGGATGTGATTGGATCGCTCGGGCCCACCTGTCATCCACTCGGAAGTGATCTTATAAAGGCGCCCGGCGAGGGCCTTTGAACAGTATCTCTCCATTCTCTCTCTGCCCTCCCTATCTCCGCCTACTGCGCCCGCTCTCACCTCCGCGCAATCGCTCCTCGTACGCTTCGCCGGTAGCCATGGTGAAGGAGAAGACGGTGGCGCTGGAACGCGCGAAGAAGGCGTCGACGACGGGGAAGGCGAAAGGGAGAACCACTAGTCGAGGCGGGTCTTCGTCCAGATCTCGTCTGCCGAACGGCTGGGTCCAAGGAGATTGGATCCGGTCGACCATCATGGAGAAGGATCTCACCGACATGGCCAACAACGGTCTGATCCCCCACGGAGCAGCAAGCCTCCCGGGGAACGAGTGGCAACCCCAGCCGGAAAAGGGTGAGTGTGTTCTTCTGGCTACCCACATCGACCGCGGGTTTTTTTTGCCGCCGAGTGTTTTCTTTCGTGGTTTCTTGAACTTCTTTGGAGCACAACTCCACCACTTCAATCCGAACTCTATCGCCTACCTTGCTGCCTTTGTGTCCATGTGTGAGAACTTTCTAGGTTGCCGACCGCACTGGGGCTTGTTCAAGCATATATTCACGTGTCGCTCTCAGACCGTGAAGAAGGCGAGTCCAGATGATGATAAAACCAAGGTTATCTAGATGTGTGGAGGTCTGGGGATCCAGATGAGGAACAAGAGCACCTTCCCAGCCATGACGCTTCCCGAGTCGGTCAGAGGCTGGCAGTCGACTTGGTTTTACTGCCAGAACGAGTCGATGCCGGGGCAGTTGAGTGGCCTCCCTCCATTTACCATGGACCGAGCCAACAAACCCTCCTCTCTGAAAGTGCTCCCGGAGGAGAAAGCCGACGTGAAGATGTTGATGGAGCATGTAGTCCAGTTGGTTTGGGAAGGAGTGACGGGTATGGATCTCCTGGAGGTTTTCCTTAGGCGTCGTATCTAGCCTCTTCAGTACCGAGGCCATTGCATGTGGTTGTACTGCGGGACTGAAGATGAGACTCGGATCAATCCAGAAGCAGTCGACGACGCCACGTTGGAAAGGTGGATGGTCGCGGTCACTGGGAACAAGGATAACCCTCGTGGAGCCAGGAGGATTCCTCCACTCGACCATTCCAGCACTCCAGACAAGTTATGCCCACTCTATCTCCAATTGTATTCTTGCCATATTTATTTCCGTTTTTGCTGCAAATTGGTCGATTGATCTTTGTCTTGATGTCTAACAAGTCCTCACCGACCTGTACTCGATGCCCAACGGAGCACAGACTCCGACTGAGGAGGGAGAAGCGAGTGGGGGCGAAAGCCAGGAGGAGTGGGACTCGGATGCTGCTGAAGATGATGATGATGATGATGAGGAGGAGGAAGAAGAAAAAGAAGAGGAGGAGGAGGTCGCACCACCGCGCTCGGAAAGGCGGTCGAAGCTTGTCCATGACCCTGCGACTGAACGCGGCAAGGGGTGGCGGATCGTCTGATCGACCAAGCGTCCTCGGACCACTTCTCCGGTGCCGACTGAAAAGGCTCTGAAGCAATCCAGGGTGGCACCGTCGAAGCCGACCAAGGTCCTGCCGTAGATGAAGGTGTCAATCCCCACCATATCAGGGTAAAAATGTTGCTTGAGTCTTCTTGCTTTATATGAGTTTATCTTTGATCGACTCTTGAATTAACCGACTGATTTTTGGAGTTGCAGCGCTGCTACTTCTGATACCTCAGACAGGGCCGACGATCATGAGATGGAGGATGCTGCAGCCTCAAAACCTGGTACCACTCTCTTAATTCCGTTTTTTAGTCGATTGACCCTCGGTCTCTAATTCTGATTCTTTTCTGCAGCTTCATCCAATGTCGTTATCACCCTTCCTGACGACAACAACGACGAGGAACCGCTGAAGCACAGGAGGAGCAGGAAAGCGTCTGCCGGCAGGGTGGCTCAGGATGTGACGGCGCCCGAGACTCTGGTCGCGGAGGAGGAGAACACCACTCGGCACACCATATCTTTTGCGGTGCCATTGACGAGTGCTCACCCCGCGTCGTCGAGTGCCGCACAGCCTTCCCTCTTCTCGACACACTATGTCCCAGAGGACCAAGCCAGTGCTGCAAAGGAAGCGATACGCCAGGCGGGAGTCATGATGGAGCAGGTGAAGGCCATCCGGGAGGCAAGCCAGGCAGCCTACGACGCCAGTTCTGCTCTTCAAAGCAACGTTCAGGTCAGTCGATCATCGCTTGTTCTGTTAGGATATGCTATTTGAAAATCTTTCTTTTCGGAATCCATAGGAGTCACCCACTGGGTGTGTCGATTGAAACTCCGGTTTAGCGGGGGCACGCTGAGTGCACCCGCTGGGTGTAGTCCCCAAGGCTATGGTCGACTGCTGGCAGTTGGCCATAGGCTTTATAAGTTAAGTTCTTCCGTCATTCAACTAAGTCGAATGGATTTCTCAAACCGGTGGGAGTACGCAGAGTGCACTCACTGGGTGTAATCCCCGAGACTATGGTCGACTGCTGGCAGTCGGTTACAGTCTGAAGAATACGTCCTGTTGTTGTTTTTTTTGGTCGACTGGTCGACTCTACCTTAATAGAACCAGTGGGGGCACGCTGAGTGCACACACTGGGTGTAGTCCCCGAGACTACGGTCGAATGTTTGTATTCGGCTGTAGTCTTAGAAACACATGATTTTCTCTTATCCACTCGGAAGTGAATTATCTTTGACATTTTGTCGATTGACTCTTCGCAGAAATCCTGCGACCTTGCGGCTCGTTACACCAAGCTGGAGAACAAGCATATCCAGCTCGAGCTGGATCTGAAGCTGGTCCAGGAGAATCTGACGAAGGCGAAGGAGGAGACCAAAGGTACGTTCGGTGAGACCTCGACGATTGCTTTTGTCCTTCATTTGTTTCAAAATCTGACCTTGTTGTAACTTTGCAGGCAAGGTGAAGGAGGCCCAAAAGAAGAAAGACCTTGAGCTAGCTGAGAAGACCAAGCTTGCTGACGAGAAGTTAGCTTCGGTCACCAAGCTTGAAGAAGAAAATACTAATCTGAAAGCTGCTCTTGCGATTGCCAACAAGGAGGTCAGTCGACTGAAAAGTGACAAAGCTACCCTGAATGACAAGGCCAGTTAGTTGACTCGGAAGAAGAATGATCTGGAGGCCTTTCTGAGTGGACTTGCCAAGAAGTTGTTCCTCATGCTCGAAGGTAATTCTTTGCACTCAACAATCATTTTTACAGTGATCTTTCCATTCGACCATTGCCTTGACTCAGTGATTGTACTTGCAGAATTTTGCCAAAACTTTGAGGAGGAAACTAGTCGGCTGGAACCAAACCTGGACCCCATCAACTCTCCGGTGAACGATGAAGTTGCCATGAACGTGTTTCGGCTTGAGTCTCGCGTCGCTGCTGTCGTTGACTACCTTGCGAGGCTGAAGGTTGCCACTTCCCGCATTGACACCACGCTCGACTAAACACAGTTCCTGGTGAAGGGAGACACTCCAGAACGACCTCGAGTCCTTGATGGCTCGACTAAACACAGTTCCTGGTCGAGTGCAGGAGTGGAAAAAATCATCTGCTAGGTGCGGTGCAGATGTTGCTCTGTGTCTGGCTCGAGTCCACTGCAAGGACGCGCGAGAAGACAAGCTGGCGGCTCTTCGGGTGGCCAACACCAAGAAACACGACTTCAGATCCTTCATGGAGACCTTCATAGCTGCTGCCACTCGGATCGCGGATGGAATTGATCTTGATGAGTTTGTTGCACCTTCCATCCCTCGACAAGAGGGGTAAAAAAACTTCTTTGAGCTCAACACTTTAAATTTGCCTCGGTATGCCGAGTGATTTTGTAACCGATAAACCTTAACAGGCTTAGCGCCTGAGCACTTTCGGTTCCTTTAGGCATCTATCTGAACTTGGATTCGATGTTTGAACAGGCTTGCATTTGGCTCGAAATGTCTTTTGCAGGTTGAAAGCAAGATGCTTACTACAGTCGACTTATTCTTCAATTTACTTAGGCAGGCACTGGGCTGCAGCTAAGCCCCCGAGTGGGAGGTCTGCTCCTCACTCGGCAGGATTTTTATATCTTAGGTGAGCACTGGGCTGCAGCTAAGCCCCCGAGTGGGAGGTCTGCTCCTCACTCAGTGGGATTTTTATATCTTAGGCGAGCGTTGGGCCGCAGCTAAGCCCCCGAGTGGGAGGTCTGCTCCTCACTCGGCAGGATTTTTATATCTTAGGCGAGCACTGGGCTGCAGCTAAGCCCCAGAGTGGGAGGTCTGCTCCTCACTCGGTGGGATTTTTATATCTTAGGCGAGCGCTGGGCTGCAGCTAAGCCCCCGAGTGGGAGGTCTGCTCCTCACTCGGCAGGATTTTTATATCTTAGGCGAGCACTGGGCTGCAGCTAAGCCCCCGAGTGGGAGGTCTGCTCCTCACTCGGTAGGATTTTTATATTGTACTTGTGGGGTAACTCAGAGGAGAGGGTCGTAGTCGACCTGCGCCTCGTCCTCCTTGCGACCGCACATTGTACTTGTGGCGTAGCTCAGAGGAGAGGGTAGCAGTCGACCTACACCTCGTACTCCTTGCGAGCGCATGTTATATTTGTGGCATAGCTCAGAGGAGAGGGTCGCAGTCGACCTGCACCTCGTACTCCTTGCGAGCGCACGTTGTATTTGTGGCGTAGCTCAGAGGAGAGGGTCGCAGTCGACCTGCGACTCGTCCTCCTTGCGGCCGCACATTGTACTTGGGGCGTAGCTCAGAGGAGAGGGTAGCAGTGGACCTGCACCTAGTCCTCCTTGCGAGCGCACGTTGTATTTGTACTTAGGCGAGTGCTTAGACTGCAGCTAAGCCCCCGAGTGAAAGTCTGGCTTGTCACTCGGTAGGATTTTATTGAAACTTAGGCGAGTGCTTAGACTGCAGCTAAGCCCCCGAGTGAAAGTCTGGCTTGTCACTTGGTAGGATTTTATTGAAACTTAGGCGAGTACTTGGACTGCAGCTAAGCCCCCGAGTGAAAGTCTGGCTTGTCACTCGGTAGGATTTTATTGAAACTTGCTTAAACGGATTCGGCTAAGCCCCGAGTGGGAGGCTGGCTCACCACTCGGTAAGGATTTTTTTTTTACAAACTTAGGCGAAACGGATTCGCGACTAAGTCACCCACTGAGGGGAAATTTTTACTGAACAAATAAAAGTGACAAAAATTATTGGGGAAATTATGACACTATTATCTTGCAGAACGTGGACTACAAAAGTACTTTTATTACAACTCATCCGAGTGAAAAACTTAAGTGTAAAATGGACGGAGTAGCTCCGCGTTCCAAGCTCGGGGCTCATCGATGTTGTGCTTGACATTGTAAAGACGGTACGCCCCGTTGTGGAGGACCTTGGTGACGATGAAAGGTCCTTCCCAAGAAGGAGCAAGCTTGTGTTGTTTCTGCAGATCCACTCAGAGAACCAAATCTCCTTCCAGGAAGGCTCGACTCTTCACATTTCTGGCGTGGAAGCGACGCAAGTCTTGTTGGTAGATGGTCGATCGGATCAGAGCCATCTCCCTTTCTTCTTCTAAAAGGTCGACTGCATCCTGCCGCGCTTGTTCAGCTTCAGCTTCGTTGTAAAGTTCAACTCGAGGAGCATTGTGGAGAAGATCACTCGGCAAGACTGCTTCACTCCATAGACCAAGAAGAATGGAGTTCTCCGATCGACCGATTAGGCGTGGTCCGATCCCCAAAGCACCGAGGAAGTTCGTCGACCCATGCTCCAGCCGCATGCTTGAGATCGCGCATCAGTCGGGGTTTCAACCCTTTGAGGATCAGGCCATTGGCTCGCTCTACTTGCCCATTCGACTGCGGATGAGCGACCGAAGCGTAGTCGACTCGTGTGCCTTGAGAGGTGCAGAAATCCCTGAATTCCTCCGAGTCAAAGTTCGACCCATTATCTGTAATGATGCTGTGCGGGACTCCATATCCGAATATCGGTTCTCGATGAAGCTAACAGCGATCCGGCGCCAAGGTTCTTGATGGGTTTAGCCTCAATCCACTTGGTGAACTTGTCGACCGCCACCAAGTACATGCGTGAAACCGCTTCGACCTGTTCTCAAGGGGCCCACCATATCCAACCCCCATATTGCGAAGGGCCAGACGAGTGGTATGGTCTTGAGTCGACGCAGCTTGTGTGACATATTGGAGTAGAACTGACATCCTTCGCACTTGTCCACTATTTCCTTTGCCATCTCATTTGCCTTTGGCCAGTAAAATTCGGCTCGGTATGCTTTGGCCACGATGGTCCGAGAGGACGCATGATGGCCACAGGTCCCCGAGTGGATGTCATCAAGGATGATTCGACCTTCTTCTGGCGTTATGCACTTCTGATCAACTCCAGTCGCGCTCTCTCTGTATAACTGTCCTTTGATTACGGTAAAGGCCTTGGATCGACGGACGATCTGTCGAGCCTATTCCTCATCCTCCGGGAGCTTTTTCTCAGGATATATGCAATATACGGAACTGTCCAGTCAAGAGTGACTACTAAGACCTCCATGACCAAGTCGACCACTGCTGGGACTTCTACTTCAGTCGGATCTGTGGCACTCTTGGGTTGCGGAGCTTCTTCGGTGAAAGGATCTTCTTTAACTGACGGAGTATGAATATGCTCCAAGAACACACCACTGAATGGCTTTCTCTTGGAACCTATCTTTGCTAGATCATCACCGCTTGATTTTTCATCGGGGTATATGATGGAGCTCTAACCCTCAAACTTCTTTTCCAGCTTCCTCCTTTGCATTGTAGTATCCGGTCATGGCTGGGCTTCTCACGCCCCACTCCTTCATCACTTGGTTGACCACTAAATCTGAATCGCCATAGACCATAAGGCGGACGGACGCCGAGTGAAATGGCCATGCATAATCCATACAAGAGGGCTTCATACTCGCCTCATTGTTGGAGGAATCAAAGTGAATCGAGTACATATCTGAGCTTATCTCCTCCGGGGAAACTAGGACAACCCCAAAGACGGAACCATTCAACATCTTGAGCCATCAAAGAACATGGTCCAATGCTCCGAGTGAACTTGATCGGCTGCTCTTTGTTCAATCCACTCGGCGAGGAAATCTGCTATTGCTCAGGACTTAATGGCTTTCTTTGCCTCAAACTTGATATCAAGGGAAGAAGTTCAATCGCCCATTTTGCCACTCGACCGCTTGCATCCTGTTGTGCAAAATCTCTCGAAAGTGGAGCGTCGGCGGCGACTATGATGGAATGATCGGAGAAATAATGAGCAACCTTCTTCGTGGTCATGTATATCCCATACACAAGCTTCGATAATGAGGGTATCTCTGCTTGATGGAGTCAAAACTTGAACAGATAATACCTTTGGCGCTGAACTTTGAAGGCTTTCCTTCTTCTTCCCGCTCGACCGTAAAATCTTGATCGACGACTTGTCCTATGGCTGCGATATAAAGCAACAGAGGCTCTTTGCTGATTGGAGCAGCAAGCACCGGCTGGGTGGAGAGCGAGCTTTTAGCTCGGCAACGCTGCATCAACTTCGAGTCCACTCGAACTTGCGCCTTCTTCATCGATCGGTAAAGAGGCAATGCCTTTTCACCGAGTCGTGAGATGAATCGACTTAATGCGCCAAGCATCCGAAGAAGCTCGGACATCGTGCACTCGCACGGGCGTTTCATTCGAGTATAGTGCCGATCTTTTACGGATTAGCGTCGATCCTCGTTGAAATGAGAAAACCGAGTAACTTGCCACCAGGAACTCCGAATGTGCACTTTGATGGATTGAGCTTGATATCATACCTTCTGAGGTTGGCAAATGTTTCGGCGAGGTTAGTGAGCAGGTCAGAACCTTTTCGTGACTTGACCACGATATCATCCATATACGCTTCCACATTCCGACTGATTTGAGTGAGCAAACACTTCTGAATCATTCGCATAAACGTGGCTCCGGCATTCTTGAGGCCGAATGGCATGGTGATATAGCAGAAGCACCCGAATGGAGTGATGAAAGCTGTTTTTATCTCATCGGATCCGTACAGACGGATCTGATGCTACCCGGAATAGGCGTCTAGAAAAGACAATCTCTCGCATCCCGCGGTCGAGTCGACAATCTGATCAATGCGAGGGAGAGGAAAATGATCTTTCGGGCAGGCCCGATTGATGTGCTTGAAATCAATGCACATTCGGAGTGAGTTGTCCTTTTTAGGAACCTTGACGACGTTAGAGAGCCACTCGGAGTGGTATCTCTCTTGGATAAATCCTGCCGCCAACAGTCGGGCCACTTCCTCACCAATAGCTTTTCTCTTCCGGACGGCGGACCGCCGAAGATGCTCTTTAACTGGTTTTGCTGCTGAGTCGACTCTAAGACGATGCTCACCGATCCCCAGAACACCCGGCATGTCGGTGGCTTCCATGCAAAAATGTCCCATTCTCACGGAGGAACCGGATGGCGCTTCTTCCTATTTCAGGTCGAGTGTTGTGGAGATGTGGGTCGGGCTGTATTGGGGTCGGTCGGGTGAATGTTGTGAGCTTCGTCTCACCGGACGACTGAAATGCGAACTCGTGGCGGGCTTCTTGGCTCATGACAAATCACTTGGATCTGCATTTTGCTTATATTCTTCAAACTCGACCGCTGTCACACAGGAATCGGCAATCTTTGAGCCTTTCGAAACACTCTTCGCTTTTTCCGATCACCGCGACAAGTGATCACTCCTTTGGGGCGGGCATCTTCGTTTGAGGTAAACGTAACATGGTCGAGCCATAAACCGTGCGTAAGCTGGTCTCCCCAAAATAGCGTGGTACGCACTCTGAAAATCCACGACCTCAAACGTCAGCTTCTCCTTGCGAAAATGCTTTGAATCACCAAACACCACGTCCAGAGCTATTTGACCGAGTGACTCGGCTTTCTTTCCTGGTATAACTCCATGAAAGCTCATGTTACTGGTGCTCAGTCGGGACATCGGAATGCCCATTCCCTTCAGCGTGTCCGCATACAATAAGTTCAGTCCGCTACCACCATCCATCAGCACCTTTGTCATCCGAGTGCCTTCGACAACCGGGTCGACCACCAAAGCTTGCCTCCCAGGGGTGGCAATATGAGTCGGGTGATCAGACTGGTCGAATGTGATGGGCGTTTGGGACCATCTCAGATAACTTGGTTTCGCCGGGGCAACCATGTTTACCTCACGATTGATGACCTTCAGTCGGCTCTTGCTTTCCACATCCGCGAAAATCCTCAGAGTGGAGTTGACATGTGGATATCCTCCCTCACTGTCCTCCTTGTCTTCGGCCTTGTCCGACTCCTTTTCCTTGTCCTTGGACTATTTTCCTTGGAACTGCTGGATCAGGAGTCGACACTGGCGAGTGGTATGCTTCGGGTAGATGATATTACCCTCTTCATCTTTCTTCGTGTGGATGTGACACGGCATATCCATCATGTCATTTCCTTCTTTATCCTTCACCTTCTTAGGGTTCCAGGACCCTTTGGGTTTCCCTTTGAACTTGCCCTGAGTCACGGCCAGAGCCTCTCCAGGAGCTGCTGGTTCGGCCTTCCGCTTCTGCTTCCGACTGGTGTTTCCCTTCTCCGACTGACTCGGCTTGTACTTGCCGCTTTGGAGTCGGTCTTCCTCTTCGCCGTTGGCATACTTGGTAGGAATCTCCATCATCCGACTCAGGGTCATGTCTCCGGTTCTACCAAACTTCAAAATCAATTCTCTGTTCTTAACACCATCCTTGAAGGCGCAGACTGCCTGATGATCAGACACATTCTCCACGGTATGATGCAAAGCGATCCATCTCTGAATATACTCTCTGAGAGTCTCATTCGTCTTCTGCACACAAACTTGCAACTCTGTCAATCCAGCTGGTCGCTTGCAAGTTCCTTCAAATGTTCTGACGAACACTCGGGACAGATCTTCCCAAGTGTAAATGCTGCTAGGAGGTAACTGATTCAACCATGCTCTGGCAGAACCTTCCAACATGAGGGGCAAATGCTTCATGGCCACCTCGTCATTCCCGCCACCAATCTGAACCGCCACTCGGTAGTCCTCAAGCCAGGTTTCAGCTTAGATTCACCAATGAACTTGCTTACTCGATGGCCAACCTGAAGTTGGGGGAATCACCGACTCTGATAGCCTCTTTGAAACATTCGGACCGAAACATGCACTCGATCGCCAGGGCGCATCTCTGTCGGGGCCGCCCCAATGGGCTCTATTTCGTCGACCAAGCCTTGCACGATGATGGATCGCGTCGAAACCTGGTTCCGGGGGTCGACCGAACTCTTCGCCCACACCGATTTGACGCTGTCATCCTGCTGCCGAGGGCGTAAGACCCACCCCGGGGGTGGGCACTCGGCGCCTATCATCACGATCATGTCGGTCACCGTCTCGATCTCGCCGATTCTCGCGTCCTTCACGCCCAGAGGCGATCCGGGACTATGAGCCGATCGAACCGATTCGCAGCGACGGATCGATTGTGAATTCATTGCGTGGCGGGACACGGCTGAATTCGATCTCCGCTGCCGGAGCAAATCTCTGATCTGCATCAAGCCTCTGCTAGCTTCCGACTGAGAGGGCTGGATGGACTCTGCTATACGGGTTCGATATACCTGAGTCGGCGGGAAGAGTTGACGTTGATTGGCGTCGGGAACTCGTTGCCGCGCGTGCTCGTCGAGTGCTCGCTGAAGGTTCTCCAGACGAGCGCGTTCAGCCAAGTTGGCCAAACGTGCCTCCTCCAAGGCGAGCCTCGGGGGTTTCTCCCGCGATGGGAGTATGCAGGGCATCCATGTTGCTGCGGCGAAGTTCTTCCCTCTAAAGGGAATTAAGTGGCTCGGGCTGGTATTCTTCATGGGCTTGAGCGGGGTCGCCTCCACCGTCTACCCCGTCCTCACGAGGGAAACCGGGAGGGCTGCGAGGCCCGTTGACCATCAAGATCTCCGCCGCTGGATCACTGCTATCACACTCGGATGCAGTCTCTATGGAGCCAGTCGACAGATCGAACATGCCGTAGAGAGATTCGTCAGGCTCGATTGCCGCAACTTGGGTGGTGGCCGTCTGGCGTTCCACCGCGTGTCTCACCCACCGCTGGAGTCTCGACCGACCAGAGCGCTTGCGCTGGCGGGAGACCGAGAGGGTGATCGATAGAGGAGTCGACCGATATGGAGTCGACGGTTGCCGCAGCAGAACACCGCGAACACATGCGCGAAAATGCATCGCACCGCGGACGGGGAGCGCATCAACGTCGAGTGGAGCCTCCTGGAGCCAGGCGGAGTCATCGGCAATGAAGGTGAGAGCGCCGAGATGGATCTCGCGACCCTCGACGAAAACTCCACCAACAACCATGATGAAAGTAATCGGAAGAATCGCAACTTCTCCAAAAATCGCTAAGACACCTGCCCCATGGTGGGCGCCAACTGTCGTGGTTCTAAGTCTGATAGTAGAGTGGGGGGTATGTATGGAGAGGCAAGGTCCTAGCTATGGAGCAGTTGTACGCACAAGAGATGTACGAGTTCAGGCCCTTCTCGGAGGAAGTAATAGCCCTACGTCTCGGAGCCCGGAGGCGGTCAAGTGGATTATCTGTGTATGGATTACAGGGGTGCGAACCCTTTACACTGAGGAGGGGGGTGGCTTATATAGTGCCTGCCAGACCCCTCCGGCCCTCAGTAATGCGGGGTTTAAAGTACATAAAGTCTACGCGTTACTGGTAACGCCTCACATAAAGTGTCCTAAATGCCATAAAGTCTACTTAATTACAAACCGTTACGATGCAGAGTGCTACTTGACCTTCTGGTGGTCGAGTGTGTCTTCATGGTCGAGTCCTTCGAGTCTGTCGAGTGAAGTCCTCCTTGGTCGACTGGAAGGTAGTCTCTTCTAAGGGTGTCCTTGGGTAGGGTACTTAGATCAGGTCTATGACCCTACCCTAGGTGCATGACTCCATCACTAACACCCTTAAGATCATCCAGAGTATATCCAATAGTAGCTCGGTGCTTCTTCAGAGTTTTCAATAATCTTTCTTCTTCTTGCTCTGAAAGGTTAGCACTAATAACAGGATATATTTTCTTTTCATCAAGATAAGCATACTTAAGATTATCGGGTAACGGTTTGAGTTCAAACACGGGATCACCCTTGGGTGGAGGGGGATCCCCAAGAATTTCAATGGGAAGGTTATGTTTTAGCATAGGTTCCTGTTTAAGGAACACTTCATCTATTTCCTTTCTTTCCTTCATAAACATATCATTTTCATGGTCTAGCTAATATTGTTCTAACGCATCAGTTGGAGGAACAGCAATGGAAGCAAGACCAATAATCTCATCCTTACTAGGTGGTTCCCTATCACGAGGTTGTCTACTAAACTTAGCAAAATTAAACTCACGAGACATACCATCTATGCCAATGGTGACAGTATTCTTTTCACAATTAATCTTAGCACTAGCTGTATTCAAGAAGGGTCTACCGAAAATAATGGGACAAAAATCATCTTGTGGGGAACCAAGAACAAGAAAATCAGCAGGGTATTTAACCTTCCCACACAAAACTTCAACATCTCTAACAATCCCAAAGGGTTTAATGGTATCCCTATTAGCAAGCTTAATAGTAACATCAATGTCTTCTAATTCAATGGGTGCAATGTCATGCATAATTTCTTGATATAAGGTATAAGGTATTGCACTAGCACTAGCACCCATATCACATAAGCCATGATAACAATGATCTCCTATTTTAATAGAAATAACAGGCATGCCTACAACAGGTCTACGTGTCTTAGCATCTGGTCTAGCAATATTAGCAGTCTCACCACAGAAATAAATAACATGCCCATCTAAATCCTCATCCAAGATATCTTTAACCATAGCAATACTAGGTTCAACATTAATTTGCTCAGGAGGTGTATAAGTCCTAGTATTACTCTTACGAACAATAGTCGAAGCTTTAGCATGATCCTTTATCCTAACAGGAAAAGGAGGTTTCTCAACATAAGTAGTAGGAACAATAGGATCACTATAGGTAATAGTCTTTTCTTCGACTGTAATAGGTGCAACTACTTTCACTTCAACAGGAGGATTATATTTAAAACACTTCTCTTTAGGGAGATCAACGTGAGTAGCAAAAGATTCACAGAAATAAGCTACTATCTCAGAGTCAAGTCCATACTTAGCGCTAAATCCACAAAAAGCATCGATATCCATAAAAGATTTAACACAATCGAACTTAGGTGTCATACCTGACTCCTTACCATCGTCGGAACCCCAATCTTCAGAGTTGCGTTTAATTCTTTCCAATAAGTCCCATTTGAAATCAATAGTCTTCGGCATATAAGAACCAGCACAGGAAGTATCGAGCAGGTTGCGATAATCAAGAGAAAGCCGAGCATAAAAGTTCTGAATAATCATTTCCCGGGAGAGCTCATGATTGGGGCATGAATATAACATTGACTTAAGCCTCCCCCAAGCTTGAGCGATGCTTTCTCCTTCGCGAGGCCAGAAATTATATATGTAATTGCGATCACGATGAACAAGATGCATAGGATAGAATTTCTGGTGAAATTCCAACTTCAATCGCTTATAATTCCAAGATCTCGTATCATCACATAGCCTATACCATGTCAATGCATCTCCCTTCAAAGATAAAGGGAAGACCTTCCTTTTGACAACATCATCGGGAATACTTGCAAGCTTAAATAATCCACAAACTTCATCCACAAAGATAAGGTGTAAATCAGGATGCAATGTTCCGTCTCCTGCAAATGGATTAGCTAGCAGTTTCTCTATCATACCCGAAGGAATCTCAAAGTAAATATTTTCATAAAGTTCAGTAGTGTTGAGGAGCAACTCTTTGCTCTTCTGGTTGGGGTGAAGATACCCCAAACAAGCCCCTCAAAGGATTAGTTTCCATAGTGATAAGTAACAGAAAATTTTAGCACACTATATAAATGTTTCCTTACCAAGTTCCACTCACCAAAAGCGCTACACTCCCCGGCAACAGCGCCAGAAAAGAGTCTTGATGACCCACAATTGTAGGGGATCAATCGTAGTCCTTTCGATAAGTAAGAGTGTTGAACCCAACAAGGAGCAGAAGGAAATGATAAGCGGTTTTCAGTAAGGTTTTCTCTGCAAGCACTGAAATTGTAGGTGATAGATAGCTTTGTGATAAGATAAATGGTAAGGAGTAACAAGTAAATAAAGTAAATAAAGTGCAGCAAGGTGGCCCAATCCTTTATGTAGCAAATGACAAGCCTGGACAATTTCTGATAATGAGAAAGGAGCTCCCGAGGACACATGGGAATTATCGTCAAGCTAGTTTTCATCACGTTCATATGATTCGCGTTCGGTACTTTGATAATTTGCTATGTGGGTGGACCGGTGCTTCGGTACTACCCTAACTTGGACAAGCATCCCACTTATGATTAACCCCTATTGCAAGCATCCGCAACTACAAAAGAAGTATTAAGGTAAACCTAACCACATCATTAAACATATGGATCCAAATCAGCCCCTAACGAAGCAACGCATAAACTAGGGTTTAAGCTTCTGTCACTCTAACAACCCATCATCTACTTATTACTTCCCAATTCCTTCCTCTAGGCCCAAATAATGGTGAAGTGTCATGTAGTCGACGTTTACATAACACCACTAGAGGAAAAGACAACATACATCTCATCGAAATATCGAACGAATACCAAATTCACATGACTACTAATAGCAAGACTTCACCCATGTCCTCGGGAACAAACGTAACTACTCACAAAGCATATTCATGTTCATAATCAGAGGAGTAATAATATGCATAAAGGATCTGAACATATGATCTTCCACCAAGTAAACCAATTAGCATCAACTACAAGGAGTAATCAACACTACTAGCAACCCACAGGTACCAATCTGTGGTTTTGATACAAGATTGGATACAAGAGATGAACTAGGGTTTTGAGAGGAGATGGTGCTGGTGAAGATGTTGATGGAGATTTACCCCCTCCCGATGAGAGGATCGTTGGTGATGGCGTTGGTGATGATTTCCCCCTCCCGGAGGGAAGTGTCCCCGGCAAAACAGCTCCACCGAAGCCCTAGATTGATTCCGCCAAGGTTCCGCCTCGTGGCGGCGGAGTTTCGTCCTGTAAGCTTGCCCACGATTTTTTTCTAGGGTAAAAGCTCTCATATAGCAGAAGATGGACACCGGAGGCCCACCAGGGGGCCCAGGAGATAGGGGCGTGCCCTATAGGGGGGCGCCCTCCTCTCTCCTGGACAGGGTGTGGGCCCCCTGGTGTATTTCTTTCGCTCAAAAATTCTTATTAATTCCAAAAAGATGTTTCGTGGAGTTTCAGGACTTTTGGGCAAAGGCGAATAGGTTTCAATGTTTGCTCCTTTTCGGCCGAGAATTCCATTGTTGACATTCCCCCCTCTTCATGGTAAACCTTGTAAAATAAGAGAGAACAGCCATAAGTATTGAGATATAATGTGTAATAACAGCCCATAATGCAATAAATATTGATATAAAAGCATGATGCAAAATGGACATATCAATGAGCCGGTCATCCAATCGCGTCCCTAAATGTTCACCCAGGTCCAGCCAATTTCATTTCAAATGCATACCAATATGAGCAAGTTAAAGTGCAGAGTTCATAGCGCCCGATCAACAGCAGGCTTAGGCATGCGGGGCAGAGTTGTCGTAGATAGGCCGATGAACCTATTGATCTCCTCGAGCTCCACAGATGCTAATGTGGTCTCCGCGAGCTCTATGTTGGCGACCTCCGCTTTGAGCACTCGCTCAGCACTATGGTGCACAGTAATGGTGTCGTTTGGACCTGGCATCTTTAGTTGTAGATATGTGTGCAACGGTAGTACCATGAACTTTACGTAAGCAGGCCTGCCGAGGATAGCGGTGTACTCCATGTGGAACCGCGAGACCTAGAAGCACATCGTTTCTAAGCGTAAGTTTTCTTCGCCTCCAAAGATCACTACCAGGGAGATTTGTCCCCGGGGTTGCACTTTTTTGCCTAGTACAAACCCATGGAAGTCAGTGGGCGAGGGGTTCAAACAAGATTTGGAGATTCCTATCTTTTCAAGAGTTTCGAGGAAGATGACGTTGACCCTGCTGCCCTCATCCATATGTACTCATGGGAGGCCGAAATCGCCGACGATCTGATCTAGCACTAGGGAGGATTTTCCTGGATGTGGGATGTAGTCCGGGTGGTCAGTACGAGGCGATGGTGGAGTCGAATTAGTCCAGGTATTCCATGCATACAGGTGTAGTGGTACAAACTATGGGTCATGTGAGCTTCTGAGATCAGTGTGTGTCAGCGGCCCGGAAGATCATATGCACCCTTGTAGTCGAGCGGGCTGACGGGTTGATCAAGATCCAGCCACTCCAATGTCAGTCGGGATTGATGCCACATCTCGTGCCAATGGCGAGGGTAGGGTATAAAGGCACACAATGTCGTTGTGCTAGTCGAAGTGGAACTCAAGGTTCCCGAAGTGCATGGTATTGAGGAGGCGGGTGGCATGTCATTTTAGAGCAGCTTGTGCCTGTCTACGATGAATTTTAAGGAGCCAATGATGAAAGTTTTTCCCGACATGATCTTGTCGAGCATGACTAGAGATCCTATCTGGGCTCGGTCTCTGGCTAACACAGCACCTGACTGGCGCGCGAACTGAAGGTATAGAAAATGGTTAGTGTCCTCAGTAAGGTGGAGATCGTAGCGGAAGTCCCAGAGTTACCCAGGTCCGGGCACTCTTAGTTGAGGTAATACCCTACCCCTACTTTGTGGAAAACACCTGCGTGAGGAGGTTACAATGACTACCGAGAGAGTGATTGTCGTATCAATCCCTTAGCTACCCTTTGGTCTCATCCTTATAAAGGATGATGAGACCTAGGGTTACAAGGATTCCAATTGACTTAGCTTAGGTCAGTTGGAGGAGTTGGCAACTTGTGCGCCAAGTCATCCTAGTACTCCGCTAGTTGGTTCCCATCTTCAACCGGAGGCCTATGACGATATCGCAACCTGCTGATCCCTGGGGACCGCCCACTATTTGTAAAGCCTTTCGGCGGGCGACACCTAGTGTAGCACCACGTCACTCACCTAGCTCGGGAATTGAAAGAATTTGTATGTTCTTGAGAGAGTTCTATAGTAGGGAGAGAAGTGAGGCCACTGGATCTACAAATCCACCCAAATCCGAATGGTAAAATTGGGGATTTGGAGCCTCCCTTGATCGTTGGCTTCCACCTTGTACTTGACTCAACTCCATAGCAAAATATTGCTTGTCACCGCTTGTGGTTTTTCCGCCACAAATCTGTCTCCCGTTGATTTAGTGTTTCTCTTAACATATTGGTTGCTGCTCAAGGGCTTGCTTTCTATTGGCACCTGTTGCTCAAGTTTGGTATCCTTTATTATGTTGACATTGGAGACATGACATACAAGGGTGTCAGGTGTAGTAAGTAGCTAATTTATCAACCACAGAAGTTACGTTCATGTCATTGATAGAGGCAATGAAGGAAGTCATTTGGATGCATGGTTTTCTTGGTGTTGAGTATTGAGCAAGTTGATCCAGTTATGTCTTTTGATAATTAAATTGTGATTCAGCTTTCAAAAGATGAAAATTTTCAGAAAAGAATCAATCATACTTATGTGCTCAACTTATTCATTATGCATGATATGAAAGACAAGACTTTGTATATTGAGAAGATTGGCACAAAAAATAATTCAGCTAATATGTTAACCAAGAATGTACCTAAGGTGAAGTTTGAGCATTGCTTGGACTTGGTGGGTATTCATACATGCCCGAGCTAACCCTCGTGTGGAGCATTGGAGGCAGTGAGTATGCCACTTGTTGATTTGTTCATGTGGAAATAACTCTTTTGGAGATTGGATTTTTGGCATTAAGAAGCTTGATGTGTTTGTTCTATGGTTCAATCATCGCTGAGGTGGAGAATTGTGATAATGTGCACCTCTTATTTCACCATTTAGAAGCCATTTTGGCCATTCTAACATGCAAAACAACACATAGACATGTTATGGACTAAAATATGGCCTATTTGGCATAGTTACAAAGCTGGAGATGCTTTCATGTATAGTTTTTTATTTATGCCTCTCTCCTAGTTCTGGAATAGACACATGGTTGAGTTTTTCTATTATTGAGAGAGTTCCGCAGTAGGGAGAGAGTGAGGCCACTTGACTTACAAATCCACCAAAATTTGAGTGCTAAAATTGGCGATTTGGAGCCTCCCTTTCTTGTTGGCTTCTAACTTGTACTAGATTCATCTCTATAGTGGAATATTGCTCTCCTTCGTTTGTGGTCTTCCCATCCAAGGGGTTTCCACGTAAATCCTTGTTTCTCCCCTTGATTTGGTGTTTCTCTTGATATATTGGTTGTTGCTCAAGTGCTTGCTTGTTATTGGTACCTATTGCTCAAGTCTATTACAGTTTTATTGTGTTGACATTGGATGCATGTTGTTATGTTGGGGCATTGATATTGTAGTGAACTACTCTTGCAAGTATATTATTGTGATGAACATTGGATAGCTTGGTGCCTGTCGATTTTATAATATGATTCATATTTTCTACATGCACACAAATTGTTTGCTGAAATATTTGTGAAGAACTAGCTCCCATTTTAGTCACTTTCCTTGCTCCTCTACGCTCAGACAACTAGTCTTAGATTTGACACTCCTACTATCTACATAATTATACTAACTAGCCAATTGCTCGTGTGTTGCAACGAGGCCACATATATTATAGTGGTTCAATACCAATCGTGTCCTACATATACCTTACACCTGTCATATATTAATTCAGGAAATGATTTGATTTGATTGAGTTAATATGAAAGATTTTATTTGATTTCATTGCCTGACATATAGCCAAAATATTTTGATTTGATCGAGTTCATGCAATTACCATACAACCACTAACCGGGGCGCCATAAAAGATTTCATTTGATTTGATTGAGCTAATGCATAGCATGGAGGATGTGAGGCTTCATCAATGGACGTACGACCACCAACTCCCCTCGTAGTAGAAATTGTATTAACTAACACTGTAACGCCAATATTTCCTAAAAAAAAGTAGGCTATTTGAGTCAGGGATGTCCAAATCATTGTATCTATATATGTCCTATGACCATATTCTATCCATAGACTGTTCCACCACATGTTTTGCTATTTCCCCACAAGCAAGCATTGAACATTGCCGCTCTTGTGCCTAGATGACCTTATTCTATCCATAGAATTATAGATTATGCTAGAATAAGATATGATTACTGCAACAATAACATCAAACAGATGAGACCCAATATTGTAATGTGGAAAGCCCATAAATTGATGAAATACATATGAGTGAAATAATCCAGATCTTCTTTCACTTAATATCAAAAGTGTGGCACAACAAGTTAATCTGTGGGTAAAACTAGAGGTTCATATGCATCGAGGTCTGGTCAATCTGCACAACAACATGGTCGCAAAAGCGAATGATGAACAATATCACAAATGATAGTGGCATAATATCTTGAAAGCGGCAAGTAGGTATATGTGAACCTTAGAACGTTGAGGACGAACTCAGTTTGCTTGATAGCAAGCTTATTTGTTCGGCCTTTCTTCTCTTTTCTCTCGGTATATTATAATTCTCTTCATTCTTCTCGAATGGACTTGAAGTCTTGTCTCTCCTTACTCATTGTTGATTGGGAGGCTCAAACATCCCCATTTGTGCATATATAGTCCAAACTACACTATTTAGAAAGTCCAAAGTAAACCAAATGGCTTGTGAGCTCTTGGCACTTGTTGCCCAAATAGGGTCTCAAATCACCCCCTCAATGCCCACATGAAGATGATTACCTAACACTTTCAATATAAATTATGGGTTACTTCTTGACTGGGAAAAAGAGCGGTCACGTGGTATAATGAAAAGTCGTTTATGCATGACGGTATCAGGGTTAAAATTTACAAAAATGTGTATGTATGTATGTATGTATGTTGGAAGATTTATGCCAATCTTCTTCAATTGGTGTCGTGTGCTTTGGTGGCGCAATAGGGTGGCTTCCTAATAACAATAACATAACAACACTAAATCAAACATAGAATAATTGATATCCCTGTTCAACAGCTCTACTAACTGCGTTAACTAACACGCCATCTTCCCTTCCCGCGAAAACGACAAAAAAAAAAACTAACTAAAACACAATCAAATGCACATTCTTGGGCAATTCAAGTTGGGGATGATCGAATCAATGTTTCTATATCTATATATGCTCTATGAACCATATTCTATCCGTAGACTATTGTGTCACATGTTTTGGGACTTTGCCAGAAGCAATCGCCCAGCACTGCTGCTCCTGTGGTCCGTAAACCAACATCAGACGACCTTCCTTCCCGCTGGTCCAGGCAACGCCGACCTTGCTGACACTGCGGATAGCCTTCCCATTAGGTGAGCCGTCCCCGTCGCGTCCACGCCTCCAGAATCAAAACGGCTCTTCCGCTGGGACCCCGGATGCTCCCGGCCCGGCCGGGCGTACATGCAAAAAACGAAAAACCTAGCTAGGTCTCCACAAGATAAACACTATCTGTACGTTCCCCATGAGCTCCTGCCCCTATGCATGTACATCAGCGCGTTATCCCGTCAAGATAGGCTTGCGCGATCAACCCGCCACATGATGGTTTGCCCTCCAAAACGCGCCACATGATGATCTTCGGGTCCCTTTCCCCTCCGGTGTCATCTTATGCTGGACGTGCCGCTTGCTTATCTACACGGTTGGACGACCGTTGTTCGGTTATGCGTGCGTGCGTGCGTGCGTCCAATTTGGGTTGGGCGTGTTCCTGCAGCCCCACAGGGGATTTTGCTGGCTCAGAAAGGCATAACTTGTGGGCATAATCCTCCATTTTTGTCCGCTGTCGACGTGTTAAGCGCGTCCGGCGGAATGTGTATCAATGCAAGTGCTCTCTGGATTTAGCCATTTGGGACCAAACCGCCTCCTGGCATAGATAATTGAGCGCCGGACCAAATTATTGTGTACATGACAACAACTTCAAAGCCCTCACTGGCTGGGCTGCTAGTTCAGGTGCGGATGGGATACTCGAGCTTGTACGCTACTACACCTCAGCTTTGAGAGATGCTTTTGTCGACACAAACGAGGGGTCAGCAGTGACACTTTGCGGCGTGTGATTAGACCACTTTGCAACGCAGATGTTATTTCCCATCCAATTATTCAGCCATGTTTTGCTTATTGCACTTTGAGTCTGAACTCTGACATACGTTTAACATGATAGTTCATCAGAAAACTATATGTATGCTGTGCCGAAAAGTAAAACTCCTGATTGCATCCGATGAAAACGGCATTTTTCGCCGACGTGCCGGCATATGCCAGCTATAGAAAAGATGATTCCACGGTGCTCCTCGGATATAGACCAGCCCAGGATTGATTTCGGCAGTGCAAATCAAAGCCATCCACGAAACGAGCTAATTAGTCAGAGGCTGGTCGACAGGCCGAGTGGCATGAAAACCTCCCCATCAGACCCACCAGGCCGCATAAAACAATCCGGGTCATCGACACCTAGATTACGAGCGTGTGAGCGCGCGACATCGCCAGAAGCTTTACGTCGCGGTCGCGCGAATTTTAATGGGAAAAGAGGGGGCCAAATATGCCAGTCGGACTGAGCTACGCAAGTGATTCCTCCCGGAGGAGGAGCGCCAAAAGCATCCCTATGGTATATATACCTATCGTGTTTCTTGGAAGACTTGAGCGATACAAGTTGCCTGGCCCAAGATCGCCAAAGAAAGATTTGCCTTTCCCTCTCTCTGACACCACCGCTGGTGAATCGTCTTCAACCTCGGTCTTCTTCTTCGTCTTCCATGGCGCAGCTTTTGTGGCTGGCGCTCGGGGTTCTTCTTCTGGCCAGCTCGGTGGCAGACGCGGCGACCGCCAACTACACCTTCACAGTACTTCTCTCTACCTTCTCTCCGTCCATGCATAAGAGTTTTATTCATTCAGTTCATCTGAAGTTCATAGATAGAAGCTTTTCGCAATAAGAGAACTAGAGGAACTTCGCCATGCCCATGTGTATATACTCACATACGCCGGCTAAAGGCAACTTACGTACTTGACTTACAGTGGCTATCTAGAATTCAGAGTCAACTTGTATGTTCAGAAAACAGAGATAGACCTGAAAATGTAGATAAAGTTGTTCGTTCTGTAGGAGAGTTGATAGTCACGCAGGACAGTTGTATACCTATTTTTCATGTATATGCCACAAAAATCTCTACTTGTACTTCGGAATCGTGTATACAGTCCTACAAGCCCTTGTCTGACGTCTTTGTTCCTCTGTAATGCTGTTACCAGGTGCAGAGCATGAAAATTAACCAGCTGTGCAACAGCACTGACATCATCGCGGTGAACGGCCAGCTGCCAGGCCCGACGATAGACGTGTTCGAGGGCGACGAGGTCGTCGTCGATGTTATCAACGCGTCGCCGTACAACTTAACCATCCACTGGTAAAACCCTTACACTCCAGCTACAATACACTTCCAGCCTCTGAAACTCTGTTCTTCTTTCTGATGAGAAGCATAGAGCCGTCTGCAACCGTTCCAACGGTGGCGTGGGGTACCCGCTGTCATCTAGCCTCTTGTTTTTTGAATCAAGCTGGCATCTAGCTAGTTCGCAGGACTGTTGAGGTGTCAGCCTGACAGGCAGTTTAGTTTCTCAGATTAGTTTGTCTGACTATCTTAGCACCCGTGTGGCCGTGTGCCCATATCTCTAAGCCGAAAGGGAAGGTTGTGACAATGACGCCCTACCTTCCGAGGCACCGCCGTTAACTGTAGGCGACCTCATCTGAACACCCTCCAAGTGTGCTCACCGCAGTGTTCAGACGACCAAGTCCCGTTATTAGTACAATTTATTTTTTTTGGTGTGTGTGAACGTCGCCAATAGTACAAGTTCTTTTTTTGTGAAACATTCGCCAATAGTACAAGTTTACAACAAAACGTAGCCAAAAGGATCACACAAAAAACAGCTAGACTTACCGGCCACTCATTCAAACATAGTTTTTTTAGTATAAACATATTTGTTTTTGTCTTTCACGCTGTCTTTTTTCCTCTGGCAAAGAACCAAAGACAACTGTGGTCGGCACTTGACTCTGCCGCCATGTGTTACGATTGGTGTGGTGCTGGGCATTTTTTGAATTTAACCGAGCTTTGGCGGCAGGCACGGCATCCTGCAGAAGCTGACGCCATGGGCGGACGGGCCGAGCATGGTGACGCAGTGCCCGATCCAGCCCAACGGCTCCTACACGTACCGGTTCAACGTGACGGGGCACGAGGGCACGCTGTGGTGGCACGCGCACTCCTCCTTCCTCCGCGCCACCGTGTACGGGCCCCTCATCATCCGCCCCCGGAACGGCACCGCCTACCCCTTCCCGGCGCCGGACCAAGAGGTCCCCGTCGTACTTGGTAATCAGCAGATACCATTCCTGTCCATTGTCTGATAGTACTGTATTGATGGATGGGGAGGTTTTAATTTGGCATATCCTGGTTGTGGATGAGGGTTGGGACAGGCGAGTGGTGGAGCCAGAATGTCGTCGACGTCGAGAAGGACGCCGTCATGGCCGGCCAGCTGCCCAGCCACTCTGACGCCTTCACCGTGAACGGCCTCACCGGCCAGCTCTACCAGTGCGCAAGTATGTACTATTACCGTCAGGCCGTCAGTTCTGTAACTTCAGGTGAATTTTACAGCTGATGGTGATGTGTGACATTCTGTAACTTCGTAGATGAGACGTTCACGGCGGTGGTGCAGCCCAACACGACGGTGCTGCTCCGGGTGATCAACGCCGCGCTCAACACGCACCTCTTCTTCAAGGTGGCCGGCCACAACTTCACGGTGGTGGCCGTGGACGCCTGCTACACCGCCAACTACACCACGGACACGCTGGTGCTGGCGCCGGGGAACACCGTGGACGCGCTCGTCTACACGGGCGCCGCGCCGGGGAGCTACTACATGGCGGTGGAGCCGCACCACACGCTGTCGCCCGCGGCCACCACGGACGCCTCTGACGGCGGCTCCCTCGCCACGGGCATCCTGCTCTACAACGGCACGTCGGCCACGGCGACGCCCGCCATGCCCACCATGCCCAACAACTCGGACTCGACGACGGCCAACGACTTCTACTTCGGGCTGCGGGGCGTGCCCGCGGCCGTGCCGTCGCCGGTGGACGTGAACATGACCATCCAGCTAGGGCTGGGCCAGCTGCCGTGCGACGCGGCCCAGACCAACTGCTCCGTGAACGCCTTCGCGGCGGCGATGAACGGCGTGTCGTTCCGCCTGCCCACGCAGATGTCGCTCCTGGAGGCGCAGTTCGGCAACGCGTCCGGGGTGTACACCGCCGACTTCCCCGACGGCGTGCCGCCCAACGGCACGGCCATGGTGGAGGGCACCAAGGTGAGGAGCCTGCCCTACAACTCGACGGTGGAGATCGTGCTGCAGAACCCGACGGCCTTCCCGTCGGAGAACCACCCGATCCACCTGCACGGGTTCAACTTCTTCGTGCTAGCGCAGGGCCTCGGCACCTTCACCCCGGGCAACACGACCGCCTACAACCTGGTCGACCCCGTGGCCCGCAACACCATCGCCGTGCCCCCCGGGGGCTGGGCCGTCATCCGCTTCGTCGCCAACAACCCAGGTACGGCCCATCTATTTGGCCCGAACTGTACGGGCCTTGATTGATTTTGCCGCTGCTGATGATTTTGGTGTTTGGGATTGTAGGCATGTGGTTCTTTCACTGCCACCTGGACGCGCACGTCCCGATGGGGCTCGGGATGGTGTTCGCGGTGGAGAACGGGACGACGGCCGACTCCATGCTGCCGCCGCCGCCGGCGGATCTGCCCGTGTGCTAGAGAACGCACGCAAGTTTCCAGGACGATTTCATCATGATCTTGCGTGCAAATTTACAGAATTAATTGTTCTTTGTGTGTGTAAAAAAACGCGAGGGGCAACGGATTGTATACGTGTGCAGGGCCGTTGGTTGATTTGCCGCGTGTTTACGGTGAACGTGTACATGAACTGGGTTTGGTGTGACAACGTTCTCTTTCTTTGGTGTAAATACCAAATGATTCAATTTCAGAGGTTCATTTCCTACCGAGGTGTATATACTATACACATGATGATGATTGCACACGTACTACTGATCGGCGTGCATGCATGACGTTCTCTTCCTTTGGTGTAAATATATGCCGACGATTGAGCTTCAG
The DNA here is from genome assembly GCA_021437245.1 of Aegilops speltoides. Classification (NCBI taxonomy): domain Eukaryota; kingdom Viridiplantae; phylum Streptophyta; class Magnoliopsida; order Poales; family Poaceae; genus Aegilops; species Aegilops speltoides. Next base: position 442,548,124 of record CM038143.1, read on the forward strand.
AGGTATACGTATCCTTCTGACGGTGCATAGATACCACAAGATTGCATATTGTACTGATTGGAGTGCATGACGATGGCATCTTTGCATTTCAATACGTTGATTGATCGGAGAGTATCTACTATCTAGCGAGCTGGATAAGATGCTAGGCATGCATCGGCAGATTGGCTGCTTGGCTTACCAACAACTTGAAATGCTAGCTCGTCACCAGAGGACAAAGTCGTGTTAGTGACGACTTTGCTGCCGACTTGCCTCCTGTTTCTTTCTGCAAAATGCCGTCGTCGGTAACGCGTTGCGCTGCTCATGCGCTAACCATCCACGCGGGTTTCCTAGGCTATAGGCTGCTTTGGTCTTGACGTCTTGTGAATACAAATCATCAATAAGTACGATGTTGACAGAATACTACGAGAATATGTAACGGAGTGTCCGGTCTCATTTGTGAATTATTCAGGGCTCATTCGGTTTATAGGATATTTAAACCACTTTAGTGATCTAAAAGATCTTATATTAGTTTATATAGGAAAGAAACGTAAGGATCAAAAGTGAATAGCAGTGGCTTCTTATTTTTTTGCAGGTCAATACCAGTAGCTTCCTTTTTTTTCATTGGAACATCGAGCTTTATTAATTAATCAGAATCCGGTTACAATCCGCCCGTAGGCAACTAACAAGAAACTCAGGGCTTTTATCAAGCCAACTTTCAATCCCCTCCAATGTACTAGCTAACCAACATGGGTAACCGAAAAAGAAGCAAAACTAGGAACGGGCTCATCTAATTCCCTCAATATAGGCGCAACAACCGAGCGAGAGAAACTGCGCGAATTCCATAGGTTGACCAGCTCCAGACAATCACCTCCATGATCACATGTGAGAAGCCTCGAAGCTGAGCAAAGATCACCCCTTCTCGAAAGGCCAAGAGCTCAGCGATAAAGGGATCGGAAATACCAGGAAGTGGTTTGCTCCAGGCTCCAAGGAAAGCTAGGTGCGAGCGGGCTACACCACCAGCGCCCCCCCTTCCATGTATCCGCATTAAGCGACCCATCTGTGTTGATAGTCACCCAGCCAGGGTCAGGTGGCCTCCATTTCTGGTTTCGCACCAGTTTGGATCGGCTTGAAGGCATGTCCAAAATGAACAAGGTTTCATGCACCCATTTGATAGCTAGAAACGGACAAGGTTTCGTACCCGTAGCTTCCTAACGCACGCACGCATACACAGAAAAAGAGAGTACGAATACCATACTAGCATTGTGGTACAATAACCATATATAAGATGTCTACATACGGATACCGAAGTTTCCTACAATCTGATGCTCCTCGTGCATCCTCCTAAATTGTTATTTGAATGGTCATTACTATTTAAATAAGTTTGGTACTACTAACATGAAATTAGTTAGCATCCGCTATATTCAAGTCCAAATATAACCTATACTTAAAGAAATAAAAAGGATAAAATGAATTTTTTCGAAAAGGAAACAAAAAATATAAAGGGGGAGGTAAAAGGATACCATGGTTTAGGGAACTCTATGTTTTTACAGCTAAGTTTAGGTCACCTTTTTAGTTACCTTTTCGCACAGATCTTGATTCACTATGATGAAATTGCGTCATCAATGCTATGTTTTTCTGGAGGGAAGAAGAGAAATCACCACGAAGGTCTGAAAACCGTATGCACTTGTCCTCCTTTGATAAATTGTAGATTAGACATGTCCCTAGAAAGTGGAGTCAATCGATCACCTTCTCGCCGGCTGCGTGTTCTCTCGCATCACCTGGCACGAGATCCTCTTCTGGTGTCGCCTAGTCGCCCTGCCGCTCGACGACACCACGAGCTTCTTCGCCTGGTGGACTGCGGCTGCGGAGGCCTCCCCTGGCTCTTTGAGGAAAGGCCTTAACTCCATCATTGCGCTGACCGCTTGGGCGATTTGGAAGCATCACAACGCGGCCATCTTCGACGGCCTACGCCCCTCCACTGAAGACCTGATCAAGAGCATCAAGGACGATGCCCACCTTTGGGCCAAGGCGGGCGCCACCGGGATAGCTAGCATCTTACCTGTAGCCTGATCCACCGGCTATGAGGCTGAGCATCCTCTCCCCCCTGCTCATCGCTGCGCCCTCCCAGACGTCGGCTTGTGTACGTCTGCGAGGCCGCACCCTGTAACTCCCTGTAACAGCTACTTCTCCTCCTCTATCAATGAAATGATACGCTGCTAAGCGTATTCCCCAAAAAATGACCCTAGAAAGTAACTTGTGAACCAAGGTTTGCTTGGATGGCAAGCTCTCCATCCCCGGCCAGCATGTTCGGGTTTGACTCTGTAGTTGCAACCTCCCTACCTCGCCCTATTTGTGTATGAAAAAAGTGCCAAGGGCCTTACCTTCTAGGAATGTTCCATTTGTTTTCTTGTGGGTAATCAAATTGAAGTTACAATACTATGTTTACTCTAAAAAAACGACAACACCAATTCTACTATGTTATGGTGCAGAGGTTGACTAGTTGATAACACTTCTATAACTTTAATATCCGGTCATGTTTGTTAGTTTGTACTCCCTCTGTCCCAAAATAACTGTCTCAGGCTTAGTATAACTTTGTAGTAGAACTAGTACAAAGTTGAGACACTTATTTTGGGACGGAGGGAGTATGTACCCATGGTGACATCCTTTGAGGCATTTCAAGACCTGGTCATCTTGCCAGTTGTCACTTTGTTGGCATCATTTTGTCACTAATTTGACCATATAAAAATATTCAGAATATAATCTAAACAACCATTCATTCTAAGAAAATACTTGTTCTTTTACATGGCGTATTGACCATATTTCCGCATGAAATTTTGTAGACCAATATGTTTGAACGTGAATACAAATTTATTAACTTTTTTTAGAATCATTCAAGATGAACTAGTACATACACATTTGAAACTCAAGCACCCACTTTACTATACATTTGCTTTTCTCAAAAAGAACATCACCCTTCCATTCACAATAACAGAAGGGCCTTCTCTCAACAAAAACGGACATTCCATCTTAAAAAAACATTATTGATTGTAAACCAAACATAAACATAACTACATCGTACTTTGTTCTCCCTAAACACAATCATGCTATATGCTTTTGTTGAAACTAAAGATGATATACACCAGGTTTCTATTTGACTTTCCTTATTGCAGAAAAGTATAGTAAAGACTAAAACAAACCTTGTTTGTTCTTTTCCACAAGTTAACCAGTAACAAGTGGCCGAGAGGAGAATTTCTCAGTACCGACGAAATCAACTTTGTTTCGACCCCAAGTTACCGAGGTCATGCAAAGATACAACTTGAATTAAAGAGCATGTATTTCTTTCGTGTCACAATCTAAGTTGTCCAATGCATTGACATGATCTTTAATTAACGCGATAGTTTCGAACAAACATAGATATAACTGATGTTGATTTACATGGTCTTCCAGTTCCCTAGTTCATTAACATAACTTAAGTGTTTCAAATCTTTTTATAAATAAAAGATACAATCTGAAATCATATTCTACAATGGACCATGCTAGTAACACGAACAAGATTATCAATTTTAATTTTTTATATTAGTAGCGTTGGCATACATTTTGTCTAGTCTTACACGTAAATAAACATACATTCAAGAAGCAGAGTAAAGTGCACTTTTGTTTTGGTTCTAGTTTTCTACATATACAAGATACGTTATAATAATGACAAACACTAAAATAAGCTAAATGGTTCGCCTATAGTTGTGTCCTAACATTAACCGAATGATACACATAAGGTCCCAATATGTATTTAAGGTGTATCATATGCATCAAGTATAAGACGTAATTCTTCAAATAATCTATGTTTTTGTAAGCTGTAAGGGTTAAATCTACATTTACATGTAATGAGCTACCATTTAATATGTTTTCATGACAGAAATCACTTGCCTTGGTTTACGATAAGGGCGTTGTCGGTGTCAAAACCGGCGGATCTCGGGTAGGGGGTCCCGAACTGTGCGTCTAGGCGGATGGTAACAGGAGACAAGGGACACGATGTTTTTACCCAGGTTCGGGCCCTCTCGATGGAGGTAAAACCCTACTCCTGCTTGATTGATATTGATGATATGGGTAGTACAAGAGTGGATCTACCACGAGATCAAGGAGGCTAAACCCTAGAAGCTAGCCTATGGTATGATTGTTGTAATGGTTGTTCGTCCTACGGACTAAAACCCTCCGGTTTATATAGACACTGGAGAGGGCTAGGGTTACACAGAGTCGGTTACAATGGTAGGAGATCTACATATCTGTATTGCCAAGCTTGCCTTCCACGCCAAGGAAAGTCCCATCCGGACATGGGACAAAGTCTTCAATCTTGTATCTTCATAGTCTTGGAGTCCGGCCGATGATGATAGTCCGGCAATCCGGACACCTCCTAGTCCAGGACTCCCTCAGTAGCCCCTGAACCAGGCTTCAACGACGACAAGTCCGGCGCGCATATTGTCTTCGGCATTGCAAGGCGGGTTCTTCCTCCGAATAATTCATAGAAGATTGTGAACACCAGGATAGTGTCCGGCTCTGTAAAATAAATTCCACATACCACCATAGAGAGAATAATATGTACACAAGTTCAATCTGGCGACGATTTTGTGGCGTGACGTCACACCACTACCAAGCCTTTACTTGAATCGCTTTTATTATACCACCTCGGTAGCGTTTAAGCGGTTTCTTGGCATGTCTTGTCGAAGCAGAGATCGTGTTCCCCTTATTCTGGGATTCCCATCAATACGGACGTGGGTAACCCAACCGTGCTCATTGCCCTGCCTCCTCTATCAAAGGTGAGTCCCAAACGGTCACGGGGACGGCTCTTGGTATTCTCTCTCTTTATAATGAGACCAAGGCTCGTTTATTTTCTTCAATCCTCAATCGAATCCGCCCCTCGCCCTGAGTTCCAACACCCAGAGCCCCAGATTCGAGCGCCTTGGACCTTCAACAATGTCCGGCTCTGACCTACAGGGCCGGTGGATGTCCTCCTCCGTTACGGAAGAGGACGTGCTAAAGCTGAGAGAAGCCAGGTACCTGACCTACGAGATTTCGCATAGGTTGCCCGCCAAAGGGCAAGTCATTCCTACTCCCGAGCCCGGCGAGAGCGTCGTGTTTGTGTCCCACCTCCGTCAGGGTTTAGGCTTCCCGATGGATCCTTTCGTGAGAGGGCTCATATTTTACTATGGGTTGGAATTCCACGACTTGGCTCCGGATTCCATCCTGCACATCTCATCATTCATTGTCGTCTGCGAAGCCTTCCTCCGCACTACCCCTCACTTTTGTTTGTGGCTCAAAACCTTCAACGTGGAGCCGAAGATAATCGAGGGGCGTCAAGCAGAGTGCGGCGGGGCGGTTGTAAGCAAGAGGGCCGATGCTCCATGGCCCGAGGGCTCTTTCAAGGAGGAGCTCGGCTTGTGGCAACAGGAGTGGTTCTATATTACCGCTCCCAGGGGCAGCAGGCAGAAGCCGCCGCCCATCTTTCGCTCAGGCCCTCCACAACGGCTGATGTCATGGGTCAACCAAGGGCCCAACTGGGGGCCGTCAAAGGACATACCCCTATTGCGGGGCCAGATTCGAGACCTCCAGGAAAGGGAGATCGATTTGGTCGTGGTGACGCAGGTTATGCTGGTTAGGCGTCTTCTGCCCTGCAAACGTCGCCCTCTCCGGCTGTGGGAATTCAATCCGGAGGGACCACGAGTTCTCCAACACTTCATGGGTACGACACCCGCGGAGATGTACAAATTGTTCTTCGGATCACAAGAGGTGTGTCCGGAATTGACCGAGGACGCCGACCTAAGCTGCAATCGCCCGGATACTCAAGTAAGTAGCTCTGTGTCCGGACATACCATTCGTTTGCATATCTTGGATTTGCCTTTTAACCAATTGTCCTCTGAACAGGAGTGGATAGCACAATCAAAACTGATACGCTGTCCGGCCCCCCTCCCGGAGACCACGCCGGATCCCGTGTTGGTCAAGATGCTGGAGGTTGTTGTGACGCCCCCGATTCAATCGTACACTAATCATGCACGCAAACGTGTACGATCAAGATCAGGGACTCACGGGAAGATATCACAACACAACTCTAAAAACATAAATAAGTCATACAAGCATCATAATACAAGCCAGGGGCCTCGAGGGCTCGAATACACAGTTTAGAGAAGGCATATGTCCAACCCATCGGGCCTCTTAGGAACATATACCACAAACTTCAGGAGTAAATAACACAAGCTCGATAGCAGAGCATGGTTGACAAAGCAGGGGATACAATTTACCAAAGGCGGTATACATCCTAGGAAAGGCTCAAGGTTATTGAATATGAAGGACATTGTCGGATAAAATCCAACAAAGGATCTGGGGTGACTATCGGCACACAACCAGAGGAAGAAGCAAGGCAATTACATTGGATTATAGAAACAACTGAATAACTTAGAGCTCAATTGCTAAGGAATTATGATTTACAAAGTGAAGGATCGAAGCGACGCCTCGATCAAGGATGGATAAGTTCAATAGACTTAGGGGCACAATCGACGACAATTTAATTGGCGAGAACCAGCTCATGATTAAAACAATGTCTGAGCCGGAAAGATAATTTAAAAGGATCAACTGATGATTGCGTGCTTTCACACACATGTTGAATCGATAGGATCAAAATGATCGTGTCAAAGGATACTAATGAATATTGCTACGCATATGGAAAGCATCCATATTGCAAGCAGACAAGTATTTGCCGAGCAATAGTTTGAAGAGGATACTCGGAAGATCGGGTAGTATTTCCAAGTAATTTGAAAAGCATATGAACAACTGGGGATAAGCGGATACTCGATAAGTGCGAGAATTATCCGTAGGGGTATTCAGGTGACAAAGAACAGCAAGGCAATAAGCTCAAAGGATTATCGAAACAATGACGAGTATTTCGGGTATCTTGTAATAACAAGACTAACGATGAATGTAAGAATAACAACTGCAAGTAGTTATCCATAAGGGTTGACGGTGGAAGGGGAATTGCAACGTGATGAAGACAAGTTCTCGGGTTAACCGCGGTGAGTATCTTCAGGGTCTTCATGTGCAGCAGACGATCCTTAGTAATAAGGGGCTCTCCGGGTGAAAGTGATAACGAGATCCTAATGTTAGATTTAGCAAAATTCATTTAACCCGAATAGAAGAGAGGTCAGAGTCCCAGAGTAAAGTTCGAGGAGTAAAAGATCCTAATACCACCCAATGGCGGCGTGGGCCCATGGGCCGCACAGCCATGTTAGTAAAAGTTTTGCAATGTCTAGACTCGACTTCGGCCAAGTAGTGTGGAAGGGGATTCTACAGCAATGGCTCGATACCAACTTCAGACGCCCCGATTCAATCGTACACTAATCATGCACGCAAAAGCGTATACGATCAAGATCGAGGACTCACGGAAGATATCACAACACAACTCTAAAAAATAAATAAGTCATACAAGCATCATAATACAAGCCGGGGCCTCGAGGGCTCGAATACAAGTGCTCGATCATAGACGAGTCGCGGAAGCAACAATATCTCGAGTACGACATAAGTTAAACAAGTTGCCATAAGATGGCTAGCACAAACCGAGATACGATCGAAGAGGCGCAGCCTCCCGCTCGATCCTCCTAAACTACTCCCGGTCGTCGTCGGCTGACACGCACGTAGTAGTAGGCACCTCCAGGTAGTAGTCGCCATCGACGATGGCGTCCGCTCTGGCTCCGACATCTAGTTACGACAACCGTAAAGAAAGGAAAGGGGAAAAGGGGAGAAAGCAACCGTGAGTACTCATCCAAAGTACTCGCAAGCAAGAAGCTACACTACATATGCATGGGTATATGTGTAAAGGGCCATATTAGTGGACTGAACTGCAGAATGCCGTAATAAGAGGGGATAACTAATCTCGTCGAAGACTACGCTCGCAGCCTCCGCCTTGCAAAGATGTAGAAGAGAGTAGATCAAGTCCTCCAAGTAGCATCGCCAAGTAGCATCTCCAAGTAACATCTCCAAGTAGCATCTCCAGTAGCATCGCATAGCATAATCCTACCCGGCGATCCTCTCCTCGTTGCCCTATGGAAAAGCGATCACCGGGTTGTCTGTGGAACTTGGAAGGGTGTGTTTTATTAAGTATCCGGTTCTAGTTGTCATAAGATCAAGGTACAACTCCAAGTCGCCCTGTTATCAAGATCACGACTATTCAATAGATTAACTTCCTGCAGGGTGCACCACATAACCCAACACGCCGATCCCATTTGGCGGACACACTTTCCGGTCATGCCCGCCTCGAAGATCAACACGCCGCAGCCCCACCTAGGCACAACAGAGAGGTCAAGACGCCGGTCTAAACGTAAGCGCCTGGGTGCGGGCCCATCGCCCAATGCACACTGCACGCTATGCGGGGCGGAAGCGTAACTAGCCCCTTAATACAAGAGCAGCTTACATTCCAATCCGGCGCCGCCGCGATCGCCGACGTCCACGAAGGCTTCGGCCGATACCACGACGCCGGATACCCATAACTACTCCCACGTAGATGGTTAGTGCGTATAGACCAAATGGCCGACTCGGATCAAATACCAAGATCTCGTTAAGCGTGTTAAGTATTCGTGAACGCCGAACAGGCCAGCCCACTGCCTCCTAGGTGGTCTCAACCTGCCTGCCGCTCCGCCACAAAGTAACGATGGGGCCGTCAGAACCCCAGCCCACCTCTACCGGGATGGAGCCACCGTCCTTTCATCCCCTCATCGTAATCACTTGCGGGTACTCAATGAGTGACCCGACTTTAGTCACCATCTCAGTATAGTATGTATGTATGTATAGTATTTACCCGTGATCACCTCCCGAGTGATGACGGCCCAATAGTATAGCAAGGGCATCGACAAGAATGTAGGGCCAATGATGATAAACTAGCATCCTATACTAAGCATTTAGGATTGCATGTAAGGTATCAACAGATGTAGCAACAATGTCAGGCTATGCATCGTAATAGGATCAACGAAAAGCAAGAATATGCTACACTACTCTAATGCAAGCAGATAGAGGAGAATAGGCGATATCCGGTGATCAAGGGGGGCTTGCTGGTTACTCGGCAAGAAGGACGAGTCACCAACACCGTAGTCGAATCGGGGTCGCCGGCGATCTCGGGTCTAGGAAAGAAGTAACGGAGAGGAACACAATAAATAACAGAGCAATCAAAGCATCACAAAGCGTAACATGGCAATACGCGGTGCTAGGTGTGCCCTCACGCGGTAGTAGGTGATACTGGCGAAGGGGAAACATCAGGAAAGTATCCCGGTGTTTAGCGTTTTGAACAGATGAACCGGAGGGGAAAGTTGCAGGTTCATCTGCTACTGGACGCGTGGCGAGACGAACGGCTGCAGATCTCGATTCGCCTCATCGCTCGAGCAACTTTCATGTACAAAGTTTTTCCATCCGAGCTACGGTTTATTTTATATTAATTTTAAAAGATTTAATTCATTTTTAGGATTTATTTAATTATTTAAATTCAACATTATCCAAAACGATGCACGCTGTCGTCAGCATGACATCAGCATGACGTCAGCAGCCAACAGAGGTGTTGACTGGTCAACTGACGTGTGGGTCCCACATGTCATTGACTGATAATTAACCTAACAGATTAATTAACTAAACTAGGTGATTAGGTTAATCTAATCAGGATTAATTAAGTTAATTAATTCTTTAATTAATTAACTAATTAATATTTTAATTATTTTATTTATTATTATTATTATTTTTAAATCCTTTTTTTCGTTCTGGGCGTGGGCCCCTTTGTCATTGGCCCATAGGGGCATAACGGTATGTGAGCTCTCGAGTGCGTGGCGCAGCGCCGAAGCTGGCACAATGGCGCATCGCGCGCGTGTGTGCGAGTGCGGCGCAATCCGAGGGCTTGCAAGGCGCCGCCGCCGCGGCGGCGGCAGGCAAGGCGGCGGAGGGACGACGGTGAACGCAGGCGGAGGGATGTGTGCGGCGACGACGGGAGGGCGCAGAGGGAGAGGCCAAAGGCCAGCGGCAACGCCAGAGGAGGAGGCGAGCCATGGCCAAGATGGCGGAGCAGTGAGGCGATGGGAGCCGGGCGGGTGCAGCGCAAGGCGCTGATGATCGCGGGCGCGGCGAAGCGACCGGCGGCCAAGGAGGCGGCGCAAAGCCCGCCAGCGGAGGGAGACGGCGGCTACGGCATGGGCAGCGCAAGGCGCAGGGTGCAGGGCGGCGGGAGGCCTTGGCCGAGCGTCGGATACGGCGGTGGGCGCCGCGAAAAGGGCGCAGGACGCAGACTGGCGTGGGCGAGATGCTATGGCTTCAGCGGGCGCTGGCTGTGGATAGCAGGCAGCAGCAGACAGGGGAGAGGGAAGGCACTTGGCGCTGGCGTTGCCGGGCGCGCAGCCTGGCGCGTGAGCTGGTGGGGTTGGGTAACGAAGCGCGAGCGCGAGGAGAGAGAGAGGAGCGAGTGCGTGCTCACTGGGGCCGAGGGTCTAGGGGCAGTGTTGAGGAGGGGCGGAGACGACGGCGTCGAGGAGGCAGTCCGGCGACGCGGTCCGGCGGCGTGGTCTCAAAGCAAGAACGGGCGATGGTATGGAGGAGGAGGACGGTGGCGCTGGGACGGCTTGGCGACGGGTGGCGGCGCCAGGCGCGCTGGGGCGACGGGACGTGCACCGGGCGGCGGCTGGGCGGCTGGCTTTTCGATCTCGATCGTAATGGATCGAGGGAGGGGGAGAGAGCGACGTGGGGAGGGGAGTGGGAGCGGTCGTGGGTTAGGGTTTCGGGTGTGGGGGGATAAGGGAGTGAGGGGGCGGCCGGTTGGGCCTGGCTAATAGCTGGGCCGGCTGGCCCAGGGGGGGGGTCTGCTTTTCCCTTTTTTTTGTTAGTTTTGTTTTCTGTTTTGTATTTTCTTTTCTTTTCTTTATTTTCCTTTTCTGTTTTAATTCAGTTTAAAATATTTATGCATTTTATAAAACTGTATCTTCTACACCATAATTATCTATGTAATACTTAGTACAAACCGAACATTTTTATTTTAATGTTTGAAAACTTTTATTGTTTTCCTGTAATTAAATTTTGAATTTGTTTCGGTTTTGAATTATCTAGGGTTTATCAATAGTAACCGAGGTGACGTGGCATCATTAGCGGGGGATCACTATAGCTTAATTATCCGGGCGTCACAGTTGTGCCTTCGGAGGAAGGCGAAGGGGAAAACATAGAAACTACCGCCTCTACAAAGGAGGCTTTCGAGAAAGGGGGGTCGAGAATCCCTCCTTCGAAGGGGAGAAGAGGACCGCTTCCGAAAACCCGGAGGCCAAGGCCTCAAAGCGGGGGAAGAGATCTTCACCGGAGGGTCCTGCGCCTTGGGAAGCCCTGGCCGCACCATCTCCCCCATGGAATCAGCCCTCCAGCGAGCCGTAAGTAGAAAAAGGGGAGTTTTGTAATAAGGGACATCCTATTTTTGCTTCTGAGGATAACCGAAGTTTTTTGTAGTTCGGATCTCCGTCCTTCTCAGCTGAGCTCGTCTTCGGGGGACCTTCATCCGGAGATGATGGAGAGCGAGACGCCTCCATCTGCCGCACCGTCAGGCGGGGTGGACGACCCTGAGGTGTCGTCACGGAGGGTATCCCGAGTCCGCAGGCCGGAGAGTTCGCACCAACCGGTGTCTGGCCGGGAGCCAAGGATCCGCTTGAGAAGGCGTCTATCTCAGAAGGTCACCGTACATTGATGAGTACGGTGATTGAAAGAATTTCATCCGCCGAGGGCGGGTTGCATGATGCCGTCAGAAGTTTGCTGGCGGGGTTTGAGGTATGTAAAATGACATACCTTTTGACGCTTTTACACATAAAGCGCGCTACCAGATAGATAGTAGCCCCGAGACTCGGTATGTTGTCGAAAGCGACAGCGTGCCAAGGATCATAATCTCGGTATTAATTTCGCCTTTCCTACGGTGGCGGATAGTCCGTGGCCAGCCGCATCGATGGAGTTGCCGAACTAAAGCGGCAGCTCGACGTTGCTGATGCGGACATCGCGCTGGTCAATAAACGACTTGACGAGTCACAAGGTAGGTTGTTTCTCCGTGGTCACCTAGTTAGGGAGCTGATGCTCACTCCTTACAACATGTATGCTTAATGCAGATGGTGCCGCTGCTGTGGAGGACCTACGAGCAGAGCTTGCTCGAGCCAAGGAGCAGGCCTGAAGGAGTGATGCGGCTGCCTCGAAGGCGGCCGAAGAGCTAGAAGCCGAAAGGGCTGCTCACTGCCGAAGCAGGGAGGAGATGGCTGAAATGGTCGTGAAGCTGAAAGATGTAACCGACCGCTATGAGGTTCTTGAAAAAGAATGCCGAGCGGAGCAAGAAGACCTGAAGAAGGCCACCGCTGAAGCCAAGGATGCCCGTTCTGCAATGAGGGCTATAAAGGAGGAGCTGCGTCAGGCCGGAGACATTGCGGCTGGCAAGCCCTTTTTGCTGCGCAGGAAGTTCACGGATCCGAAGTATGCTCAGCTTGGCCAGCTGTGGGGTCCGGAGGATCCTTATATGGATTTAGCAGCGAGTGCGGCAAATACTGTTGTACACTTCCGAAGTCAAAAGGATCACGAGACGGAAGAGCTTTTTTGGTCTCAATTCCACAGTCCGGAGCGTTCACTTTCGTTACCGATCGGTTGGCTGAGTGGGCTGAGCTGAATAGATTGTCCGGACTTGCCATGACGGATGTAGTGGCGCATATCTAGCCGGATAGGCCCAAGCCGAAGAGTTATTTTGGCTTATTGTAGCAATTCCTTGGGGCGGTGCCGCATATCAAGGCGATGAAGCGGTCGGCCTGCATAGAGGGTGAACGGATGGCCCTCGCCTGTGTGAAGACATACTGGACGGAGATGGATGCCACCGATGTTGTAACCCGGGGTTCGGACGAGAGCCGGTTACCCGCCGAGCACTATTTTGGGGAAGTTCTGCGGGGTGCTCGTGCAATAGAGTCGCAGTGCTCAATAAATGTCATGTTCAAATGATCTTTATGATTTGTAAAACTGTATTCATAATATAAGTGCTTTTTATACTTGTGCTTTCAAGTATTGAAATATCTCCTGTGCGGCCATTAATGTATACTTGTGTATAACCTGAAAGATGGCAGTCTTCGGCTTCAGCCCCCACGCACATGGTGCGGGGGTGTTTGCAAAATAGCGCATTTTCACACTTAATTCAACGTCTTGGTCCTGTGAAGGAGGTGGTAGCGTAGAAAACGAGGCAACCGGACTACGATGCTTTATCACTTTTACTTAGCCATAGGAGTTCGAAGGTGGGGCTACGATATAGCCCCTAGGGGCACCGCGCTCTCCGAATTCGGGCGCCATGTGTGCTCGACCGAAACGGTCCTTCGTTAAAGCGGAGGAATTCTAGACATTCGGTAGTCGATCGAGTGGTTGACTAGTCTCTCATTGTATCATGACGATCGGCCACGGCTTTCATCGAGGTGCTCGCCGGCGAACCGGGCACAATTGCGAGAGTTCTCCGGTGCGCGTTAGCCGATGATACGGAACGTAAGGCAGCAAAACACGGAGCCGGGCAAACCCAACATTTGACCAAAGACATGATTCGAGCTGATGCATATAAGGCCTAACTCGAGACGCCGAACACTCCCTAAGGTATTCGGTCTTTATGATAACGGCGTAACAATGCCCTAAGCCCCTAGTGTCCGTGCAGGCGAAAATTTCGACGCGCCGATGCCAAAACGCCAGCCTCCTCCCTCGGTTATGGTGAAAACCGGGATTTGAATCAACAAGAGACAGAAGAAAGGTTTACGCAGGTCTTAATCAAAAGAATCCTTGCCACGGGTCCTCGCTGCACGCGTCTGCGCCTGTGTCTCCGTTGTGCCGTATCCTGGACGGGTGTACACGCTGTTCATCTGTAAAAGAGAGGAACTTAGCTTGAAAAGAAATCGTGCAAAAAATGTATTGAAAACAAAGTATGAATGAGTGAATAAAGTTGAGCTTTTATTGGCTCTTTATTGTTCATACGCACAGCCCCTTGTGAAGGGGTATGCGTCTAGGGAGCCCCTAGTTTATTTATGCCAGACTTGCCTAGCTGTGTTCGGGGTCTTGAACGACCTTTTAATGAGATGATGCCGCGTGGACCGGACATTTTAAGTGTAAGAGACGCGTAGTGCGGTATTGCGTTAAAGTGGGCGAAAGCTTCACGTCCCAATAGTGCTTGATGGCTACTTTTGAATGGGGCGACATGGAAGATTAGCTTTTCGCGACTGAAGTTGTCGGGTGATCCGAACACAAATTCTAGTAGTAAGGAGCCCGTGCACTTGGCGTAAGGGCCTGGCGTCACTCCTTTGAAGGAAGTGCGGCTATGGCGAATTTTAGTAGGGTCTATCCCCAACTTGCGGATTGTGTCCGGATATAGCAGGTTTACATCGCTGCCGCCATCCATTAGGACTTGTGTAAATTGTAGTCCGTCGATTATAGGATCCAATATCAGAGCAGTCCATCCTGCATTTCGAATACTTCTGGAATAATCCAGGTGGTCGAAAGTAATTGGTTTTGACATTCAATCTCGGGATTTCGCTGGGGTGGACCGTGCGACGCGTACTTTAGCGGGTGCCGCACTATTGTTCCGTGTTGTCACATGGAGTGAGTTTACTGTTTTGACTTCTTGCGGGAAAGTCTTTTGTCTTCCGGTGCTCTGATGGTGGGGTTCGTCATCGTCCTCGCTTGGCGTGTTGAGCCCCTTGTGTTCGGCGTTGAGTCGGCCGGACTGCTTGAAGACCCAAGAATTTCGGTGGGTGTAGTTTGCAGGCTTCCCGGGGGTACTGTGGATTTGACATATCTGATCCAAAATTTTGTTGAGGTTGGATAGCTCGTCACTGTTGTCCTTAAGAGGCAGTGTTTTGTTGTTCGGCCGCGAGCTTTTGAATCGGCGTTGACCGCCGTGTTCTTTGGGCAATTTTCTTTGTTTTGGCGCTGATCCTTTCTGCGCCGTGATTTTCCATTTCCATCTCTGACCTCGGATGTACTCGGGTCGCTGGTGCTGCATCTTGCCAGCCAGCTATCTTCCCCCACGCAAAAGCGGGTCACTAGGCTCGTTAGCGCGGCCATTGTTCTTGGCTTTTCCTGACCGAGGTGTCTGGCGAGCCATTCGTCTCGGACGTTATGTTTAAAAGCTGCTAGGGCTTCGGCGTCCGGACAGTCGACTATTTGGTTCTTTTTGGTGAGGAACCTGTTACAGAATTTGCGCGCTGACTCTCCGGGCTGTTGAGTTATGTGGCTTAGATCGTCTGCATCTGGAGGGCGGACATAAGTCCCCTGAAAATTTGCTCGAAACACGTCCTCGAGCTCTTCCCAACTTCCAATGGTATTTCTAGGAGGCTTTTGAGTCAATGCCGAGCTGGCCCTTTAAGCTTGAGGGGTAGATATTTTATGGCGTGGAGATCGTCTCCTCTAGCCATATGTATGTGTAGGATGTAATCCTCAATCCAGACTCCGGGGTCTGTTGTTCCGTCGTATGCCTCTATGTTTACGGGCTTGAATCCCGCTGGAAATTCATGATCCAGCACCTCATCGGTGAAACATAGTGGATGTGCGACGCCCCTGTATTTAGGTGTGCCGTTATCTTCGAACACTCGGCGTGTTGTGTTGCTTCCTGGGGCCCTCTTCTTTGGCCCATAAATGGACCTGACCGGGCCATCTGTTTTGCGAGGATCTTTATGTGTGTCATGTGCCGGCTTGTGTGCGGCGCCGCTTGCCGCTCTGGCCTCATCATCTGTCATCTATCCGCCAGCGGCCTCTTTGCTTTTTGATTGTGGGGCTCTCGGCCTCCTCGTCGAATCAGGCAGCAGCTTGCGCTTCGGGTAGCTCTTTGTTTGATGGCTATTGCCATATTTGTCCGCGGTCTTGAGTACTTTGCTCCACCTCATTTTGAGTATGTCTTCCGCTGTTTTGAGCTTCCGTTTCTGCTTCTTCAAACTTCTTGCAGTGGCGGTAAGCCTTTTGTGAAGGTTCTTATGCTCCGGTGGTGTGTCCGGCATGAGATCGTCTGGACTGTTGTTTTCGCCGAGGATGGGTTGATTGTCTGATTCATCCTGTTTGGATGGTTGCTTGGTTGCATGTTCGCCGTCCACTGGTTTGCCCTGCTCTACGGCTGGGTCATTATGGGTGCTGTTGTTATCGAGGCGGGACTTGGGGCGGCGCTTGCGTCGCCGTTTTGGTTGTTTTTCGGGGGAATTATCCTTCGCCGCGTCCCGTTGTTCCTCATTATCGCTCTCTTTTGGGGTGTCCACCATACATATATCATGAGTTGAGGTGGCTTTCTAGTGCCCGGTAGGCACTGGTTCTTGGTCGTCTCCGGCATCGTCGTCCATACTGTCGATGTCTTCGGAGTCGTGGTCTAGCATGTCTTTTAAATCGTCGACAATGGCTACAAAGTGGGTGGTGGGTGGGCTTTGAATTTCTTCGTCGTCCGCATCCCAACCGTCCTGGCCGCAGTCCGGCCAGGACTCTCCTGATAACGAGATATACTTTAGCGAATTCAGGATGTCGCCAAAGGGTGAGTGCTGAAAGATGTCCGCGGCGGTGAACTCCATGATCGGCGCCCGATCGGATTCGATTGGTAAGGACGCAGGAGGTTGGGAGTCCGGCGAGGAGTCCGGCACCTCGGAGTCACGAGCTTTACAAGGGACAATGCCAGTATTCGGCTCCATCGCTGTAGAGGTTGCAGCCCCCGAGGCGGTGTCTAGCCACCCGTTCTCGATCTGCGCGGTCGGCTCCGAACTAAGGGTCGGAGCGGACTCATGTGCGGCCTCCAGGGCACTGTCCGGCCGCAGAGCTAAATCATGTCCATCGTGGCAGTGCGGCGCGCTTGGCTGTGGCTCGAATCCGTCGAAGATCAAGTCTCCGCGGATGTCAGCCATGAAGTTTAGGCTTCCAAATCTGACTTGATGGCCAAGGGCGTAGCTTCGATCTGCTCCGGATGGCTGCTTAATTGCCCGCATGCAAAGCCGCCGAACACGAAGATCTGTCCGGGAGAAAAGTCTCACCCTGGACTGCGTTGTTGTTGATGATTGAAGGAGCCATCAAGCCTATCGGTGACGACACAGAGGAACTCTCAATGAAAGCACCAACGTCGGTGGCAAAACCGGCGGATCTCGGGTAGGGGGTCCCGAACTGTGCGTCTAGGCGGATGGTAACAGGAGACAAGGGACACGATGTTTTTACCTGTGTTGGGCCCTCTCGATGGAGGTAAAATCCTACTCCTGCTTGATTGATATTGATGATATGGGTAGTACAAGAGTGGATCTACCACGAGATCAAGGAGGCTAAACCCTAGAAGCTAGCCTATGGTATGATTGTTGTAATGGTTGTTCGTCCTACGGACTAAAACCCTCCGGTTTATATAGACACCGGAGAGGGCTAGGGTTACACAGAGTCGGTTACAATGGTAGGAGATCTACATATCCGTATTGCCAAGCTTGCCTTCCACGCCAAGCAAAGTCCCATCCGGACACGGGACGAAGTCTTCAATCTTGTATCTTCATAGTCTTGGAGTCCGGCCGATGATGATAGTCCGGCTATCCGGACACCTCCTAGTCCAGGACTCCCTCAGGCGTCTCATGTCTTTATTCCTTATAAATTGGCCTTAAGGTCTATCCACCTCGTCTGATATAACAAACCGAAAGTCCTACAATATAAGACCTCATTTGGATCTTAAGATGGGCTTATACAATAGTGGGGCAACTACCTATCAAATAGAAGAACTTGTCCATGAGTGAAAAGATGCCGCTATAGTACATATGATATATTATATTCTCTTGTGGCTTGGCCATAGCACAAATGCCAAGTCTTTGCAGAATTGGCTTAAAAACCTTCTCACAATGTTTGTGGCCAAAACTTAGGGACTGTTTTTTTTTTTGCTTGAGACCCAATTTTTCACATATTGGGGGACACCCTAAGAGTCCTATCTATAATAATATAGGATATGCTTATCTCTTCCACATTTATTTGCCTTGTTCTGGAGTGGCTTCTTATGCTACTATACTTGTTTCTAAGGATGGGGGTGCATGGATCCCTCAATTATTATGGCGTACATGGCACTTGTGCAATGAGACATGGCGTATGGGAAAGGAGATGCTTCACAATAACTATTGATCGTCATCCCGAAATCTTAAAGTTGGTGCAATAGTAGATATCAAATGGAAAATTCCACACAAAAAAGATATCAAAAGGAAAAAAGATTAGTGCTGAAGAGGCATGTGGTGGTCATATTTGTACAATTGAGATAGAGTATGGGAATGCCCGCCGGACAGCTAGGCAAAGCTTAATATTAACAATATTGATTTTGGTTGGTGCTTTATATATAGAGCGGGGCGAGCCTATTTCGAGAGAGGGTTTTGTCGAGGAAACATGCAAGCTTGGGCATGCTTGTCTGGGATTGGCAAGGTGAGGCCTCTCCTATCCTATTAGTGCTTCATTTGCCAATGCTCATGTGTGTAGGAGATAGAGATCCTAGCATGTGCTGAAGGAATTCCCCTGGTGGCATATTGTGTGTGGATGCCCGTTGTTGTGGAATCCGACCGGGTAGTGGCGATCACAGTTGTACGAGTACAATCAGTGACTAGACAATTCTTTGAGATCACCATTGAGAGGCACGGGATTCGATTTCCTTGTTACCAGATTTTCGAATCTAAGAGGCTAAACGCGAGTGTAACTTAGTTGCTCGCGAGCTTGCCCACTTTGCACGTGGGAATGTGAACTCGATAGTGGCATTTGGATGCACTTGCATGTATCATAGATCAACTTAAACTGCAATGTGATTATGTTATGACAGATGAATAAAATTCTATTTATGACAAAAAATATTAGGGTTGCACATCAACATTTTGTGGGCGAATATCATGCGAAACCACACATTAGGTTCTACCATGCTACCATCTCATGGTAGCACTTCTAAAAAGTTTTGAAAATCTCTGATTTTCTTTTTGTGAATGTTGACATGATATATGTCTACAATCCAAGAGAATTCCGAATCCATATTTGATATAACAGAGAGAAACAAAAATGACAAATCTAGTATAAATAGTGTCACAAAAAGACAGAATTGTAGACACGGTTCACATTTGGATCCCAACATTTTAGTTAGGTGTTGTGTTTAAGATACAACTGACGTCTATGTTCTGCGGTTTGGGTAAACCACACGATGATAAGACTTGTTTTCTGGAGGCAATATAAAATGGTCATGATTAAGTCAAATCACGTAGAATACATAGGGAGGTGGCGGCTACTTTTGAGCATTTGAAATCGTCGTGTAATAAGAAGAAATCTTTCTCGATATCAAATCCAATTGCCCCTCATTCTTCGAGCCCGTTACGAAGGGTTGACCTTGGTGCTACTGTGCCGTTTGTATTTAGTGTAAATTTCCTGGTGAAGTAGTCTGGAATACAAATTGCAGCCGCTGTCAACAAAATGACGGGTACTTACGCGATTAAGCTACGTCCGACCAGGTGCAAGCCACGGTTATTATATGTCGTCGTCGCCGTCAGATTACATCGTTAGCGCGAGCTCACACGCCAAGAGGATCATTGGATCATCGTCGGTTGCAAGACTTGTTCCATTACCGATTAGTTCCACAAACGATAAGTACGTACGTACGTGTAGATAACATGTGGTTATTTCTCTATATATAGAAGGACGACCAAGCTTACAGTTTTGTAGTTTGCTAACTCATCTTGCTTGCTGCTTAGGAGTTGGGGTGATGGAGCGAGCTGCCATGCTCGTGCCGCTCGTGCTGGCTCTCTGCGCGGCCATGGCAAGCGCCGCAGTCGTGGAGCACAACTTCACTGTAAATTTCCTGCACCCTTTCTTGATATCATTATCATCTGCAGTTTCCAGGCCTTAGTTCAACCGCATATTTAGTTGTGTAGTATAGTCGTTCCACTAGTAGCATATTCGTATGCCCGACCAAGGCGATGTTTCATCATCTTTGTAATAACTTGTGTGTGTACCGATGTATGCCAACAACGTACGTATAGGTGGGCGGCATGAACATCTCTCAGCTCTGCATGGACAGCGTGATCTACACGGCCAACGAGCAGATGCCCGGGCCGACCATCGAGGCTACCGAGGGCGACACGGTGGTCGTCCACGTCGTGAATGATTCGCCGTACCCACTATCACTCCACTGGTAACGATTCACTAGCACATGGTTTTACATCCGTTTGAGCGATAAGTAACACGGATCGAAGGGAGTATTTCTTTACGTACTCTCTCAGGATGTACGTCGAACTTACGGGTCATCATCGTTGCAGGCACGGCATATTTCAGCTGCTGAGCGGGTGGGCCGACGGGGCTCACATGATCACGGAGTGCCCCATCCAGCCTTCCGGCAACTACACGTACCGCTTCAACATCACCGGGCAGGAGGGCACCCTGTGGTGGCACGCCCACTCCTCGCTCCTCCGCGCCACCGTCTACGGCGCGCTCATCATAAAGCCCAGGAATGGCACGGACGGCTACCCTTACGCAGCACCATACGGCGAAATTCCAATCATACTAGGTATACATACACGCGTTAACGCAGCAAAAATACACGGTGCAAAGCATTCACATGCTTTGTTTAGCTGCGAACATTTGTTTGCTGATTGGCAAGGACATTTTTGCATGCAATTCTTTCTTTGGCAGGCGAGTGGTGGAACAAGAACGTGGACGATGTGGAGAAAGACGCGCACCTGACCGGCCTAGGGCCGGAGGTGTCGGACGCCCTCACTATCAACGGCAAGCCGGGAGACCAGACGTCCTGCAGAGGTACAGCCGACTGTTAATAGTACAATTTAGAGGAGAGTCTAAATTTTACAAGTGGAAAATGCGACTAAAAATTTGCCTTGTATATATTTTGAACAAAATTAGGTGCCGGTGTTTACGAAGTGGAGGTGGAGTACAACCAGACGTACCTCCTCCGCATCATCAACGCCGCAGTCAATGTCGAGCTCTTCTTCAAGGTGTCCGGCCACAACTTCACCGTGGTCGCCATCGACGCGAGCTACACCGAGCCGTACGCCACCGACGTCATCGTCATCGCGCCGGGGCAGACGGTGGACGCGCTCATGGCCACCTCGGCGACGCCGGAAGGCCGGTACTACATGGCGGCCAACGTGTTCGAGAGCAAGACCGTCCAGATCCGATTCAACAACGGCACCGTCACCGGCATCGTCACGTACACGGGAGCGCCGAACGACACGGCCCCCTCCATGCCAGCCATGCCCGCCCCCACCGACGTGGTCACCGCCGGCAAGTTCTACTGGTCGCTGAAGGGGCTCGTCCGGCCGATCGACCCGCCCCTGCCAACGACGGTGGACCACCAGATGCTGGTGGAGTTCGGGGTGGACCAGGCGCCGTGCGCGCCGGACCAGACGAGGTGCCAGGGGTTCGCGCTGGTGGCGTTCATGAACAGGAACTCGTTCCAGTTCCCCAAGAACGCGTCGCTCCTGCAGGCCTCCTTCGACGGCGTCCCGGGCGTGTACACGGAGGACTTCCCGAGCTCGCCGCCGCCGCTGCCGGGGATCCGGAAGGCGACGTCGGTGAAGAGGGTGAACCACAGCGACGTGGTGGAGGTGGTGCTGCAGAGCCAGGCGTACAGCAGCGCCCTTGGCACGGAGAACCACCCGATCCACCTGCACGGCTTCAACTTCTTCGTGCTGGCGCAGGGGCTCGGCCGCTTCGACCCCAACGCCACGTACAACCTCGTGAACCCGCGCGTGCGCAACACCGTCATCGTGCCCGGCGGTGGGTGGACCGTCATCCGGTTCGTGGCGAACAATCCAGGTGAGTGTCTGTGAACTGTTTGGTTCATATGCTGCTAGCCATCGATCGGACTGTCTACGTTAAGTTGTTCACCTATCGCCATGGCTGTAGGTATGTGGTTCATGCACTGTCATTTGGACGCGCACCTGCCGTTGGGGCTGGCAATGGTGTTCGAGGTGCTCAATGGTCCGGCGCCGAATATCCTTCCTCCGCCTCCCGCGGACTTTCCCAAGTGCTACTGAAGCAACATCTACACATTGTTTGAATGCTTGACAAGTTCGTCGACAGAGAAGTGAGATATTGTATGGGACACCTGACGTGCCCATATGTACTACAAATATAATGTACTACCAGCCACAGATTTATTTCATTATCTTCTTTTGCGTTCAGGTTTGATTTGATACTTGTTTCGAAGGTGGCTTAGTCAATTGTTCTAAGCTTTTGGTTCTGAATAAAGCTACAAATTTATGGAGAAATGGCGTTTTAGCTCCTGGGAGTGCGCGCTTCCGCGCGAATAGTAAACGATTTTTTAGTAAATGTTTTATAAAAATCCTTTTTTTTGTAGATGTTCAGGTTAGCGTCGCAAGCATCCTAAGAAAATCTCATGCGAAACGGAGCAACGGTGTTTCGCCGGTGAAAAAACAAATTTAGGGTGACATTTTGAGGAAACATTTGGTGCTTATTTTGTTAGAGTTGTGTCGAATATTGCGTACAAGGTAGGTTACAGTTGGACTAGTAGTTGTATTGTGTTTAGATAGGACTAGCACAAATGCCCGTGCGTTGCAACGGGAGAAAAACTTAACGTGATCCTGGTGAACTACCCTTTACGTATTGTTCAAGTAGCAGTCTTGCTATCTGGTGGCATATAACTTCCAATCATAATCCACGAAGAATTTCTGAAATTTAGATTATTCTGAACATTTTTAGAAACCTCGGAGACATTCAGCAGGTAACAGAGGGCATGCATACTATGTAATCTAGGGACATGTGTTATCTAAAGTCTAAACATTGCCTGAAATGCTATGCAAAATAAGTATAGCTTCAACAAAGAACTAACAATGAAATAAGAGATTTCATGCTTGGCCTCAATCAGAACAGCCAACACCCTTTTCTGAAGTGCCAATACCTCTCCTTTTGCCTATTCCCTGCATCATAGAGCATACATAATGATAAGAATAACATTAGACTGAAAATCATTGACCCCTGTACAGAAGAGAGCATAGAGCTACAAAAGTAACGCGAGACTCTTTATATGATTATATCACAAACCATCTATGAATCGATCAACACATCATTCAAATATAATATTGATGCAGTGCCATGGAGCCCATCTGGCAGGAGCATGCTCCCTTGTGGATACCAACAGACATGAATGACTGAGGGAGGGATTTGAAATTTCAGTAACTACATGAATGACATGGTTTTGATTTTCAATCTCCACTAAGATGAAAGTGAAGACACGATACAAATAGAGCATTACAAACCTGTGGTTGCATTGCCTGCTACTGTGCAAAAGGCAGCAAGCGTACCTGCATGAATGCTGTAGCAATCTGGCAGGACTCATCTGGCAGGGATATCACATACACTCTGAATCTGCAGCTCCTCTTCTCCTGCGGTTGTCCGATTTTTTTCCAGTAAGTAACAAATGCGTGAACTATGGTGCATTACTTGCTTATCTCCACATACGAATGATGTACTGAAAGAAACAAACTATCACCGGGAAGCGGATTCCTATCAAAATAGAGATCGATCTGACGGAGATATACATACAGGCTACAATAACCAACATGAAGGCTGAGGCTGGACGTCGTCCTTATAGCTTCCTTGCCCGATGGCTCGCACAGGCCGTCGCCGCCCCACACGGGATGTCAGCCGACCAGCCCAGGAAGCGCCTCCCGTGAACTTGCCCCGGCCTGCTGTCAGCAATTGGATCTCATGGGTGCGCTGCAGGCAAGGATGTTTGGTGTTCCTCCGCCTCCATGGGATCTTCCCCTCCCCTCCTCTCTCCCGAGCCGATTTACGGGAGGAGTTAGACAGGCAGGCGCGCGGCGATGGGGGCCAGGGGCCGGCGGCGCGCGGCGATGTGGGGCAGCAGGAGGTGGTGGCGCGATGGAGGCGGAGATGGGATAGGAAGGCAGAGTCATGGCTGGGTTTTCTTTTCTCTGCTCTGTACCGGTTCGGTTGACTTTCATGAGGATTACGGGTTCCATTGTCTAAACTACAGGGGCTTCTCTGTAAAAACGCCGCGACGGTGAACCCGGAGACCCAATCCGTGCTTTATTATTAGGGAGAGATATGGAGTCGTGTCCAAGTAACACACCTGTATCCTAGGCCTCTCTTATATAGCGGGGGTAGACACACGATGTAACATATGCCAACATAATAGCACCAGAACGCAGGGAAGCCGCGGCATGTCTTGGCGTCCACGGCCGAGTCTTGGTATTGTAGCGACGTCATGGGGAGGAGCGCCCATAGTCAGGCCCCGGGGATGTAGCCATATCGGTGAACCTCGTTAACAAATCTTGGTGTCGTGCCTCGTGTGATTGCTTGGTCCTCGGATGATCAACGGTATGCCTCGGTTTAATTCTAACAAGTGGTATCATGAGCAAGGTTCGATATGAGGCCGTGATGTTGATTTTGGAGATTATGTGAAGTGGAGGATATTGTGTTGTACCAGATCATGCATACACATGGCGTCCAAGACATGCACGGATTACAGGGCAGTCATGATGCAGGGTGGAGCATGGTTGTAGCCGGACAAGTTTGGTTGGATCGGACTAGACAGTCTGATTGATCGACGTGAGTCGGTTGGTACAGAAGACAGTGGTGGGATCGGCGACGACGACATAGGAGCGTGATGCTGATGGTGACCGACTTCTGGGCGTGGAAACACGTGACGCAGGCCCCGAGGGCTTGTGTGGCTTCGACAAGACTACGGCGCGGGGTTGATTCAAGATGGTGTATACACGGAGCTTGAAGTCGATGAGGCGCAAGGGTGGACTGATCATCTACCATGGAGTCATGTTTAAGGTGGAGCTGGATTGAGAGGTGAGGGAGTCCTGGATTAGGGGGTATCCGGACAGCCGGACTGTGTACGACGTCCGGACTATTGAAGCGTGAAGATACAAGACTCAAGACTTCGGTCCGTGTCTGGATGGGACTTTCCTTGGCGTGGAAGGCAAGCTTGGCGATCCGGATATTATATTTCCTTCTTTCTAACCGACTCCATGTAAACCCTATCCCTCTCCGGTGTCTATATAAACCGGAGAGGTTGGTCCTTAGAAGGCCGATCACAATTACATTCATACCATCATAGGCTAGCTCCTAGGGTTTAGCCTCTACGATCTCGTGGTAGATCTACTTTTGGACTACCCATATCATCAATATTAATCAAGCAGGAAGTAGGGTTTTAGCTCCATCGAGAGGGCCCAAACCTGGATAACATCTGTGTCCCTTACTTCTTGTTACCATCAGCCTTGACGCACAGATCGGGACCTCCTACTCGAGATCCGCCGGTTTTAACACCGACATTGGTGCTTTCATTGAGAGTTCCTCTGTGACGTCGCCGTCAGGCTCGATGGCTCCTTCAATCGTCATTAACAACGCTGTCCAGGGTGAGACTTTCCTCCCCGGACAGATCTTCGTGTTCGGCGGCTTGCTGCTGAATAATTCGCAGCCACTTGGATCACATCGATAGCTATGCCCCGCCATCAAATAAGGTTGTAAACCTGAACTACACGGGCGGATATCGCGGAGACTTGATCTTCGATGGATTCGGCCGGCGCTAGAAGCGCCGAGCGATCGTGATGAGAACGGCTTAGACCTCTTTGTCACGTCGCCGGGATATCGTCCCGGCAGAAGCCTAGGATATAAATCCGGGACAGGTTGCTTCGCCTAAGGACGGAGGGCTGGACCCCGTCTCGCAGGCCGTACCTTCATCAGCGATGGAGCCGAACACAGGTTTCACCTCTGAGGGAACCTGTGACTCTGGACCCCCGGATTCATATCCAGACGCAGAGTTCGATCCGCGCCCGAGCCCGCCAATCTGGTTGGGCCCCGTGATGGAGTTCACCGCGGCGGACGTCTTTCAGCACTAGCCCTTTGGCGACATGCTGGACTTATTGAAGTCTCCCTCCTTGTCAGGAGACTCCGGGCCGAACTATGTCCAGCTCGAGTGGGAAGCAGACAACAACGGAATTCGTTGCCCACCCATCACCCACTTCATTGCCACGATCGATGAACTAACCGACGTGCTTGACTTCGACTCCGAAGACATCGACGGTATGGACGACGATGTAGGAGAATCACAGGAGCCACCGCTCACCGGGCGGTGGACGGCCACCTCCTCATATGATATATATATATATATATATGGTGGACACTCCGAAGGAAACTAATGGCGACGAGGCAACGAAGGACAACCCCTCAGGAAGAAAGGCACAACATGTGCGTTATCGGTAGCACTCCAAACCCCGCCACACCAAAAACGGCCCCAGAAACGAGAGCAGTCCGGACGGTGCCAAAAAGGAATACAACCCGAGTCAGCCTACACTTAAGCAGGCCGGACCAATGACGACGCGATACTGGGAGAGGGACAATCACACACACCCCTCCGACGACGAGGCAAGCCTCGGCAACGACGAATTCGTCGTACCAGAGGACCCATTGGAACAAGTTCGCTTCAAGCGACGGCTCATGGCTACAGCAAGGAGCCTGCAAAGGAAACAAGAGCAGCTCACAGCTGACCAAGATGCGCTAGAGGATAGGTGGACCAAGATACTGGCCGCCGAAAAATACGAACTCGAGAGCCCCAATAAAGGGCACATACGGCACAACTGGCTACCTCAACTCGAGCAGGAAAACCACGGGCAAGCACGCAGACGCCCACGCATCACTACGGTCCAAGGCGGCAAGCAGCAGATACGAAGAGGCACCCTCAGACCTCGGCATAAAGGTCATACACATCAAGACAAGGAAGCTGGTGCCAAGTCCGGCAATGCCCAGTCTGACAAACAGGCAAAGAGCAGCACAAGCCTACTCGACCGAAGATACACGCTGAATCAGCCGTGTGAAATTCACGGTACCCCGAGAAGGACGACAAAGCATACCAATAGAGAATGCAGGATTCTCAAAACAAAGTGGCTGGTCTCATGCCGGAAGCAATAAAAGGGAGATGCCTCGTCAAGACCCCCCCCAGAGCGTAACAGTACGGCCGACCGCCCAGGACCACCTAAACCACGGCAAGTTAATTGCAGCGCCTCTAGACCTAGTAATCCGGGGGCTCCATAACACACAAAGCCCACAAGGGTATGACGCCACGGAAAACATCTCCTAAAAGATGTAAGGCGCAAAGGCCAAGTTCTGTTGGCCCACCACTCTAAACGATTGCCTTCGGACAATCCAAAAATGCTACGCCAAAGAATAAATCCTCGGCACCTTCCCATACGATAGCTTACCATATGCTAACGGGAAAAACCACGTCAACTAGATTCTACGTGGTAAATTACCTAGGCCAACCATCCGGACATCCACTGCGGAGTCCGTACTACCTCACGGTCTAACGACTTGGCACACCAGGGCCCGATTAGGGACCCTGGGAGCAACAACAAGAGGACACCTAGCTGTCTTCAAGCATTTCGCATTTGCAAACTAACGATTGACGCAGAACAGAACTGGCGGCATGGAATTATCTCGGACACACAAAGGAAGGAACATGCAGGTAGAAGGTAGTTCGGATTCCTTCTCGACCCGCTCACAGCCCCCTCCAGTCCGGCCATAACAGGTTCCGCCAAACAACACCTCTTTCCATACATCATACTAATATGCATAGACATAAAATTCTACTACAACGTAAATAGCAATTACCGGCCGTCGTTTATCACCGACGCCTCTTTGCGAAAATGAAAGCCACGCTCGCGTTCGCTGGTTGCACCGGGGCTCCTATCTGACAAGCAAGTCCGACCACCTTTTGGTCGTTCGGCACCCGAACTTATAGCACTATATGCATCTGTTCCGAATCATGTCTTGGGTCATTGGTTGGGTTTGCCCGGCTCCCATGTTTTGGTACCTTACGTTCCGTTCTATCGGCTAAGGTAGCGCTGGGAGAACTACTGCGATTGTGTCCTGGTTCAGCCGGACGAGCACCTAAGTAGAGAAAGCCGAAAACCGACTGTCATGATGAAGCGAGAGCCGGTCCGCTGTTCGAGAGGTCATAAAATCCTTAAAGATTTATTCCGCATAATGCCATCATAAATGCTAAGTGTGACGGATCGGTCTTGTGATCAGGCGCCAATAGAGCCCCTAGTTCGGCCTTCCGAACACTAGGGGCTGCGCCGACCATACTCAAATTCCTATGGCTAAGTGAGAGTAATAAAGCCCTATAGTCCGATTGCCTGGTTCGCGGAAAGATACACCTCCTTAAAAGGACCCAACTATGGGATAAAGAGCGTTCAGATATATCCCGAACACCCCCGTATCCTTTTTACGAGGGGGCAGAAGCCGACGACTGGCCAACTCCCAGAATTTGCATACAATAAACAGCCGCACAAGAAGAACATATGTTCAAATAAAACAGGCAATATATAACAAACATGCCATTATCCCATATTACAACAGGTGGCATCGATGCCCTCAGGGAAATATGATGTCTTTAGTACACTTGTCCGCCACAAGGCGGGCCCCTTTCATCACACCTTCATAATACAGCTCAGGCTTGCGGTGTTCCTTACCCTCCGGCGGCCCCTCAGTGATCAGCTTTTCCGCGTCAAGCCTCCACCAATGCACTTTCGTATGGCAAACGCCATACGCGCGCAGACTGATCGCTTGATAGCATCTAGCCGAGGACAGGCGCCCACGGTCCGCTTGACGAGTGCGAAGTAGGTGCTTGGAATCGGATCCGCAGGCCATAGCCGGACAACTAAGTCCTTCATGGCTAGTTCGACCACCTGGTGCAGTTCGATCAGCTGTTTCATCTGATCGATAAATGGCACCGGATAGTTCGGCGCCAGATACTACGACCAGAAATCCCTCTCTGCAGTCTTCTTCTCCTCGGTGCGATAGAATTGAGCAGAATCTGATATGCTGCGAGGAAGATCCGCAAAAGCCGCTGGAAAAATAAGAATTCAGCCTGCCGCTTGGATTATTCGCATTCTAACATACACGAAGCTAAGGATACAGAAGGCCTTACCAGCCGCCACTTTTCGGGCCTCCTGAATGTCCCGCGCAGCACCTCGGGCTTCTTCCCGAGCACCTTCTGCATCCTCGAGAGCTTGGGCGAGCTCGGATTCTTTCCCTTTTAGACTCTGCTCCAAGCTCTCGCTTTTCTTCACAGCTTCCTGGAGCTCCCGCTCAGCGGTGATAGCCCTGGCCTCATGTTTTTCACGAAGCGCCTGTTCGGCCTCAGCCTTCTTGTTGGCATCAGCCAAAGCTTTCTTTAGTGCCTCGTATTCGGCACACGCTCCTAGAGCACACAATACTAAAAAAAATTATTCTGCACAACCATTCGTTCGTGCCAACTCCAAGACAAATGTTTTCAACATACCTTGCTTGTCTTCCAGTTGCTTCCTTACACGGCCGAGTTCTTCCTTGGACCGTGCAAGGTTCTACTTCAGTTCGGAAACTTCCGCCTTGAAAGCGGAAGTCCTCTCGGCGGATGCCTATTTTCACACCAAAGGGTATACGTCATTTACACAGGCTCCTGCGAAGGCAGGGGGTTTGATCCCCTGCCCGGCTCTGTCTCCTTCGTCGGACAGTGTATCAGGGGCTACTACTTATATTATGACAATTCCTTAAGGGTTTCCTAGGAGACATACCTCAAAAGCCTTAATAAGACTAAGGCAGGATGCGTTCAGCCCGCTCACGATGGACTGAATCCTTTCAACCACCTCGCCCACAAGGGCCCGATGCTCGTCGACAATAGACGCGTTCTTCAACGCTGTCAATAGACCGCCAGGCAGCTCTGCTTGAACAGAGGACGCCGGCGGCGTAGGCCCCCGCCATCAGGGGGGCTGCTTGCTCGATCCAAGAACCCTAGAGGTCCCGGGGGTCGTATCCATCCCTGCGTGTTCGGCACCAGGGATATGTCCTCCCTGGTCCAGGTCTTGTCGAGACGACACCTCGGTGTCGTGCCCAGACTTGGGGGAAGGGGCCTGCAGAGGCATCTCGCTCGCCAAAGCATCCGAGTCCAGTGAATCCTCCGACGAGGACTGGCCGGCGCAGGACCTTGCCGGACTGTGCAATATGTAGGCAACTGTCAAAACCACTATACCCAAAAAATGATCCCGGACGCATATGCGTCTTCGGATACTTACGACTTCTCTAGGGGCTCGGCCCTGGGATCCCACTCTGGGCTGCTATCGGCAGCCGTGGGGGATGCCCCTGGGAGGGAATGTTTCCCCCTCTTGGGCGATCCGGCCTCAAGAGATGCGGAGGCCGTCCTCTTCCTCCCACCATCAGAGTGAGGCTCATCCTCCTCTGCTTCCTCCTCTTCGTCATCGGACGAAGGATCGTCGATGGAGTCTTCGGATCTGGCGTCCGAAACCTCGCGACGGCGATGGTCACCCCGGGTCTTCTTGACCGTCTTGGAGGCCTCCTTCTTTGGCGCCTTGTAAGGCGCGGGGACCAACATCTTCGTCAGAAGAGGTCCGGACGGTTCCTCCGGCAGGGGGGCTGAACAATGTAGCCACTCCACCTTCTTTACCCATCCCTGAGGTTGGAATGAAATACGATTAGGGTGTCTCCCGCATGATGTGCCAATTAAAGCACGAATAGACAGAGTGTGGCTATGACTTACCGAGCTGGGAGAATGGGATGATTGATACCCACGGTCCTCGGCGGGGCCCGGCCACGATTTGCCGGACTTAAAGAGCACCTTCCAGATATCCTTGTGGGTGGAGTCGTAAAGCTCCTAAAGGGTTTGGTGCTCGGTGGGATCGAACTCCCACAGGGTACAAGCTCGGCGCTGACAAGGGAGAACCAGACGAACTAGCATCACCTGGACTACGTCCACGAGTTTGATGTCCTTATCAATCATGCCCTGGATGCGTGTCTGGAGCAGTAACAGCTTGTCAGACAAGCACCAGTTCGGGCCCTTCTCGGGCCAGGACGTGAGCCGCAGTGGAGCTCCGGATCTGAACTCTGGAGCTGCCGCCCACTTCTTGCTGCGTGGTTCGGTGATATAGAACCACTGCTGCTGCCACTCCTTGACGGAGTCGTTGAAAGCCCCTTTCGGACAAACAGCCTTGGGCATCTTGCTTACCATGGCGCCGCCGCACTCGGCGTGTTTGATGAAGTCATGTACCTAGGGTAGGGTCATAGACCTGATCTAAGTACCCTACCCAAGGACACCCTCAGAAGAAACTACCTTCCAGTCGACCAAGAGAGACTTCACTCGACGGACTCGAACTACTCGATCATGAAGACTCACTCGACCACCAGAAGATCAAGAGCCACTCTGCATCACAATGGTCTGTAATTAAGTAGTCTTTATGGCATTTAGGGCACTTTATGTGAGGCGTTACCAGTAACGCCTAGACTTAATGTACTTTAAACCCTGCATTACTAGGGCCGGAGGGGTCTGGCGGACACTATATAAGCCACCCCCCTCCTCAGTGTAAAGGGTTCGCACCCCTGTAATCCATACACGCATAATTCACTCGACCGCCTTCGGGCTCCGAGACGTAGGGTTGTTACTTCCTCCGAGAAGGGCCTGAACTCGTACATCTCTTGTGTTTACAACTGCTCTATAGCTAGGACCTTGCCTCTCCATACCTACCCCCACTCTACTATCAGACTTAGAACCACGACAGTTGGCGCCCACCGTGGGGCAGGTGTCTAAGCGATTTTTGGAGAAGTTGCAGTTTTTTCGATTAATTTCATCATGGTTGCTGGTGGAGTTTTGGTCGAGGGCCGCGAGATCCGTCTCGGCGCTCTCACCTTCATCGCCGATGACTCCGCTTGGCTCCAGGAGGCTCCACTCGACGTTGATGCGCTCCCCATCCGCGGTGTGACGCATTTTTGCGCATGTGTCCACGGCGTTCTGCTGCGGCAACCGTCGACTCCATATCGGTCGACTCCCCTATCGTCCACCCTCCCTGTCTCCCTTGGCATAAGCGCTCTGGTCGGTCGAGGCTCCAGCGGTGGAGTGCGCCGTGATGGCTCGCCAGACGGCCACCACCAAGTTCTTGACAATCGAGCCCGACGACGAGTCTCTATGGCCTGTTCGATCTGTCGACTGGCTCCGTAGAGACTGCATCCGAGTGCGATAGCAGTGATCCAGCAGCGGAAGTATTGATGTGAAGGAAATATGCCCTAGAGGCAATAATAAAGTTATTATTTATTTCCTTATTTCATGATAAATGTTTATCATTCATGCTAGAATTGTATTAACCGGAAACATGATACATGTGTGAATGCATAGACAAACAACATGTCACTAGTATGCCTCTACTAGACTAGCTTGTTAATCAAAAGATGGTTATGTTTCCTGACCATGAACAAAGAGTTGTTATTTGATTAACAAGGTCACATCATTAGTAGAATGATCTGATTGACATGACCCATTCCATTAGCTTAGCACACGATCGTTTAGTATGTTGCTACTGCTTTTATCCATGACTTATACATGTTCCTGTAACTATGAGATAATGCAACTCCCGTTTACCGGAGGAACACTTTGGGTGCTACCAAACGTCACAACGAATCGGGTGATTATAAAGGAGTACTACAGGTGTCTCCAAAGGCAGATGTTGGGTTGGCGTATTTGAGATTAGGTTTTGTCACTCCGATTGTCGGAGAGGTATCTCTGGGCCCTCTCGGTAATGCACATCATGAAGCCTTGCAAGCACTACAACTAATGAGTTAGTTGTGAGATGATGTATTACGGAACGAGTAAAGAGACTTGCGTAACGAGATTGAACTAGGTATTGGATACCGACGATCGAATCTCGGGCAAGTAACATACCGATGACAAAGGGAACAACGTATGTTGTTATGCGGTCCGACCGACAAAGATCTTCGTAGAATATGTAGGAACCAATATGGGCATCCAGGTCCGCTATTGGTTATTGACCGAGAATAGTTCTAGGTCATGTCTACATTATTCTCGAACCGTAGGGTCCGCATGCTTAAGGTTTCGATGCGGTTATTATGAGTTTATGTATTTTGATGTACCGAAGAAGTTCGAGTCCCGGATGTGATCACGGACATGACGAGGAGTCTCGGAATGGTCGAGACATAAAGATTAATATATTGGACGGCTATATTTGGACACCGGAAAGGTTTGGAAGTTTCGGAGAAAACCGGAGTCTTGGGAGGTTCTGGAACCCCGGGGAAGTTGGGCCTTAGTGGGCCAAAGGGAGAGAGAGGGCCGCACCGGAGGTGGCGCCCCCCCAAGGAGTCCGAATAGGACAAGGAGGGGGGCCCCCCTCTCTCTCTCCCCCTTTCCTTCCCCTTCTCCTTCCTAGTTGGACTAGGAGAGGGGAGTCCTACTCCAACTAGGAGGAGGACTTCCCCCTCCCTTGGCGCACCACTAGGGCCGGCTGGCCTCCCCCTCCCTCCTTTATATACGGGGGCACGGGGGCACCCTAGGACACACAAGTATTGATCTACGGATCGTTCCTTAGCCGTGTGCGGTGCCCCCTCCACCATATTCCACCTCGGTCATACCGTCATGAAGCTTAGGCGAAGCCCTGCGCCGTGAAACATCAAGATCGTCACCATGCCGTCGTCTTGTGGAACTCTCCTCGACACTCGGCTGGATCGAGTACGAGGGACGTCATCGAGCTGTACGTGTGTCAAGAACTCGGGCGTCGGAGTAACGGCGCCGGGATCGGTCGGATCGCGAGGAGAACGTCGACTACTTCCTCTACGTTGTGATCGCTTCGCCGGGTCTACGAGGGTGCGTAGACAACACTCTCCCCTCTCGTTGCTATACATCACCATGATCTTGCGTGTGCGTAGGAAATTTTTGAAATTACTACGTTCCCCAACAAATGGCATCCGAGCCTAGGTTTTTATGGTTTGATGTTTTGCACGAGTAGAACACAAGTGAGTTGTGGGCGATACAAGTCATACTACCTACCAGCATGTCATACTTTGGTTCAGCGGTATTGTGAGATGAAGCGGCCCGGACCGACATTACGCCAGACGCTTACGCGAGACTGGTTTCACCGCCACGAGCACTCGTTGCTTAAAGGTGATTGGCGGGTGTCTGTCTCTCTCACTTTAGTTGAACCGAGTGTGGCTACGCCCGGTCCTTGAGAAGGTTAAAGCGGAGTCTATTTGTGAAGTATCGTTGTGGTTTTGATGCGAGGTGAGACTGGTTCTTGCTTAAGCCCGTAGCAGCCACGTAAAATTTGCAACAACAAAGTAGAGGACGTCTAACTTGTTTTTGCAGGGCATGTTGTGATGTGATATGGTCAAGACGTGATGCTATATTTTATTGTATGAGATGATCATGTTTTGTAACCGAAGTTATCGGCAATGGCTGGAGCCATATGGTTGTCGCTTTATTGTATGCAATGCAATCATTCGTAATGCTTTACTTTATCACTAAGCGGTAGCGATAGTCGAGAAGCATAAGTTTGGCGAGGCGACAACGATGCTCGATGGAGATCAAGGTGTCGCGCGGTGGCGATGGTGATCATGGTGGTGCTGCAAGATGGAGATCATGAAGCACAAGATGATGATGACCATATCATATCACTTATATTGATTTGCATGTGATGTTTATCCTTTTATGCATCTTATCTTGCTTTGATTGACGGTAGCATTATAAGATGATCTCTCACTAAATTATCAAGAAGTGTTCTCCCCGAGTATGCACCGTTGCCAAAGTTCGTCGTGCCCGGACACCACGTGATGATCGGGTGTGATAAGCTCTCGTCCATCTACAACGGGTGCAAGCCAGTTTTGCACACGCAGAATACTCGGGTTATACTTGACGAGCCTAGCATATGCAGATATGGCCTCGGAACACGGAGACCGAAAGGTCGGCGTGAATCATATAGTAGATATGATCAACATAAGATGTTCACCATTGAAAACTACTCCATTTCACGTGATGATCGGTTATGGTTTAGTTGATTTGGATCACGTGATCACTTAGATGACTAGAGAGATGTTTTTCTAAGTGGGAGTTCTTAAGTAATATGATTAATTGAACTTAAATTTATCATGAACTTAGTACTGATAGTATCTTGCTTGTTTATGTTTGATTGTAGATAGATGGCTCGTCTTTGTTGTTCCGTTGAATTTTAATGCGTTCCTTGAGAAAGCAAAGTTGAAAGATGATGGTAGCAATTACACGGATTGGGTCCGTAATTTGAGGATCATCCTCATTGCTGCCTGTAAGAGTTACGCCCTGGATGCACCGCTAGGTGCAGAACTCTTGCTAATGCAACTGCAGATGTTATGAGCGTCTGGCGAGCAAAGCTGATGACTACTCTATAGTTCGATGTGCCATGCTTTACGGCTTAGAACCGGGACTTCAACGACGTTTTGAGCGTCATGGAGCATATGAGATGTTCCAGAGTTGAAGTTAATATTCCAACAGAATGCCCGGATTGAGAGATATGAAGTCTCCAATAAGTTCTATAGCTGCAAGATGGAGGAGAATAGTTACATTAGTGAGCATATACTCGTAATGTCGGGTACTACAATCACTTGACGCAATTGGGAGTTAATCTTCCGGATGATTGTGTCATTGATGAATTCTTCAATCACCGCCACCAAGCTACAAAGGCTTCGTGATGAACTATAATATGCAAGGGTTAGTAAAGACTATACCGAGCTCTTCGCAATGCTAAAGGCTGCGGAGGTAGAAATCAAGAAGGAGCATCAAGTGTTGATGGTCAATAAGACCACTAGTTTCAAGAAGAAAGGCAAAGGGAAGAAGAAGGAACTTCAAGAAGAACAGCAAGCAAGTTGTCGCTGCTCGGGAGAAGAAACCCAAGTCTGGACCTAAGCACAAGCCGAGTGCTTCTACCGCAAGCGATGGACCTTCGAAGCGGAACTGCCCCAAGTATTTGGCGGATAAGAAGGATGGCAAGGTGAACAAAGGTATATGTGATATACATGTTATTGATGTGTACCTTACTAGAGCTCGTAGTAGCACTGGTATTTGATATTGGTTACATTGCTAATATTTGCAACTCGAAGCAGGGACTACGGATTGCGAACTCGGCAAAGGGCGAGGTGACGATGCACGTGGGAAATGGTTCCAAAGTCGATGTGATCGCGGTCGGCACGCTACCTCTACATCTACCTTGGGATTAGTTTTAGACCTAAATAATTGTTATTTGGTGCTGCGTTGAGCATGAACATTATATCTGGATCTTGTTTGATGCGAGGCGGTTATTCATTTAAATCGAGAGAATAATGGTTGTTCTATTTATATGAGTAATATCTTTTATGGTCATGCACCCTTGAGGAGTGGTCTATTTTGATGAATCTCGATAGTAGTGATACACATATTCATAATGTTGAAACCAAAAGATGCAGAGTTGATAATGAAAGTGCAACTTATTTGTGGCACTTGCCGTTTAGGTCATATCGGTGTAAAGCGCATGAAGAAACTCCATCTTGATGGACTTTTGGAGTCACTTGATTATGAATCACTTGGCACTTGCGAACCGTGCCTCATGGGCAAGATGACTAAAACCCGTTCTCGGTACTATGGAGAGAGCAACAGATTTGTTGGAGATCATACATCTGAGATGTATGTGGTCCGATGAATGTTGAGGCTCGTGGCGGATATCGTTATTTTCTCACCTTCACAGATGACTTAAGCAGATATGGGTATATCTACTTAATGAAACATAAGTCTGAAACATTTGAAAAGTTCAAAGAATTTGAGTGAAGTTGAAAATCATCGTAACAAGAAAATTAAGTTTCTACGATCGATCGTGGAGGTGAATATTTGAGTTATGAGTTTGGTCTACATTTGAAACAATGCGGAATAGTTTAGCAACTCACGCCACCGGAACACCACAGCGTAATGGTGTGTCCGAACGTCGTAATCGTACTTTACTAGATATGGTGCGATCTATGATGTCTCTTACAGATTTACCGCTATCGTTTTGGGGTTATGCTCTAGAGACGGCCGCATTCACACTGAATAGAACACCATCGAAATCCGTTGAGACGACACCTTATGAACTATGGTTTAGCAAGAAACCAAAGTTGTCGTTTCTTAAAGTTTGGGGATGCGATGCTTATGTGAAAAAGCTTCAACCTGATAAGCTCGAACCCAAATCGGAAAAGTGTGTCTTCATAGGATACCCAAAGGAGACAGTTGGGTACACCTTCTATCACAGATCCGAAGGCAAGACATTTGTTGCTAAGAATGGATCCTTTCTAGAGAAGGAGTTTCTCTCGAAAGAAGTGAGTGGGAGGAAAGTGGAACTTGATGAGGTAATTGTACCTTCTCCCTTACTTGAAAGTAGTTAAATCAGAGAAACCGGTTTCGAGACACCTACACCAAGTAGTGAGGAAGTTGATGATGTTGATCATGAAACTTGGATCAAGTTACTACTGTAACCTCGTAGATCAACCGAGTAAGATCCGCACTGAGTGGTATGGTAATCCTGTTCGAAATCATGCTACTAGATCATGATGAACCTACGAACTATGAAGAAGCGATGGTGAGCCCAGATTCATAAAATGGCTTGAGGCCATGAAATCGAGATGGGATCCATGTATGAAAACAAAGTATGGACTTTGGTTGACTTGCCCGAGGGTAGGCAAGCAATAGAAAACAAGTGGATCTTCAAGAAGAAGATCGACGACGGTAATATTATCGTCTACAAAGCTCGACTTCGCAAAGGGTTTTCGACAAGTTCAAGGGATTGACTACGATGAGACCTTCTCACCGTGGCGATGCTTAAGTCCGTCCGAATCATGTTAGCAATTGCGCATTTTATGATTATGAAATTTGGCAAATGGATGTAAAGACTACATTCTGAATGGATTTACGGGAGAAGAGTTGTATATGATGCAACCGAGAAAGGTTTTATCGATCCAAAGGAGCTAACAAAGTGTGCAAGCTCCAATGATCCATTTATGGACTGGTGCAAGCATCTCGGAGTTGGAATAAGCGCTTTGATAGTGTGATCAAAGCATTTGGGTTTGTCTGAGACTTTTGGAGAAGCTTTGTATTTACAAGAAAGTGAGTGGGAGCTCAGAGCATTTTCGATATTATATGTAGATGACATATTGCTGATCGGAAGCGATATAGAATTTCTGGATAGCATAAAGGGATACTTGAATAAGAGTTTTTCAATGAAAGACCTCGGTGAAGCTGCTTACATATTGGGCATCAAGATCTATAGAGATAGATCAAGGCGCTTAATTGGACTTTCACAAAGCACATACCTTGACAAAATTTTGAAGAAGTTCAAAATGGATCAAGCAAAGAAAGGGTTCTTGCACGTGTTACAAGGTGTGAAGTTGAGTAAGACTCAATGCCCGACCACCGCAGAAGATAGAGAGAAAATGAAAGATGTTCCCTATGCTTCAGCCATAGGATCTATCATGTATGCAATCTTGTGTACTGGACCGATGTGTGCCTTGCTATAAGTTTAGCAGGAGGTACCAAAGTAATCCAGAGTGGATCATTGGACAGCGGTCAAGAACATCTGAAATACCGAAAAGGACTAAGGATATGTTTCTCGTATATGGAGGTGACAAAGAGCTCATAAATGGCAGTTACGTTGATGCAAGCTTTGACACCGATCCGGACGATTCTAAATCGCAGACCGGATACGTATTTACACTAAGCGGAGGAGCTCTCGGTTGGTGCAGTTCTAAACAAAGCGTCGTGGCGGGATCTACATGTGAAGCGGAATACATAGCAGCCGGAAGCAGCTAATGAAGGAGTCGGATGAAGGAGTTCATATCCGATCTAGGTGTCATACCTAGTGCATCGGGTCCAATGAAAATCTTCGTGACAATCTTCGAGCAATTGCCTTAGCGAAGGAATCCAGATTTCACAAGAGGACCAAGTACATCAAGAGACGCTTCAATTCCATCCGGACTTAGTCGGTGGGAGACATAGAGATTTGCAAGATACATACGGATCTGAATGTTGCGAGACCGTTGACTAAGCCTCTTCCACGAGCAAAACATGATCAGCACCAAGACTCCATGGGTGTTAGAATCATTACTATGTAATCTAGATTATTGACTCTAGTGCAAGTGGGAGATGAAGGAAATATGCCCTAGAGGCAATAATAAAGTTATTATTTATTTCCTTATTTCATGATAAATGTTTATCATTCATGCTAGAATTGTATTAACCGGAAACATGATACATGTGTGAATGCATAGACAAACAACATGTCACTAGTATGCCTCTACTAGACTAGCTTGTTAATCAAAGATGGTTATGTTTCCGACCATGAACAAAGAGTTGTTATTTGATTAACAAGGTCACATCATTAGTAGAATGATCGATTGACATGACCCATTCCATTAGCTTAGCACACGATCGTTTAGTATGTTGCTCTGCTTTTATCCATGACTTATACATGTTCCTGTAACTATGAGATAATGCAACTCCGTTTACGGAGGAACACTTTGGTGCTACCAAACGTCACAACGAATCGGGTGATTATAAAGGAGTACTACAGTGTCTCCAAAGGCGATGTTGGGTTGGCGTATTTGAGATTAGGTTTTGTCACTCCGATTGTCGGAGAGGTATCTCTGGCCCTCTCGGTAATGCACATCTTGAAGCCTTGCAAGCACTACAACTAATGAGTTAGTTGTGAGATGATGTATTACGGAACGAGTAAAGAGACTTGCCGTAACGAGATTGAACTAGGTATTGGATACCGACGATCGAATCTCGGGCAAGTAACATACCGATGACAAAGGAACAACGTATGTTGTTATGCGGTCTCGACCGACAAAGATCTTCGTAGAATATGTAGGAACCAATATGGGCATCCAGGTCCGCTATTGGTTATTGACCGAGAATAGTTCTAGGTCATGTCTACATTATTCTCGAACCGTAGGGTCCGCACGCTAAGGTTTCGATGGATGGTTATTATGAGTTTATGTATTTTGATGTACGAAGAAGTTGAGTCCGGATGTGATCACGGACATGACGAGGAGTCTCGGAATGGTCGAGACATAAAGATTGATATATTGACGGCTATATTTGGACACGGAAAGGTTAGGAAGTTTCGGAGAAAACCGGAGTGCTTGGGAGGGGTTACCGAACCCCGGGGAAGTTGGGCCTTAGTGGGCCAAAAGGGAGAGAGGGGCCGCACCGGGAGGTGGCGCCCCAAGGAGTCCGAATAGGACAGGAGGGGGCGGCCCCTTCCTCTCCTCTCCCCTTTCCTTCCCCTTCTCCTTCCTAGTTGGACTAGGAGGGAGTCCTACTCAACCAGGAGGAGGACTTCCCCTCCTGGCGCACCACTAGGGCCGGCCGGCCCCCCCCTCCTTTATATATCACAGGCGGGGGCACCCTAGGACACACAAGTATTGATCTACGGATCGTTCCTTAGCCGTGTGCGGTGCCCCCTCCACCATATTCCACCTCGGTCATACCGTCATGAAGCTTAGGCGAAGCCCGCGCCGGTGAAACATCAAGATCGCCACCACGCCGTCGTCTTGTGGAACTCTCCCTCGACACTCGGCTGGATCGAGTCTGAGGGACGTCATCGAGCTGTACGTGTGTCAAGAACTCGGGCGTCGAGTAACGGCGCCGGGATCGGTCGGATCGCGAGGAGAACGTCGACTACTTCCTCTACGTTGTGATCGCTTCGCCGGGTCTACGAGCGTAGACAACACTCTCCCTCTCGTTGCTATACATCACCATGATCTTGCGTGTGCGAGGAAAATTTTGAAATTACTACGTTCCCCAACATGATGGTCAGCAGACCTCGCAGCCCTCCCGGTTTCCCGCGAGGACGGGTAGACGGTGGAGGCGACCCTCAAGACAAGTCCATGAAGAGTACCAACCCGATCCACTTAATTCCTCGCAAGGGAAGAATTTCGCCCATGAGAACATGGATGCCCCGCATACTCCCATCATTTGGAGAAACCCCGAGGCTCGCGCCTTGGAGGAGGCACGTTTATTAACTTGGTTGAACGCCCTCGTCTCGAGAACCTTCAGCGAGCACTCGACGAGCTTGCTGCAACGCAACGTAATACCGACTCCAATCGACGTCAACTCTTCCCGCCGACTCGGTATATCGAACCCGGTTCAGAATTTACCGGTACCGCAACCCGTATAGCGAATCCATTCAGCCCTCTCGATCGGAGGCTGGCGGAGGCTTGATGCAGATCGTAGATTTGCTCGAGCAGCAGAGATCGGA
This sequence comes from Aegilops speltoides, assembly GCA_021437245.1. Lineage (NCBI taxonomy): Eukaryota > Viridiplantae > Streptophyta > Magnoliopsida > Poales > Poaceae > Aegilops > Aegilops speltoides. The sequence continues at coordinate 442,589,217 of CM038143.1, forward strand.
ATTCAGCCGTGTCGCAGTCATGCAACAGAATTCACAGTCGATCCGTCGCTGCGAATACGGTTCAGTCGGCTCACAGCCCCAGATCGCCTCTGCGGCGTGAAGGGCGCGAGAATCGACGAGACTAATATGGTGACCGATACGATCGTGATGATAGGCGTCGAGTACCCACCCCTCCCCCGAGAGGTGGGTCTTACGCTCCTCGGCAGCAGGATGACAGGCGTCAACTCATTGTGGGGCGAAGAGCTCCGGTCGACCCCAGGGAACCAGGCTTTGACGCGCGATCCATCATCGTGCAAGGCTTGGTCGATCGGAACAGGGCTCATCGAGGTGGCCCTGACAGAGATGCACCCACTAGCAGTCGAGTGCATGTTTCTGGTCCGGAATCTTTCAGCAGGGCTATCAGAGCCGCGGTGATTGATGGATTCAAGTACCTAGGGTAGGGTCATAGGCCTGACCTAAACGTCCTACCCAAGGGCACTCTTAGAAGAGATTACCTCCCAGTCGACCAACGAGGAATCCACTCGACTGGTTCGAAGGACTCGACCATGGAGGACTCACTCGACCATGAAGATACACTCGACCACCAGAAGGTCAGAAGGCACTCCGCAACGGCCTGTAATTGAATAGACTTAATGTTAGTTAAGGCACTTTATGAGGCGTTACGATGCGCCTGTGCTTAATGTACTTTAACCTCTCCATTATGTGGGCTGGCTGGGGTCCTGGCGCACTCTATATAAGCCACCCCCCTCCATAGGCAGAGGGGTTCGCACTCTTGTAACACCAATACACATAATCCACTCGACCGCCTCAGGGCTCCGAGACGTAGGGCTTTTACTTCCTCCGAGAAGGGCCTGAACTCGTACATCGCTTGTGTTCACAACTTCTCCATAGCTAGGACCTTGCCTCTCCATACCTACCCCCCACTCTACTGTCAGACTTAGAACCACGACAGTTGGCGCCCACCGTGGGGCCGGTGTTCTAGCGATTTGTGGAGAAGTTGCAGTACTTCCGAGTACTTTCGTCATGATGTCTGCTGGAGTTTTGGTTGAGGGGCGCGAGATCCGTCTCGGTGCTCTCACCTTTGTCGGCGACGACTCCGCATGGCTCCAGGAGGCTCCACTCGACATCGAGGCGCTCCCCGTCCGCTGGGCGACGACTTCGCGCATGTGTCGCGGCGTCACTGCTGCGGCAACCGTCGACCCGTGTCGGTCGACTCCTTTATCGATCGCCCACCGATCTCCCACCAGCGCATAAGCGCTGTGGTCGGGGAGACTCAGCGGTGGGTGAAGCACGCGATGGCTCGCCAGACAGCCATCGCCTGTGTCGCGGCAATTGAGCCCGACGAGTCCCTCTACGGCCTGTTCGATCTATCGACGGCTCCGAGAAGCGCATCCGAATGCGATAGCGATGATCCAGCGGCGGAAATCCTCATGGTCGACGGCCCTGAGTCCTCCCGGCCGCCCATGGCGGCGGAGCAGCCGGAGGAGGTGACCCAGCGCAAGAGCACGAAGAGTACCAGCCCGAGACACTCGACTCTGCAGAGAGAAGAGCCGCCGCAGAACATGGATGCCCCGCATACTCCCATCGCCGGAGAAACCCACGAGGCTCGCGCGCTTGGAGGAGGCACGTTTGCCAATGTCGCGAACGCGCTCGCTTGAGAACCTTCAGCGAGCACTCGACGAGCGACGCGACAACGAGTTCTGAAGCGGTCGGCGTCGACTCTTCCCGCCGACTCGGGTATACCGCCGCCAATTCAGAATTTAGCAGTTGCAACCCGTATAGCGAGTCCATCCAGCCTTCTCGATCGGAAGTGGGAGAGGCTTGATGCGATCGAGATTTACTCGAGCAGCGGAGACGAGAACTCGGTCGTGTTGCGGTCGCGCAAGAAGAATTCACATCGATCCGTCGCTGCAAATCATGTCGATCGGCTCCATTAGCCCCCGATCGCCTCCGCGGCGAGAAGGGCGCGACAACGAAGCGAGATCAGTATGGAGACCGACATGACCGGGATGATAGGCGTCGAGTGCCCATTTCTCCCTCGAGGAAGGGTCTTACGCCTCGGCGGCAGGATGTGACGTCGATCAAGATGGGCGAAGAGTTCCGATCGACCCGTGGAACGAGCTCGACGCGCGATCCATTATCGTGCAAGGCTTGGTCGACCGAGCAGAGCCCATCGAGGCGGACCGAGAGGATGCACCCACAAGATCGAGTGCATGTTTCGGTCCGGAGTGTTTTAGCGAGGCTATCGAGCCGCATTGATTCCCCCCAATTTCAGGTTGGCAACAGGAGTCAGCAAATTCACCGGGGAGTCCAAGCCCGAAACCTGGCTTGAAGATTACCGAGTGGCTGTTCAGATTGGTGGTGGGAACGATGAGGTGGCCATGAAGCATTGCCCCTCATGTTGGAAGGTTACGCCAGGCATGGCTGAATCAGTTACCTCCTAGCAGATATACACTTGGGAAGATTTGTCCCAGTGTTCGTCGAAACTTTGAAGGAACACGCAAGCGACCGGGCTGGCTTGACAGAGCTGCAAGTCGTGTGCAAAAGACCAATGAAACTCTCCGAGAGTACATTCAGAGGTGGATCACTCGCACCATCTTGTGGAGAATGTGTCGGACCATCAGCGGTTTCGCCTTCAAAGATGGCGTCAAGAATAGAGAATTGAGTCGAAGTTCGGCCGAACGGCGACATGACCTTGAGTCGGATGATGGAGATTGCTACCAAGTACGCCAACGGCGAGGAAGAAGACCGACTCCGAAGCGGCAAGTACAAGCCAAGTCAGTCGGAGAAGGGAAATTCCAGTCGGAAACAGAAGCGGAAAGCTGAGCCAGCAGCTCCTAGAGAGGCCCTGGCCGTCACTCAGGGGAAGTTCAAGGGGAAGCCGAAAGGATCCTGGAATCCCAAGAAAGTAAAGGATAAAGAAGGAAACGACGTGATGGATATGCCATGCCATATTCACACAAAGAAAGATGAAGAGGGCAACATCATTTACCCAAAGCACACCACTCGCCAGTGTCGGCTCCTGATCCAGCGAAGCCAGGAAAACAGTCTAAGGACAAGGAGAAGGAGTCGACAAGGCGGAGACAAAGAGGACGGTGAGGAAGAATATCCACACGTCAACTCCACTCGATGATCTTCGCGGATGTGGAAAGCAAAAGTCGATCGAAAGTCATTAACCGTGAGGTGAACATGGTTGCCCAGTAAAGCCAAGTTACGTGAAGTGGTCTCAAACACCCATCACATTCGACCAACTGATCATCCGACTCATATTGCCACCCCGGGCGGCAAGCGTTGGTGGTCGACCCAATTGTCGAAGGCACTCGACTGACGAAAGTGTTGATGGATGGTGGTAGTGGACTGAACTTGTTATATGCAGATACATTGAAAGGGATGGGCATTCCGATGTCCCGATTGAGCACCAAAGAACATGAGTTTCCACGAGTCATACCAGGAAGAAGGCCAATTCACTCGGCCAAATAGCTCGGGCGTGGTTTTGGTGATTCCAAGCACTTTCGCAAGGAAAAGTTGACCTTTGAGGTTGTGGATTTTTGAGTGCATACCACGCCATTTTGGGGAGGCCAGCCTATGCACGATTCATGGCTCGACCATGTTACGCTGTACCTCAAACTGAAAATGCCAGGCCCCAAGGGAGTGATCACCATCACCGTGATCGGAAAAAAGCGAAGAGTGCTTTCGGAAGGGCTCAAGATTGCCGACTCCCAAGTGACAATGGTCGAATTCGAAGAATACAAGCAAAACGCAGATCCGAAAGTGATTTGTTACGATCCAAGAAGCCAGCCACGAGTTCGCATTTCAGCCGTGCCGTGAGACGGCCAGTTCATATTCACCCGATCGACCCCAATGCAGCCCGACCCACATCTCCACGACACTCGACCCAAATAGGAAGAAGCGCCATCCGGTTCCTCCGTGAGAACTGGGACATTTTCGCATGGAAGCCAGCTGACATGCCAGGTGTTCAGGGGACTGGCTGAGCATCGCCTCCGAGTCGACAAGTCAGCAAAACCAGTTAAAGAGCATCTTCGGTGGTCCGCCGTCCAGAAGAGAAAAGCTATTGGTGAAGAAGTGGCTCGACTATTGGCGGCAGGATTTATCCGAGAGATATACCACTCGAGTGGCTCGCTAATGTCGCCATGGTTTCCAACAAGGACAACTCGCCCGCATGTGCATTGACTTTAAGCACATCAATCGGGCCTGCCGAAGGATCATTCCTCTCCCCACATAGATCAAATTGTTGACTCGACCGCGGGATGTGAGAGATTGTCTTTTCTAGATGCATATTCCGGTATCATCGGATCCGTCTGTATGGACCCGATGAAATAAAACAGCTTTCATCACTCCATTCGGTGCTTCGCTATATCACCATGCCATTCGGTCTCAAGAATGCGGAGCCACATTTATGCGAATGATTGAAGTGTCTTCTCACCAAATCAGTCGGAATGTGGAAGCGTATATGGATGATATCGTCGTTAAGTCGCGAAAAGGTTCCGACCTGCTTGTCGACCTCGCGAAACATTTGCCAACCTCGAAGAGGTGCGATATCAAGCTCAATCCGTCAAAGTGCACATTCGGAGTTCTGGTGGAAAATTACTCGGTTTTCGTTTCGAGCGAGGATCGACGCTAATCCGAGAAGATCGGCACTATTCTCCGAATGAAACGCATACTGCGCGAGTGCACGACGTCGAGCTTCTTGGATGCTTGGCGCATTAAGTCGATTCATCTCGACTCGGTGAAAAGGCATTGCCTCTTTACCGATCGATGAAGAAGGCGAACAAGTTCGAGTGGACTCGAAGCTGATGCGATCTTTGCCAAGCGAAAGCTCGCTATCCACCAGCCGGTGCTTGCTGCTCCGATCAAGCAAAGAGCCTCTGTTGCTCTATATTGCAGCCATTGGACAAGTCGTCGATACCGTGCTTACGGTCGGCGGAAGAGGAAGGAAAGGCCTTCAAAGTTCAGCGCCGGTGTATTATTTGTGCGAAGTCTTGACTCCATCCAAGCAGAGATATCCTCATTATCGAAGCTTGTGTATGGCATATACATGACCACGAAGAAGGTTGCTCATTATTTCTCGATCATTCTATCACGATCGTCGCCGACGCTCCTCTATCGAGATTCGCACTGTGAGACGCAACCGGTCGAGTGGCGAAATGGGCGATTGAACTTCTACCCTTGATATCAAATTTGAGGCAAAGAAAGCCATTAAGTCCTGTGCTATAGCGGATTTCCTCGCCGAGTGGATTGAACAACAGCAGCCGATCAAGTTCACTCGAGCATTGGACCATGTTCTTGATGGCTCTAAGATCTTTGAATGGTTCGGTCTTTCGGGTGGTTCTGGTTTCCCCAGAGGAGATAAGCTTAGGTATGTGCTCCAGATTCACTTTGATTCCTCCAACAATGAGGCAGAGTACGAGGCCCTCTTATATGGATTTGCATGGCCATCTCACTCGGCGTCCGTCGCTCGATGGTCTATGGCGACTCAGATTTAGTGGTCAACCGGTGATGAAGGAGTGGGGCGTGAGAAGCCCAGCCATGACTGGATCTTGCAATGCGATGAGGAAGCTGGAAAAGAAGTTCGAGGGTTGGAGCTCCATCACATCCCCGATTGAAAAATCAAGCAGCAGATGATCTGGCGAAGATAGGTTCCAAAAGAGAAGCCATTCAGTGGTGTGTTTTTGGAGCATATACACACTCCGTCGATTAAAGAAGATCCTTCACGAGGAAGCTCCACAGCCCAAGAGTGCCACAGACCGGCGAGGTTGAGGTCCCAAAGAAGGGTCGACTTGGTCATGGAGGTTTTAGTGATCACTCCCATTGGACAATTCCGTACATCGCATATATTCTCGAGAAAAGAACTCCCAGAGGATGAGGAAGAGGCTCGGCAGATCGTCTGTCGATCCAAAGCCTTTACCGTTATCAAAGGACAATTTGATAGAGAAAGTCCGACTGGAGTTGGTCAGAAATGCATAACGCCAGAAGAAGGTCGAGTCATACTCAATGACATCCACTCGGGGACCTGTGGTCACCATGCGTCCTCTCGGACCATTGTAGCCAAAGCATACCGAGCTGGATTCTACTGGCCAAGGGCGAATGAGATGGCGAAAGAAATAGTGGACAAGTGCGAAGGATGTCAGTTTTATTCCAATATGTCACACAAGCCTGCGTCGGCTCTGAAGACCATTCCACTCGTCTGGCCTTTCGCAGTATGGGGGTTAGACATGGTCGGTCCCTTGCGAACAGGTCGGAGCGGTTTCACGCATGTGCTGGTAGCAGTTGACAAGTTTACCAAGTGGATTGAAGCTAAACCAATCAAGAGTCTGGACGCTGGTACTGCTGTTTCCTTCATCAGAGAGCTGACGTTCAGATATGGGGTCCCGCACAGCATTATCATGGATAATGGGTCGAATTATGACTCGGAAGAATTCAAGGATTTCTGCAACGCTCAAGGCACGCGAGTCGACTATGCTTCAGTCGCCCATCCACAGTCGAATGGTCAGGCAGAACGAGCCAACGGCTTAATCCTCAAGGGTTTAAAGCCCCGACTTATGCGAGACCTCAAGCATGCGGCTGGAGCATGGGTCGACGAACTCCCTTCAATGCTTTGGGGTTTGCGGACCACACCTAATCGGTCGACCGGAAGAACTCCATTCTTCTTGGTCTATGGAGCAGAAGCAGTCCTGCCGAGTGATCTTCTTCACAACGCTCCCCGAATTGAACTTTACAACGAAGCAGAAGCTGAGCAAGCGCGTCAGGATGCAGTCGACCTCTTAGAGGAGGAAAGGGAGATGGCTCTGATCCGCTCGACCATCTACCAAAGAAGACTTGCGTCGACTTTACGCCGTAAGTGTGAGAGGTCGAGCCTTCCAGAAGGGATCTAGTTCTCCGAGTGGATCGCAGAAACAACATAAACTCGCTCCTTCTTGGGAAGGACCCTTCATCGTCACCAAGGTTCTCCACAACGGGCATATCGCCTCTACAACGTCGAACACAATATCAAGAGCCCCGGCTTGAATGCGGATCTGCTCCGCCGCTTTTACACTTAAAGTTTTTCACTCGAATAAGTTGTAATAAAATACCTCAGTAGTTCATGGATCTCAAATAATAGTGTCATAATTCCTCCATAATTTTTGTCATTTTTATTTTTGTCGATTAAAATTTCCCCAGTGGGTGGCTTAGCCGCAAACTGCTTTCGCCTAAGTTTGTACAAATCTCACCGAGTGGTAAGCCGACTTCCACTGGGGCTTAGCCGAACCGCTTTCGCCTAAGTAACTAAAAATCCTACCTAGTGGTAAGCCGGATTTCCACTGGGGCTTAGCTGCAGCCAGCCTGCTCGCCTAAGTAACTACAAATCCACCGAGTGGTAAGCCGACTTCCACTGGGGCTTAGCCGCAATCCGTTTCGCCTAAGTAATTAAAATCCCACCGAGTGGTAAGCCAGACTTCCACTCGGGGGCTTAGCTGCAGCCCAGCGCTCGCCTAAGTAACTAAAAATCCTACCGAGTGGTAAGCCAGACTTCCACTCGGAGGCTTAGCTGCAGTCCAAGTACTCGCCTAAGTGCAACGTACGCTCGCAAGGAGGATGAGGCGCAGGTCGACTGCGACCCTCTCCTCCGAGCTACACCATAAGTACAACGTACCTCGCAAGGAGGACGAGGCGCAGGTCGACTGCGACCCTCTCCTCCGAGCTACACCATAAGTATGATGTGCGCTCGCAAGGAAGACGAGGTGCAGGTCGATTCATGACCCTCTCCTCCGAAGCCGCCACAAATACAACGGAAATCCCACCGAGCGAAGAGCAAACCTCTCACTGGGGCTTAGCTGCAGCCAGTGCTCGCCTAAGGTATAAGAAATCCCACCGAGTGAAGAGCAAACCTCTCACTGGGGCTTAGCTGCAGCCCAGTGCTCGCCTAAGGTATAAGAATCCCACCGAGTGAAGAGCAAACCTCTCACTCGGGGGCTTAGCTGCAGCTCTGCTCGCCTAAGGTATAAGAAATCCACCGAGTGAAGAGCAAACCTCTCACTCGGGGCTTAGCTGCAGCCAGTGCTCGCCTAAGGTATAAGAAATCCTACCGAGTGAAGAGCAAACCTCTCACTCGGGGCTTAGCTGCAGCCCGCTGCTCGCCTAAGGTATAAGAAATCCTACCGAGTGAAGAGCAAACCTCTCACTGGGGCTTAGCTGCAGCCCAGTGCTCGCCTAAGGAATAAGTCGATTGCAGAGGCATCTTCTTTGTGAACCCGCAAAGGGCAATTCAAGCCAAAAGCAATCATATCCAAACATCCAATCCAAGTTTAGGTCGATACCTAAAGGAACCGAGAGTGCTCGGGCACTAAGCACATTAAGGTTTTATCGGTTACAATTCCACTCGACATACCGAGGCAAATTTAAAGTGTCGACTTAAAGGAAGTTTTTACCCCTCCCTGTGGAGGGCTGGAAGGAGCAACGAACTCGCCGAGGTCGATCCCATCCGCGATCGTGTAGCAGCAGCGATGAAAGTTTCCATGAAGGACACGAAGTCGTGTTTCTTGGTGTTGGCCACTCGAGAGCCGCCAGCTTATCCTCTCGTGCATCCTTGCAGTGGATTCGCGCCAGCACGCAGGCGACATCTCGCACCACACCGAGCCGAGGACTTCTTCCCTCCTGCACTCGGTCGGGGCGGCGCTCATCGAGCCATCGGCGACTCGAGGTCATTTTGGAGTGTCGCCCGGCCGAAGCGCCGAGTCGATGCGGGACATAGCAACCTTCAGCCTTGCGAGGTAATCCACGACAGCGGCAACACGGGACTCCAATCGGAAGACATTCATGGCAACTTCATCATTCACCGGAGAATTGACAGGGTCAAGGTTCAGCTCCAACTGGCTGGTTTCTTCTTCAAAGTTGCACGAATTCGCAAAGACAAAACCCCGGGTCAAGACGATGGTCGAATGGGAACATCACAGTTGGAAGAATTGGTCGAGTGTAAAAGAATACCTTCGAGCATAAGGAACAATTTTTTAGCAAGACCACCCAGGAAGCCTTCCAGGTCATTCTTCTTCCCAGTCAACTGGTTGATCTTCTCAGTCAGAGTGGTCTTGTCAGCTTTCAATCGGTCAACATCCTTGGTGGCAATGGCCAGAGCAGCCTTCAGATTGGTGTTGTCCTGTTCAAGCTTGGTGACTGAGGCTAACTTTTCGTCGGCAAGCTTGATCTTCTCAGACAGCTCAAGCTCCTTCTTCCTCTGGGCCTCCTTCACCTTGCCTGTAAATTACAGCAAAGTCAGATTTGAAATAGATGAGAGGAGAAAGAGTGGTCGAAGTCTCACCGAACATACCTTTGGTCTCCTCCTTCGCCTTCGTCGATTCTCCCGCACCAGCTTCAAGTCCAACTCGAGCTGAATATGCTTCGCTCGATTCAAGATAGCGCCGCAAGATCACAGGATTTCTACGAAGAATCAATCGACAAAATGTCAAAAGATGATTCACTTCCGAGTGAATAAGAGAAAAATCATACGCTTCTAAGACCACCGTTGAATGCAAGCATTCGACCGTAGTCTCGGGATTACACCTGGGTGCACTCAGCGTGCCCCCACTTGGTCCTATTCAAGACAGAGTCGACCGATCAAAAAAAAAAGAGAAAGCTTCTTCAGATCGTAATCAATCGCCAAAGTGATCGACCACGCCTCGGGGATTACACCTGGGTGCACTCAGCGTGCCCCCACTGGTTTGTAAACCCATTCGCTCTAGTCGAATGACGATCAATTTTACTTATAAAGTTTAAAGCCGATCGCCAGCAATGAGCTTAGCCTTGGGGACTACACCCGGCGGATGCACTCAGCGTGCCCCGCTAACACGGAGTTTTTATCAACACACCTAGTGGGTGACTGCTATGGATTTCGTAAAGAAAAGAAGTTTTGATAGCATATCCTAACAGAGAATAGGCGGTGGTCGATCGACCGAACATTGCTTTGAAGAGCGGAGCTGGCATCATAAGCTGCTTGGTTTGCATCCCGGACGATCTTCACCGCTCCATCATGATTCCTTGCCATGACGCCTCCTTAGCAGCACTAGCTTGGTCCTCCGGGACGTGGTGCGTGGTGAAGAGCGAAGGTTGCCCAGCACTCGACGAAGTGGGTTGAGCACTCGTCAACGGCACCGCAAAGGACACGGTATGTCGAGTGGTGATCTCCCCCTCCGTTGCAACAGTCTCGGGCGCCGTCACATCTTGGGCTGCTTTGCCAGTGGACGCCTTCCTGCTCCTCCTATGCCTCAATGGTTCTTCATCCTCATCATCATCATCAGGAAGGGTGATAATGTCATTGGTTGGAGCTTCAAAAAGAATCAAAGTTAGAAACCGTGAGTCAGTCGACTAAGAACGGAATTAAGGATATAGTACCAGGATTTGAAGTTGCCGCGTCCTCCATCTCATGGTCCTCAGCCTTGCCTGAGGTTTCAGAAGTCGCAGCACTGAAGTTCCAAAGAATCAGTCGATTAATTCAATTATCAACCAGAGATAAAGCTTGTACAAAACAGGAAGACTCAAGTAATATGTTTACCCTGATATGGTGGGGATGAACACCTTCATTTTTGGCAGAGGCTTGGTTGGCTTCGACGGAGCTACCTTCGACTGCTTCGGCGCCTTCTCAGTCGGCACCGGAGAAGCGGTCCGAGGGCGTTTGGTCGACTGCGAGGCAGTCGCAACTCCCTTACCGCGTTCAGTCGAAGGGTCATGAACAAGTTTTGACCGCCTTTCCGAGCGCAGTGGTGCAACCTCCTCCTCCTCCTCCTCTACTTCATCCTCATCATCGTCGTCGTCGTCATCGTCATCCTCAGCAGCGTCTCAATCCCAATATTCTGGCTCTCACCCCGCTTAGCTTCTCCTCCTCGCTTGGAGCGAAGCTCCGTTGGGCATTGAGTACAGCTCGGTAAGGGCCTGGAAAACGCCAAGACAGTAACTCAATCGACCAAATTACAGGACATACCAAACACATTCAACAGCATACAATGGAAGACGAGTAAATGTACCTTATCCGGGCGCTGTGATGGTCGAGTGGAGAAATCCTCCGGGATCCACGAGGATTGTCCTTGTTTCGAGTGATCGCGACCATCCACCTTTCCACTATGGCGCTGTCATTCGCTTCCGGATGGACTTGAGTCTCGTCTTCGTTCCATGATACAACCACATGCAAGTGGCTCGAATCAAGAGGCTGGATTTGCCTTGAAGGAAAAACTCCAGAAGGTCCATGCCAGTCATGCCGTCCCGAACCAACTGCACCACGCGGTCCATCAACATCTTCACATCAGCTCTCTCCTCCGGAACCACCTTCAGGGAGGAGGGTTTGTTCACTCGACTCATGGTGAATGGAGGGAGTCCACTCGATCGACCAAGCGTCCACTCATTACAGCGATAAAACCAGGTCGATCGCCACCGACCGACTTCGGGAAAAGACATAGCTGGGAAGGTGCTCTTATTCCTCACTTGGATTCCTAGGCCCCCGCACATTTGGACCACTTGGGTTTTCTCATCTCCTGGACTCGCCTTCTTCACAGTCTGGGAACGACATGTGAAGATGTGCTTGAACAATCCCAGTCTTGAGGTCGACAGCCCAGGAAGTTTTCACACATGGAGACAAATGCAGCAAGATACGCGATAGAGTTTGGAGTAAAATGGTGGAGCTGGGCTCCAAAGAAGTTCAAAAAGCCACGAAAGCAAACACTCAGCGGCAGGGAAAATCCTCGATCAACATGAGTGGCCAGGAGCACACACTCACCCTCCTCCGGCTGAGGCTGCCACTCTTTGCCAGGAAGCCTTGCGGCGCCATGGGGAATCAGCCCGTCGTCGGCCATGTCGAGGAGATCCTTTTCCCTGATGGTCGACTGGATCCAATCTCCCTGGACCCAGCCCTTCGGCAAGCGGGATCTTGACGAAGACCCACTGCGACTGGTGGATCTCCCCTTCGCCTTCTCAGCCGCCGACGCCTTCTCCGCCGCCGACGTCTTCTTCACGCGCTCCAGCGCCGCCGTCTTCTCCTTGCCCATGGCCGCACGGTGAAGTCTTGCGAGAGATTCTTGAGGCGATAGCGATGCGTTAGGCGGAGGGAAGAAAGCAAAGGAGGAAGAACGAGTCTTGTGCGAAGCCCTCACAAATCGCATTTATAACGCCCTTCCGAGTGGATGACAGGTGGACCGGACGATCAATCATATCCCAAACAGTTGCATTGACACGATACGTGGCGGAAAAAGCGGCGGAGGTCGAGGCGTCCATGTCCTGCCCCGTCCGGAAGGCCATGTCCGTTCTGGCCAAGGCTTCCCCAAATTTCGTATCTCGCGAAATCATGAGCGGCGATCGGTCATCAAGCGCGAGATTTCTGCGATCGTCGCTCGGGAACAGCGAAGTATAAAAGATCACTCGACGAAAGAACAAGAATGGATCGAGTCGACTGAAGAAAAGTTGCTCGTTATCAACAAAGAAAATCTTGATCGAAGAAGACGCATAACCAGCATGCCAAAGTTCAATCGGAACAGCATCAACTCCTTCCTCACTCAAGCCTCAATCCATTCGGGGGCTAATGATGGATTCATGTACCTAGGGTAGGGTCATAGGCCTGACCTAAACGTCCTACCCAAGGGCACTCTTAGAAGAGATTACCTCCCAGTCGACCAACGAGGAATCCACTCGACTGGTTCGAAGGACTCGACCATGGAAGACTCACTCGACCATGAAGATACACTCGACCACCAGAAGGTCAGAAGGCACTCCACAACGGCCTGTAATTGAATAGACTTAATGTTAGTTAAGGCACTTTATGAGGGGCGTTACCAGTAACGCCCCAGGCTTAATGTACTTTAACCTCTCCATTATGTGGGCTGGCTGGGGTCCTGGTGCACTCTATATAAGCCACCCCCCTCCACAGGTAGAGGGGTTCGCACTCTTGTAACACCAATACACATAATCCACTCGACCGCCTCAGGGCTCCGAGACGTAGGGCTTTTACTTCCTCCGAGAAGGGCCTGAACTCGTACATCGCTTGTGTTCACAACTTCTCCATAGCTAGGACCTTGCCTCTCCATACCTACCCCCACTCTACTGTCAGACTTAGAACCACGACAGTGATTCCCCCCAACTTCAGGTTGGCAACTGGAGTAAGCAAGTTCACCGGTGAGTCTAAGCCCGAAACTTGGCTTGAGGACCACCGAGTGGCTGTACAGATCGGTGGTGGGAATGACGAGGTGGCCATGAAGCACTTACCACTCATGTTGGAAGGTTCTGCCAGAGCATGGTTGAATCAGTTAACTCCGAGCAGCATTTACACTTGGGAAGATCTTTCCCGAGTGTTCGTCAGAACGTTCGAAGGAACTTGCAAGCGACCAGCTGGATTGACAGAGCTGCAAGTTTGCGTACAGAAGTCGAATGAGACATTAAGAGAGTATATCTAGAGATGGATCACTTTGCATCATACTGTGGAGAACGTGTCTGATCATCAGGCAGTCTGCGCCTTCAAGGATGGTGTTAAGAACAGAGAATTGAGTTTGAAGTTTGGTCGGACCGGAGATATGACCCTGAGTCGGATGATGGAAATTGCTACCAAGTACGCCAACGGCGAAGAGGAGGACCGACTCCGGAGCGGCAAGTATAAGCCGAGTCAGTCAGAGAAAGGGAACTCCAGTCGGAAGCAGAAACGGAAGGCCGAACCAGCGGCTCCTGGAGAGGCTCTGGCCGTGACTCAGGGCAAGTTCATGGGAAAACCCAAAGGATCCTGGAACCCCAAGAAGGTGGAGGATAAAGAAGGAAATGACGTGATGGATATGCCGTGTCACATCCACACGAAGAAAGACGAAGAGGGTAATATCATCTACCCAAAGCATACCACTCGCCAGTGTCGACTCCTGATCCAGCAGTTCCAAGGTAAACAGCCTAAGGACAAGGAAAAGGAGTCGTACAAAGCTGAAGACAAGGAGGACAATGAGGGAGGATATCCTCATGTTAACTCCACTCTGATGATCTTTGCGGATGTGGAAAGCAAGAGCCGTCTGAAGGTTATTAACCGTGAGGTGAACATGGTCGCCCCGGCGACACCCAGTTATCTGAGATGGTCCCAAACTCCCATTACATTCGACCAGTCCAATCACCCGACTCATATAGCCACCCCTGGGAGGCAAGCTTTGGTGGTCGACCCGGTTGTCGAAGGCACTCGGCTGATGAAGGTGCTAATGGACGGTGGTAGTGGACTAAACTTATTGTATGCGGTCACGCTGAAAGGAATGGGCATTCCGATGTCCCGACTGAGCACCAGTAACATGAGTTTTCACGGAGTTATACCAGGAAAGAAAGCCGAGTCACTCGACCAAATAGCTCTGGACGTGGTGTTCCGTGATTCGAAACATTTTCGCAAAGAGAAGCTGACGTTTTAGGTCGTGGATTTTCAGAGCGCTTACCACACTATTTTGGGGAGACCAGCTTACGCACGGTTCATGGCTCGACCATGTTACATGTACCTCAAACTGAAGATGCCCGGCCCAAAGGAGTGATCACTATCACTGGTGATCGGAAAAAAGCAGAAGAGTGTTTCCAGAAAGGCTCAAAGATTGCCGATTCCCAGGTGACAGCGGTCGAGTTTGAAGGATATAAGCAAAATGCAGATCCGAGTGATTTGTCATGAGCCAAGAAGCTCGCCACAGAGTCAACATTTCATCGTCCGTGAGACGAAGCCTATCCACATTCACCCGACCGACCCCAATGCAGCTCGACCCATATCTCCACAACACTCGACCGAAATAGGAAGAAGCGCCATCCGGTTCCTCCGTGAGAATGGGACATCTTTGCATGGAAGCCACCGACATGCCGGTGTTCCAGGGGATGGCTGAGCATCGCTTAGAGTCGACTCAACCGCAAAGCCGGTCAAAGAACATCTTCAACGGTTCGCCGTCCAGAAGAGAAAGGCAATCGGTGAGGAAGTGGCTCGACTATTGGCGGCAGGATTTATCCGAGAGATATACCACTCCGAGTGGCTCGCCAATGTCGTCATGGTTCCTAAGAAGGACAACTCACTCCGAATGTGCATTGATTTCAAGCACATCAATCGGGCCTGCCCAAAAGATCATTTTCCTCTCCCTCGTATTGATCAAATTGTTGACTCGACTGCGGGATGCGAGAGATTGTCTTTTCTAGACGCTTATTTCGGTGCCATCGATCCGCTCAGACGGACCCGATGAGATAAAACAGCTTTCATCACTCCATTCGGTGCTTCGCTATATCACCATGCCATTCGCCTCAAGAATGCCGGAGCCACGTTCATGCGAATGATTCAGAAGTGTTTGCTCACTCAAATCAGTCGGAATGTGGAAGCGTATATGGATGATATCGTGGTCAAGTCGCGAAAGGGTTACGACCTGCTGACTGACCTTGCCGAAACATTTGCCAACCTCAGAAGGTATGATATCAAGCTCAATCCATCAAAGTGCACATTCGGAGTTCCTGGTGGAAAGTTACTCAGTTTTCTCGTTTCCGAACGAGGAATCGACGCTAACCCAGAAAAAATTGGAACTATACTCCGAATGAAACGCCCCGTGCGGGTGCACGATGTCTAGAAGCTTACTGGATTCTTGGCCGCATTAAGTCGATTCATCTCACGACTCGATGAAAAGGCATTGCCTCTTTACCGACTGATGAAGAAGGCAGACAAGTTCGAGTGGACTCCAGAAGCTGATGCAGCGTTTGCCGAGCTAAAAGCTCTGCTCTCCACCCAGCCGGTGCTTGCTGCTCCAATCAGCAAAGAGCCTCTGTTGCTTTATATTGCAGCCACAGGACAAGTCGTCAGTACAGTACTTACGGTCAAGCGGGAAGAAGAAGGGAAAGCCTTCAAAGTTCAGCGCCCAGTGTACTATCTGTCTGAAGTTTTGACTCCATCAAAGCAACTATATCCTCATTATCAGAAGCTTGTGTATGGGATCTACATGACCATGAAGAAGGTTGCTCATTATTTCTCTGATCATTCCATTACAGTCATCAGCGACGCTCCACTTTCAGAGATTCTGCACAATAGAGATGCAACTGGTCGAGTGGCGAAATGGGCGATTGAACTTCTTCCCCTTGATATCAAGTTTGAGGCAAAGAAAGCCATTAAGTCCCAAGCAATAGCAGATTTCCTTGCCGAGTGGATTGAACAACAACAACCGACTCAAGTTCACTCAGAGCATTGGACCATGTTCTTTGACGGCTCTAAGATGTTGAATTGTTCCGGTGCTGGGGTTGTCCTAGTTTCCCCTAGAGGAGATAAGCTCAGATATGTGCTCCAGATTCACTTTGATTCCTCCAACAATGAGGCGGAATATGAGGCCCTTTTGTATGGGTTGCGCATGGCCATTTCACTCGGCGTCCGTCGCCTTATGGTTTATGGCGACTCAGATTTGGTGGTCAACCAAGTGATGAAGGAGTGGGACGTGAGAAGCCCAGCCATGACTGGATACTGCAATGCAGTGAGGAAGCTGGAAAAGAAGATTGAGGGGTTAGAGCTCCATCATATACCCCGATCAAGAATCAAGCGGTGATGATCCGCAAAGATAGGTTCCAAGAGAGAAGCCATTCCGAGTGGTGTGTTCTTGGAGCATATTCATACTCCATCACCAAAGAAGATCCTTTCACCGAAGAAGCTCCGCGAGCCCAAGAGTGCCACAGATCCGATCAAGTAGAAGTCCCAAGAAGGGTCGACTTGGTCATGGAGGTTTTAGTGATCACTCCCGACTGGACAGTTCCATACATCGCGTATATCCTGAGAAAAGAGCTCCCGGAGGACAAGGAAGAGGCTCGACAGATCGTCCGTCGACCCAAGGCCTTTACCGTGATCAAAGGACAGTTGTACAGAGAGAGCACGACTGGAGTTGGTCAGAAGTGTATAACGCCAAAAGAAGGTCGAATCATCCTTGATGATATTCACTCGGGGACCTGTGGCCATTATGCGTCCTCTCGGACCATCGTGGCCAAAGCATACCGAGCCGGATTTTACTGGCCAAAGGCAAATGAGATGGCAAAGGAAATAGTGGACAAGTGCGAGGGATGTCAGTTCTACTCCAATATGTCACACAAGCCTGCG
Source organism: Aegilops speltoides (assembly GCA_021437245.1). Taxonomy (NCBI): domain Eukaryota; kingdom Viridiplantae; phylum Streptophyta; class Magnoliopsida; order Poales; family Poaceae; genus Aegilops; species Aegilops speltoides. Next base: position 442,606,294 of record CM038143.1, read on the forward strand.
TCAGCTCTGAAGACCATACCACTCGTCTGGCCCTTCGCAGTATGGGGGTTAGATATGGTGGGCCCCTTGAGGGCAGGTCGAAGCGGTTTCACGCATGTACTGGTGGCAGTCGACAAGTTCACCAAGTGGATTGAGGCTAAACCCATCAATAACCTTGACGCCAGTACTGCTGTTAGCTTTATCAGGGGACTGATATTCAGATATGGAGTCCCACACAGCATCATCACAGACAATGGATCAAACTTCGACTCGGAGGAATTCAGGGATTTTTGCACCTCTCAAGGCACACGAGTCGACTACGCTTCGGTCGCCCATCCATAGTCGAATGGACAAGCGGAGCGAGCCAATGGCTTGATCCTCAAAGGGTTGAAACCCCGACTGATGCATGACCTTAAGCATGCGGCTGGAGCATGGGTCGATGAACTTCCCTCAGTGCTTTGGGGTCTGAGGACCACACCTAATCGGTCGACCGGAAGGACTCCATTCTTCTTGGTCTATGGAGCTGAAGCGGTCTTTCCAAGTGATCTGCTCCACAATGCTCCTCGTGTTGAACTCTACAACGAGGCTGAAGCGGAACAAGCGCGGCAAGATGCAGTCGACCTTTTAGAGGAGGAAAGAGAGATGGCTCTGATCCGATTGACCATCTATCAACAGGACTTGCGTCGCTTTCACGCTAGAAACATGAAGAGTCGAGCCTTCCAGGAAGGAGATTTAGTTCTCCGACTGGATCAACAGAAACAACACAAGCTTGCTCCTTCTTGGGAAGGACCCTTCATTGTCACCAAGGTTCTCCACAACGGAGCATACCGTCTTTACAACATCAAGCACAATATCGACGAGCCCCGAGCTTGGAACGCGGAGCTACTCCGCCCATTTTACACTTAGTTTTCACTCGGATGAGTTGTAATAAAAGTAATTCTGTAGTCCATGTTTTGCAAGATAATAGTGTCATAACTTCCCCAATGATTTTTGTCACTTTTATTTAGTTTAAGTAAAATTTCCCCCCTCAGTGGGTGACTTAGCTGCGAATCCGTTTCGCCTAAGTTTGTTAAAAAATCCATGCCGAGTGGTGAGCAAGACTCCCACTCGGGGGCTTAGCTGCGAATCCGTTTCGCCTAAGTTTGTAAAAAAATCCTTGCCGAGTGGTGAGCAAGACTCCCACTCGGGGGCTTAGCTGCAGTCCAAGTACTCGGCTAAGTTTCAATAAAATCCTACCGAGTGGTGAGCCAGACTCCCACTCGGGGGCTTAGCTGCAGTCCAAGTACTCGCCTAAGTTTCAATAAAATCCTACTGAGTGGTGAGTCAGACTCCCACTCGGGGGCTTAGCTGCAGTCCAAGTACTCGCCTAAGTTTCAATAAAATCCTACCGAGTGGTGAGCCAGACTCTCACTCGGGGGCTTAGCTGCAGTCTAAGTACTCGCCTAAGTTCAAATTCAATGTGCGGTAGCAAGGAAGACGAGGTGCAAGTCGACTGCGACCCTCTCCTCCGAGCTACGCCACAAATACAATGTGCGGTAGCAAGGAAGACGAGGTGCAGGTCGACTGCGACCCTCTCCTCCAAGCTACGCCACAAATACAACGTGCGGTAGCAAGGAAGACGAGGTGCAGGTCGACTGCGACCATCTCCTTCGAACTACGCCACAAGTACAACGTATAGATCCTACCGAGTGGAGAGCAGACCTCCCACTCGGGGGCTTAGCTGCAGCCCAGTGCTCGCCTAAGTTATAAAAAATCCTACCGAGTGGAGAGCAGACCTCCCACTCGGGGGCTTAGCTGCAGCCCAGTGCTCGCCTAAGTTTTAAAAAATCCTACCGAGTGGAGAGCAGACCTCTCACTCGGGGGCTTAGCTGTAGCCTAGTGCTCGCCTAAGTTTTAAAAATCCTACCGAGTGGAGAGCAGACCTCCCACTCGGGGGCTTAGCTGCAGCCCAGTGCTCGCCTAAGTTTTAAAAAATCCTACCAAGTGGAGAGCAGACCTCTCACTCGGGGGCTTAGCTGCAGCCTAGTGCTCGCCTAAGTTTTAAAAATCCTACCGAGTGGAGAGCAGACCTCTCACTCGGGGGCTTAGCTGCAGCCCAGTGCTCGCCTAAGTTATAAAAAATCCTACCGAGTGGAGAGCAGACATCCCACTCGGGGCTTAGCTGCAACCCAGTGCTCACCTAAGTTTTGAAAATCCTACCGAGTGGAGAGCATGTTTCCCACTCGGAGGCTTAGCCGCAGCCCAGTGCCTGCCTAAGTGAATTGAGGAACAAGTCAATCACAATGAGCGCCTCGCTTTAACCTGCAAAAGTCATCTCAAGCCAAATGCAAGCTTATTCAAACGTCGAATCCAAGTTCGGATAAAAACCTAACAGAACCGAAAGTGCTCAGGCGCTAAGCCTGTTAAGGTTTATCGGTTACAAAATCACTCGGCATACCGAGGCAAATTTAAAGTGTTGAGCTCAAGAAGTTTTTTACCCCTCCTGTGGAGGGCTGGAAGGTGCAACAAACTCATCAAGGTCGATCCCATCCGCGATCCGAGTGGCAGCGGCGATGAAAGTCTCCATGAAGGACCGGAAATCATGCTTCTTGGTGTTAGCCACCCGAAGAGCCGCCAGCTTGTCCTCACGCGCATCCTTGCAATGGACTCGGGCCAGACACAGAGCGACGTCTGCACCGCACCTGGCAGAAGACTTCTTCCACTCTTGCACTCGACCAGGGACTGTGTTTAGTCAAGTCATCAGAGACCCGAGGTCATTTTGGAGTGTCTCCTTGGGCCAGAGCGTAGAGTCAATACGGGGAGTGGCGACCTTCAGCCGTGCAAGATAATCAGTGACAGCAGCAACACGAGACTCGAGCCGGAACACGTTCATGGCGACTTCATCATTCACCGGAGAGTTGATGGGGTCCAAGTTTGGTTCCAGTCGACCAGTCTCCTCTTCAAATTTTTGGCAAAATTCTGCAAGCACAACCACCGAGTCAAGACAACAGTCGAATGGAAAGAACACTGTAAAAAATACTTGCCTGGTGCAAAGGTTTACCTTCAAGCATGAGGAACAGCTTCTTGGCAAGTCTGCCTAGATAAGCCTCCAGATCTTTCTTCTTCCCCACCAACTCACTGGCTTTGTCGTTCAGGGCAATCTTATCGCTTTTCAGTCGACTCACTTCTTTATTGGCAATATCAAGAGCAGCTTTCAAATTGGTGTTTTCTTCTTCAAGCCTGGTGACCGAAGCCAGCTTCTCGTCTGCGAGCCTGGTCTTCTCCAAAGCTGTCTTCTGCATCTCAGCTAGCTCAAGGTCTTTTTTCTTCTGGGCCTCCTGAAGGAAATATGCCCTAGAGGCAATAATAAAGTTATTATTTATTTCCTTATATCATGATAAATGTTTATTATTCATGCTAGAATTGTATTAACCGGAAGCATAATACATGTGTGAATATATAGACAAACAGAGTGTCACTAGTATGCCTCTACTTGACTAGCTTGTTAATCAAAGATGGTTGTGTTTCCTAACCATGAACAAGGAGTTGTTATTTGATTAATGAGATCACATCATTAGTTGAATGATCGATTGACATGACCCATTCCGCTAGCTTAGCACCCGATCGCTTAGTATGTTGCTATTGCTTCCTTCATGACTTATACATGTTCCTATGACTATGAGATTATGCAACTCCGTTTATCGGAGGAACACTTTGTGTGCTACCAAACGCCACAACATAAGCTGGGTGATTATAAAGGTGCTCTCTGGTGTCTCCGAAGGTACTTGTTGAGTTGGCGTATTTGAGATTAGGATTTGTCACTCCGAATGTCGAGAGGTATCTCTGGGCCCTCTCGGTAATGCACATCACTTAAAGCCTTGCAAGCATTTCAACTAATGAGTTAGTTGAGAGATGATGTATTACGGAACGAGTAAAGAGACTTGCGGTAGCTAGATTGAACTAGGTATTGGATACCGACGATCGAATCTCGGGCAAGTAACATACCGATGACAAAGGGAACAACGTATGTTGTTATGCGGTCTGACCGATAAAGATCTTCGTAGAATATGTAGGAACCAATATGGGCATCCAGGTCCCGCTATTGGTTATTGACCGGAGACGTGTCTCGGTCATGTCTACATTGTTCTTGTTGACACCTGTTTTTGGCAAGATACAGATTGCAATGAAGATGGTCTCGAGTGAGTGGGCCTTCAGCATGAGAAGATTCACGTCGCCGAGTGGAACAACTTTGATGTTTCGGTTATATTCATTCGACCTTATCTTACGGACCGAAACTATACTCCGAGTGGCATAATTCAATGGTCCGAGTGATTTTTGGCCAATCACGCCTTCAATACGACCTCGGATGAAGGAGTACTCTAAAGGAATTGTCTTCGTCTCGTCGAGGCAATCGATTTTGATATATAAATCATCTCAATCCGAGTTCATATGCAAAAGTTAGAGGCAATACACTGCAGACCGAAGCTGAGTGGAAATTTGGCGCAAAGTATCAGACGCCATGTCTGATGGGTCGCGCGAGCAATTAGGCCCTTAAGAAGTCCTTGAATCGAAAAACCTTCAACACGAAAAAGTTTCGTCTCGTCGAGCCGATCGATTTTCATATAAAATTCGTCTCAATCCGAGGTCGGATGTAACCTGGAGAGGCAAATCAAGATCAGGCTATGTTTTTGGTCGAGTGAAAGCTTACCATCCGAGTGAAAACTCACCGGTCGAGTGAAAACCTACTGATCGAGTCACCGGTCGAGTGAAAACCTACCGATCGAGTCACCGGTCGAGTGAAAACCTACCGATCGAGTCAAAGGTCGAGTGAAAACCTACCGATCGAGTAAAAGATCGAGTGAAAACCTACCGATCGAGTAAAAGGTCAAAAACTTACCGATCTAGTAAAAGGTCGAGTGAAAACTTATCGATCGAGTAAGAGATTGTCTTCCGACTGAAAATGTGGTCATCATCCGAGTGAAAGATTGTCTTCCGAGCGAAAATGTAGTCATCCGAGTGAAAAGGTCCAGTCGAGTGAAAGACTCTAATATCCGAGTGGATGAGCTCAAATCCGAGTGAAACTGAACATGTGCCCGAAAGTTTATCAAGATGACCTCGGATGAAGAAGTGTTCAATACAGAAGTTGTGCGTATCATCAAGACGGTAAACTTTGGTTTTGGAGTCATCATCATCATAGATAGTATATGGCCTATAAGTTCACTACGAGACTTGGACAATCCAGTCCGTTACATGACCGAGTCCGACTGGATATTAAAGATGGCTTCGTAGAGTATTCAAGATGGCCTTATTTGAAAAAGTGATCAACATGAGAGTTGTTCGTATCATCGAGGCGCACAAGTTTGATATTTTAGCCATCTTGATCGGAGGTCATATGGAGGCTCGGTGGCCTGCACAAGGAGGAAGATAGAAGTTGGGCCAGATTCAGACTGAATCCGAGTTGGAATAGAACTAGGACTCTAGGATGCGAATTGATGTAATTTTTCTTGTAAGGAAAGCCTAGATGAATCCTTTACTTGTACGGGAAGTCCAGCCGCCTCTTATATATGTTAGTGACGGCCGATTGAACAACACCAATCGAACCAATCAATCTATTACACTTTTGTGTTCATCTATCTTTATCCCCTACCCTTGTATCTTCCTTTCTCGCTCTTCGCTCGTTCTTCGCGTTGGAGGGCAGCGATCCACGAGGCTCTAGGGTGAGCGAATCGACCTAGGGCAGCCCATTGCCGCCGCAGACTCCTCGACAGGTCCCTCCCGGCGTGTGGGGTTTCGGTCTCATAAAAGCGCCCACGATCGCCTTGCGCGATCGCTGTCGGTCGGGTCTCCTTCGACGTGATTTGCGGTGCATCACCCCCGGCGTCGAGGGTACTCGTGACGTGTTCGTGTGCGAACACACTTTTTGGCGACTCCGCTGGGGATCAAGCTTTGAACAGTTTCCAGCCTGTTCTTGCTACGAGGAGAGCGTCATCAAGCGGCTGCAATCTACAACGGTAACATGGATCATCAATCTCCTTATGTAGATGCAAATAGCCATTATGTTGATGTTGCTAGATCTTTCAATGGACATGTCATGTCGGCTAGCCCTAATGAGCAAAGGCCGACTAGTTATTCCGTTGGAGAAACTTGGAATTTACAGAATTGCGACATGCAACCTACGAATCTGAACTTTCGTGCATCGGCAACATCTTTCAATATGCCGGTGAACAACACGATTTGTTCGAGTAATCAATATATGACACCTCAATTACAGGAGGGTGTCTCACTGTTTTATCCATCGGTAGCCGACTCGCAATATGCGGGTTCATCCCCAAACATGCCGATGGATGGGGGAATCGGCCATGCTTCCATTAGCTATTTAGCCGGTTATCCTCAAACATCATATGATACACCTCATGATATTAATTTTTCAGCATCATATGCAACTAAAAGTATTCATGACTCGGCTCACTTTTATGGCCGAGTGAATGAAGATTCTACAGGAGTGTATGTGTCTAATATTGCAGGAGATGAGGTGACTTTGGCTGCGTTAAAAAGCTTAGCGCAAAATAAGAAGATTACCGCTCTTTGCCTTGAGCAACATGATAAAGGTTTGGTTCCTGATTATGAGGCAATAAAAGCTAGGGTTTTAAAAGAAGATGAAGTGTTGCCGATTGATCAAATTGGCGTGAGAAAATATTCAACAACAGTGCACACATCTTCACCTATCATTGCAGCATGTTATACACCCCCTATACAATTGCAAAGTTTCGGCAACATCAATCCATTGCCGAAAGATCATAAAAGTATTGGGGGGCAAGCCAATCCAAGCAGGGCTGAGTTTAAAAAAAAAATGTGGCCCAAGTGGACAAGATCAAGCCAAAGCTCACAGGGAATAGCGTCAACGAATTTACTACGCCAACTCTTGACGAATTACCAGCAGAATATCGACATGCTTATGAAGCACTCAAGAAGAAGCGTGGAGTAGAATATTTGGAAGGATATGTCAAGTCCCTTCCTCTATGCAGCAACCGTGTTGGCCCTTGGCGATGTTGTGGCAAGATAAAAGCGAAGCTTTTCAAGCGAACAACAAAAAGGATTCACTCGGCTAATACGGTTGATTCGGTTGAAACTCGAGGCAAATATGACTAAGTCGCCTACAACCGTGTCAAATGGTTCCTTTAAAGCCAAGACAATGGTGGATTCGGTTGAAACCAGATTGAGCACAGAGACGGTTACAACCGAGTGCATAGAGTCCATACCGAGTACATCATACCAGCCGAGTGCATCGACCCATCTCGAGTACATCATGCCGATCGAGTGCATCGCTCTGCATTTAGTGCATCGCCGCTAAAGTCGAGTGCATCAAGCCAATTATTGCCGCGTGTACCAAAACAGAAGATGCAAGTTTCGACGAGCAAAGGAACGTTAAATGCAACGAATTGGCCGTGTTAGATTTTTCTACATGTGAGGGAGCTTACATGCTGCCCTATGAGTTTCGTACAAAGAAATTGATGAGCATCAAGAGAAAGTTGTATGGCCAAACAAAGTTTGGCTAGTGATAAAGATCAAGAACTAGAGCGTGCACCGAGCAAAGTTCAACCGACAAAGAGCGTCCGAAAGTGAAATCCACTTGGGTAATCCGAGGAAATATACTCGCCAATCCGAGTGAAATATGCTCGGGCAATCCGAGTGAAATCTGCTCAATCAATCCGAGTGATGAGGCACGAGATCCAGAAGAAGAGGAACAGGTGTTGGAGAATTATTCAAAAGTGGAGCAAGATATTGTTCCAGTGGTGCAACCATCTTCTCCTTCCAAAGTCTTCACAGAGGTACACCTAGCAGACAGTTTATTCAATTTTCGATTCGGTCAAAATCATATTGTTGATGCATACATTAGCAAGTTCATAATTAACTTGGAAAGACCAACCGAGATGAGTAACTTGTTTGTTAGAGATAGTCTTGTCACTAATTATGCTAGTCAACATATTGTACCATTCATAGAGACTGCTAGTGATAGATTATCGCAACCAAAGCTTTTCCCATTATGCCGACTGAGAATTATGCTCGTATGGGTAGCTTTGATTGTTTCATGCTTGGCTAACATTTGGTATCAAATGAGACGTATGTTCTGTAGTTACTTTGGTTGCAGAAACATAAAGCCAGGTCCAAAGTGCTCCGAGATAGCCGATTCAAGAGCATCGGGGAAGGAGGACGAAAATCAATGCATAGCCGAGTCAGATAGCATTAAACCGGCACCACTCGGTTGTTTTGCTCCGGAGTCGGTATCACAATATCGGTTAATGAATGAGCAACGTACCTTCAATCTGGGCATAGGTGATCACATCATCGGTACATCATCAACAAATCCTATTATTACAATTGATCACGATGTCGAGCTATCAAGACAAGAACAAATGCAATGTTCGTTTGAACAGAATGTCAAAGACAACAATGTGATTCATCAAGCCACACAATCAGCTTACACGGGACGATTGGTGCTCGTTGAGGCACAAGCATATGGCCAGTCGACTCAGATTGGTCTTGATGGAGAACAAGCATTGACTCGGCTACCTCAACCCGACTCATCCAAAGACGGACAGGTATACGCTAATGATGATGGGATCAAATCTTCAAGTGAGGTAATCATTCAAAAGTGCATCAGCAATAATATTGAAGATAGGAGTTTCATCAAAGCTACAATGGCGACATCTAGCACTGGGGGGCAACGAGAAAATTCAAAGACCGATGCACGCACAACTAAAGAAAGCAAAGGCAATGATAAGCATTAAAGGTAAAAAGCGAAAGTCACTTTCAAGCAGTTATTAGCAAAATATCGAGAAAATAAGTGAGGCAAAGAGTGCTTATCGGCCGAGTGAAACAAAAGTATCAAGCGCCCCCAAGGCATAAATTTGAAGACTTGGATTGGCAAAGGAAGACGTTGAGCAAGCAAACTTCATATCCTGCTGTTGGGCCGCCAATGCCAATGTCGTGGATGCCTCCCTACACTCATGTAAATCCATATCCATCATGGGGCAGGTATGATACAAGGGCAAATTATCCATCTTATTTTAGATCATCTCGCGAACATTATGCAGCTCCAAAAAGATCAACATTTGACGAACAATCACACGTCAAAGACCGTCTCAATCGTAAGGAATCGGTCCGGAGCTCAAGGAACAAAAAAGAGGTGGTCAAGCAAGTGTACCAGGTCAAGAAAGATGGTCGTAAGTGTGCTACTTCAGATTTGTTCTCAAATAACAAAGAGCTAATTAAAGTATTGACATTGGCTACAAAAGGCAACAAGGCAAGTCAATCAAGTGCCAAATCTGAAGGGAAGAAGTTGAGAGTGCACAAGGCCAAAAAAGAGTTAGCATTGGTTGAAATAGAATCACAGCCGAGGTGCCCACTCGGCTTAGCACATTGGCAAGAGAAGGAATTACAAAGACTTAGTGCACATGAGTTGAGAAAGAAGAACATGGCATGGGTTCCCAAGAGGAGCAGTCAAAGTAGAAATGATGTCCGACCTTCTATTGCAACAAGTGTTAAAAAGTGAAGAAAGAAAGGATGGCCGCAAGAGTGCTATTTCAGATCCGACTCCAAATGACAAAAAGCTAGCCAAGCCTATGTTGGCTGCAAAGGACAAGAAAGTGAAGCAAGTAAATTTCAAGGATCCAATAGTCAAGTTTGGACAGGCCAAGCCAGAGATGCCAAAAGTCAGAAAGAATTTGCCAGTGCATAAACCAAAGTACCAGCCGGGATGCCCACTCGGCTTACCATATTCGCAACAGAAGAAGCTAAAACGGCTTAGGGCCAAAGAGCTGGAGAAGAGGAACATGGCCTGGGTTCCTAAGGGAAATCCTCGAGTCAAGAGCGGCATCACATCTCCTGTTGCGAAGCTAGCAGAAATAAGGGAGTACAAGTGTAAAGCCCATAGGCAAGGACGACAATTTTCATATAGGAGACTCCAAGAGGCGTCTCATCCATATTCTTCGATCGTACCATCAAAATCAACGCTATGGAATTTTTTCCTCCGCCGAAACATCTGACTTATTTCGGCTATTCACACTTTGGTGGAGGGACTCCCGAGCACTTTTGAGATAAGAACGCATGACCGATATTTGCATATCGCCCTCATAATTCATTGTGTTTGCAAAACCCGGCATCTGGCTAACGGTGTTCACTATAGTGGATTTCCTACTCCTATAGCCGATGCTTAGTGTTTGCCAGTACTGGCGAGGCCGACTTAATTATTGGGTCGACCAACAATCAAGGGTCTAGTGCATAAAAGAGCCCCGACTCCAAATGTTATTTATTTGCAGGATTCAAGTCAGGAGACAGACGTTGTTCGGCGGAGGCTTGATGGTGTACTTTGATAACGAGTTGAGTCGCCGAACAGTTGACAGTATTCCTTTGAGGTGCATGGTCATAATCGTCCGGCAACCGTCTTCATTGAAGGGTTCTAATATTTCCAGGGAATGCCTGGACAAATGCAAGGTCCGGATTGACATAAGAAATTTACGTGGAAGCCTTTGTGACATCCAATTGTTGTTTCAGACAAGTATTATCCAAGAGGCTCAACCAAAGAAGCAACAAACATGAGCATATGGATGATTAAAATTACCATACTCAACATGCACTGCTGATGGAGTGTTGACATCGTGCTTAAAAATTACCCTAGGCAAGGTATTTTCTGGCACGCAAGCTCTACCAGAAAACAGGGGGGCATGTGTTGACACCTGTTTTTGGCAAGATACAGATTGCAATGAAGATGGTCTCGAGTGAATGGGCCTTCAGCATGAGAAGATTCACATCGCCGAGTGGAACAACTTTGATGTTTCGGTTATATTCATTCGACCTTATCTTATGGACCGAAACTATACTCCGAGTGGCATAATTCAATGTTCCGAGTGATTTTTGGCCAATCACGCCTTCAAGACGACCTCGGATGAAGGAGTACTCTAAAGGAATTGTCTTCGTCTCGTCGAGGCAATCGATTTTGATATATAAATCATCTCAATCCGAGTTCATATGCAAAAGTTAGAGGCAATACACTGCAGACCGAAGCTGAGTGGAAATTTGGCGCAAAGTATCAGACGCCATGTCTGATGGGTCGCGCGAGCAATTAGGCCCTTAAGAAGTCCTTGAATCGAAAAACCTTCAACACGAAAAAGTTTCGTCTCGTCAAGCCGATCGATTTTCATATAAAATTCGTCTCAATCCGAGGTCGTATGTAACCTGGAGAGGCAAATCAAGATCAGGCTATGTTTTTGGTCGAGTGAAAGCTTACCATCCGAGTGAAAACTCACCGGTCGTGTGAAAACCTACTGATCGAGTCACCGGTCGAGTGAAAACCTACCGATCGAGTCACCGGTCGAGTGAAAACCCACCGATAGAGTCAAAGGTCGAGTGAAAACCTACCGATCGAGTAAAAGATCGAGTGAAAACCTACCGATCGAGTAAAAGGTCAAAAACTTACCGATCGAGTAAAAGGTCGAGTGAAAACTTATCGATCGAGTAAGAGATTGTCTTCCGACTGAAAATGTGGTCATCATCCGAGTGAAAGATTGTCTTCCGAGTGAAAATGTAGTCATCCGAGTGAAAAGGTCCAATGAAAGTGAAAGACTCTAATATCCTAGTGGATGAGCTCAAATCCGAGTGAAACTGAACATGTGCCCGAAAGTTTATCAAGATGACCTCGGATGAAGAAGTGTTCAATACAGAAGTTGTGCGTATTATCAAGATGGTAAACTTTGGTTTTGGAGTCATCATCATCAGAGATAGTATATGGCCTGTAAGTTCACTACGAGACTTGGACAATCCAGTCCGTTACATGACCGAGTCCGACCGATATTAAAGATGGCTTCAGAGAGTATTCAAGATAGCCTTATTTGAAAAAGTGATCAACATGAGAGTTGTTCAGATCGCCGAGGCGCACAAGTTTGATATTTGGGCCATCTTGATCGGAGGTCATATGGAGGCTCGGCCTGCACAAGGAGGAAGACAGAAGTTGGGCCAGATTCAGACTGAATCCGAGTTGGAATAGAACTAGGACTCTAGGACGCGAATTGATGTAATTTTTCTTGTAAGGAAAGCCTAGATGAATCCTTTACTTGTACGGAAGTCCAGCCGCCTCTTATATATGTTGGGGTGACGGCCGATTGAACAATACCAATCGAACCAATCAATCTATTACACTTTTGTGTTCATCTATCTTTATCCCCTACCCTTGTATCTTTCTTTCTCGCTCTTCGCTCGTTCTTCGCGTTGGAGGGCAGCGATCCACGAGGCTCTAGGGCGAGCGAATCGACCTAGGGCAGCCCATTGCCGCCGACTCGACGGGTCCCTCCCGGGCGTGGGGTTTCGGGTCACAAAAGCGCCGCCGATCGCCTTTGCGATCGCTGCTGTCGGTCGGGTCTCCTTCGACGTGAGTTGCGGTGCATCACCCCCGGCGTCGAGGGTACACGTGACGTGTTCGTGTGCGAACAGTTCTCGAACCGTAGGGTCCGCACGCTTAAGGTTTCGATGACAGTTATATTATGAGTTTATGAGTTTTGATGTACCGAAGGAGTTCGGAGTCCCGGATGAGATCGGGGACATGACGAGGAGTCTCGAAATGGTCGAGACGTAAAGATCGATATATTGACGACTATATTCGAGTTCGGAAAGGTTCCGAGTCATTCGGTATTTATCGAGTACTGGGAGAGTTACGGGAATTCGCCGGGAGAAGTATTGGGCCTTATTGGGCCTGGGAAAAAGAGAGGGCTGCCTAGGGCAGGCCGCATGCCCCCATGACCTAGTCCGAATTGACTAGGGGAGGCCGCAACCCCTCCTTCCTTCCCTTCTCTCTTCCCTTCCTTGTCTCCTACTCCTAATACATGGAAGGACTCCTAGTTGACTAGAAAGGGGAATCCTACTCTCGGTGGGAGTAGGACTCCCCTAGGCGCGCCATAGAAGAGGGCCGGCCCTCCCCTCCTCCACTCCTTTATATACGGGGGTAGGGGGCACCCCATGGACACACAAGTTGATCTTCGTGATCGTTCCTTAGCCGTGCGCGGTGCCCCCCTCCAAGATATTACACCTCGGTCATATTGCAGCGGTGCTTAGGCGAAGCCCTGCGACAGTTGAACATCAAGATCGTCATCACGCCGTCGTGCTGACGGAACTCCTCCCCGAACCTCTGCTGGATCAGAGCCCGGGGTGCGTCATCGAGCTGTACGTGTGTCAAGAACTCGGAGGTGCCGGAGTAACGGTGCTTGGATCGGTTGGACCGGGAAGACGTACGACTACTTCCTCTACGTTGCGTCAACGCTTCCGCTTCGGTCTACGAGGGTACATAGACAACACTCTCCCCTCTCGTTGCTATGCCATCACCATGATCTTGCGTGTACGTAGGAATTTTTTTGAAATTTCTACGTTCCCCAACAGTGGTATCAGTGTTGGGGAACATTGCAGAAAATTAAAATTTTTCCTACGGTTTCACCAAGATCCATCTATGAGTTCATCTAAGCAACGAGTCATGGGAGAGAGTTTGCATCTACATACCACTTGTAGATCGCGTGCGGAAGCTTGCAAGGTGATGATGGAGTCGTACTCGACGTGATTCGAATCACCGATGACCAAGTGCTGAACGGACAGCACCTCCGCGTTCAACACACGTACGGTACGGGTGACGTCTCCTCCGTCTTGATCCAGCAAGGAGGAAGGAGAGGTTGAGGAAGACAGCTCCACCAGCAGCACGACGGCGTGGTGATGGTGGAGAAGCAGTACTCCGACAGGGCTTCGCCGAGCTCACAACGGAGGAGGAGAGGTGTTGGGGAGGGGAGGGCTGCGCCTTGGCTTGTGGTGCGGCTGCCCTCCCCTCACCCCTCTATTTATAGGGGGAAGGGAGAAGGGGCCGGCCCCTCTAGATCCATCTAGAGGGGGGGCGGCGGCCAAGGGGAGGGGGGACTTGCCCCCCAAGCAAGGCGCGCCTCTAGGGTTCCCCCTCAACCCTAGGCGCAAGGGCCCAAGGGAGGTGCGCCCAGCCCACCAGGGCTGGCCAACTCCCCACGCAGCCCAGTGGCCCCGGGAGGGGTGGCCCCTCCAGTGGACCCCGAACCCTTCCGGTGGCCCCGTACAATACCAGACGCCTCAAACTTTTCGTGTCCTTTAACAACTTCCCATATATAAATATTTACCTCCGGATCCTTCCGAACTCCTCGTGACGTCCGGGATCTCATCCGGACTCAACAACATTCGTAGTCACATACTAGTCTTCCTAATAACCCTAGCGCCACCGAACCTTAAGTGTGTAGACCCTACGGGTTCGGGAGACACGCAGACATGACCGAGACGACTCTCGGGCAATAACCAACAGCGGGTGCGGATACCCATGTTGGCTCCTACATGCTCCTCGATGATTTCATCGGTTGAACCACGATGTCGAGGATTCGATCAAACCCTGTATACAATTCCTTTGTCAATCGGTGCGTTACTTGCCCGAGACTCGATCGTCGGTATCCCAATACCTTGTTCAGTCTCGTTATCGCAAGTCACTTTACTCGCACCATAATGCATGATCCCGTACAACACCTTGGTCACCTTGATCTCATTATGATGATGCATTACCGAGTGGGCCCAGAGATACCTCTCCGTCATACGGAGTGACAAATCCCAGTCTCGATCTGTGTCAACCCAATAGATACTTTCGGAGATACCTGTAGTGCACCTTTATAGTCACCCAGTTACGTTGTGACGTTTGATACACCCAAAGCACCCCTACGGTATCCAGGAGTTACACGATCTCATGGTCGAAGGAAGAGATACTTGACATTGGCAAAGCTCTAGCAAACGAACTACACGATCTTTTATGCTATGCTTAGGATTGGGTCTTGTCCATCACATCATTCTCCTAATGATGTGATCCCGTTATCAATGACATCGAATGTCCATAGTCAGGAAACCATGACTATCTGTTGATCACAACGAGCTAGTCAACTAGAGGCTCACTAGGGACATATTGGGGTCTAAGTATTCACACGTGTATTATGATTTCCGGATAATACAGTTATAGCATGAATAAACACAATTATCATGAACAATGAAATATAGTAATACTTTTATTATTGCCTCTAGGGCATATTTCCAACAGTCTCCCACTTGCACTAGAGTCACCAATCTAGTTACATTGTGATGAATCGAACACCCATAGAGTTCTGGTGTTGATCATGTTTTGCACGCGAGAGAGGTTTAGTCAACGGATCTGCGACATTCAGATCCGTCTGCACTTTGCAAATCTCTATGTCTCCATCTTGAACATTTTCACGGATGGAGTTGAAATGACGCTTGATGTGCTCGGTCTTCTTGTGAAACCTGGGCTCCTTGGCAAGGGCAATAGCTCCGGTGTTATCACAGAAGAGTTTGATCGGCCCGACGCATTGGGTATGACTCCTAGGTCGGTGATGAACTCCTTCACCCAGATCGCTTCATGTGCTGCCTCGAGGCTGCCATGTACTCCGCTTCACGTAGATCCTCCACGACGCTTCGCTTGCACTTGCACCAGCAGCTCATCGCTCCACCATTCAACATATACACGATCCGGTTTGAGACTTAGAGTCATCCAGATCTGAGTCGAAGCTAGCGTTGACGTAACCCTTTACGACGAGCTCTTCGTCTCCTCCATAAACGAGAAACATGTCCTTTGTCCTTTTAAGGTACTTTAGGATATTCTTGACCGCTGTCCAGTGTTCCTTGCCGGGATTACTTTGGTATCTTGCTACCAAACTTACGGCAAGGTTTACATCAGTCAGTACACAAGATGGCATACATAATAGATCCTATGGCTGAAGCATAGGGATGACACTCATCTCTTCTTTATCTTTTGTCGTGGTCGGTGACTGAGCTGAGCTCAATCTCACACCTTGTAACATAGGCAAGAACCCTTTCTTGGACTCATCCATTTTGAACCTCTTCAAAATATTATCAAGGTATGTGCTTTGTGAAAGACCTATGAGGCGTCTCGATCTATCTCTATAGATCTTGATGCCTAATATATAAGCAGCTTCTCCAAGGTCCTTCATTGAAAAACACTTATTCAAGTAGGCCTTAATGCTGTCCGAAGTTTTGTATCATTTCCCATCAAGAGTATGTCATCTACATATAATAGGAGAAATGCTACTGAGCTCCCACTCACTTTCTTGTAAACGCAGGCTTCTCCATAAGTCGCAAGATAAACCCAAACGCTTTGATCATCTCATCAAAGCGAATGTTCCAACTCCGAGATGCTTGCACCAGTCCATAAATGGATCGCTGGAGCTTGCATACTTTGTTAGCGTTCTAGGATCGACAAAACCTTCCGCTGCATCATATACAGCTCTTCCTTAAGATGTCCGTTAAGGAATGCCGTTTTGACGTCCATCGCCATATCTCATAATCATAGTATGCGGCAATTGCTAACATGATTCGGACGGACTTCAAGCTTCGCTACGGAGAGAATGTCTCGTCAGTAGTCAATCCCTTGAACTTGTCGATAACCCTTAGCGACAAGTCGAGCCTTATAAATGGTAACATTACCATCCGCGTCCGTCTTCTTCTTGAAAATCCATTTGTTTTCTATCGCTCGCCGATCATCGGGCAAGTCTGTCAAAGTCCATACTTTGTTTTCATAGATGGATTCTATCTCGGATTTCATGGCTTCAAGCCGTTTGTTGGAATCCGGGCCCGCCATCACTTCTTCATAGTTCGAAGGTTCACCGTTGTCTAACAACATGATTTCCAGGACAGGGTTGTCGTACCACTGTGCGGAACGTGTCCTTGTGGACCTGAAGTTCAAGAGTAACTTGATCCAAGTACCTTGATCATCATCATTGTTTTCCTCTTCTTTGGTGTGGGCATCACAGAACAGTTTCTGCGCTGCACCACTTTCCCGCTCGAGAGGTAGTACTTCATCGAAGTTCTACTTTCCTCCCACTTACTTCTTTCGAGAGAAACTCTTTTTCCAGAAAGAATCCGTTCTTGCCAACAAAGATCTTGCCTTCGGATCTTAAGTAGAAGGTATACCCGACAGTTTCCTTAGGGTATCCTATGAATACGCATTTTTCCGACTTGGGTTCGAGCTTTTCAGGTTGAAGTTTCTTGACATAAGCATCGCATCCCCAAACTTTTAGAAACGACAGCTTAGGTTTCTTCCCAAACCATAATTCATACGGTGTCGTCTCAACGGATTTAGACGGTGCCCTATTTAAAGTGAATGTAGCTGTCTCTAGAGCGTATCCCCAAAATGATGGCAGTAAATCGGTAAGAGACATCATAGACCGCACCATATCCAATAGAGCGCGATTACGATGTTCGGACACACCATTTCACTGAGGTGTTCCAGGCGGCGTGAGTTGTGAAACAATTCCACATTTCCTTAAGTGTGTACCAAATTCGTGACTTAAGTATTCTCCGCCACGATCTGATCGTAGGAACTTTATCTTTCGGTCACGTTGATTCTCCACGTCACTCTGAAATTCCTTGAACTTTTCAAAGGTTTCAGACTTGTGTTTCATTAAGTAGACATACCATATCGACTCAAGTCATCAGTGAGAGTGAGAACATAACGATATCCTCCGCGAGCCTCAACGCTCATTGGACCGCACACATCGGTATGTATGATTTCCAACAAGTTGGTTGCTCGCTCCATTGTTTCGGAGAACGGAGTCTTGGTCATTTTGCCTAAGTGGCAAGGTTTGCATGTGTCAAACGATTCATAATCAAGAGACTCTAAAAGTCCATCAGCATGGAGCTTCTTCATGCGCTTGACACCAATGTGACCAAGGCGGCAGTGCCACAAGTATGTGGGACTATTGTTGTCAACTTTACATCTTTTGGCATCCACACTATGAACATGTGTAATATTACGCTCGAGATTCATTAAGAATAAACTATTGACCATCGGAGCATGACCATAAAACATATCTCTCATATAAATCGAACAACCATTATTCTCAGACTTAAATGAGTAGCCATCTCGTATTAAATGAGATCCAGATACAATGTTCATGCTCAAACATGGCACTAAATAACAATTATTAAGGTTCAAAACTAATCCCGTGGGTAAATGTAGAGGCAGCGTGCCGACGGCGATCACATCGACTCTGGAACCATTCCCGACGCAAGATCGTCACCTCGCCCTTCGCCAGTCTCCATTTATTCCGCAGCTCCTGCTGTGAGTTACAAATATGAGCAACGGCACCGTATCAAATACCTGTGAGTTACTACGAGTAATCGGTAAGGTACACATCAATTACATGTATATCACATATACCTTTGGTGTTGCCGCCTTCTTATCCGCTAAGTATTTGGGGCAGTTCCGCTTCAAAGGACCCTTCCCTTGCAATAAAAGCACTCGGTCTCGTGCTTGGGTCCATTCTTTGACTTCTTCCCGCAATCGGCTTACGGGCGCGGCAACATCTTTGCCGCCCTTCTTGAAGTTCTTCTTACCCTTGCCCTTCTTGAACTTAGTGGTCTTATTGACCATCAACACTTGATGTTCTTTCTTGATTTCAGCCTCTCGCTGACTTCAAAGATTGAGAACACTTCAGAATGGTCTTCACCATCCCGCATGTTGTAGTTCATCACAAAGCTCTTGTAGCTTGGTGGGAGCGATCGAGGATTCTGTCAATGACCGCCTCATCCGGGAGGTTAATGTTCATTGGGTCATATGGTTGTGCAACCTGCACATCTTGAGGATGTGCTCACCGATGTAACTGTTTTCCTTCATCTTACTGTAGAACTTGTCGGAGACATCATATCTCTCGACCTGGGCATGAGCTTGAAAAACTAGTTTCAGCTCTTCGAACATCTCATATGCTCCGTGATGCTCAAAACGCTTTTGGAGCCCCGGTTCTAAGCTGTAAAGCATGCCGCAGTGAACGAGGGAGTAATCATTAGCACGAGCTTGCCAAGCATTCATAATGTCTTGGTTCTCTGGGACGGGAGCGTCACCTAGCGGTCCATCTAGGACATATTACTTCCTGGCAGCTATGAGGATGATCCTCAGGTTCGGACCCAGTCCGTATAGTTGCTGCCATCATCTTTCAGCTTGGTTTTCTCTAGGAACGCGTTGAAGTTCATGTTGACATTAGCGTTGGCCATTTGATCTACAAGACATGATTTGCAAAGGTTTTTAGACTAAGTTCATGATAGTAAAGTTCTAATCAAATTATGAACTCCCACTTAGATTAGACATCCCTCTGGTCATCTAAGTGTTACACGATCCGAGTCGACTAGCCCGTGTCCGATCATCACGTGAGACGGACTAGTCATCGTCGGTGAACATCTTCATGTTGATCGTATCTTCCATACGACTCGTGTTCGACCTTTCGGTCTCCGTGTTCCGAGGCCATGTCCGCACATGCTAGGCTCGCAAGTTAACCCTAAGTGTTTTCGCTGTAAAATTGTCTTACACCCGCTGTATGTGAACGTAAGAATCCATCACACCCGATCATCACGTGGTGCTTAGAAGCGACTTAACTGTAGCAACGGTGCACAGTTAGGGGAGAACACTTCTTGAAATTTTGTAAGGGATCATCTTATTTACTACCGTCGTCCTAAGTAAACAAGATGCATAAACATAATAAACATCACATGCAATTATATAGTTGTGACATGATATGGCCAATATCATATAGCTCCATCGATCTCCATCTTCGGGGCTCCATGATCATCTTGTCACCGGCTTGACACCATGATCTCCATCATCATGATCTCCATCATCGTGTCTTCATGAAGTTGTCACACCAACGACTACTTCTACTTCTAAGGCTAACGCGTTTAGCAATAAAGTAAAGTAGTTTACATGGCGTTCTTCAATGACACGCAGGTCATACAAAAAATAAAGACAACTCCTATGGCTCCTGCCGGTTGTCATACTCATCGACATGCAAGTCGTGAATCCTATTACAAGAACATGATCTCATACATCACAAATCATCATTCATCACAACTTCTGGCCATATCACATCACATGATCAATCGCTGCAAAAACAAGTTAGACATCCTCTAATTGTTGTTGCATCTTTTACGTGGCTGCGATTGGGTTCTAGCAAGAACGTTTTCTTACCTACGAATAACCACAACGTGATTTTGTCAACTTCTATTTACCCTTCATAAGGGCCCTGTTCATCGAATCCGCTCCAACTAAAGTGGAGAGAGCAGACACCCGCCAGCCACCTTATGCAACTAGTGCATGTCAATCGGTGGAACCGGTCTCACGAAGCGTACGTGTAAGGTTGGTCCGGGCTGCTTCATCCCACAATACCGTTGAAGCAAGAAAAGACTAGTAGAGGCAAGTAAGTTGACAAGATCCACGCCCACAACAAATTGTGTTTTACTCGTGCATTAGAGAACTACGCATAGACCTAGCTCATGATGCCACTGTTGGGGAACATTGCAGAAAATTAAAATTTTTCCTACGGTTTCACCAAGATCCATCTATAAGTTCATCTAAGCAATGAGTCATGGGAGAGAGTTTGCATCTACATACCACTTGTAGATCGCGTGCGGAAGCTTGCAAGGTGATGATGGAGTCATACTCGACGTGATTCGAATCACCGATGACCAAGTGCTGAACGGACAGCACCTCCGCGTTCAACACACGTACGGTACGGGTGACATCTCCTCCGTCTTGATCCAGCAAGGAGGAAGGAGAGGTTGAGGAAGACAGCTCCACCGGCAGCACGACGGCGTGGTGATGGTGGAGAAGCTGATCTCGGCGACAGGGCTTCGCCGAGCTCACAACGGAGGAGGAGAGATGTTGGGAGGGAGGGCTGCGCCTTGGCTTGTGGTGCGGCTGCCTCCCTCACCCCTCTATTTATAGGGGAAGGAGAGGGGGCGGCCCTCTAGATCCATCTAGAGGGGCGGCCAAGGGGAGGGGACTTGCCCCCAAGCAGGCGCGCCTCTAGGGTTCCCTCAACCCTAGGCGCAAGGGCCAAGGAGGGTGCGCCCAGCCCACCGGGGCTGGCCAACTCCCCACGCAGCCCAAGTGGCCCCCGAGGAGGTGGCCCCTCCCGGTGGACCCTCGAACCCTTAGGTGGCCCCAGACAATACCGTGCACGCCTCAAACTTTCCGTGTCCTTTAACAACTTCCCATATATAAATCTTTACCTCCGGATCCTTCCGAACTCCTCGTGACGTCCGGGATCTCATCCGGACTCGAACAACATTCGGTAGTCACATACTAGTCTTCCTAATAACCCTAGCGCCACCGAACCTTAGTGTGTAGACCCTACGGGTTCGGGAGACACGCGACATGACCGAGACGACTCACGGGCAATAACCAACAGCGGGTCTGGATACCCATGTTGGCTCCTACATGCTCCTCGATGATTTCATCGGTTGAACCACGATGTCGAGGATTCGATCAAACCTCAGTATACAATTCCTTTGTCAATCGATGCGTTATTTGCCCGAGACTCGATCGTCGGTATCCCAATACCTTGTTCAGTCTCGTTACCGGCAAGTCACTTTACTCGTACCATAATGCATGATCCCGTGGCCAACACCTTGGTCACCTTGAGCTCATTATGATGATGCATTACCGAGTGGGCCCAGAGATACCTCTCCGTCATACGGAGTGACAAATCCCAGTCTCGATCCGTGTCAACCCAATAGATACTTTCGGAGATACCTGTAGTGCACCTTTATAGTCACCCAGTTACGTTGTGACGTTTGATACACCCAAAGCACCCCTACGGTATCCAGGAGTTACACGATCTCATGGTCGAAGGAAGAGATACTTGACATTGGCAAAGCTCTAGCAAACGAACTACACGATCTTTTATGCTATGCTTAGGATTGGGTCTTGTCCATCACATCATTCTCCTAATGATGTGATCCCGTTATCAACGACATCCAATGTCCATAGTCAGGAAACCATGACTATCTGTTGATCACAACGAGCTAGTCAACTAGAGGCTCACTAGGGACATATTGGGGTCTAAGTATTCACACGTGTATTACGATTTCCGGATAATACAGTTATAGCATGAATAAAGACAATTATCATGAACAATGAAATATAGTAATACTTTTATTATTGCCTCTAGGGCATATTTCCAACAATCAGAGCCAGGTTTTATGCGTTGATGTTATATGCACGAGTAGAACACAAGTGAGTTGTGGGCGATACAAGTCATACTGCTTACCAGCATGTCATACTTTGGTTCGGCGGTATTGTTGGATGAAGCGGCCCGGACCGACATTACGCGTACGCTTACGCGAGACTGGTTTTACCGCCGTGCTATGCACACAGGTGACTAGCGGATGTCAGTTTCTCCAACTTTAGTTGAACCGAGTGTGGCTACGCCCGGTCCTTGTGAAGGTTAAAACAGCACCAACTTGACAAACTATCGTTGTGGTTTTGATGCGTAGGTAAGAACGGTTCTTGCTCAGCCCGTAGCAGCCACGTAAAACTTGCAACAACAAAGTAGAGGACGTCTAACTTGTTTTTGCAGGGCATGCTGTGATGTGATATGGTCAAGACGTGATAAGATATAAGTTGTTGTATGAGATGATCATGTTTTGTTGAAGTTATCGGCAATTGGCTGAAGCCCTATGGATGTCTCTTTGTTGCATAAGATGCAAGTGCCAAATAATTGCTTTACTTTATCGCTATACGATAGCAATAGTTGCAAGAGCAATAGTTGGTGAGACAACCATGTGATGACACATTGATATAGATCAAGATGATGAAGATCATGGTGTCGTGCCGGTGACGATAGAGATCATGACAGTACTTTGGAGATGGAGATCAAAGGCGCAAGATGATCATGGCCATATCATGTCACATATTTTGATTGCATATGATGTTTATCTATTATACATCTTATTCTTGCTTTGATTGACGGTAGCATTTTAAGTGTAGGGGAACGTAGTAATTTTAAAATTTTCCTACCCACACGCAAGATCATGGTGATGATATAGCAACGAGAGGGGAGAGTGTATGTCCACGTACCCTCGTAGACCGTAAGCGAAAGCGTTAGCACAACGCGGTTGATGTAGTCATACGTCTTCACGATCGACCGATCCAAGCACCGAACGTACGGAGCCTCCGAGTTCAGCACACGTTCAGCTCGATGACGTCCCTCGAACTCTGATCCAGCCAAGTGTCGAGGGAGAGTTCCGTCAGCACGACGGCGTGGTGACGATCTTGATGTTCTACCGGCGCAGGGCTTCGCCTAAGCTTCGCGACGATATGACCGAGGTGGAATATGGTGGAAGGGGGCACCACACACGGCTAAGGAACGATCCGTAGATCAACTTGTGTCTTTGGGGTGCCCCCTGCCCCCGTATATAAAGGAGCAAGGGGGGAGGCCGGCCGGCCCTTGGGGCGCACCAAGGAGGGGGGAGTTCTCCTCCTACTGGGAGTAGGACTCCCCTTTCCTAGTCCAACTAGGAAGGAGGAAGGGGAAGGAAGAGGGGAGAGGGAGAGGGAAGAGGGCGCGCCGCCTCCCCTAGTCCAATTCGGACTCCCCTTGGGAGGGGCGCCACCTCCGGGCTGCTGCCTCTCTCTCCCCTCAGGCCCACTAAGGCCCAATACTTCCCAGGCGGTTCCGTAACCTCCCAAGCACTCCGTTTTCTCCAAATCACCGGAACACTTGCGGTGTCCGAATATAGTCGTCCAATATATCAATCTTTATGTCTCGACCATTCCGAGACTCCTCGTCATGTCCGTGATCACATCCGGGACTCCGAACAAACTTCGGTACATCAAAACTTATAAACTCATAATAAAACTGTCATCGAAACGTTAAGCGTGCGGACCCTACGGGTTCGAGAACTATGTAGACATGACCTAAAACTATTCTCGGTCAATAACCAATAGCGGGACCTGGATGCCCATATTGGTTCCTACATATTCTACGAAGATCTTTATCGGTCAAACCGCATAACATCATACTTTGTTCCCTTTGTCATCGGTATGTTACTTGCCCGAGATTTGATCGTTGGTATCCAATACCTAGTTCAATCTCGTTACCGGCAAGTCTCTTTACTTGTTCCGTAATACGTCATCTCATAACTAACTCATTAGTTACATGCTTGCAAGGCTTAGGTGATGAGTATTACCGAGAGGGCCCAGGGATACCTCTCCGACGATCGGAGTGACAAATCCTAATCTCGAATTATGCCAACTCAACATGTACCTTCGGAAACACCTGTAGAGCACCTTTATAATCACCCAGTTATGTTGTGACGTTTGGTAGCACACAAAGTGTTCTTCCGTAAACGGAGTTGCACAATCTCATAGTCGTAGGAACTTTGTATAAGTCATGAAGAAAGCAATAGCAGATACTAAACGATCAAGTGCTAGGCTAATGAATGGGTCATGTCAATCACATCATTCTCCTAATGATGTGATCCCATTACTCAAATGACAACACATGTCTATGGTCAGGAAACATAACCATCTTTGATTAATGAGCTAGTCAAGTAGAGGCATACTAGTGACTATGTGTTTGTCTATGTATTCACACATGTATCATGTCTCCGGTTAATACAATTCTAGCATGAATAATAAACATTTATCATGATATGAGGAAATAAATAATAACTTTATTATTGCCTCTAGGGCATATTTCCTTCAGTCTCCCACTTGCACTAGAGTCAATAATCTAGATTACATAGTAATGATTCTAACACCCATGGAGTCTTGGTGCTGATCATGTTTTTCTCGTGAGAGAGGCTTAGTCAACGGTTCGCAACATTCAGATCCGTATGTATCTTGCAAATCTCTATGTCTCCCACTTGGACTTGGTCCCGAATGGAATTGAAGCGTCTCTTGATGTGTTTGGTCCTCTTGTGAAATCTGGATTCCTTTGCCAAGGCGATTGCACCAAGATTGTCGAGAAGATCTTCATTGGTCCCGATGCACTAGGTATGACACCTAGATCGGAAATGAACTCCTTCATCGAGACTCCTTCATTTGCTGCTTGAAGCAGCTATATACTCCGCTTCACATGTAGATCCCGCCACGACGCTTTGTTTAGAACTGCACCAACTTACAGCTCCACCGCTTAATAAAAACACGATCCGGTTTGCGATTTAGAATCGTCCGGATCGGTGTCAAAGCTTACATCGACGTAACCATTTACGACTAGCTCTTTGTCACCTCCATATACGAGAAACATATCCTTAGTCCTTTTCGTATTTCAGATGTTCTTGACCGCTGTCCGATGATCCACTCTCGATTACTTTGGTACCTTCCTCGCCAAACTTATTGCTAAGCATCGTCAGTGTCGGTACACAGCATTGCATACATGATAGAGCCTATGGCTGAAGCATAGGAACATTTTTCATTTTCTCTCTATCTTTGCTGTGGTCGGGCATTGAGTTTGACTCAACTTCACACCTTGTAGTACGTGCAAGAATCCTTTCTTTGCTCGATCCATTTTGAACTTTTTCAAAATTTTGTCAAGGTATGTGCTTTGTGAAAGTCCTATTAAGCGCCTTGATCTATCTCTATAGATCTTGATGCCCAATATGTAAGCAGCTTCCCGAGGTCTTTCATTGAAAAACTTTTATTCAAGTATCCTTTATGCTATCCAGAAATTCTATATCATTTCCAATTAATAATATGTCATCAACATATAAAACTAGAAATGCTACAGAGCTCCCACTCACTTTCTTGTAAATACAAAGCTTCTCCAAAAGTCTCAGATAAAACCATATGCTTTGATCACACTATCAAAGCGCTTATTCCAACTCCGAGATGCTTGCACCAGTCCATAAATGGAACGCTGGAGCTTGCACACTTTTTCAGCACCTTTTGGATCAACAAAACCTTCCGCTGCATCATATACAACTCTTCTTCTAGAAATCCATTCAAGAATGCAGTCTTGACATCCATTTGCCAAATTTCATAATCATGAAATGCAGCAATAGCCAACATGATTCGACAGACTTAAGCATCGCTACGGGTGAGAAAGTCTCATCGTAGTCAACCCTTGAACTTGTCGAAAACCTTTCGCAACAAGTCGAGCTTTATAGACAAGAACATTACCATCGGCGTCGGTCTTCTTCTTAAAAATCCATTTATTCTCAATGGCTTGCCGATCATCGGCAAGTCAACCAAAGTCCATACTTTGTTTTCATACATGGATCCCATCTCGATTTCATGGCCTCTAGCCATTTTATGAATCTGGGCTCATCATCGCTTCCTCATAGTTCGTAGGTTCATCATGGTCAAGTAACATGACTTCCAGAATAGGATTACCGTACCACTCTGGTGCGGATCTTACTCTAGTAGACCTACGAGGTTCAGTAGAAACTTGATCTGAAGTTTCATGATCAATATCATTAGTTTCCTCACTAATTGGTGTAGTCGTCACAGGAACCGGTTCTCGTGATGAACTACTTTCCAATAAGGGAGTAGATACGGCTATCTCATCAAGTTCTACTTTTCTCCCACTCACTTCTTTCAAGAGAAACTCCTTTTCTAGAAAGGATCCATTCTTAGCAACGAATGTCTTGCCTTCGGATCTGTGATAGAAGGTGTACCCAACAGTCTCTTTTGGGTATCCTATGAAGACACATTTCTCTGATTTGGGTTCGAGCTTATCTGGTTGAAGTTTCTTCACATAAGCATCGCAGCCCCAAACTTTAAGAAACGACAACTTTGGTTTCTTGCCAAACCACAGTTCATAAGGCATCGTTTCAACGGATTTAGATGGTGCCCTATTTAACGTGAATGCGGCCGTCTCTAAAGCATAACCCCAAAACGATAGCGGTAAATCGGTAAGAGACATCATAGATCGCACCATATCAAGTAAAGTACGATTCTGACGCTCGACACACCATTTCGTTGTGGTGTTCGGTGGTGTGAGTTATAAACTATTCCGCATTGTTTCAAATGCAAACCAAACTCGTAACTCAAATATTCTCCTCCACGATCAGATCGTAGAAACTTTATTTTCTTGTTACGATGATTTTCCACTTCACTCTGAAATTCTTTGAACTTTTCAAATGTTTCAGATTTGTGCTTCATTAAGTAGATATACCCATATCTGCTCAAATCATCTGTGAAGGTGAGAAAATAACGATATCTGCCACGAGCCTCAACATTCATCGGTCCACATACATCTATATGTATGATTTCCAACAAATCTGTTGCTCTCTCCATAGTTCCGGAGAACGGTGTTTTAGTCATCTTGCCCATGAGGCACGGTTCGCAAGTACCAAGTGATTCATAATCAAGTGATTCCAGAGGTCCATCAGTATGGAGTTTCTTCATGTGTTTTACACCGATATGACCTAAACGGCAGTGCCACAAATAAGTTGCACTATCATTATCAACTCTGCATCTTATGAATATGTGTATCACTACTATCGAGATTTAATAAAAACAGACCACTCTTCAAGGGTGCATGACCATAAAAGATATTACTCATATAAATAGAACAACCATTATTCTCTGATTTAAATGAATAACCGTCTTGCATCAAACAAGATCCAGATATAATGTTTCATGCTCAACGCTGGCACCAAATAACAATTATTCAGGTGATCTAAAACTAATCCCGAAGGTAGATGTAGAGGTAGCATGCCGACCGCAATCACATCGACTTTGGAACCGTTTCCCACGCGCATTGTCACCTCGTCCTTGGCCAGCGCTCGCTTATTCCGTAGTCCCTGTTTCGAGTTGCAAATATTAGCAACAGAACCAGTATCAAATACCCAGGTGCTACTACGAGCTCTAGTTAGGTACACATCAATAACATGTATATCACATATACCTTTGCTCACTTTGCCATCCTTCTTATCCGCAAAATACTTGGGGCAGTTCCGCTTCCAAAGGTGTCGATCGCTTGCGGTAGAAGCACTCGTTTCAGGCTTAGGTCCAGACTTGGGTTTCTTCTCTTGAGCAGCAACTTGCTTGCCGTTCTTCTTGAAGTTCCCTTCTTCTTCCCTTTGCCCTTCTTCTTGAAACTAGTGGTCTTATTGACCATCAACACTTGATGCTCCTTCTTGATTTCTACCTCCATGCTTTCAAAGATCGCGAAGAGGTCGGGAATAGTCTTGTTCATCCCTTGCATATTATAGTTCATCACAAAGCTCTTGTAGCTTGGTGGCGTGATTGGAGAATTTTGTCAATGACACTATCATCGGAAGATTAACTCCCAGTTGAATCAAGTGATTGTTATACCCAGACATTACGAGTATGTGTTCACCGACAGAACTATTCTCCTCCATCTTGCAGCTGTAGAACTTATTGGAGACTTCATATCTCTCAATCCGGCATTTGCTTGAAATATTAACTTCAACTCTGGAACATCTCATATGCTCCATGACGCTCAAAACGTCGTTGAAGACCCGGTTCCAAGCCGTAGCATGGCACATCGAACTATATAGTAGTCATCAGCTTTGCTCGCCAGACGTTCTTAACGCCGTCGCCAGCATCAAGAAGCAGTTCGCACCCAGCGGTGCTTCCAGACGTAACTCTTACGGCAGCAATGAGGATAATCCTCGAGTTACGGACCCATCCGTAATTGCTACCATCATCTTTCAACTTTGCTTTCTCAAGGAACGCATTAAAATTCAACGGAACAACAAAGACGAGCCATCTATCTACAAACAAACATAAACAAGCAAGATACTATCAGGTACTAAGTTCATGATAAATTCAAGTTCAATTAATCATATTACTTAAGAACTCCCACTTAGACAGACA
Source organism: Aegilops speltoides (assembly GCA_021437245.1). Classification (NCBI taxonomy): domain Eukaryota; kingdom Viridiplantae; phylum Streptophyta; class Magnoliopsida; order Poales; family Poaceae; genus Aegilops; species Aegilops speltoides. Next base: position 442,634,939 of record CM038143.1, read on the forward strand.
TCTCTCTAGTCATCTAAGTGATCACGTGATCCAAATCAACTAAACCATAACCGATCATCACGTGAGATGGAGTAGTTTTCAATGGTGAACATCACTATGTTGATCATATCTACTATATGATTCACGCCGACCTTTCGGTCTCGTGTTCGAGGCTATATCGCATATGCTAGGCTCGTCAAGTTTAACTCGAGTATTCTCGTGTGCAAAACTGGCTTGCACCCGTTGTAGATGGACGAGAGCTTATCACACCCGATCATCACGTGGTGTCTCGCACGACGAACTTTGGCAACGGTGCATACTCGTGGAGAACACTTCTTGATAATTTTAGTGAGAGATCATCTTAAAATGCTACCGTCAAACAAAGCAAGATAAGATGCATAAAGGATAAACATCACATGCAATCAATATAAGTGATATGATATGGCCATCATCATCTTGTGCTTGTGATTCCATCTTCAAGCACCGTCGTGATCACCATCATCACCGGGCGCGACACCTTGATCTCCATCGTAGCATCGTTGTCGTTACGCCATCTATTGCTTCTACAACTATCGCTACCGCTTAGTGATAAAGTAAAGCAATTATGGGCGCTTGCATTTCATACAATAAAGCGACAACCATATAGCTCCTGCCGATTGCCGATAACCGGTTACAAAACATGATCATCTCATACAATAAAATATAGCATCACGCCTTGACCATATCACATCACAACATGCCCTGCAAAAACAAGTTAGACGTCCTCTACTTTGTTGTTGCAAATTTTACGTGGCTGCTACGGGCTTAGCAAGAACCGTTTTACCCACGCATCAAAACCACAACGATAGTTTGTCAAATAGACTCCGTTTTAACCTTCACAAGGACCGGGCGTAGCCACACTCGGTTCAACTAAAGTGAGAGAGACAGACACCCGCCAGCCACCTTTAAGCACAAGTGCTCGTAACGGTGAAACCAGTCTCGCGTAAGCGTCCGCGTAATGTTGGTCCGGGCCGCTTCATCTCACAATACCGCTGAACCAAAGTATGACATGCTGGTAGGAAGTATGACTTATATCGTCCACAATTCACTTGTGTTCTACTCGTGCATATAACATCAATGCATAAAACCTGGCTCGGATGCCACTGTAGGGGAACGTAGTAATTTCAAAATTTTCCTACGCACACGCAAGATCATGGTGATGATATAGCAATGAGAGGGGAGAGTGTATGTCCACGTACCCTCGTAGACCGTAAGCGGAAGCGTTAGCACAACGCGGTTGATGTAGTCGTACGTATTCACGATCGACCGATCCAAGCACCGAACGTACGGAGCCTCCGAGTTCAGCACACGTTCAGCTCGATGACGTCCCTCGAACTCCGATCCAGCCGAGTGTCGAGGGAGAGTTCTGTCAGCACGACGGCGTGGTGACGATCTTGATGTTCTACCGGCACAGGGCATCGCCTAAGCCTCGCGACGATATGACTGAGGTGGAATATGGTGGAAGGGGGCACCGCACACGGCTAAGGAACGATCCGTAGATCAACTTGTGTCTTTGGGGTGCCCCCTGCCCCCGTATATAAAGGAGCAAGGGGGGAGGCCGGCCGGCCCTTGGGGCGCGCCAAGGAGGGGGGAGTCCTCCTCCTACTGGGAGTAGGACTCCCCTTTCCTAGTCCAACTAGGAAGGAGGAAGGGGAAGGAAAGAGGGGAGAGGGAGAGGGAAGAGGGGCGCGCCCTCCCTAGTCCAGTCGGACTCCCTTGGGAGGGCGCCACCTCTGGGCTGCTGCCTCTCTCTCCCTCAGCCCACTAAGGCCCAATACTTCCCCGGGGGGTTCCGGTAACCCCTCCGGCACTCCGGTTTTCTCCGAAATCACCCGAAACACTTCCGGTGTCCGAATATAGTCGTCCAATATATCAATCTTTATGTCTCGACCATTCCAAGACTCCTCATCATGTCAGTGGTCACATCCGGGACTCCGAACAAACTTCGGTACATCAAAAACTTATAAACTCATAATAAAACTGTCATCGAAACGTTAAGCGTGCGGACCCTACGGGTTCGAGAACTATGTAGACATGACCTAAAACTATTCTCGGTCAATAACCAATAGCGGGACCTGGATGCCCATATTGGTTCCTACATATTCTATGAAGATCTTTATCGGTCAAACCGCATAACATCATACTTTGTTCCCTTTGTCATCGGTATGTTACTTGCCCGAGATTTGATCGTCGGCATCCAATACCTAGTTCAATCTCATTACCGGCAAGTCTCTTTACTCGTTCCGTAATACTTCATCTCATAACTAACTCATTAGTTACATGCTTGCAAGGCTTAGGTGATGAGTATTATCGAGAGGGCCCAGAGATACCTCTCCGACGATCGGAGTGACAAATCCTAATCTCGAATTATGCCAACTCAACATGTACCTTCGGAAACACCTGTAGAGCACCTTTATAATCACCCAGTTACGTTGTGACGTTTGGTAGCACACAAAGTGTTCTTCCGGTAAACGGGAGTTGCACAATCTCATAGTCGTAGGAAGTTTGTATAAGTCATGAAGAAAGCAATAGCAGTATACTAAACGATCAAGTGCTAGGCTAACAGAATGGGTCATGTCAATCACATCATTCTCCTAATGATGTGATCCCATTACTCAAATGACAACACATGTCTATGGTCAGGAAACATAACCATCTTTGATTAATGAGCTAGTCAAGTAGACGCATACTAGTGACTATGTGTTTGTCTATGTATTCACACATGTATCATGTTTCCGTTTAATACAATTCTAGCATGAATAATAAACATTTATCATGATATGAGGAAATAAATAATAACTTTATTATTGCCTCTAGGGCATATTTCCTTCATTAAGATGATCTCTCACTAATTATCAAGAAGTGTTCTCCCTGAGTATGCACCGTTGACAAAGTTCGTCGTGCCCAGACACCACGTGATGATCAGGTGTGATAAGCTCTACGTCCATCTACAATGGGTGCAAGCCAGTTTTGCACACGCGGAATACTCAGGTTAAACTTGACGAGCCTAGCATATGCAGATATGGCCTCGGAGCACGGAGACCGAAAGGTCGAGCGTGAATCATATAGTAGATATGATCAACATAGTGATGTTCACCATTGAAAACTACTCCATCTCACGTGATGATCGGTTATGGTTTAGTTGATTTGGATCAGTGATCACTTAGATGACTAGAGAGATGTCTGTCTAAGTGGGAGTTCTTAAGTAATGTGATTAATTGAACTTAAATTTATCATGAACTTAGTCCTGGTAGTATTTTGCAAATTATGTTGTAAGATCAATAGCTTGCGTTGTTGCTTTCATATGTTTATTTTGATATGTTCCTAGAGAAAATTGTGTTGAAAATGTTAGTAGCAATGATGCGGATTGGATCCGTGATCTGAGGTTTATCCTCATTGCTGCACGTAAGAATTATGTCCTTAATGCACCGCTAGGTGACAGACCTATTGCAGGGAGAGCAGATGCGCACGTTATGAACGTTTGGCTAGCTCAATATGATGACTACTTGATAGTTTTGTGCACCATGCTTTATGGCTTAGAATCGACTTCAAAGATGTTTTGAACATCATGGACCATATGAGATGTTCCAGGGTTGAAGTTAATATTTCAAGCAAATACCCGAGTTAAGAGATATGAAGTCTCCAACAAGTTCTATAGCTAAAAGATGGAGGAGAATCGCTCAACTAGTGAGCATATGCTCGATTGTTCGGGTACTACAATCGCTTGAATCAAGTGGGAGTTAATCTTCCAGATAAGATAGTGATTGACATAATTCTCTAGTCACCATCACCAAGTTAGTAGAACTTCGTGATGAACTATAGTATGCAAGGGATGATGAAAATGATTCCCGAGTTTTTCATGATGATGAAATCGATGAAGGTAGAAATCAATAAAGAACATCAAGTGTTGATGGTTAACAAGACCACTAGTTTCAAGAAAAGGGCAAAGGGATAGAAGGGAATTTCAAGAAGAACGGCAAGCAAGTTGCTGCTCAAGTGAAGAAGCCCAAGTCTGGACCTAAGCCCGAGACTAAGTGCTTCTACCGCAAAGGACTGGTTATCGAAGCGAACTACCCCAAGTATTTGGCGGATAAGAAGGATGCCAAAGTAAACAAAGGTATATTTTATATACATGTTATTGATGTGTACTTTACTAGTGTTTATAGCAACCCTTGGTATTTGGTACTGGTTCGGTTGCTAAGAGTAGTAACTCAAACGGAGTTGCAGAATAAATGAAACTAGTTAAGGGTGAAGTGACGATGTGTGTTGAAAGTAGTTTCAAGATTGATATGATCATCATCGCACACTCCCTATACTTTCGGGATTAGTGTTGAACCTAAATAAATGTTATTTGGTGTTTGCATTGAGCATGAATATGATTTGATCGTGTTTATTGCAATACGGTTATTCATTTAAGTAAGAGAATAAAATGTTGTTCTGTTTACATGAATAAAACCTTATATGGTTACACAGCCAATGAAAATGGTTCATTGGATCTCGATCGTAGTGATACACATATTCATAATATTGAAACCAAAAGATGCAAAGTTAATAATGATAGTGCAACTTATTTGTGGTAATCGCCGCTTAGGTCATATTGGTGTAAAGCGCATGAAGAAACTCCATGCCGATGGGATTTTGGAATCACTTGATTATGAATCACTTGATGCTTGCGTAACCATGCCTCATGGGCAAGATGACTAAGACTCCGTTCTCCGAACAATGGAGCGAAAGCAACCGACTTATTGGAAATAATACATACCGATGTATGCGATCCAATGAGTGTTAAGGCTCATGGCGGGTATCGTTATTTTCGACCTTCACAGATGATTTGAGCAGATATGGGTATATCTACTTGATGAAACATAAGTCTGAAATAGCTGAAAGGTTCAAAGAATTTTAGAGTGAAGTGGAAAATCATCGTGACAAGAAAATAAGGTTTCTACGATCTGATCGCGGAGACAAACATTTGAGTTACGAGTTTGGTCTTCAATTAAAACAATGTGGAATAGTTTCACAAATTCATGCCACCTGGAACACCACATCATAATGGTGTGTCCGAACATCATAACCGTACTTTATTGGATATAGTACAATTTATGATGTTCCTTACCGATTTACCAATATCATTTTGGGATCATGCATTAGAGACAGCTGCATTCACGTTAAATAGGGCACCATCTAAATCCGTTGAGACGACACTATATGAACTGTGGTTTAGCAAGAAACCAAAGTTGTCGCGTTTCTTAAAGTTTGGGGCTGCGATGCTTATGTGAAAAGTTTCATCCCGATAAGCTCAAACCCAAATCGGAGAAGTGCGTCTTCATAGAATACCCAAAGGAAATTGTTGGGTACACCTTCTATCACAGATCTGAAGGCAAAACATTCGTTGCTAATAAATTGATCCTTTCTAGAGAAAGAGTTTCTCTCGAAAGAAGTGAGTGGGAGGAAAGTACAACTTGATGAGGTAATTGTACCTTCTCCCTTATCGGAAAGTAGTTCATCACAGAAATCTGTTCTTGTGACTACCACACCAATTAGTGAGGAAGCTAATGATGATGATCATGTAACTTCAGATCAAGTTACTACCGAATCTCGTGAGGTAAACCAGAGTGAGATCCGCACTGAGTGGTACGGTAATCCTGTTCGAAGTCATGTAACTAGACCATGATGAACCTACGAACTATGAGGAAGCGATGATGAGCCCAGATTCCGCGAAATGGCTTGAGGCCATGAAATCTGAGATGAGATCCATGTATGAGAACAAAGTGTGGACTTTGGTGGAGTTGCTCATGATCGGCAAGCCATAGAAAATAAATGGATCTTCAAGAGGAAGACGGACGCGATAGTAGTGTTACTATCTACAAAGCTAGACTTGTCGAAAAAGGTTTTTGACAAAGTTCAAGATGTTGAATACAATGAGATTTTCTCACTCGATCGATGCTTAAAAGTCTGTCGAATCATGTTAGCAATTGCCGCATTTTATGAAATCGGCAAATGGATAAACAAAACTGCATTCCTTAATGGAGTTATTAAAGAAGAGTTGTATGTGATGCAACCAAGAGGTTTTGTCGATCCTAAAGGTGTTAACAAAATGTGCATCTATGGATTTGGTGCAAGCATCTCGAGTTGGAATATACGCTTTGATAAGTTGATCAAAGCATATAGTTTATACAGACTTGCAGTGAAGCATGTATTTACTAGAAAGTGAGTGGGAGCACTACAGCATTTCTGATAAGTATATGTGAATGACATATTGTAGATCGGAAATAATGTGGAAATATTCTGCAAAGCATAAGGAGTGTTTAAAAGGAGTTTTTCAAAGAAAGACCTCGGTGAAGTTGCTTACATATTGAGCATTAAGATCTATAGAGATAGATCAAGACGCTTGATAAGTTTTTTCAATGAGTACATACCTTGACAAGATTTTGAAGTAGTTCAAAATGGAACAGTCAAAGAAAGAGTTCTTGCCTGTGTTACAAGGTGTGAAATTGAGTAAGACTCAAAACCCGATCACGGCAGAAGATAGAAAGAGAATGAAAGTCATTCCCTATGCCTTGGCCATAGGTTCTATAAAGTATGCCATGTTGTGTACCAGATCTATTGTATACCCTGCACTGAGTTTGGCAAGGGAGTACAATAGTGATCTAGGAGTAGATCATTTGGACAGCGGTCAAAATTATCCTTAGTGGAATAAGGATATGTTTTCGATTATGGAAGTGACAAAAGGTTCGTCAGAAGGGTTACATCGATGCAAGTTTTGACACCGATCCGATGACTCTAAGTCTCGATCTAGATACATATTGAAAGTGGGAGCAATTAGCTAGAGTAGCTCCGTGCGAGCATTGTAGACATAGAAAATTGCAAAATACATAACAGATCTGAATGTGAAAGACCCGCTGACTAAGATTCTCTCACAAGCAAAACATGATCACACCTTAGTACTCTTTGGGTGTTAATCACATAGCGATGTGAACTAGATTACTGAATCTAGTAAACCCTTTGGGTGTTGGTCACATGGCGATGTGAACTATGGGTGTTAATCACATGATGATGTGAATTATCGATGTTAATCACATGGTGATGTGATCTAGATTATTGACTCTAGTGCAAGTGGGAGATCAAGGAAATATGCCCTAGAGGCAATAATAAAGTTATTATTTATTTCCTTATATCATGATCAATGTTTATTATTCATGCTAGAATTGTATTAACCGGAAACATAATACATGTGTGAATATATAGACAAACAGAGTGTCACTAGTATGCCTCTACTTGACTAGCTTGTTAATCAAAGATGGTTATGTTTCCTAACCATGAACAAGGAGTTGTTATTTGATTAATGAGATCACATCATTAGTTGAATGATCTGATTGACATGACCCATTCCGTTAGCTTACCACCCGATCGTTTAGTATGTTGCTATTGCTTCCTTCATGACTTATACATGTTCCTATGACTATGAGATTATGCAACTCCTGTTTACGGAGGAACACTTTGTGTGCTACCAAACGTCACAACGAATCGGGTGATTATAAAGGTGCTCTACAGGTGTCTCCGAAGGTACTTGTTGAGTTGGCGATTTCGAGATTAGGATTTGTCACTCCAATGTCGAGAGGTATCTCTCGGCCCTCTCGGTAATGCACATCACTTAAAGCCTTGCAAGCATTTCAACTAATGAGTTAGTTGAGAGATGATGTATTACGGAACGAGTAAAGAGACTTGCCGGTAACGAGATTGAACTAGGTATTGATGCCGACGATCGAATCTCGGCAAGTAACATACCGATGACAAAGGGAACAACGATGTTGTTATGCGGTCTCGACCGATAAAGATCTTCGAGAATATGTAGGAACCAATATGGGCATCTAGGTCCCGCTATTGGTTATTGACCGGAGACGTGTCTCGGTCATGTCTACATTGTTCTCGAACCGTAGGGTCCGCACGCTTAAGGTTTCAATGACAGTTATATTATGAGTTTATGAGTTTTGATGTACCGAAGGAGTTCGGAGTCCCGGATGAGATCGGGACATGACGAGGAGTCTCAAATGGTCGAGACGTAAAGATCGATATATTGGACGACTATATTCGAGTTTGGAATGGTTCCAGTCATTCGGTATTTATCGGAGTACCGGAGAGTTACGGAATTCGCCGGGAGAAGTATTGGGCCTTATTGGGCCCTCATGGGAAAGGGAGAGGGCTGCCTAGGGCAGGCCAAGCGCGCCCCATGACCTAGTCCGAATTGACTAGGGGAGGGCCGCAACCCTCCTTCCTTCCCTTCTCTCTTCCCCTTCCTTGTCTCCTACTCCTAATACATGGAAGGACTCCTAGTTGATTAGGAAGGGGAATCCTACTCCGGTGGGAGTAGGACTCCCTAGGGCGCGCCATAGAAGAGGGCCGCCCTCCCTCCTCCACTCCTTTATATACGGGGTAGGGGTACCCCATGGACACACAAGTTGATCTTCGTGATCGTTCCTTAGCGTCTGTGCCCCTCCAAGATATTACACCTCGGTCATATTGTAGCGGTGCTTAGGCGAAGCCTGCACAGCTTGAACATCAAGATCGCCACCACGCCGTCGGTCGACAGAACTCCTCCCCAACCTCTCGCTGGATCGGAGCCCGGGTGCGCCATCGAGCTGTACGTGTGTCAAGAACTCGGAGGTGCCGGAGTAACGGTGCTTGGATCGGTTGGACCGGGAAGACGACGACTACTTCCTCTACGCTGCGCCAACGCTTCGCTTCGGTTCACGAGGGTACGAGACAACACTCTCCCTCTCGTTGCTATGCCATCACCATGATCTTGCGTGTGCGTAGGAATTTTTTTGAAATTACTACGTTCCCCAACACCTCCTTCACTTTTCCTACAAAGTTACAACAAGATCAGACTTTGAAACAAATGAGGGGCAAAAGCAGTCGTCGAGGCCTCACCAAACATACCTTTGGTCTCCTCCTTTGCCTTCGCCAAATTCTCCTGGACCAGCTTCAGATCAAGCTCGAGTTGGATATGTTTGTTCTCCAACTCGTGTAACGAACGCCAGTCACGTGATTTCTACGAAGAACCAATCGACAAAATGTCAAAGATCATTCACTTCCGAAAGTGACTAAGGAAAAATCATATCGTTTCTAAGACTACAACCGAATACAAACATTCGACCGTAGTCTCGGGATTACACCCGGTGGGTGCACTCAGCGTGCCCCCACTAGTTCTATCAAGATAGAGTCCACCGATCGACAGACATATTTTTCAGATCGTAGTCAATCGCCGCCAGCAATCGACCACGCCTCGGGATTACACCTGGGTGCACTCAGCGTGCCCCCACCGGTTTGAGAAATCCATTCGACCTAGTCGAATGAAGGAAGAACTTAACTTATAAAGCCAATGGTCGACTGCCAGCAGTCCACCATAGCCTTGGGGACTACACCCAGTGGGTGCACTCAGCGTGCCCCCACTAAACCGGGATTTTAATTGACACACCCAGTGGGTGCACTCAGCGTGCCCCCACTAAACCGGGATTTTAATCGACACACCCAGTGGGCGTAGGACTACTACGGATTTCGGAAAGAAGAATTTTCAAAGATTATATCCCTAATGTAACAGCGATGACCGATCGACCAACGTTGCTTTGAAGAGCGGAATGGCGCCATAGGCTGCTGGCTAGCCTCCCGGATGGCCATCACCGCTCCATCATGACGCCGCCTGGCGACGCTTTTTTGCAAAGATCGCTTGGTCCTCTGGGACGTAGTAGGTCGAGAAGAGTGAAGGTTGTGCGGCACTCGACAACGCGGGTTGAGCACTCGTCAACGGCACCGCGAAAGATACGGTGTGTCGAGTGGTGTTCTCCCCCTCCGCGACCAATGTCTCCGGTGCTGGCACGTCTTGAGTCAACCTCCCAGCAGACGCTTTCCTGCTCCTCCTATGCTTCAGCGGTTCCTCATCGTCGTCGTCATCAGGAAGGGTGATAACGACATTGGATGGAGCTGCAGAAAAGAATCAGAATTATAGACTAAGAGCCAATCGACTAAAGTACCAGGTTTTGAAGTGGCAGCGTCTTCCATCTCATGATCGTCAGCCTTAGCTGAGGTGTCAGAAGTAGCAGCACTGCGATTCCAAAAGACAGTCGGTTGATTTATGAGTCGACCAAAGATAAGTTCATGGAGAACGGAAAACTCAAACAACATCATTACCCTGAGATAGTGGGGATCGACACCTTCATCTTCGGCAAGACCTTCGCCGGCTTCGATGGCGCCATTCGAGACCGCCGAGCCTTCTCGCCGGCGCCGGAGAAGTGGTCCGAGGGCGCTTGGTCGACTGCGCGACAACCGCGACCCCCTTGCCACGTTCAGTCGCAGGGTCATGGGCAAGCTTCGATCGCCTTTCCGAGCGAGGTGGTGCAACTTCCTCCTCTTCCTCCTCTTCTTCCTCCCCATCAGAGTCATCATCATCATCATCGTCAGCAGCGTCCGAATCCTAGTCCTCCTGGCTTTCACCTCCACTACCTTCTCCCTCTTCAGTCGGCGTCTGAGCTCCATTGGGCATCGAGTATAGTTCGGTGAGGGCCTGACAGACAGCAAAATAAAGATCAATCGACCAATTTACTGCGAAAGCAGAATAAAGATTGCAAGATTATGATTGGAAATAAAGTGGGCATACCTTGTCTGGAGTGCTAGAATGGTCGAATGGCGGAATCCTCCTGGCTCCTCGAGGGTTGTCTTTGTTCCCTGTGACCGCAGCCATCCACCTCTCCAGCGTGGCGTCGTTGACTGCTTCTGGATGGACCCGAGTCTCATCCTCGGTTCCACAGTACAGCCACATGCAATGGCCTCGATACTGAAGTGGCTGGATGCGCCGCCTAAGGAAGACCTCCAGAAGGTCCATACCCGTCACTCCTTCCCGAACTAACTGGACTACGCGCTCCATCAACATCTTCACTTGGGCTTTCTCCTCCGGGAGCACCTTCAGAGAAGAAGGCCTGTTTGCTCGGTCCATGGTAAACGGAGGGAGACCACTCGACTACCCCGGCGTCGACTCACTTTGGCAGTAGAACCAAGTCGACTGCCATCCTCTAACCGACTCAGGAAGGGTCATGGCCGGAAGAGTACTCTTGTTTCTCATCTGGATCCCAAGACCCCCACACATCTGGATAATCTTAGCTCTATCATCGTCTGGACTCGCCTTTTTCACTGTCTGAGAACGACAAGTGAATATGTGTTTGAACAGACCCCAGTGCGGTCGGCAGCCCAGGAAGTTCTCACACATGGACACGAAGGCATCAAGATAGGCGATGGAATTTGGGTTGAAGTGGTGGAGTTGTGCCCCAAAGAAATTCAGGAAACCACGGAAGAAAACACTCGGCGACAGAGAAAACCCACGGTCGACGTGGGTAGCCAGAAGAACACACTCACCCTCTTCCGGCTGTGGTTGCCACTCGTCCCCCGGGAGCCTCGCTGCCCCGTGGGGGATCAAACCCTCGTTGGCCATCTCCGTGAGATCCTTCTCGGTGATGGTCGACCAGATCCAATCTCCTTGGACCCAGCCGTGCGGTAGACGAGATCTTGACGAGGATCCACCCCGGCTGGTCGCTCTCCCTTTCGCCTTCCCCTTCGCCGTCGCCTTCTTCGCGCGCTCCAGAGCCGCCATCTTCTCCTTCACCATTGTTGCCTGCGAAGCATATGAGGAGCGATTGGGCGGAGGCGAGAGCAGGCACAGTGGGCGGAGGCAGAGAGGGTCGGGAGAAGAATGGGGAGATACTGTTCAAAAACCCTCGCCGGGCGCCTTTATAAGAGCACTTCCGAGTGGATGACAAGTGGGCCGAGGCAATCCAATCACATCCCGAAACAGTCGCGCGTACGCAATACGTGGCGAAAAAGCTGGCGCGGGAATCGAAGCGTCTATGCCCTATCCCATCCGAGCACCGCGGTCCGCTCCGCTTTGCACGCTTCCCAGAATTCGGATCCCACAAAATCCGCGAACGGCAGATCGATCTGTCAGACAAGAGTTTTCCTACGATCCGTCGCTTGGAGGTTGCTAAGTTCAAAAGTTCACTTGACGAAAGAAAAGAATGGATCAAGGCGACTGAAAGAAAAGTTGATGATATCCACAAAGAGATCATTAGTCCAAGACGGTACATGTCCAGAACAAAAAAGCAGGTCGGAAATATTGTCAACTCCTTCCTCGCTCGAACCTCGATCCATTCGGGGGCTAATGATGAAGTCATGTACCTAGGGTAGGGTCATAGACCTGATCTAAGTACCCTACCCAAGGTCACCCTCAGAAGAAACTACCTTCCAGTCGACCAAGAGAGACTTCACTCGACGGACTCGAAGGACTCGACCATGAGGACTCACTCGACCACCAGAAGATCAAGACGCACTCTGCATCACAACGGTCTGTAATTAAGTAGTCTTTATGGCATTTAGGGCACTTTATGTGAGGCGTTACCAGTAACGCCTAGACTTAATGTACTTTAAACCCTGCATTACTGAGGGCCGGAGGGGTCTGGCGGACACTATATAAGCCACCCCCCTCCTTAGTGTAAAGGGTTCGCACCCCTGTAATCCATACACGCATAATTCACTCGACCGCCTTCGGGCTCCGAGACGTAGGGTTGTTACTTCCTCCGAGAAGGGCCTGAACTCGTACATCTCTTGTGTTTACAACTGCTCCATAGCTAGGACCTTGCCTCTCCATACCTACCCCCACTCTACTGTCAGACTTAGAACCACGACAGTGTTCGCCACTCACCACCTTAGGCTTCACATTGAAAATCTTCAGCCATAGGTCGAAGTGAGGTGGGATCCGGAGAAAGGCCTCGCACATGACGATGAACGTCGAGATATTGAGGAAGGAGTTGGGGGAAAGATCATGAAAATCGATCCCGTAGTAATACATGACTCCCCGAACGAACGTGGTGAAGGGCAAACCCGAGCCCATAGACGAAATGGGGAAGGAACACGACTCTCTCATGAGATTCCGGAGTAGGGACGACCTGTCCCGCCGAGGGAAGACGATGGCCGATCTTCTGGGCCAGATACCCGGCTCCCCGGAGCTTCTTGATGTCCTTCTCCTGGACAGCTGAGGCCATCTATTTGCCTCCTGCTCCGGACATCTTCAGAAAACTTCCCTTCCGTGGGGGAGAAGAGTGCTTGGGCATTAGGGCTCGCACAAAGGGGAATGAGCTAGCAGGAGAAGGAGGCGTGGGTAAAAGAGAAAGGAACCTGACCTCCTTATAAAGGCGATAAAGGCTTTTTGTGCTTCCCCACTTGCCTGGTGGAACCCGTCCGCCTCCCACTCGTCGCGATTAGCGGCACGGTTAGATTACCCATGCCCGTATTGATGAGAATCCCGTAATAAAGGGACACGATCTCTGCTTTGACAAGACGTGTCACAGAAACCGCCTCGTGATATGTGTTGTAGCTGGTTGTGTGGAAACGGTTCAAATAATGGATCCGATCATAATAACGTGTCACGTCATCAGGAAAAGTTGTCAGCAAATTGCATTTGTGAAATATCATCCTCTCTACGGTGGTATGCAAAGATCATTTCTTCAGATCCGGACACGATTTGATTGTTCGGTGATTACTTTGGAGTATTCGGTGGAGGAACCCGCCTTGCAATGCCGAAGACAATACTGCGCGCCAGACTCATCGTCATTGAAGCCTGGTTCAGGGGCTACTGAGGGAGTCCTGGATTAGGGGGTATCCGGACAGCCGGACTGTGTACGATGTCCGGACTATTGAAGCGTGAAGATACAAGACTCAAGACTTTGGCCCATGTCCGGATGGGACTTTCCTTGGCGTGGAAGGCAAGCTTGGTGACCCGGATATTATATTTTCTTCTTTGTAACTGACTCCATGTAAACCCTAGCCCTCTCCGGTGTCTATATAAACCGGAGAGGTTGGTCCTTAGAAGGCCGATCACAATTACATTCATACCATCATAGGCTAGCTCCTAGGATTTAGCCTCTACGATCTCGTGGTAGATCTACTCTTGTACTACCCACATCATCAATATTAATCAAGCAGGAAGTAGGGTTTTACCTCCATCGAGAGGGCCCGAACCTGGGTAAACATCTATGTCCCTTACTTTTGTTACCATCAGCCTTGACGCACTGATCGGGACCCCCTACCCGAGATCCGCCGGTTTTGACACCGACAAGGGGCTACAGCATAAGTCGACGGGGTTGAAGCCTATTCAGCAAATAGGAAAAAAGCGAGTGACACGTAGTTCAGACTGGAGCCCAGTGGTCTGATGGAAGCGTGAAACTCGTCATCGGTCGGTGATGATCGGTGGTACTCTGCAGTGGGGGTTGAGTGGTGTGGTTTCACAGCCCTTGAGACTCAACTGGGACAACGGAGGCTCGACACAGTAATAGCGGTGAGGCGTCCGGTATGCACGGGACATGGAGACGGGCCAGGGCTCTGATGGTCATACATGTGGTGAGACAACTACAAATTTGACTCGGGATGACTACAAGCAACGGTGAAATTCCTTCAAGTTTCAGACAGACGGTCAAGAAAGGAGCGGTGATGTTGAGTTCAGGTAACTCTTATGTGTGACACCCAATATGTGAGTTGTTCACTTTCACGCAAGTCAGTGATCAGTGTGTGATGACGTTGGACGGATACTCTGGAAGTTGGGAGCATAAATTGAGTAACAAGGGACTTAATTTTGCTCGAGTGTCGACTGTGGTCAAGAAAAGAAGGGACTACAAGTTGCAGGTGGAGTCGCATGGAGTCTTTGGAGTAGCAGCGGTACTCATGGGATAAGCTCAAGTCCAATGTACATGGAAGTTTGACGCATTGACAAATTCAGGGTGGTGGAGAATATTCGCCAAGGTGGAGTTTGTTAGAGTTGTGTCGAATATTGTGTACAAGGTAGGTTACAGTTGGACTTGTAGTTGTGTTGTGTTTAGATAGGATATGGAGTCGTGTCCAAGTAGGACATATGTATCCTAGGCTCTCTTATATAGCGGGGGTAGACACACGATGTAACCTATGCCAACATAATAGCACCGGAACGCAGGGGAAGCCGGCGGCATGTGCCGCGCCTGTATGCATTGGGTGCGGTATTGTAGCGGCGTCATGGGGAGGAGCGCCCATAGTCAGGCCCCGGGGATGTAGCCATATCGGTGAACCTCCTTAACAAATCTCGGTGTCGTGCCTCGTGTGATTGCTTGGTCCTCGGATGATCAACGGTATGCCTCGGTTTAATGCTAACATATTTTTTTTTTTGCACATGCCAAAATGTTTAATGTTTTTTCCTACAAATTTGTATGTAACATTTGCATGTGTCAAAGAACACATAGAATTTTGTTGGATTTTTTTGGCATTCCACACAATATTTTCGCGCGCAGGAGCGCGCGCTCCTGGGAGGACCAACGGATTTCCGTAAATTTATGTTTGCTAGTTACCACCGAAGTTTTTCTTTTTGTTTAAAATAGCAAATGCTATCTATTGTTTGAAGAAATTCAGAAAAAAAGTCTCGCTTGACATGAAAATGGAGAAAGGGAAAGGACAAGAACGGATCTAATACCCTTTCCAGCCTCACAAAGGCTTGTTCTAAGAAAAGCTTGTTTTCTGAAAATCTCACAAAGGCTTCCATGGGACGGCCCAACAATGAGGCGAGCAGTTCTCTCACGATGTGCCGGTTCTCCTGGTTCCTGGTTACTCAGTTCGCAGTTGATCGGTTGTGGTTGACCATCGACTTTTCGGGAAAGTGCGGTCTAAAAATATTAGAAATTGAAAAAAATGTTCACCAATTTGGACATGTTCACAAAAAAAATCAAGGGTTCAAAAATAATTTATGAATTTGAAAAAAGGTCACGAGTTCGAAAACAAATTCATAGATTAAAAAAAGTTCATGAATTTGGAAAAAGTTCACACCTTCAAAAAACAATTCATGGATTTAAAATAAATGCATGCATTTAGAAAAGTTCACACATTTGGAAAAAAAAGTTCACGAAATGAAAAAAAGAAAAGGAAAAATGAAAATAAATAAATAGAAAACCAGAAAATGAGTGGGTCAATCAGCAAGTGGAGTGCTTCCTGAGATGCCTTATTAGTGCTCATCCCAAGAAATGTTTGAAATAGCTTTCTGTGTGTGAATTTTTATAATGCAACACCAGTTGTCATTTTGTCTTGAAGAAATCACCCTTTAAAGTTCTGTATGGTCATAGTCCAAGATACTTTGGAGTTGTTTCTTTTGATACTATAGCTCCTGCTGATAGTCCTAGATTAAATTGCCACTCCGTATCAAGATCTTTATGTGGTTCGTCCACAAAGGGGTCATCTTGACCAAAGATAATCTAACGAAAAGGAATTGGGTTGGTAATTCCAGGTGCTATTTTTGTGATCAAAATGAAACGTTTAAACACTTCTTTCTCGAGTGTCAACTTGCAAAATTATTATGGAGATCTATTCATATATCTTTCAACATTCATCCTCCAATGAGCATAGACACGTTATTTGGGACATGGCTTAATGGAGTAGACATACACATAGCTAAACATATTCGGATAGGGATATGTGCATTACTATGGGCTATATGGAACACTAGAAATGATATGATTTTTAATGGTGTAAAATTCACTAATTTTTTGCAGGTTATTTACAGAGCTACAGTCTAGATCCTTATGTGATCGTTACTCACTCATGCGGACTACATGGGGCATATGGTTACTGGGTGCAACCGCTGGGAGACGGTAGCACGGGCTATCTTCAGCCGATTTGGATGACGAGCTAATAACAGGCTAGTTGTGTAGGCATCATAGTCTGTTTTTTCTCGCCGAATGTGGCACTTTACATTTTTATTTTCTCCTTTTTATTTGCTCGGAATTTGAGCTTCCTCGAATGCTAAGACTTTGCTATGATTTTAATAATATGTCTGCATGCATCGACTGATGCAGAGGCCGGAGGTAATCCTCCTTTTCACAAAAAAAAAGCAATGGTTGGAACACACGGAAGTGGTTAATCAGTCCGTCAGGTAACATCTCTTGAGAACTCAAGAAAGAATGAAGAATCAAGCCGACAAGCATAGAACTGAGAGGGGTTTTGCTGTGGGAGAGGAAGTTCTTAAAACTTCAGCCACATATGCAGACTTCAGTAGCACACAAAGCCAATCAAATTAGTTTTTTAATTCTTTTTTTTATTACTGAGCGAATTGAAGAAGTGACTTACAAAATGCATCTCCCAGTAGCCAGTATGATCCATCCCGTTTTCCATATTTTGCAGCTCAAGAAGTGTGTGAAACCACCTTATCGGGTACACAATAGTTTGCCTTTGTTTAATTCTTCTCTTTGGGTGTCTGTCAAGATTTTGCAACAACGCACGCGTCTTGCGGGGGACAAGACCATTGCTGAAGTATTGGAATGGAGTGATTCACCTCTTGATGCAACTACGGCGAGGACTTGGCTGAGTTCAAGCAAAGGTTTCCCAAGGCGGCTTGGGGACAAGTCGCAACTCAAGAAGGGGGGATGCTAGCAGCTCAAGCTATAGGAAGAGCAATGGCAAGCGGTAAGAGGAAGCTTCAACTTGTGGGCCTCGAGATCGTCCACTCGACAAGCTAGGTTACCCCAATGGCGTGCAAACCCAAACTAGGCCTCTTATGTGTAACCCCTTCGACTGCTTAGCTATATAGTTTCTGCTCTGTTCCATTCTTACTCGGCTTGGAGGAAAGGAAGGCTTTGGCATGGATTCGAATTCCAAACTCATTGTAATCCAGACTCGCCGTGAGGGTGGATGAGAGGATAATTAAGAGAGAAACACCATTTTCAGTCATTGAGAAACAGTATAACGCGGTGAGCTACACCCCTCCACAGCGATTCAAGGTTATCAACCGTTCGATAGATACATTGAACGTTGTGGATGGCTCGATGACCTCGGTCGTTCCACTCCACGCCGTCAGGCTTTTCCACATTGCCACCCAAGCGGCCCAGCTAGCTACGTTGATGGGCTGCTGCTCCAGGAAGCTACCTGGACGCCTTGTTATGAATCGGGCTGAGATGCCTGTGCGGCCCATACTTTTCTTGCTGGCCTACTACAACACCAGGCGTTGCTTACTAAAAAAAAGACTAGAACACCAGGGGATGCGCCTCCACGCACGAGAACCTTTCACAAAAAAATGAGATTCCTCAGCGGAGGAGCAGAAGGAGACCTAAAAGAGATTAGCCTTCTGCTCTTCTCTCATAATCTCACCTCAGCTGCTTAGTTTTCTACCATACTGATGATAAATTTGTTTTTTAACTACATATCACCTGACGCAAGCAGTCAGACCCCCCCTCACATGTCATGCAAGAGGCAACAAGCATAATATTAGACTAATAATTTTTCATATTAAGAAAATTGTGAAAGCAGGTGTATTCTGCAAATGCGTACTGTCTTTTCTGTGGTCTAATCAGGGTTACTGACAGATTCTGGAATGCCAAATTCTTTGATTTTTTGTTGTTGGAATGAACTAACTTGTCATATGTGACTTACAGATGCTGCTGGATGATATTCTTGATGTTACAATCATAATGGATGGAGCAACCATTATAAGAGTATTTGAAGTTGATGCATCTAGAAAGAAAGGTGATACACTATTGCATCCTGCGGTCATCGTATGTGCCACTAATTAATTTTGTCACTTACTAAATTTAGTCATGAATTGTTGCTTACGTACTAGATTGTTGGGTGATGGAAAGGGAACATCTTGTGGTTTCACCCTTTTTCAGGGTGCTACATATTGTCAATTCATCTCACATTGTGTCCATGCTGCAATGCCGTTGTACTTCAGCATGGAACTAAACTACAGAAGTAGAAAGAAATTGATCTATTGTCCAACAACAGTTTTTGCTCCTCCCCTATGGATTGGGTTATCTAGGTTTTTTCTCCGACATGGTGGAGATGGTAGGATTTTCCAGTGCTAGAAGTGTATATATTATTTATTTATAAACTTGTATATAGTAATAATCGTTCAATGAGTTCTATCATTCTTTACCTTAGGATGAGCGGGCGCAGCAACGCGCGCTTTATGTTCTAGTTCAAAAGTAAGAGAGAGCTTAATCCTTATAGCTGCCTCCACTCTTGCTTGGTAAGCATATACTGATTACCAAACAACTAGAGGTCTCGGAAGCCCATACAAATGCCACTGGCACACTTTGGTAAAACTATGTCTCCCCACTTTGGCTGATGCATCTTTCGCTTGTGCTCATCTCCTCCCCATCAAAACTGTGCCACAATGTTTGTAATATCTTCTTACACGTCGACATTGACAACTTTTCTATTCTTTTTTGAATACGCAAAGCTTGTATATCTTTTCATTGATAAAAGGAGTAGAAAGAATATGCGCGCGCATGTGTGTGTGAGGGGGGGGGGGGGGTACAACACATGATACGGACGCAGACAAACGTGAACATGGTGGCCGGAGCAGAGAGAAAGGGATGCTCGGCCCGAACATCATAGAATAAGTTGGGATAGCTTAACATGTGGATTTAATCAAGACTTCCCATGACTGTTTATCTTGTACAGAACTGGTGCTTTCATTTTGTGATGTGATTTGTACTTTCACCGTTGGATTTGAACTTTAGAGGCTGGATATTTGGCGCGCGGTCCACTAATCGCATCGGTGTTCTGGCTGGTATGAAGAGGTGTACATGCCGTTTGCTCCATTTTCTCGCAGGTCGACGTTCAGCCCTCTTCGTCGGAACACGGCGTGCAAGTCAAAGCCGGCGAGCGGAACTTTCTCTCCAAGCCAAAAACGGAAGGAAGAAAGGAGAAGGAACGTGCGTGCAAGACGAAAATTCCTCAAATAATGCGCCGAAAACGAAAACGCCTCCGTGGAGCAACGCGCGCCGCAGCTCACGCACCATACCTCGTCCACTCGTCCGAATCTCACGCTTGTTCTTAAGCCCCAGCGCCGCCGAGCCAAATCAAGATTCACCCAGCGAACCCATCGATCCCAGCTAGCTCAAAGACCTCCGTTGAGCCCTCCATCGAACAAGCCTCGCCGCCCCTGTTGCCATTCGCCGCGACTGACGCCGGCCATGGGTTTGGCCATGGGCAAGCTGATGCTCGGGAAGATCATCGTGGAGACGCCGAAACACGAGGTGCTCCACACCGGCGACGGCTACGAGATCCGCAAGTACCCGCCGTGCGTCGCCGCCGAGGTGACCTACGACCCCAAGGAGATGAAGGGCGACCGCGACGGCGGGTTCCAGGTCCTCGCCAACTACATCGGCGCCTTCGGCAAGCCGCAGAACACCAAGCCGGAGGCCATCGCCATGACGGCGCCGGTCATCACCTCCTCCGGCGGCGGCGAGGCCGAGCCGATCGCCATGACGGCACCGGTGATCACCTCCTCCAAGCCCGAGCCGGTGGCCATGACGGTGCCGGTCCTCACGGCCGAGGGCCGGGAGGAGCAGATGGGGAAGGTGACGATGCAGTTCCTGCTGCCGTCCAAGTACGCCAAGGCGGAGGAGGCGCCGCGGCCGACGGACGAGCGGGTGGTGCTGCGGGAGGTGGGGGAGCGCAAGTACGCGGTGGTGACGTTCAGCGGTCTGGCCGGAGACAAGGTGGTGGCCGAGAAGGCGGACGGGCTCAAGGCCGCGCTGGAGAAGGACGGGCGCGCCGTCACGGGCCCCTTCGTGCTCTCCCGCTACAACCCGCCGTGGACGCTCCCGCCGCTGCGCACCAACGAGGTCATGTTCCCCGTCGAGTGATCGATCGTCCGGCCAGCCGGCCACCTTATGTATGCAGCTACCGTGTGCTAGTATTTCATTAGCTTGTAGCATTTCCGTTTCGTTTAAGCTAGCGCGTCACGTGTTGGGTTCGTTGGCACAATAAATAGTTGAATAATCTGGTGAATGTTTCTTCTAACACGCACAGACGCTTATACTCCCTCCGTTCCATATTACTTGTCGTTGATTTAGTACAACTTTGTACAGCGACAAGTAATATGGAACCAAGAGAGAGTACGTGCAAATTTGGCAAATGGTCTTACGAATGTTGGTAGCTTTGGTCGGTACGCACTGATATTGACATGGTTCTGGACGAACTGACGAAGACTTACATTTATCACTGCAAAGCGGCAACACCTCAAACATCGTAACTCGTTAACTAAGTTGGAATCAGAAACTCTCAGACTCAACGTGTTCGTGCTGCTTCCTCGAACCGCGGAGTGGCGTAGCAGAGTTCCGCCGCCTCGCGCAAGAAGAAAACAGAGTACTCTGCTATGCTCAATAGACTGCTCATTTCTTTTCTCCTGCCAAATCCAAAAAAGGAGAGCAAGCTATATGACTTTTTTTTCCCGAGAGGACGCCAATGATGTACCATATTTTTATAGAAGAGAGCAAAATATTTACAAGAATCCGTTGGTCGATGCGAACATCAACCTCCGGAGCTCCTACACCAACCATTACACATAGATCAATGTCTCACAAATCTATCTAGTCCTCCTACTCCTACACCCGCTTGCCTCCAATCGAAAATGTCCTCTAAGATCCAGCTAACTAGTTCCCTTGGTCCTTTGCGTTGCTCTGGCCGGGTGAACACTCTGGCGTTCCTCTGCTTTCATAAGGACCAAGCAACTCCAATGACAAGAGAATCGAACCCTCTCCTGTCCTTCCCCTGGTAATCTGTTCTTGTAGTGCTCCACCAAGCCTCCCAGGTTTCTTGGACTTCCGGTGCATGACTGTTTAGTCGTAGTGTGTCGAAGCAGGTATGCCAAACTTCCCTCGCATAAACGCATTGCACCAAGATGTGCTCAACGTTATCCTCTCCTGCGAACAAAGAAAGCACTCGGACGTCTCATCCTGTAAGCCGTGTCGCGCACGTCTGTCAGAGGTCCACAACCGATGCTGTCCGGCCAACCAAGCAAAGATCTTACATTTCAGAGGCGCCCAACTCCTCCAAATCGCCTCCGCCATTGGGGCACGGATCCCCCCTTGGCATAGTTGCTTATAGGTGGATTTTGCAGTGTATTCTCCTGATTTCTCATGAGGCCAAATGAACTTATCATTTACCAGCTCGTCTCTTTGCACCATGGCAATAGCATGCCCAAGATGCACAGTTTGCAGTAGGGCACCCATGGAGTATTGCGGTGGCACATCATGCATCCATCTTTCTCCAGTCATGGCCTGCTCTACCGTTCTTGCATTCCTCGTTTTGGTGTCAACCGCACTGGCCAGTGTAGGGGCAGTGTCTTGTACTGCAAAACCATGGATCCATATATCTCCCCAAAATAGAACCTTGTCCCCCCTTCCTACTTCAATCTTGACCAAGCTATCAAACACCATCCTCGCGTCCTCGTCCACCAAGAACTGAAGTCCCTGCCACGGTCTCCGATCATCCGTGCACCGCAGCCACTCCCAACGCACCCTCAGGGCGATGGCTTGCAACCCCAAGTTCTTCACTCCAAGCCCTCCAAGTGTCAGAGGTTTGCATATTGCATTCCACGCTACAAGGCACTGACCTCCATGAGCCCGATCTTTGCCCGCCCAGAAAAAAGCGCGCATCCAGCTATCCATATCCTCGAGCACCCAAATTGGCGGCTTCATCACGAGCAGTTGGTGCACCGGCCTTGCTGCAATGACGGATTTGACCAGAATGAGCCGACCTGGCCGCTGCATGAGCCCTCTTTGCCATGCATGAATAAAGTGCCGAACTTGATCAAGAAGAGGTTGCCATTGAGCTTTAGTCAGATTTTTGATAGCCAACTGGAGCCCTAGGTAGTGACAGGGGAACTCGCCAATGGGGCATTGGAGGAGGCTCTGGACGCGTGCTCTATCATCGACATCATTTGTGATGAGAATGGCGGAGGATTTGCTATAATTTACTCTCAATCCGGAAGCTTCTCCAAAGATTTCCAGGGCACACCTCACAAACTCCAAATCTTGCGTCGATGGCCTTACAAAGAATGCCACATCGTCGGCGTAGATTGATAATCGTTGCATGGCCGATATCCCACTGTAGTTGCTTAGGGCTCCTACTTGCAGTGCTTTAGTAATGATCGCAGTGAGTGCCTCCATGGCAATGACGAACAACAGTTGGAAAGTTGGCTGAGTAGTTGCTGAGTTGCTATATGACTTTGATGGGAGTGTAAACATAGTACATCCATTTAAGAAGTTGAAACAATCACGAACAATAAAAAAATTCCATCGACGTTGAAGTTCTTCGCCTCTGGCACTACTTTGGTCATCTCAAAATTTATCTGGTGAAAAAAACTACATAAAACAATACTTAAGCAAGCTAACCAATTTCAAAGGCTTCAAAAGTTCCGCGGTTCAATAGAGGTTGGACCTACGATCGTCGAACGCACACTAGGGTGTGGGCGGCCGTTCGAGTATGTTGGCTTATCTCTACATTTGGTAATTTATGGATGTGTTTGGTTAGAGAGACATGCTAGAGTGGCTATGGGTATCCCCATCCAGCTGGATATGGATAGCCATTTTTTTATGTTTGGTTGAGTGAGTGAGATTAGCTCAAGTTTTGTTTGATTTGAAGGATGAATCATGGTTGGAGATAGCCATTGGAGTGTTTGGATAGAGGGATGAGTAATGGATATGGGTTGTGGTTGGGGATAGCCATCTACAGGGCTACGACGGCCAAGCGACACTCACCTGTTTTGCGCCGCCGCCATGACCTCTGCTAACAGAGAGAAGCAGGCCCGGCAAGATAAGGGAGGTGCGGACTCACGTCGTCACCGGGCTTCGATCTCCCGCCGTTGATGCACACTCACTGCCGTCGTCGGGCTTTGATTTGCCGTCGCCGCTGCCACAAAAGAGAAGAGAGATGGAAAGGGGAAAAGGCCCATATCCACCAGATTTTCGCGGACGCGCGGAGCTTGATTTGGACGAATATGCCGAGCATCTGGACATCCTTGTCCGTACTCCCCCATGAACCAAACGACTATTATCCACATAAAAATGCATATCCTTGTCCCACAGAGGGATAACACAGCATCCAAACACATCCTCTGATCTATAATTCGGACGGGGCGTTTTCGCTCCCGGGCTCAGATGAGTCCGGGTGTGAACAGTAAATTCACCAAAAATAGAAAAAATTAAAAAAAACCAAAAAAAATTAGGTAAAAGATACTCAAGTTCTTGATGTCCGTGCAAAAATTTAGCGTGTTTCAACATATCACGAGCTCTCAGAAAAAAAGACAAATTTGGGGTCTGTGGAAAAGTTTACTGTTTTGCACTGTTCGGACCTGATTTTGTTCTTTTTGCTGAGGAGCTACACAGATGTCTGAATGAGCTAAAATTTGGCACGGTTTTCACACATTCAAGCATCTTTCACCATATATTTTTTATTTTTATTTTTCTAGTATTTTGTTTGAATTTACTATTCACAGGGTGTAAATGAGCTCGGGAGCCGAATTGGATATTCGCTGTAATCCATATTTTTCTTATCTCCACGAGAGACTTCTTGTTGTCCAAACCATGTTCTCTATATAAACTACCATGGGGCTCAATACAGCATCCATCAGATTCCGTAATATTCCTCCTCTTGCTAAAATGGAATAGCATAGGCATCCCACCTAGTCACTCTCTTTTCATCGGAGCATATGTCCCCTCCAATCTCTTAGTCTCAACATTTAGAAAACTCTACCTACTGTTTTTTCTTGGTTACAAAAATCATTGTGTATTAATGATGATGAAGAGGAGAAGAAAACCGGAGGCAAGTAGTAGAACTTGATAATTTGCTGCTTTTCAATGGCCTGAGAAGATTAAAGAGCATGGTATGCTGCAGTGACAAACAAAAGATGATTTAATGTTTGGATCCATGTGCCGGAAATAATGAGAAAAACACTTGGACAAGAGAAGGAAATAGGAGCTAAATTGTACATTCGCAATTTCTACCTTAATATGTACATTATTTTCCTCACTAGATTTGTATTGTGTTTTCTCAAGAAGAATTGTTGAGATGCATCCAGACAGAAATAATCGCTGATGTGCCATCCATAAGTTCAACGACGTAAGGGAAATAATTGATGGCGGAGCTACATGCACCACTGAGGGGGGGGGGGGGCGCAGTCCCCTAGGCCCTAGGATGTCTAGTGAAAAGATAGAGGCATAGACTAAGAAGATTGCAGTCATCCCCCCGCCCCCAAACATGTATATTTGCTCCTTGCCCCTCGGATCCCTCCCCCTCTCTCTCACTGTGCACACATGTTCCTAAGTGTATCATATCAACCCTTTGGGATCTCGATCTTTCATAGGACATACTAGTTTAGTTGTGGGGGAAAGGAGGACATGAAATAAGATGCATGTGTTTGTTTAGGACTCTCCAGATTGGTGTATGTATCGTCCAAGAAGATGAAGGGGCCAACATAAATGGAGATGTGATGACCCATAAGTATAGGGGATCAATCGTAGTCCCTTCGATAAGTAAGTGTGTCGAACCCAACGAGGAGCAGAAGGAAATGACAAGCGGTTTTCAGCAAGGTATTTTCTGCAAGCACTGAAATTATCGGTAGCAGATAGTTTGGTAGTAAGATAATTCATAACGGGTAACAAGTAACAAGTGTAGCAAACGTGCAGCAAGGTGACCCAATCCTTTTTATAACAAAAGATAAGCCTGGACGAACTATTATATAAAGCAAAGCGCACCGGAGGACACATGGGAATTACAGTCAAGCTAGTTTTCATCATGCTCATATGATTCGCGTTCGTCAATTTGATAATTTGATATGTGGGTGGACCGGTGCTTGGGTGCTGTCCTTACTTGGACAAGCCTCCCACTTATGATTAACCCCACTCGCAAGCATCCGCAAATACGAAAGAAGAATTAAGATAAATCTAACCATAGCATGAAACATGTGGATCCAAATCAGCCCCTTATGAAGCAACGCATAAAGTAGGGTTTAAGCTCCTGTCACTCTAGCAACCCATTCATGAAGTGTCATGTAGTCAACGTGCACATAACATCACTAGAGGAAAGACAACATACATCTCATCAAAATATCAAACGAATACCAAATCCACATGACTACTTATAACAAGACTTCTCTCGTGTCCTCAGGAACAAATGTAACTACTCACAAAGCATGTTCATGTTCAAGATCAAAGGGGTATTGAATATCATTAAGGATCTGAAGATATGATCTTCCACCAAATAAACCAACTAGCATCAACTACAAGGAGTAATCAACACTACTAGCAACCTACAGGTACGAATATGAGGTTTTGGGACAAAGATTGAAAACAAGAGATGAACTAGGGTTTGAGAAGAGATGGTGCCGGTGAAGATGTTGATGAATATTGCCCCTCCCTCAATGAGAGGATCATTGGTGATGACGATGGCTTCTATTTCCCCCTCTTGGAGGGAAGTTTCTTCGACAGAATAGCTCCGTCGGAGCCCAAGATTGCTTCTGCCCAGGTTCCGTCTCGAGACAGCGGTGCTTCGTCCTAAAAGCTCTCTTCTGATTTTTTTTCTAGGTCAAAACCTTTTATATAGCAAAAGATTGGCACCGGATGATGGCCAGGGCTCCTGGTGGGTCCTCTTCTGTTGTTTCTTTGCCCTATACTTTTTATATATTCCATAATAATTCTCTGTTAAGTTTCAGGACATTTGGAGTTGTGCAGAATAGGTATCTCAGATTTACTCCTTTCTGATCGAGAATTCCAGCTGTCGGCATTCTTCCTCTTCATGTAAATCTTGTAAAATAAGAGAGAAGAGGCATAAGTATTGTTCCATAATGTGAAATAGCAGTCCATAATTAATGTTCTACGCACGTCTTGTTTGAAGAGGGCAGATGCAAACTCTCTATCATGGTTGGATCGCTCGATGCATCTCAAGTGTAATAAAAGTACACTTTATTAAAAACAATATTTGAAGGAGTATTTGTGCTACAAATACAAAAAGGTGATAGTTGAAGGCTTCAAATGAAGTGAATAATAATAGTAATAATAATATGAATATGGTTGGTTGAACAGTAGATGGTACTGTGGTAGTGAAGTATGAAGCTGGAAATATGGAAGATAAAATATAGCATAAAAACAAGCCAGTGTTCTAGTTCATCGAACAACAAGCTGAAAATTTGTAAGTAGCTGATATCATGGGATTTATATGTCCAACAAAACAATAAAAATTAGTAATAATATGCATTAATGTAGTGGCACGTTTCATGAAAATGAGAACAAAATTAATGTGGATATGCACGCAGTGTTGGGTAACGCAGTAATTTCAAAAAAATTCCTACGTACACGCAAGATCATGGTGATGGCATAGCAACGAGAGGGGAGAGTGTTGTTCACGCACTCGTGAGACCGTTAAGAGGAAGCGTTATGACAACGCTGTTGATGTAGTCGACGCCTTCACGAATCGACCGATCCAAGCACCGACGACGGCACCTCCGTGTTCAGACACGCCCAGCTCGATGACGTCCCGGGCTCCAATCCAGCGAAGCGTCGGGGATGAGTTCCACAAGATGACGCGTGGCAGGACGATGATGATGTTCTATCGTAGCAGGCTTCGCCTAAACTCCACGACGACATGTCCGAGGTGGAATATGGTGGAGGGGGCACCGACACGGCTATGGAACGATCCGTAGATCAACTTGTGTGTCTATGGGTGCCCCCCCCGTAGATATAAAGGGGAGAGGAGGAGGGGCGGCCTAAGGGGAGGCGCGCCTAGGAGGGGTAAACCTACTCCAAGTAGGTTTGCCCCTCCCTTCCTATTCCAAGAAGGAGGGAAGGAAGGAGTGGGAGAGGGGAAGGCAGGCGCCCCTTCCTTGTCCTATTCGGACTCAAGGGAGGCGCGCCTCTTGCCTGGCCGCCCCCTCTCTTTCCACTAGGGCCCAACAAGGCCCATTACTTCCGGGGTTTCGGTAACCTCCGGTACTCCGGTTTTTCTCCGAAAAACACCCGGAACACTTCCGGTGTCCGAATATAGTCATCCAATATATCAATCTTTATGTCTAGACCATTTCGAGACTCCTCGTCATGTCCGTGATCACATCCGGGACTCAACAAACTTCGTACATCAAAACTTATAAACTCATAATAAAACTGTCATCGTAACGTTAAGCGTGCGGACCCTACTGGTTCGAGAACTATGTAGACATGACCTAGAACTATTCTCATCAATAACCAATAGCGGAACCTGGATGTTCATATTGGTTCCTACATATTCTACTTAAGATCTTTATCGGTCAAACCGCATAACAACATACGTTGTTCCCTTTTGTCATCGGTATGTTACTTGCCCGAGATTCGATCGTCGGTATCCAATACCTAGTTCAATCTCGTTACCGGCAAGTCTCTTTACTCGTTCTGTAATACATCATCCCGTAACTAACTCATTAGTTGCAATGCTTGCAAGGCTTAAGTGATGTGCATTACCGAGAGGGCCCAGAGATACCTCTTCGACAATCGGAGTGACAAAACCTAATCTCGAAATACGCTAACCCAACATGTACCTTCGGAGACACCAGAGAGAACCTTTATAATCACCCAGCTATTGCGTTGACGCGTTTGGTAGCACACAAAGTGTTCCTCTGGTAAACGGGAGTTGCATAATCTCATAGTTGTAGGAACTTTGTATAAGTCATGAAGAAAGCAATAGCAACATACTAAACGATCAAGTGCTAGGTTAACGGAATGGGTCATGTCAATCACATCATTATCCTAATGATGTGATCCCGTTAATCAAATGACAACTCATGTCTATGGTTAGGAAACATAACCATCTTTAATTAACGAGCTAGTCAAGTAGAGGCATACTAGTGACACTATGTTTGTCTATTTATTCACACACATGTATTATGTTTCCGGTTAATACAATTCTAGCATGAATAATAAACATTTATCATGAAATAAGGAAATAAATAATAACTTTATTATTGCCTCTAGGGCATATTTCCTTCAGTCTCCCACTTGCACTAGAGTCAATAATCTAGTTCACATCGCCATGTGATTTAACACCAATAATCATATCTGTATATGATTAAGAGCCATAGTTCACATCGTCATGTGACCAACACCCAAAGGGTTTACTAGAGTCAATAATCTAGTTCACATCGCTATGTGATTAACACCCAAAGAGTACAAAGGTATGATCATGCTTTGCTCGTGAGAGAAGTTTAGTCAACGGGTCTGTTACATTCAGAGTCGTATGTATTTTGCAAATATTCTATGTCTACAATGCTCTGCACGGAGCTACTCTAGCTAATTGCTCCCACTTTTAATATGTATCCAGATTAATACTTAGAGTTATCTGGATTAGTGCTGAAACTCGTATCGACGTAACCCTTTACGATGAACCTTTTGTCACCTCCATAATCGAGAAACATATCCTTATTCCACTAAGGATAATTTTAACCAATGTCCAGTGATCTACTCCTAGATCACTATTGTACTCCCTTGCCAAACCAGGGTAGAGTATACAATAGGTCTGGTCCATAGCATGACATACTTTTATAGAACCTATGACTGAAGCATAGGGAATGACTTTCATTCTCTTTCTATTTTCTGCTGTGGTCAGGATTTGAGTCTTACTCAATTTCACACCGTGTAACATAGGCAAGAAACTCTTTCTTTGACTGTTCCATTTTGAACTATTTCAAAATCTTGTCAAGGTATGTACTCATTGAAAAAAACTTTTCAAGCGTCTTGATCTATCTCTATAGATCTTGATGCTCAATAGGTAAGCAGCTTCACCGAGGTCTTTCTTTGAAAAAACTCCTTTCAAACTCTCCTTTATGCTTTGCAGAATAATTCTACATTATTTCCGATCAACAATATGTCATTCACATATACTTATCAGAAATGCTGTAGTGCTCCCACTCACTTTCTTGTAAATACAGGCTTCACCACAAGTCTGTATAAAACTATATGCTTTGATCAACTTATCAAAGCGTATATTCCAACTCCGAGATGCTTGCACCAGTCCATAGATGGATCGCTGGAGCTTGCACATTTTGTTAACACCTTTAGGATCGACAAAACCTCTTGGTTGCATCATATACAACTCTTCTTTTATAAATCCATTATGGAATGCAGTTTTGTTTATCCATTTGCCAGATTTCATAAAATGTGGCAATTGCTAACATGATTCGAACAGACTTAAGCATAGATACGAGTGAGAAACTCTCATCGTAGTCAACACCTTGAACTTGTCGAAAACCTTTTGCGACAAGTCGAGCTTTGTAGATAGTCACACTACTATCAACGTCCGTCTTCCTCTTGAAGATCCATTTATTTCTTATGGTTTGTCGATCATCGGGCAAGTCCACCAAAGTCCACACTTTGTTCTCATACATGGATCATATCTCAGATTTCATGGCCTCCAGCCATTTTGCGGAATCTGGGCTCATCATCGCTTCCTCATAGTTCGTAGGTTTATCATGGTCTAGTAACATGACTTTCAGAACAGGATTACCGTATCACACTTTGGTGCGCATCGTCATTGTGGAAGACCCACGAGGTTTCAGTAGTAACTTGATCTGAAGTTTCATGATCAACATCATTAGCTTCCTCACTAATTGGTGTAGGAATCACTGGAACTTATTTCAGTGATGAACTATTTTCCAATTTGGGAGAAGGTACAGTTACCTCATCAAGTTCTACTTTCCTCCCACTCACTTCTTTCGAGAGAAACTCCTTCTCTAGAAAGGATCCATTTTTAGCAACAAATATCTTGCCTTCGGATCTGTGATAGAAGGTGTACCCAACAATTTCCTTTGGGTATTCTATGAAGATGCACTTCTCCGATTTGGGTTTGAGCTTATCAGGATGAAACTTTTTCACATAAGCATCACAGCCTCAAACTTTAAGAAACGACAACTTGGGTTTCTTGCTAAACCACAGTTCATATAGTGTCGTCTCAACGGATTTAGATGGTGCCCTTTTAACGTGAATGCAGCTGTCTCTAATGCATAATCCCAAAACGATAATGGTAAATCAATAAGAGACATCATAGATCGCACCATATCCAATAAAGTGCGGTTACGACGTTCGGACACTTGTGGTGTTCCAAGTGGCGTGAGCTGTGAAACTATTCCACATTGTTTTATATGAAGGCCAAACTCATAACTTAAATATTCTCATCCACGATCAGATCGTAAAAACTTTATTTTCTTGTAATGATGATTCTCCACTTTACTCTGAAATTCTTTGAACTTTTCAACTATTTCAGACTTTATGTTTCATTAAGTAGATATACGCATATCTGCTCAAATCATCTGTGAAGGTTAAAAAATAACGATACTTGCCACGAGCCTTCATACTCATTGGTCTGCATACATCAGTATGTATTATTTCCAACAAGTCAGTAGCTCATTCCATTGTTCCGAAGAACGGAGTTTTAGTCATCTTGCCCAAAAGGCACGGTTCGTAAGTATCAAATGATTCATAACCAAGTGAATCCGAAAATCCATCTTTATGGAGTTTCTTCATGCGCTTTACACCGATATGACCCAAACGGCAGTGCCACAAATAAGTTGCACTATCATTATTAACTTTGCATCTTTTGGCATCAATATTATGAATATGTGTATCACTACGATCGAGATCCAACAAAATATTTTCATTGGGTGTATGACCATTGAAGGTTTTATTCATGTAAACAGAACAACAATTATTCTCTGATTTTAAATGAATAACCGTATTGCAATAAACATGATCAAATCACATTCATGCTCAACGCAAACGCCAAATAACATTTATTTAGGTTTAACACTAATCCCAAAAGTATAGGGAGTGTGCGATGATGATCATATCAATCTTGGAACTACTTCCAACACTCATCATCACTTCCCCTTCAACTAGTCTCTGTTTATTCTGTAACTCCTATTTCGAGTTTACTAATCTTAGCAACCGAACAAGTATCAAATACTCAGGGGCTACTATAAACACTAGTAAGGCACACATCAAACACCTGTATATCAAATATACCCTTGTTCACTTTGCCATCCTTCTTATCCACCAAATATTTAGGGAATTCCGCTTCCAGTGACCATTTCCTTTGAAGTGTAAGCACTCAGTCTCAGGCTTTGGTCCAGCTTTGGTCTTCTTCACGGGAGTGACAACTTGTTTGTCATTCTACTTGAAGTTTCCCTTTCTTTCCCTTTCCCCTTTTCTTGAAACTAGTGGTCTTGTCAATCATCAACACTTGATGCTCTTTCTTGATTTCTATCTTCGTTGATTTCAACATCACGAAGAGCTCGGGAATCATTTTCGTCATCCTTTGCATACTTTAGTTCATCACGAAGTTCTACTAACTTGGTGATGGTGACTAGAGAATTCTGTCAATCACTATCTTATCTGGAAGATTAACTCCCACTTGATTCAAGCGATTGTAGTACCTGCATAATCGAGCACTTGCTCACTAGTTGAGCGATTCTCCTCCATCTTTTAGCTATAGAACTTGTTGGAGACTTCATATCTCTCAACTCGGGTATTTTCTTGAAATATTAACTTCAATTCCTGGAACATCTCATATGGTCCATGACGTTCAAAACGTCTTTGAAGTCCCAATTCTAAACCGTTAAGCATGGTGCACTAAACTATCAAGTAGTCATCATATTGAGCTAGCCAAACGTTCATAACGTCTGCATCTGCTCCTGCAATAGGTCTGTCACATACCGGTGCATTAAGAACATAATTCTTCTGCGCAGCAATGAGGATAAAACTCAGATCACGGATCCAATCCGCATCATTGCTACTAACATTTTTCAACACAGTTTTCTCTAGGAACATATCAAAATAAACATATGAAAGCAACAACGCGAGCTATCGATCAACATAATTGGCAAAATACTACCAGGACTAAGTTTATGATAAATTTAAGTTCAATTAATCATATTACTTAAGAACTCCCACTTAGACAGACATCTCTCTAGTCATCTAAGTGATCACGTGATCCAAATCAACTAAACCATAACCGATCATCACGTGAGATGGAGTAGTTTTCAATGGTGAACATCACTATGTTGATCATATCTACTATATGATTCACGCTCGACCTTTCGGTCTCCGTGTTCCGAGGCCATATCTGCATATGCTAGGCTCGTCAAGTTTAACCTGAGTATTCTGCGTGTGCAAAACTGGCTTGCACTCGTTGTAGATGGACGTAGAGCTTATCACACCCGATCATCACGTGGTGTCTGGGCACGACGAACTTTGGCAAGGGTCATACTCAGGGAGAACACTTCTTGATAATTTTTAGTGAGAGATCATCTTAAAATGCTACCGTCAATCAAAGCAAGATAAGATGCATAAAGGATAAACATCACATGCAATCAATATAAGTGATATGATATGGCCATCATCATCTTGTGCTTGTGATCTCCATCTCCGAAGCACCGTCGTGATCACCATCGTCACCGGCGCGACACCTTGATCTCCATCGTAGCATCGTTGTCGTTACGCCATCTATTGCTTCTACGACTATCGCTACCGCTTAGTGATAAAGTAAAGCAATTATAGGCGTTGCATTTCATACAATAAAGCGACAACCATATGGCTCCTGCCGATTGCCGATAACCGGTTACAAAACATGATCATCTCATACAATAAAATATAGCATCACGTCTTGGCCATATCACATCACAACATGCCCTGCAAAAACAAGTTAGACGCCCTCTACTTTGTTCTTGCAAGTTTTACGTGGCTGCTACGGGCTTAAGCAAGAACCAATCTCACCCACGCATCAAAACCACAATGATAGTTTGTCAAGTTGATGTTGTTTTAACCTTCGCAAGGACCAGCGAGCCACACTCGGTTCAACTAAAGTTGGAGAAACCGACACCGCTAGTCCGTGTGTGCAAAGCACGGCGGTAAAACCAGTCTCGCGTAAGCGATAGCGTAATGTCGGTCCGGCCGCTTCATCCAACAATACCGCCGAACCAAAGTATGACATGCTGGTAAGCAGTATGACTTATATCGCCCACAACTCACTTGTGTTCTACTCGTGCATATAACATCAAACCATAAAACCTAGGCTCGGATGCCACTGTTGGGTAACGCAGTAATTTCAAAAAAATTCCTACGTACACGCAAGATCATGGTGATGGCATAGCAACGAGAGGGGAGAGTGTTGTCTACGTACCCTCGTAGACCGTTAAGCGGAAGCGTTATGACAACGCGGTTGATGTAGTCGTACGTCTTCACGAATCGATCGATCCAAGCACCGAACGTACGGCACCTCCGTGTTCAGCACACGTCCAGCTCGATGACGTCCCCCGGGCTCCAATCCAGCGAAGCATCGGGGACGAGTTTCATCAGCACGACGGCGTGGTGATGATGATGATATTCTACCGGCGCAGGGCTTCGCCTAAACTCCGCGACGATATGACCGAGGTGGAATATGGTGGAGGGGGGCACCGCACACGGCTAAGGAACGATCCGTAGATCAACTTGTGTGTCTATGGGGTGCCCCCGCCCCCGATATAAAGGGGAGAGGAGGAGGGGGCCGGCCTAAGGGGAGGCGCGCCCTAGGAGGGGGAAACCTACTCCAAGTAGGTTTGCCCCTCCCTTCCTATTCCAAGAAGGAGGGAAGGAAGGAGTGGAGAGGGGAAGGCAAGGGGCGCCTTCCTTGTCCTATTCGGACTCAAGGGAGGGGCGCCTCTTGCCTGGCCGGCCCCTCTCTCTTTCCACTAGGGCCCAACAAGGCCCATTACTTCTCGGGGTTCGGTAACCCTCCCACTCGGTTTTTCTCCAAAAACACCCGGAACACTTCCGGTGTCCGAATATAGTCATCCAATATATCAATCTTTATGTCTCGACCATTTCGAGACTCCTCGTCATGTCCGTGATCACATCCGGACTCAACAAACTTCGTACATCAAAGCTTATAAACTCATAATAAAACTGTCATCGTAATGTTAAGCGTGCGGACCCTACGGGTTCGAGAACTATGTAGACATGACCTAGAACTATTCTCGGTCAATAACCAATAGTGGAACCTGGATGTTCATATTGGTTCCTACATATTCTACGAAGATCTTTATCGTTCAAACCGCATAATAACATACGTTGTTCCCTTTTGTCATCGGTATGTTACTTGCCCGAGATTCGATCGTCGGTATCCAATACCTAGTTCAATCTCGTTACCGGCAAGTCTCTTTACTCGTTCCATAATACATCATCCCGTAACTAACTCATTAGTTACAATGCTTGCAAGGCTTAAGTGATGTGCATTAACGAGAGGGCCCAGAGATACCCCTCCGACAATCGGACTGACAAAACCTAATCTCGAAATACGCTAACCCAACATGTACCTTCGGAGACACCTGTAGAGCACCTTTATAATCACCCAGTTACGTTGTGACGTTTGGTAGCACACAAAGTGTTCCTCTCGTAAACGGAGTTGCATAATCTCATAGTTGTAGGAACTTTGTATAAGTCATGAAGAAAGCAATAGCAACATACTAAACGATCAAGTGCTAGGCTAACGGAATGGGTCATGTCAATCACATCATTATCCTAATGATGTGATCCCGTTAATCAAATGACAACTCATGTCTATGGTTAGGAAACATAACCATCTTTAATTAACGAGCTAGTCAAGTAGAGGCATACTAGTGACACTATGTTTGTCTATTTATTCACACACATGTATTATGTTTCCGGTTAATACAATTCTAGCATGAATAATAAACATTTATCATGAAATAAGGAAATAAATAATAACTTTATTATTGCCTCTAGGGCATATTTCCTTCACGCAGCCCCTGCACATTCGCTACAGCTGGTTCATCACAAACACTCCTCTTGGACATCAAAAGAAGAAGTTACAATGCGACAAGGGGGATTGATACGACATACATACTAAGTTACGAAGGTCTTGCGAGACACGTAGATCAAAATGAGGAGACACTAACAAGTTCATTGTGTAGTTTCAAGATATTTAGTGAAAGCTCCATTTAATGTTCATCATACACTGCATCATCTAGACCGCTCGCTGAAAATACACGTGAAACCAACTTTCCGGATGCCTCCCAATCTCACGGTTCCTCATCTACATTGGCTGATGAAATGGCTCGTGAATACATCTCTCTCTCTCTCTCTCTCTCCCTCTCTCTCTCTCTCTGTCTCTCTCGCGCGCGACCTTCTCCAAACCTTGTTAGTGCTATGTATTTCTTTTGGTAAGGCTACCCATGTTGTGATGGTAGAAAGTACAACAAAATAGGAGGCATGTGTTGCGACTCAGGAGAAAGCTCATATATATGGTATACAAAGATGAATGGGCCTATATATTGCATATCAAAAGGAGCTCGATTGAACCCATGTGCTAGGTATAATGAGAGAAACATGGCATCCAAAAGAGTAGATGTTAGTGGAGTATGTAGAGAGAGATACATGAGATAACATAGGACCAGAAAATTAACCGAGATTGTACTTGTTGGTACATGTATAAATCTATTAACATGAGCTTTATATGTACGGGTTTTGCTAATTCTCATCTAGAGGAGAATTAACAATATCACATCTAACTCCTACACTATTTAATTAATCCAACAAAAAGTAAAAGAAAAATTCAATATAGAAATCCATCCGCGACATGCAAATAGAAGGAACCATGCTCTTACCAATTGGTGAACAAGTAGTTCTAGTGTGTGATAAAGTGGTAAACCAAAAGAAGTTGCCACCGGGCGGATTTCCCCCTTTGCATCCTCAATCCTCTAGCTCATTCACGTTGGGAGTATCTCGAGAAGATCCGGCACGATCCGTTCCCTTCTTTGACACCGTCGTCGTCGAGATGGGAGAGTTGCTCGGGAATCCCTTGTACATGGTAGATCTAGTAGTTGTACCTTGGAGGCTTCTGGCGTCATGGGTTTGGCGATGTGCAAGCTGATGCTTGGGAAGATCACCGTGGAGAGGCCGAAGCACGAGGTGCTCCACAACGATGACAGCTATGAGATCCGCAAGTACCCCTCGTGCGTCACCATATAGGTGACGTATGACCCCAAGGAGATGAAAGGCCACCGTGATGGCGAGTTCCAGGTCCTCAATGTAGGAGGAATAGGAGATTGGTGGAATTATTGTTTTATTGTTGAACCCTGTGGACCAGTATATATTGTGTAGATGTCTTGAAGGACAAGAAGCCGTCGTAGAGATAAGGTAGGAGAGAGATATGAATCCTACATTACCAAATACACATATACCAAAATATGCTCTAACATCCCCCACACTCACAATGGTAGCAATGCAAGCAATGAGACTGGAGAAGAAACTGAAGGTGACATCCCTGACAGTCACAATGATCGACACGTCGCGGATGTTCTGACTGGAGTGATAACCGTCAAGGTTTCTCAAGCAAGATGGTAGCCCTTTATGCCATTGTTGAGATAGCCAATAGCGTGTGTCTCTGTAGCCATGGTCGAGGCAACCATACAAGAGACGTCGTAGTCAATGTCGAGTTAAGGTTGCCATTGTCGAGATAGCCACGCGTGCAGCCGCAGGAGCAAGGAAGCGTCGTGTAGTCAGAGATGCAGTGGTGCACTAGGAAGAAAATGCTGATGCGGTCAAGAGGAGTGCTTTCGGCAAGCGGCAGAACACCAAGACAAAAGCAATCGCCATGACGACACCGGTCGTCACCTTATCTGGTGGCAGCGCTAATGCTCAGGCGATTGCCATGCCGGCGCCAAGCCAGTGATCACCTCCTCCAAGCCCGAGCCGGTAGCCATGACAGGTGACCTTCATCACGTCCCAGGGCAGACGGGCAAGGTGACAATGCAGTTCCTTCTACCGTCCAAATACCTCGGAGGAGGCTTTGTGGCTGACAGACGAGCAGGTGGTGCTGCAGGACACAAGGGGAGCAAAAGTATGGGGTGGTTAGGTTCGGCAGGGCGGCCAAGGACAAGGTGGTGGCCTGAAGGCGGAGGGGCTCAAGGCCACGCAGGAGAAGGACGGGCACGCCGTCATAGGCCCCTTCGTGCTCTCCCTCTACAACATGTCGCGGACGCTCTAGCCAAC
This sequence comes from Aegilops speltoides, assembly GCA_021437245.1. Lineage (NCBI taxonomy): Eukaryota > Viridiplantae > Streptophyta > Magnoliopsida > Poales > Poaceae > Aegilops > Aegilops speltoides. The sequence goes on from CM038143.1 coordinate 442,672,855, forward strand.
CACCCTATGTATGCAGCTATTTTGTGCTAGTATTTCATTTGCTTGTAGAATTTTCAGTATATCATCTTGAAATTTACGAAGTCATCGTAGGCACCTCATCGTCAACGGGAACGTCTCCTTCCAATGAATGCGCATCGCGAAAAATTCTGAAATTAATTCAGGAACAAATGCGAGCACCGGGACTTGAACCCTGGTGGGCTGGAGATACCATAGTCCCTCCGACCATCCAACCACACGTTGGTTCGCGGCATAATAAATAGTTGAATGGTCTAGTGAATGTTGATAGCTTCGGTTGATACACACTAATATTGACAATGGCAAACTAAGGATGACCTATATTTATCACTGCAAAGCGGCAACAACTCAAACATTAGTACTGGTTAGTTAAACCGGAATCAGAAACTCTCCAACTCAACGTGTCTATGCTACTTCCTCAAACAACAGATCGGCGCAACAGAGTTTCGCGGCCTCCCATGAGAACAAACAGAGCAATATGCTTTGTTCAATAGAGTGCTCTTTTTTCCTTCTACGAAATCAAAAATAAAAAGAGAGAAAGAGAGTAAACTATATAACTTTGCTAGGAGAATAAACATAGTATGTCCATTGAAGAAGCTGAAACAATCACGAAAAACAAAAACCTTCCATCCACAACGAAGTTCTTTAGAGTCTTCGAAGTTCTTTAGAGTCCTCGCATGCAGCTCTACTTTTGTCATCTCAACATTATTCTCGTGGAAAAAACTACAAAGGAGTATTTTGTCACATGAAGTTGCTCAGGAGCATAAACCGGCGGATACATCTGCCCCTCTCTCTCTCTCTCTCTATATATATATATATATATATATATATGTGTGTGTGTGTGTGTGTGTGTGTGTGTGTGTGTGTGTGTGTGTGTGTGTGTGTGTGTGTGTGTGTGTGTGTGTGTGTGTACACGTGTGTCTAAGCGTACAAAATCTGCCCATTGGTGTCTCGATATTTCACTGTACATAGCCTATATTGGGGAAAAGGAGGACATGAAAACAAGATGCATATGTTAGGACCTAGGACTCTAGAGATTGGTACAATTTACGGTCCAAGAAGATGAGGGGGCAACATAGATGGCTGTGTAGTGTAGTCTCCGGATCAATTCTTGAAGGCATTATTGTTTATGTGAAAATAATGACATGTCTTACTAACGTTATGAACATCTTGCTTGCAAAGTCTAGATGTAAACTCTTTATGGTTGTATGCTGTCAAAAAAAAATCTTTATGGTTGTATAGGTTGCGCCTCAAGTATAATAAAAGTTCACTTTATTAAAAAATGAGGAAGCATGTGTGCTTCAACTAAAAAAGGAGGATAGTAGAAGGCTTTTAAACCATGTGCAAAGTATAAAAATATGATTATGGTTGTCAGGATAGTAGATGGTGTTGGATACTGAAGTATGTAGCGGAAAATATGAAAGATAAAGCATGACATAAAAAGCAAGCCAATGTCCAAGTTGATAGAACAACACGCTAAAGAATCGGTTGCAGGTTTCTATGTAAGGTTATAGAACAAGCTGAAAATTGGGTCTGATTATCTAAGAAGCCGATGCCATGGAGTTTATATATCCAACAAAACAGCGTCAACTAGAAATGTGTTTATCATTATCACAAAAGTACTAATAATATGCATTGGTGTTTTCATGAAGATAAGAACAAACTGAATGTGGATATACACGCAACACTTCCTATATGGTTGGTTCATCACAAACACTCATTTTGGACATCAATGGAAAACATTACAGTGCAACAAGGGGATTGTTGTGGCATATTAAGTTACGAATGTGGCGAGACACCTGTATGAGAATGAGTAGACATGAACAAGTCCACTGCATACCTATTAGAACCCTGAGGAAGGCTACATTTAACATTTATAATGCACTCATACTGCCTCCTCTAGAAACTTAATATTCATCATGATGGCATGTTTTTCAGGTTTTGTAACAATTATGTACATCTTGTTACACAAAATTCAGGTCTAAACTCTTTATGGTTGTATGGATGAATGCGCCTCAAGAGCTCTCTTTTATCACAAAAAGATGAACAAGCCAATGTGGTGCAACAACAAAAGGCGTGGTTGAAGGCTTTGAAACCATGCGCTAAATATAATAAGACAAACATGGTTGTTGGGACAATATATTTGTACTGGGTAGTGGAGTACATGGCGGGAGATATGGAAGATAACATGACACAAAAAGTAAGCCATTGTTCCAATTGATAGAATAAAATGTTAAAATTTTGTTTGTGGTTTTCTAATAAGTTGAATGGCGAAATGCATATGTCCAAAAAAGCGAATCGATTAGAAGGTGCTTATCATATCATAAGAATACTACTAATATGAATTAATGGTGGTGCTTCGTGTAAAAATGAGAGCATAAAATGAATATGGGCACACACTATACCCCATACTTCCACTACAACTGATTCATCACAACCGCTTCTCCTGGATTTCAGCGGAAGACCTTCTGATGCGCCAAGGGCTCATTGTGGGGGTACTAAGTTACAAATTTCATAGGGCACCTTGATCAAAATGAAGAGACATGACCAAGTCCATTATGTAGCTACAAGAATATAGATGTAGGCTATAGGTTCGATGCAGCATGCTAGCACTGTCCCTCATCTTGGATGCTCACTAATAAAAACAAGGGAAACATATATTTCGGATGCCTCCCACTCTCATGGTTCCTCATCTACACTTGTTGCATGAAATCGCTTGTGAACATAAAATGACACATACATCTCTCTCTACCTATCTCACCCACCCACCCCACCTCGCACACGCACACATAGTGCATCCCATCTAACCTCTCGTGTGATCTCCAAATCTTGTTACTATGCATTTTCTATTGTTGAGGAAATGCCTTGTTGTGCAAGTAGAAAGGAGTAGAAGAAAATAGGAGGCATGTGTTGTGACTCCGGTGATTGCTCATATAGGGTATAGAAAAATGAAGTGTCCTATATATTGCATATCAAAATGAGCTCGGTTGAGCCCATGTGCTAGGTATAATGAGAGAAACATGGTTTTCAAAAGAGTAGATGTTCTGGAGTATGTAGAGAGAGAGAGATACAATGATAACAGACAACACATAAATTAAGTAAGATTATACTTATTGGTACATGTATGCATTTATTAAAACTGACTTCTTAATAAAGAAAGCCACCCGCAACATTCAAAGAAAATAAACCACACACCTAACAATTGGGAGCAAGGAGTTCTAGTGTGTGATAAATTGCTAAACTGAAAGAAGTGGCCACAGGGTGGACTTGACCCTCTGTTTCATCTCTCCTCTGTTGGCACCCATGGAGAGTCTCTTTATAAGGCCTGGCCCGATCCATTTCCTTATTCGACATCATCATCTGAAGGGGAAATGGAAGAGAAGCTCGGGAATCACTTATACGTAATAGATACAGTAGTTGAAGTGCCTTAGATTCTTTTGGTGTCATGTCAAATGGGTGGTGTGTAGGTAGCATACCCAAGCTGGGTCTAGTGGGTGGTGGTTGTTATTATGCTGACTATGGTGCTCCATGGGTTGGAACTTGGAACTAGATGCAATTGGTGGGTGTAGCACCGGCGACTCTTTGAATAAGGTCGCTAGGTCTAGAGGGTTTCTTTCTCCTTAGTATGTTCTTAGTAGCCATTGTGGAAATGGAGCTTGAGAAGGGAAGGAGAGACCATGAGATTTTGTTGATTGTGTTATGGTGTATCCTCATGGCGCACAAGATGTAGCTACAATGCCCGTTGTAGCTTATGTCCTCGTTGAGAGATGTAGACTGTGGCGGTATATGGTTCGTCTTTGGCTACTCCAGCGAATCTTCTGGACACAGGCCGACCCTTTGGATCTTTGCTTCGAGAGCCATTTGTTTATCTTCCTCCCGACTTGAGTTAAAGTGCATTGTTTTCCAAATGTTATTTTGATGTTGATGACTATAGGGTTAGTAAAGGGTAATGTCGTTTATCAAGTTTATCTGGGGACATTGATCTTTTGGTGATTGTTTATGGATATGGTTGACCCCTATTTCAAAAAGGAGAAAAGTGTTAGAGGCAGGTTTCCAAAGACTCCAAGGTTTTTCGATTTTATTTGGATCATAGGATAACTGCACTATTAAGAAGGGTCGACGTGTCTGAGGATCGTGTCAAACCTATATACATTGCCTCTCCATGTTCCCAAATTTATATTGGGGTAAAACTCTAGGACAATCTCTTTGTGTGTTGGGACCCCTCGTCGGGACCGGGTCTCCGGAGTCCTTGCCATTTTTTTCTTTGGATACTCCGGGAGCATGTAGAAAAGAGATGGTGCAATTCGTGCTACCGTCCAACTACACGAGGCAGAGGAGGACCCGCGGTTGATGGACCAGCGGGTGGTGCCACGTGAGGTTGGGGAGCGGAAGTACGGGGTGGTGAGGTTCAGCCGGCTGGCTGGAAACAAGGCAATGACGGAGAAGGTGGGTCAACTAAGAGCAACTCTAGCACATCCCGTAAAAATGGTCCAACCTTTAAATTTGAAGTATAGGTTGAAAGAAATGCACCGAATAGATCCCATATTTTTGTAGGTCATGTATATTAGAGCAACCATCACTAGTACAACGAGGTGCTATACAAACGGTTGTTAACCCCTTTCCACGACGGCATTTGGAACCGTCGCGAAGTGAGTGTGGGCGATAGGGGGGTCCTTCCCACACAACCCAGAAACCACCAAGGATAGGGAGCCAAGATGCATATACAGTACTCCTACTCGTTTGTGCTCACATGTCCATCGTAGTCGGTATTCTGTGGTGCTACGTTTACGATGTGCGGCCCATCACAAACGGTTCACTATTATAGAACGTGTATGATAAGCATACAATCACACACATTCCCTTTTCCCAAACCGTATGCGATAACTAATTAAGAAGGTTAGCTAATCGCCGTACGAGTGTGGGACAGGATTACGAAAATTTGGACCGTCGTAACATCGTCGTACACGACAACTATCGCACACGGTATTCTGTGGTGCAACATTTACGATGCATCACTACAAAAAATACACTTCCGTGATGATACATGTTTGTCATAGTAGGTCATGTTTTCTGTCATGTATCTACATCCATGACGATTTTATGACAGAATCAAGATAGTCATACATGTGCTGTCGTAGAATGTTCCATGACAATACCAAAATTATCATCACAGAAGTGTTCACTTCCATGACGATAAATTATGCGTCATGGAAGTGCTTTAATCAAGGGTAACCGACATGTGGCATCCACCGTAACGGGTCGCCGTTAAGCTACCGAGTTCGGTTTTGATCCGATAACCTGTTAACAGCCCAGACCGATGGGGATTTTCCACGTGTAAAATTCTCATTGGCCGAAGGAAACACGTGTCAGCTCGTCATTGGGACAGATAGGCACATATGATATGTCGACATGTGTGATGCCCAATAGTGGCCCATTTAGCTTACAAAGGCTGGCCCGTTTGACTTGGTCAAAAGTTAGCGGGCTGGCCCATGAAAAGCCTATTAACGGTTTGTTCGCATATAGCCCATTTTATGGCCCGGTAACTCACGGCCCGTTAGGGCCTTCCCAAAATCGGCCCAACAACGTCATGTGGGATGTCGAATATAACACCAGCCCGTTTCACTTTCGGCCATGTATGGCCCATGACGTCTTTCGTCCCATATGAGGCATTTCATATCTTTAGGCCCTTTAGTGGCCCATGGTGACTCTGGCCCATAATGAACAGTAATTTTTTTGTATCCATTAACGGCCGAGGATTCACATGGGCCGTTTCCAGCCTGTGTTAGCTTTCGGCCTACTGACGGCCCATACGTTCTTGGGCTTCTTTCCGGCCCTCAATTATTTCTGGCTCGTTACTGGCTTGTTCCCCTAATGGGTTTGGCCCATGGTTAGAATCGGCCCGTTTGTGGCTTGTTAACCCGTTGCACCGTTTCCAGCCCGTCCTATATTCTGGCCCATTAACGACATGTTATGCCTGTGATAGAATTAAGCCTTTGCTTTCTTCCGGCCTGTTAACGTCATGTTACCGTGCTGGATCGATACCAATTACGCCCGTTTATGGCCCATGTGGACCCATTTATCCGATGGCCCGAGGCCCACCTATTCTACGGCCCGTTGGAGGCCCATTTATCCGACGGCCCGTAGGAGGCCAATGGATCCTACGGCCTGTAGCAGGGTCAAGGTTACCACGGTCCATATATGGCCCATGGTTGTTGCGGCCACTAGCAAACCAGGGAAAAAGAAGACTAGGAAATAAATAAGCGCGAAACTAACGCTAGGCTATTAAGGCGATTGCACAGATTACATCCACTGGGCATCAAAGCTCACCACTAGTGCAAATATAGGGAACACCCTACACTATACAAAAATGGCTTGTTGTTTTCTTCTGCCGGTGGCTCCACGTTAAGAACAAATTTTGTATCGCAACAAAACAAAGTACAACCATAAAACAAAAGGAAGGTTGGCATAAAAGTTAAAATTTTGGCAGATAAATGCACCACCAGAAGTTCAGAAGCTCAGTTCATTTGACGTGACTGTTACGTTTCATGATGTATTGTCCGATGGAGTACCATAACCTCCACCTTCATTTCTCATAGGCTCCTGAACAACATAGCAAATGTATGATAGTCTGGTTTCAAAACCATGCATATCTTGACGACATCGAACAATGGTTGTCCTTATTTCACAAAGGGTCCCTGTTAGGGAATGGACTTGTGTCTGGAGCGCAGATATAACATTGTTTCGAGCTTGCATATCTTGATCATGAGGCATTTTGGACGAGATTGCTTTAATAACCAACCCAGTATTACATAGGAACGTGCTTTTGGCACTGTTAGTGGACAGGTACTGACCCACTGCAGCAAGAGGAGACATTGCGGTTATAGTTGCCTCGTCACCTTCAGAAGGTGGCGGTTCCACCATTTTTTCCATAGCTTGCCCACGTGGAGGGGAATACGAGGGTTCCTCTGGCCATTGAGAATTTTACACGTGGAAAATCCACATTCACTACTAGGGAAAACTTTATACACAGAAGCTTACCAGTAGCGTTGGTCAAAAAAAATGTGTTGCTGCTATCTACTAATAGCGCGGTGTATACAAGCCCGCTACTACTATATAAGTATTAGTAGCGCGGCCCAAATAAAAATCACTACTACTATAACTGCCACACCATTGCCGGCAAGTTAGGTATAGTAGTAATGCTGGTCTACAACCAACGCTACTACTATTGGTCTTAGCAGTAGTGCTCTTCCTGGTCCCGCGCTACCGCTATGGCCTATGGGTGCCTTATCCCCAAATTTTCCTCCCCCGCGCCCGACCATCTTCTTCATCCCCTCACTCGCTGCTGCCTCACTCTGCCTCCACCGTCACTGCATTGCCGTCGCCACCACATTGTCGCCGTCGTCCTCCTTCCTCCTTCCTGGGTATGCCCTCCTCCCTCCTCTCCCTCCTCCTCCCACCGTGCCCTCCTCCCTCCTCCTCCGGCTACCCCCTCCTCCCTCCTCCTCCTCCCTCCTCCCACCGCCCTCCTCCCCCTCCCCCTCTCTCCTACCTCCTCCTCCCTCCTCCCACCCCCTCCTCCCTCCATCTCTCCTAAACCCTAAACTATTTTTTACGGTTCTTGTATAATCTAGTTTTTTTACTATTCTTTAGTAAGTGGTTAATATAACTAGTTTATTTATATTAAGTGCTTAATAGAACTAGTTTGTTTATAGTAAGTGCTTAATAGAACTAGTTTATTTATAGTAAGTGCTTAATAGAATATATTTTGTATATGCAGAAATCAAGTATTTGCCCCTGTCTCATCCCCGCAATCGTCCTACCATCGCCGACCCCTTAAGACCTCTAGGTGAGAATAGCCAAATCCCCATGTTGTTGATATAGATGATAATGTGTTGTAAATGTCGATGATGAAAATGCTAATGCTAGTCGCCATGTCATTGATGTCTATGATGATGCATTCTGAATATAGAGGATGTCTTGGTGTTCTTGTTTGCAATGTACCTCCGAGTGGCCTATGTTTTGCCGGAATGTTGATTCGTTTCTGTTCTGGCAAATTTCAGGCGCTTGATATGTCCTGTCTTTAGCAAAGGTCATGCCGAATTTTTTCATGAATTTTAGCATGACTTGTGCTACAATGTAGTACTTGGTAGTTGCCTTTGATCGATTTCCGATGTTTCAACTATGAACATAGGAAATGTCTGATAACGAAAGGGAATTTGGTATGTGCGACTACTGCAAAGATGAGCACGGCCTGTGCGATAGGCCTCACCTAGTTGGTGGTAGGCGCTTCAGCATCATGCTGGATGAGACCTTTGAAATGGATACAGTAAGTCACAACGACAAGTCTTTTTTCATAATTAAGCATGGCTTCTGCTTCTTTTGCTTCAACTTATAATTTTAATTTTTTACAATTCTACTAGTGTATCCCCTACCATGCAAGAATTTATGTCTTGGATAAGATTGGTTTCAGTACTATGGAAAGCATGGAGGTAAAGAGAGTTCACTTGAGGACCGAGCATGGTTATACTTTTGCCGTAAAATTATACAATACAGAGAACTACTCCCATTTTGAATGCTCAAATTGGAAAGCACTATGCAAGGCATATGCATTTGAGCCTAATATGCTTACCACCTTTGATATTCGTCTGGAAGATGAAATTGAAGGTAATATCGACATCTGGGTCGGTGTGCAGACGCCTCCAGTTCTACCTATATGTGAGTTTCTCAACCATATTTATTAAGCAATTTATATTGTTTATTTAAAAATAGTTGACAACTAAATTCTATTGACAGCTTATTTCCATTCAAGCAAACATGTCCGTCTCTTGGTAGACAACACCTACTACTGTCCCGGGGCCGAACTAAACTGCGAGGAGATAAGTCATTATGTTTCATGGCTTGAGGATCTTGATACTGTCAAGAAAGGTTATTTTCTTGGACTTCAAAATATAGTACTCGATACATGCGACCACTAGTGTGTGTATTGAACTACGGTCACATCTATTTAGGAAAGATGGTAAGATTTTTACTATTCATCCTCAGTGCATCTTTTGCATACATTATTTTTTAAGCTAAACTCCATTGCTAAGTATGTTACTACGATGTTCTTCAATAGGGACTCCCGATGAACGTTGTGCCTCGTTGGATCGAGCCTAAAGGTAGCATGACAATGATTAGCTTACGGCCAAGACATCCTACATTGAACATGAGTGCATTCATGATTTGTCAAAGCGAGCAATTCTTAATAGTCAAAGATTGGAGGAAAATTGTGAAGGATCACAGCAGAGAAGTACTAGGGGCAGCAATCAGAAGCGCAACCCACAATTAAGAGACAGGTTCATCTGCATTCTCCAATATGATGAAGCAGGAGTGCTACACATGTTTGATGCTATTTTACCAGAGAGAGAACAGTAGGAGTGATTAGCTAGCTAGAATGAGTTTGAAGATGATGATGTGCTACACTATGATTATGATGATAAAATAGCTAGTGTTGGTGGTAATGACTATGATGATTATTATTAGTTAGTGTTGGTGGTGATTAGATAGCTACACTATGACTATGATGATTAAATAGTGTTGGTGGTAATGACTATGATGATTATTAGCTAGTGTTGTTGGTGATGATATGATGCAAGAGTTTTTATATTAATATGATGATAATGTTGATCATGATTATCATGATGATTTGTTATTATGATCATGATTAGTTATTATATCATTGGTGGAAGGGGACGTGAATAAGATTCATGTGGATGGATCAAAAGTGACCAAAAGTTGAATTAGTAGGATCGTCATCCTAATTCAACTTTCGATTCATCCAAATGAATCTAATCCATGTTTCTTCCTCACAATGATATATTAATTCATCATGGAAATAATGATATAGCAACCTCTTAATTGGTATTGCATCAAAATTTGTATAATGCCGTACAAATACACTAGAAACAAAAAAAATGAAAAATAGAACACTAGTAGCGCTGGATTGGAAACACGCTACTAATAGTTAGATTAGCAGTAGCGCTGGAAAGTACACACGCTATGGGTATACATCTTAGCAATAGCGTGTGTTGCCGGTGCTACTGCTAAGAAGTAGCTGTAGCGCCTTACTAGTAGCGTCGGTCCCCGCGCTACTAGTAGGCATCAAACGCGCTATTACTAGGTTTTTCCCTAGTAGTGATTGGTCCGGGCTGTTAACGGGTTATAGGATCCAAAACCAGACCCGGTAGCTTAACGTCCACTCAGTTACCCTTTACGAAAGCACTTCCATGACACGCCATTTATCGTCATGGAAGTGGACACTTTCGTGATGATAATTTTGGTAATGTCATGGAACACTTCTACAATAGCATAGGTATGACTATCTTGATTCTATCATAAAATCGTCATGGATGTACATGCATGGCAGAAAATGCGACCTACAGTGACAAACACGTATCATCACGGAAGTATATTTTTTTTGTAGTGATAGCTTGTAGAAGGCAGTCCGGGTTCTCTAGCTCCGAATCCACAGAAACTAGCGCCTTGTTGATCTTGGTGAGGGTGGGCAGCTCCCTTTTGTTACTCCAAGTAAAAGCTCGCCCATGCATATACAACTCCTCGAGACCATTGCTATCTACAAACCGGCAGAATTTGTGCATCATCCTCCTATCCAATAGCGAGTTATTTTTATCCGTGGCTTGGAGGATCATATTGAAATCTCCGATGACCATCCAAGCACCTGGGCACAATTCTCTCCTAGCCGCAAGTTCCTCAAGGAATTGCACCTTCTCCTTATCCTCATGGGTCCCATACACCGTTGTGAGCCACCAAGGCGCTCCGTCAATAGGAGACACGTACCCTGAGATAAAATTTGTGTCTCTGACACAATTCATGATGTTAACCAGCGCCGATTTCCAAGCTAACAGAATCTCACCCCTCATCTCCAAGGCCGATAGATAATCAAATCCATCGCACGACGGGCCAAGGCATTGCATAACCGTAAAAGTATCGATACAAAGCAAGTTGATCTCCATAATGAATAATTGAATGATCTACTAAATGTTGATCTGATAGCTTCAGTTGATACGTATATCAACTGATATTGCCACCGCCTTGCATGAACTGACAAAGTGGCAAAGGTTTTGTTTGCGGTAAAAGGTAATGAAGACTTTTATTTATCACTGCAAAGAGCAATTAGGAATTCTCAAGTTCACCTTGCGCTGCTTCCTCAAAAAACGGTTTGTCCTAGCAGAGTTTCTGTTGCCAAGCATGTGAAGGAAACAGAGTACTCTTGGATTGCTCAATCAACTCTCCAGAAAGCATTGCATCCAAAATTCTCAGATTCAAGTACTCCCTCTATTTTTGTATACAAGGGCACTGGCTTTCACCACACTTTATATATAAAGCAACACGGCCGAACCACTATCTCAATTTTAAGATATAAAAATAAAGCCAACTAACAAATAACATAATTAATTGTGTGGAAAACTTTTTTGGAAAAAGGAATTGTGTGGAAAACCTCTCTTGTTTCAGGCTAATTAAACGTGTTGCATATAGTGCCTCCTTCTCCATGTCTGCATGCAACGTTGGCTCTAAGTATCATCATACAAGGCAAAAATCTAATCAATTTCTCCGGGAAAAAGATAGCGGAAAGTTCCAGCCTAGGCCGAGCTCCGTCGTACCTGATATCCGAACCGTCATTTTTCATCTAGAAGAGATAGTGGACTTGTATTTAAAACCAGAGGAAGTACTCTTCTTACTCTTTGTTTTGAAAGGCAATAATGCTCCAAAATCTGTTTTCTGAATGTCCATTCTCAAGGTAGGGGATCCCCTCATTAACGCAACTTTTATCCTGATTCCAAAGGTAGTACTTGTATTTCTGGACTAAAATGCATGACTGTCTTGAAGGAAATATGCCCTAGAGGCAATAATAAAGTTATTATTTATTTCCTTATATCATGATAAATGTTTATTATTCATGCTAGAATTGTATTAACCGGAAACATAATACATGTGTGAATATATAGACAAACAGAGTGTCACTAGTATGCCTCTACTTGACTAGCTTGTTAATCAAAGATGGTTATGTTTCCTAACCATGAACAAAAGAGTTGTTATTTGATTAACAAGGTCACGTCATTAGTAGAATGATCTGATTGACATGACCCATTCCATCAGCTTAGCACACGATCGTTTAGTATGTTGCTACTGCTTTTATCCATGACTTATACATGTTCCTATAACTATGAGATTATGCAACTCCGTTTACGGAGGAACACTTTGGTGCTACCAAACGTCACAACGAATCGGGTGATTATAAAGGAGTACTACAGGTGTCTCCAAAGGCAGATGTTGGGTTGGCGATTTCGAGATTAGGTTTTGTCCTCCGATTGTCGGAGAGGTATCTCTGGCCCTCTCGGTAATACACATCACTGAAGCCTTGCAAGCATTACAACTAATGAGTTAGCTGTGAGATGATGTATTACGGAACGAGTAAAGAGACTTGCCGTAACGAGATTGAACTAGGTATTGGATACCGACGATCGAATCTCGGGCAAGTAACATACCGATGACAAAGGAACAACGATGTTGTTATGCGGTCGACCGATAAAGATCTTCAAGAATATGTAGGAGCCAATATGGGCATCCAGGTCCGCTATTGGTTATTGACCGAGACGTGTCTCGGTCATGTCTACATTGTTCTCGAACCGTAGGGTCCGCACGCTTAAGGTTTCGATGGCGGTTATATTATGAGTTTATGTATTTTGATGTACCGAAGAAGTTCGAGTCCGGATGTGATCACGGACATGATGAGGAGTCTCAAATGGTCGAGACATAAAGATTGATATATTGGAAGCCTATATTTGGAGATCGGAATGGTTCGGGTGAAATCGGGATTTTAGGAACACCGGGGTTACGGAACCCCCGGAGGCTATTGGGCCTTAGTGGGCCACGAGGGAGAAGAGGAAGGGCGGCCGGGGCAGGCGCCCCCCCTCCCCTTAGTCCGAATAGGACAAGGAGAGGGGCGCGCCCCCTTCCTCTTCCCTCCCCCAATCCTACTCCAACTAGGAAGGGGGAGTCCTACTCCGGTGGGAGTAGGACTCCTCCGCGCCTCCTCCAAGGGCCGGCCGCACCCCCCCTTGCTCCTTTATATACGAGGGCGGGGGGGCACCCTAGAACACACAAGTTTGATCTACGGACCGTTCCTTAGCGTGTGCGGTGCCCCCTCCACCATATTCCACCTCGGTCATATCGTGAAGCTTAGGCGAAGCCCGCGCCGATAGTACATCAAGATCGTCACCACGCCGTCGTCCGACGAAACTCTCCTCCCCGAAGCTCTCTGGATTGGAGCCCGAGGAGCGCCATCGAGCTGTATGTGTGTCAAGAACTCGGGGCGCCGGAGTAATGGCGCCGGATCGGTCGGATCGCGAGGAGAACGACGACTACTTCGCCTCTACGTTGTGATCGCTTCGCCGGTTCACGAGGGTATGAGACAACACTCTCCCCTCTCGTTGCTATGCATCACCATGATCTTGCGTGTGCGAGGAAATTTTTGAAATTACTACGATCCCCAACGGTGGCATCCGAGCCTAGGTTTTATGGTTTGATGTTTTGCACGAGTAGAACACAAGTGAGTTGTGGGCGATACAAGTCATACTACCTACCAGCATGTCATACTTTGGTTCAGCGGTATTGTGAGATGAAGCGCCCGGACCGACATTACGCCAGACGCTTACGCGAGATTGGTTTCACCGCCACGAGCACTCGTTGCTTAAAGGTGATTGGCGGGTGTCTGTCTCTCTCACTTTAGTTGAACCGAGTGTGGCTACGCCCGGTCCTTGAGAAGGTTAAAACGGAGTCTATTTGACGAAGTATCATTGTGGTTTTGATCGAGGTGAGATTGGTTCTTGCTTAAGCCCATAGCAGCCACGTAAAATTTGCAACAACAAAGTAGAGGACGCCTAACTTGTTTTTGCGGGGCATGTTGTGATGTGATATGGTCAAGACGTGATGCTATATTGTATGAGATGATCATGTTTTGTAACCGGTTATTGGCAACTGGCAGGAGCCATATGGTTGTCGCTTATTGTATGAAATGCAACGCATACTGTAATTGCTTTACTTTATCACTAAGCGGTAGCGATAGTCGAGAAGCAATAGGTGGCGTGAGCGACAACGATGCTACGATGGAGATCAAGGTGTCGCGCCGGTGGCGATGGTAATCATGGTGGTGCTGCAGAGATGGAGATCACGAAGCACAAGATGATGATGACCATATCATATCACTTATATTGATTTGCATGTGATGTTTATCTTTTATGCATCTTATCTTGCTTTGATTGACGGTAGCATTTTAAGATGATCTCTCACTAAAAATTATCAAGAAGTGTTCTCCCCGAGTATGCACCGCTGCCAAAGTTCGTCGTGCCTGGACACCACGTGATGATCGGGTGTGATAAGCTCACGTCCATCTACAACGGGTGCAAGCCAGTTTTGCACACGCAGAATACTCAGTTATACTTCACGAGCCTAGCATATGCAGATATGGCCTCGGAACACGGAGACCGAAAGGTCGAGCGTGAATCATATAGTAGATATGATCAACATAAGATGTTCACCATTGAAAACTACTCCATCTCACGTGATGATCGGTTATGGTTTAGTTGATTTGGATCACGTGATCACTTAGATGACTAGAGAGATGTCTGTCTAAGTGGGAGTTCTTAAGTAATATGATTAATTGAACTTAAATTTATCATGAACTTAGTACCTGATAGTATCTTGCTTGTTTATTGTTTGATTGTAGATAGATGGCTCGTGTTGTTGTTCCGTTGAATTTTAATGCGTTCCTTGAGAAAGCAAAGTTGAAAGATGATGGTAGCAATTACACGGATCGGGTCCGTAACTCGAGGATTATCCTCATTGCTGCCTGAAGAGTTACGCCTGGATGCACCGCTAGGTGCCAGAACCTTCGCCGATGTAACCGACGACGTTAAGAACGTCTGGCGAGCAAAGCTGATGACTACTCTATAGTTCAATGTGCCATGCTTTACGGCTTAGAACCGGGACTTCAACGATGTTTTGAACGTCATGGAGCATACGAGATGTTCCAGAGTTGAAGTTGATATTCCAAATGAATGCCCGGATTGAGAGATATGAAGTCTCCAATAAGTTCTATAGCTGCAAGATGGAGGAGAATAGTTACGTTAGTGAGCACATACTCGTAATGTCCGGGTACTACAATCACTTGACACAATTGGGAGTTAATCTTCCGGATGATTGTGTCATTGATAGAATTCTTCAATCACGCCACCAAGCTACAAAGGCTTCGTGATGAACTATAATATGCAAGGGTTAGTAAAGACTATACCGAGCTCTTCGCAATGCTAAAGGCTGGAGGTAGAAATCAAAAAGGAGCATCAAGTGTTGATGGTCAATAAGACCACTAGTTTCAAGAAGAAAGGCAAAGGGAAGAAGAAGGGAACTTCAAGAAGAACAGCAAGCAAGTTGCTGCTCAGAGAAGAAACCCAAGTCTGGACCCAAACCTGAAATCGAGTGCTTCTACCGCAAGCGATCGGTCCTCGAAGCGGAACTGCCCCAAGTATTTGGCGGATAAGAAGGATGGCAAGGTGAACAAAGGTATATGTGATATACATGTTATTGATGTGTACCTTACAAGAGCTCGCATAGCACTGGTATTTGATCTGGTTCATTGCTAATATTTGCAACTCAAACAGGACTACGGATTGCTTAACACCGGCAAAGGACGAGGTGACGACGCGCGTGGGAAATGGTTCCAAAGTCGATGTGATCGCGGTCGGCACGCTACCTCTACATCTACCTTCGGGATTAGTTTTAGACCTAAATAATTGTTATTTGGTGCTGCGTTGAGCATGAACATTATATCTGGATCTTGTTTGATGCGAGACGGTTATTCATTTAAATCAGAGAATAATGGTTGTTCTATTTATATGAGTAATATCTTTTATGGTCATGCACCCTTGAAGAGTGGTCTATTTTGATGAATCTCGATAGTAGTGATACACATATTCATAATGTTGAAACCAAAAGATGCAGAGTTGATAATGATAGTGCAACTTATTTGTGGCATTGCCGCTTAGGCCATATCGGTGTAAAGCGATGAAGAAACTCCATACCGATGGACTTTTGGAGTCACTTGATTATGAATCACTTGGCACTTGCGGACCGTGCCTCATGGGCAAGATGACTAGAACCCGTTCTCGGTACTATGGAGAGAGCAACAGATTTGTTGGAAATCATACATCTGAGATGTATGTGGTCCGATGAATGTTGAGGCTCGTGGCGGATATCGTTATTTCCTCACCTTCACAGATGACTTAAGCAGATATGGGTATATCTACTTAATGAAACATAAGTCTGAAACATTTGAAAAGTTCAAAGAATTTCAGAGTGAAGTTGAAAATCATCGTAATAAGAAAATAAAGTTTCTACGATCTGATCGTGGAGGAGAATATTTGAGTTACGAGTTTGGTCTACATTTGAAACAATGCGAATAGTTTCAACTCACGCCACCCGGAACACCACAACGTAATGGTGTGTCCGAACGTCGTAATCGCACTTTACTAGATATGGTGCGATCTATGATGTCTCTTACAGATTTACCGCTATCGTTTTGGGGTTATGCTCTAGAGACGGCCGCATTCACACTGAATAGAACACCGTCAAAATCCGTTGAGACGACACCTTATGAACTATGGTTTAGCAAGAAACCAAAGTTGTCGTTTCTTAAAGTTTGGGGATGCGATGCTTATGTGAAAAAGCTTCAACCTGATAAGCTCGAACCCAAATCGGAGAAATGTGTCTTCATAGGATACCCAAAGGAGACAGTTGGGTACACCTTCTATCACAGATCCGAAGGCAAGACATTTGTTGTTAAGAATGGATCCTTTCTAGAGAAGGAGTTTCTCTCGAAAGAAGTGAGTGGGAGGAAAGTAGAACTTGATGAGGTAATTGTACCTTCTCCTTACTTGAAAGTAATTTGTCGCAGAAACCGGTTTACGAGACATCTACACCAAGTAGTGAGGAAGTTGATGATGTTGATCATGAAACTTTAGATCAAGTTACTACGAACCTCGTAGATCAACCGAGTAAGATCCGCACTGAGTGGTACGGTAATCCTGTTCGGAAATCATGCTACTAGATCATGATGAACCCACGAACTATGAAGAAGCGATGGTGAGCCCAGATTCCGCAAAATGGCTTGAGGCCATGAAATCTGAGATGGGATCCATGTATGAAAACAAAGTATGGACTTTGGTTGACTTGCCCGAGGGTAGGCAAGCAATAGAAAACAAGTGGATCTTCAAGAAGAAGACCGACGACGGTAATGTTGTCTACAAAGCTCGACTTGTTGCAAAGGGTTTTCGACAAGTTCAAGGGATTGACTACAATGAGACCTTCTCACCTGTAGCGATGCTTAAGTCTGTCCGAATCATGTTAGCGATTGCCGCATTTTATGATTATGAAATTTGGCAAATGGATGTAAAGACTGCATTCCTGAATGGATTTACGGAAGAAGAGTTGTATATGATGCAACCAGAGGGTTTTATCGATCCAAAGGAGCTAACAAAGTGTGCAAGCTCCAGCGATCCATTTATGGACTGGTGCAAGCATCTCGGAGTTGGAATAAACGCTTTGATAGTGTGATCAAAGCATTTGGGTTCATCTGAGACTTTTGGAGAAGCTTTGTATTTACAAGAAAGTGAGTGGGAGCTCAGTAGCATTTACGATATTATATGTAGATGACATATTGCTGATCGGAAATGATATAGAATTCTGGATAGCATAAAGGGATACTTGAATAAGAGTTTTTCAATGAAAGACCTCGGTGAAGCTGCTTACATATTGGGCATTAAGATCTATAGAGATAGATCAAGACGCTTAATTGGACTTTCACAAAGCACATACCTTGACAAAATTTTGAAGAAGTTCAAAATGGATCAAGCAAAGAAAGGGTTCTTGCACGTGTTACAAGGTGTGAAGTTGAGTAAGACTCAATGCCCGACCAACGCAGAAGATAGAGAAAATGAAAGATGTTCCCTATGCTTCAGCCATAGGCTCTATCATGTATGCAATCTTGTGTACTGGACTGATGTGTGCCTTGCTATAAGCTTAGCAGGAGGTACCAAAGTAATCCAGAGTGGATCATGGACAGCGGTCAAGAACATCTGAAATACCGAAAAGGACTAAGGATATGTTTCTCGATATGGAGGTGACAAAGAGCTCAACGTAAACGGTTACGTTGATGCAAGCTTTGACACGATCCGGACGATTCTAAATCGCAGACCGGATCGTGATTTACACTAAACGGAGGAGCTGTCGGTTGGTGCGTTCTAAACAAAGCGTCGTGGCGGGATCTACATGTGAAGCGGAGTACATAGCAGCTTCGAAGCAGCTAATGAAGGAGTCGGATGAAGGAGTTCATATCCGATCTAGGTGTCATACCTAGTGCATCGGGTCCAATGAAAATCTTCGTGACAATATCGAGCAATTGCCTTAGCGAAGGAATCCAGATTTCACAAGAGGACCAAGCACATCAAAAGACGCTTCAATTCCATCCGGATTTAGTCCGGTGGGAGACATAGAGATTTGCAAGATACATACGGATCTGAATGTAGCAGACCGTTGACTAAGCCTCTTCCACGAGCAAAACATGATCAACACCAAGACTCCATGGGTGTTAGAATCATTACTATGTAATCTAGATTATTGACTCTAGTGCAAGTGGGAGATCAAGGAAATATGCCCTAGAGGCAATAATAAAGTTATTATTTATTTCCTTATATCATGATAAATGTTTATTATTCATGCTAGAATTGTATTAACGGAAACATAATACATGTGTGAATATATAGACAAACAGAGTGTCACTAGTATGCCTCTACTTGACTAGCTTGTTAATCAAAGATGGTTATGTTTCCTAACCATGAACAAAAGAGTTGTTATTTGATTAACAAGGTCACATCATTAGTAGAATGATCGATTGACATGACCCATTCCATTAGCTTAGCACACGATCGCTTAGTATGTTGCTACTGCTTTTATCCATGACTTATACATGTTCCTATAACTATGAGATTATGCAACTCCGTTTACGGAGGAACACTTTGGTGCTACCAAACGTCACAACGAATCGGGTGATTATAAAGGAGTACTACAGTGTCTCCAAAGGCGGATGTTGGGTTGGCGATTTCGAGATTAGGTTTTGTCACTCGATTGTCGGAGAGGTATCTCTGGGCCCTCTCGGTAATACACATCACTGAAGCCTTGCAAGCATTACAACTAATGAGTTAGCTGTGAGATGATGTATTACGGAACGAGTAAAGAGACTTGCCGTAACGAGATTGAACTAGGTATTGGATACCGACGATCGAATCTCGGGCAAGTAACATACCGATGACAAAGGGAACAACGATGTTGTTATGCGGTCGACCGATAAAGATCTTGAAGAATATGTAGGAGCCAATATGGGCATCAGGTCCCGCTATTGGTTATTGACCGAGACGTGTCTCGGTCATGTCTACATTGTTCTCGAACCGTAGGGTCCGCACGCTTAAGGTTTCGATGGCGGTTATATTATGAGTTTATGTATTTTGATGTACCGAAGAAGTTCTGAGTCCCGGATGTGATCACGGACATGACGAGGAGTCTCGAAATGGTCGAGACATAAAGATTGATATATTGGAAGCCTATATTTGGAGATCGGAATGGTTAGGGTGAAATCGAGATTTTCTGGGAACACCGGGGTTACGGAACCCTCTCGGAGGCTATTGGGCCTTAGTGGGCCACGAGGGAGAAGAGGAAGGGCCGGCCAGGGCAGGCCGAGCGCCCCCTCCCCCTTAGTCCGAATAGGACAAGGAGAGGGGGGCGGCGCCCCCCCTTCCCTCTTCCCTCCCCCAATCCTACTCCAACTAGGAAGGGGGGAGTCCTACTCGGTGGGAGTAGGACTCCTCCGCCGCCTCCTCCAAGGGCCGCCGCACCCCCTTGCTCCTTTATATACGAGGCAGGGGGCACCCTAGAACACACAAGTTTGATCTACGGACCGCCTTAGCCGTGTGCGGTGCCCCCTCCACCATATTCCACCTCGGTCATATCGTCATGAAGCTTAAGCGAAGCCCCGCGCCGTAGTACATCAAGATCGTCACCACGCCGTCGTCTTGTGAAACTCTCCTCCCCAGCTCTCTTGGATTGGAGCCCGAGGAGCGTCATCGAGCTGTACGTGTGTCAAGAACTCGGGGCGCCGGAGTGTGGCGCCGGATCGGTCGGATCGCGAGGAGAACGTCGACTACTTCCTCTACGTTGTGATCGCTTCGCCCGGTCTCACGAGGGTGCGAGACAACACTCTCCCTCTCGTTGCTATGCATCACCATGATCTTGCGTGTGCGTAGGAAATTTTTTGAAATTACTACGTTCCCAACATGTCTTAACATTCAAAATGCCGGCTTCATTTATCCTGGCACTGTATTTGATCTTTGGATGCCCAACTCTAAGAACCGGATAACTCAGCATGCTTTGCTGTGGGGAATATTGCTTTACATTGATGTTTTACTTGGCATACTTACTCTACTAAAAGGGTGAACAACATAACGATTCTGCTTTGTCAACGATACTTTAGAATTTTCATGAAAAATGATACTTAAGATTGTGTTTTCCCTGATAAAGAACGTTTCATTGAATTGATGTATCGAGGTGATACAACCACATCAGAAGAATGTTCGGCCTCTGCCTAGCATGATGCACACAGCCAACAAGTCCAACACAACCAAAAATAAACATCATTTTATAGCAAAATGAATCAATCCGGCCTACGTTATAGTAAATCCTATCCGAAGATTACACCATCATTCATGGAGAGAGAAAATCTTCCTGGCCGTATGCTTCAGCCGTGTACTTAAGATTGATATATGATTCCAATCATGCATGGGCAAGTAAGATAGACCCTCATACTATATCATTCAAGTTTTGGACAACAAACAAACAATTATATATATGGTCATTTACCCACGGATCCAACTGCTTATTATACAAAGTAATTTCATCGGACATCTTATGCAATATAGATGGTAGTGTGAAAAATGTGATACCGAGGAGAGAATGGAAGACTTGGTTCATAAAATCAAGGATTCTTCGCAAACATAATGTATCAATGAAAAATAGATTAATGGATAGCATTTTGGAGACCTTAATTGATTCTTTTGGGGATCTCCAGTCCGATGTACATCGAGTCATTGATAATCGCCGTAGCAACATCTTTATCAAATTTGAGCAACAACATCTACAGCTGGGCGTCCCAAACCAGCCTTAAACGATCGGACGGACCGGTCACGACTTTTTGACCCAGACGGACATCTGAAACGGGCCTCAAACGTCTGGGCTGACAAGCAACCCTCATATTCAGCCTAAATATTGGGCGAGTATGGGGTGACCCGGGCACATCCGGACGCGTCCGCCTGACAAGCCCGGCCTACCACCGATCCCATGGCTGTCCCACAAAATATCCCATCCTGCTCATCGCTCTGAAACCCTATCTCACTCACACTCTCCTCTCCCGCTCCATCCTCTCCTCTCCCGCTCCTATCTCGATCGAATCTGACGCAATGTTGAGCTTCGACAGCCGCTCCGCCTACGAGATGGATCTGGACTATGAGCTTGCCCTCCGCATCTCCTTGGAGCGGTCGAAGGTGGATACCGAGGGTAGCTTCAGATCTGCAACCTTGCCGCAGACGCAGCTTCCCCGCCGGCGCAGCTCGAACATCGACGCTGGCCCCTCCCGGCCCGTGCGCAGTTTCGACAGGCACCCTGCGCAATCTGCGCCTCCCCTACAACGTCCCCCACCCCAGCCGGCTGCTGCTCCCCCATGTTGGCAGCGGGGGGTGCTTGCGCCCGCCCCGCCAGCCCGGATGCACACACCAGAATCAGAAGCGCGCGCCACCCTCCGCAAGAGGCAGCGGGAAAGGGAGAGGAAGGAGGCAAAGCTATCCGTGCGCCGCCGCGGGATGCAGGCGGAGCCCGACGAGGACACGCGGCTCCTCGAATGGGTCTTGATGGAGTCATGTACCTAGGGTAGGGTCATAGACCTGATCTAAATACCCTACCCAAGGACACCCTTAGAAGAGATCGCCTTCCAGTCGACCTACAAGGACTCCGCTCGACAGACTTGAAGGACTCGACCATGAAGACTCACTCGACCACCAGAAGGTCAAGAAGCACTCTGCACTACAATGGTCTATAATTAAGTAGACTTTATGGTAGTTAAGACACTTTATGCGGGGCGTTACCAGTAACGCCCCAGACTTAATGTACTTTAAACCCTTCATTACGTGGGCTGGCAGGGGTCCTGGCGCACTCTATATAAGCCACCCCCCTCCACAGGCAGAAGGGTTCACACCCCTGTAATTCATATACGCATAATCCACTCGACCGCCTCCGGGCTCCGAGGCGTGGGGCTTTACTTCCTCGAGAAGGGCTGAACTCGTACATCTCTTGTGTTTACAACCTCTCCATAGCTAGGACCTTGCCTCTCCATACCTACCCCCACTCTACTGTCAGACTTAGAACCACGACAGTTGGCACCCACCATGGGGCAGGTGTTTTAGCGATTTTTTGGAGAAGTTGTGATTCTTCCGAGTACTTTCATCAGGGTTGCTCCTGGAGTTTTGGTCGAGGGTAGCGAGATCCGTCTCGGCGCCCTCACCTTCATCGCCGATGACTCAGCTTGGCTCTAGGAGGCTCCACTCGATGTTGATGCGCTCCCCGTCCGCGGTGCGACGCATTTTCGCGCATGTGTCCGCGGTGTTCTGCTGCGACAACCGTCGACCCCGTATCGGTCGACTCCCCTATCGGTCATCCTCCCGGTCTCCCACCAACGCAAGCGCTCTGGTCGGTCGAGGCTCCAGCGGTGGGTGAAGCACGCGGTGGCTCGCCAGACGGCCACCGCCCAAGTTGCGGCAATCGAGCCCGACGAATCCCTCTATGGCATGTTCGATCTGTCGACTGGTTCCGTAGAGACTGTATCCGAATGCGATAGTAGTGATCCGGCGGCGGAAATCTTGATGGTCAAAGGACCTCGCAGTCCTCCTGGCTTCGCCCATGAGGGCGGGGCAGGCGGTGGAGATGACCCCGCACGAGACCACGAAGAGTACCAGCCCGAACCACTCGACTCTCTGCAGAGGGAAGAGCTTCGCCGCAGGAACATGGATGCCCTGCATACTCCCATCGCGGGAGAAACCCCCGAGGCTCGCGCCTTGGAGGAGGCACGTTTAGCCAACTTGGCTGAACGCGCTCGTCTGGAGAACCTTCAGCGAGCACTCGACGCGACGCGCAACGAAGTTCCGACGCCATGTCGGCGTCAACTCTTCCCGCCGACTCGGTATATCGAACCCCAATCCGAATTTAGCAGCTGCGACCCGTATAGCGAGTCCATCCAGCCATCTCGGTCGGAAGTGGCGGAGGCTTGATCACGGATCGAGGATTTGCTCGGGCAGCAGGAGATCGAGAATTCAGCCGTGTTGCGATCGCCAAGCGCAAATTTCACGATCGATCCGTCGCTGCGAATACGGTTCAGTCGGCTCACAGTCCCAGATCGCCTCCGCGGCATGAAGGACGCGAGAATCGGCGAGACCAGTATGGTGACCGACACGATCGTGATGATAGGCGTCGAGTGCCCACTTCCCCCCGAGGGGTGGGTCTTACGCTCCTCGGCAGCAAGATGACAGGCGTCAACTCAGTGTGGGGCGAAGAGCTCCAGTCAACCCTCGAGAACCAGGCTTCGACGCGCGATCCATTATCGTGCAAGGCTTGGTCGACCGAAACAGAGCCCATCGGGGCGGGCCCGACAGAGATGCGCCCACAAGGAGTCGAGCGCATGTTTCTGGTCCAGAATGTTTCAGCAGGCTATCGAGCCGCAGTGATTCCCCCAATTTCAGGTTGGCAACAGAGTTAGCAAGTTCCTTTGGTGAGTCTAAGCACGAAACTTGGCTTGAGGACTACCGAGTGGCGGTTCAGATTGGTGGTGGGAATTACGAGGTGGCCATGAAGCATTTGCCCCTCATGTTGGAAGGTTACGCCAGGCGTGGTTGAATCGATTACCTCCTAGCAGCATTTACACTTGGGAAGATCTGTCCCAGTGTTAAATCGTAACATTTGAAGGGACTTGCAAGCGACCAGCTGGATTGACAGAGTTGCAAGTCTGTGTGCAAAAGATGAATGAGACTCTCAGAGAGTATATTCAGAGATGGATCACTTTGCATCATACCGTGGAGAAGCGTGTCGATCATCGAGACGGTCTGCGCCTTCAAAGATGGTGTCAAAACAGAGAATTGAGTTTGAAGTTTGGTCGAACCGGAGACATGACCACGAGTCGGATGATGGAGATTGCTACCAAGTATGCCAATGGCGAAGAAGAAGACCGACTCCGGAGCGGCAAGTACAAGCCTAGTCGATCGGAGAAGGGAAACACGATCGGAAGCGAAGCGGAAGGCTGAACCAGCAGCTCTGGAGAGGCTCGGCGTGACTCGTGGAAAGTTCAAAGGAAACCAAAAGGATCACGGAACCCTAAGAAGGTGAAGGATAAGGAGGAAGCGAGCGTGATGGATATGCCGTGTCACATCCACACAAAGAAAGATGAAGAGGGCAATATCATTTACCCAAAGCATACCACTCGCCAATGTCGAGCTCTGATCCAGCAATTTCAAGGAAAACAGTCAAGGACAAGGAAAAGGAGTCGGACAAGGCGAAGACAAGGAGGACGGTGAGGAGGATATCCGCATGTCAACTCCACTCGATGATCTTCGCAGATGTGGAAAGCAAGAGCCGGTGAAGGTCATTAATCGTGAGGTGAACATGGTTGCCCAATGAAACCAAGTTATCTCGAGATGGTCCCAAACGCCCATCACATTCGACCGGTCGATCACCCGACTCATATTGCCACCCCGGAGGCAAGCTTTGGTGGTCGACCCGGTTGTTGAAGGCACTCGATCGACAAAAGTCTTGATGGGCGGTGGTAGCGGACTGAACTTGTTGTATGCGAGACACATTGAAGGAATGGGCATTCCGATGTCGGACCGAGCACCATAACATGAGCTTTACTCGAAAGAAAGCCGAGTCACTCGGCCAAATAGCTCTGGGCGTGGTGTTTGGTGATTCAAAACATTTTCGCAAGGAAAAGGCGGCGTTTGAGGTCGTGGATTTTCGGGCGCGTACCATGCCATTTTGGGGAGACCAGCTTACGCGACGGTTCATGGCTCGACCATGTTACGTGTACCTCAAGCTGAAGATGCCGGCCCCAAAGGGTGATCATCATCGCGGCAATCGGAAAAAGCGAAGAGTGTTTTGTAAAGGCTCAAAGATTGCCGATTCCCATGTGACAGCGGTCGAGTTTGAAGAATACAAGCAAAATGCAGATCCGAGTGATTTGCTACGAGCCAAGAAACTCGCCACAGAATCTGCATTTCAGTCGTCCGGTGAGACGAAGCCTGTCCACATTCACCCGACCGACCCCAATGCAGCCCCGACTCACATCTCCACAACACTCGACCCGAAATAGGAAGAAGTGCTCATCCAGTTCCTCCGTGAGAACTAGGACATTTTTTGCATGGAAGCCAACTGACATGCCGGGTGTTCCCAGGGGACTGGCTGAGCATCGCCTTAGAGTCGACTCATCAGCTAAACCGGTTAAAGAGCATCTTCGACGGTCCGCGGTCCAGAAGAGAAAGGCTATTGGTGAGGAAGTGGCTCGACTGTTGGCGGCAGGATTTATCCGAGAGATATACCACTCCGAGTGGCTCGCTAATGTCGTGATGGTTCCTAAGAAGGACAAATCACTCTGAATGTGCATTGATTTCAAGCACATCAATCGGGCCTGCCCGAAAGATCATTTTCCTCTCCCTCGCATTGATCAAATTGTTGACTCGACCGCGGGATGCGAGAGATTGTCTTTTCTAGGCGCCTATTCGGGTACCATCAGATCCGTGCATGCGGACCCGATGAGATAAAAACAGCTTTCATCACTCCATTCGGGTGCTTCTGCTATATCACCATGCCATTCGGCCTCAAGAATGCCGGAGCCACATTTATGCGGATGATTCAGAAGTGTTTGCTCACTCAAATAAGTCGGAATGTGGAAGCGTATATGGATGATATCGTGGTCAAGTCAAGAAAAGGTTCCGACCTACTCACTGACCTCGCCGAAACATTTGCCAACCTCAGAAGGTATGATATCAAGCTCAATCCATCAAAGTGCACATTCGGAGTTCCGGTGGCAAGTTGCTCGGTTTTCGTTTCGAGCGAGGATCGGCGCTAATCCGTAAAAGATTGGCACTATACTCGAATGAAAGCATACCTGTGAGTGCACGTTGTCCGAAGCTTCTTGGATGCTTGGCGCATTAAGTCGATTCATCTCACGACTCGGTGAAAAGGCATTGCCTCTTCTTGATCGATGAAGAAAGCGGACAAGTTCGAGTGGACTCGAAGCGATGCAGCGTTTGCGAGCTAAAAGCTCGCTCTCCACCCGGTGGTGCTTGCTGCTCCAATCAGCAAAGAGCCTCTGTTGCTTTATATCGCAGCCCAGGACAAGTCGTCGATCTGATGCTTACGATCGGCGGGAAGAAGAAGGAAAGCCTTCAAAGTTCAGCGCCCGATGTATTATTTATTCAAGTTTTGACCCGTCAAGCAGAGATACCCTCATTATCGAAGCTTGTGTATGGGATATACATGACCACGAAGAAGGTTGCTCATTATTTCTCGATCATTCCATCACGATCGTCACGACGCTCCACTTTCGAGATTTTGCACAACAGAGATGCAACCGGTCGAGTGGCAAAATGGGCGATTGAACTTCTTCCCTTGATATCAAGTTTGAGGCAAAAAAGCCATTAAGTTCGAGGCAATAGCAGATTTCCTCGCCGAGTGGATTGAACAACAAGAAGCGAAGTTCACTCGGAGCATTGGACCATGTTCTTTGATGGCTCTAAGATGTTGAATGGTTCGGTCTTTGGGGTTGTCTGGTTTCCCCGGAGGAGATAAGCTCGGATATGTGCTCCGATTCACTTTGATTCCTCCAACAATGAGGCGAGTATGAGGCCCTCTTATATGGATTAGCGCATGGCCATTTCACTCGGCGTCCGTCGCCGATGGTCTATGGCGATTCAGATTTAGTGGTCGACCAAGTGATGAAGGAGTGGGGCGTGAGAAGCCCAGCCATATTTGGATCTTGCAATGCAGTGAGGAAGCTGGAAAAAAAGTTTGAGGGTTAGAGCTCCATCATATACCGGATGAAAAATCAAGCGGTGATGATCTAGCAAAGATAGGTTCCAAGAGAGAAGCCATTCCGAGTGGTGTGTTCTTGGAGCATATTCATACTCCGTCAGTTAAGGAAGACCCTTTCACTGAAGAAGCCCCGCAACCCAAGAGTGCCACGGATCCGACTGAAGTAGAAGTCCCGGCAGTGGTCGACTTGGTTATGGAGATCTTGGTAGTCACACCTGACTGGACAATTCCATATATCGCGTATATCCTGAGAAAAGAGCTCCCAGAGGATGAGGAAGAGGCTCGACAGATCGTCCGTCGATCCAAGGCCTTTACTGTTATCAAAGGACAGTTGTATAGAGAGAGCGCGACTGGAGTTGGTCAAAAGTGCATAAGGCCAGAAGAAGGTCGAATCATTCTCAATGATATCCACTCGGGAACCTCTGGTCATCATGCGTCCTCTCGGACCATCGTGGCCAAAGCATACCGAGCCGGATTTTACTGGCCAAACGCGAACGAGATGGCAAAGGAAAAAGTGGACAAGTGTGAAGGATGTCAGTGCTACTCAAATATGTCACACAAGCCTGCGTCAGCTCTGAAGACCATTCTACTCGTCCGGCCTTTCGCAGTATGGGGGTTGGACATGGTCGGTCCCTTGAGAACAGGTCGAAGTGGTTTCACGCATGTACTGGTGGCAGTCGACAAGTTCACCAAGTGGATTGAGGCTAAGCCAATCAAGAACCTTGACGCCGGTACTGCTGTTAGCTTCATCAGGGAACTGATATTCAGATATGGAGTCCCCTACGACATCATTACAGATAATGGGTTGAACTTTGACTCGGAGGAATTCAGGATTTACGCAACTCTCAAGGCACACGAGTCGACTACGCTTGATCGCCCATCCACGATCGAATGGACAAGCGGAGCGAGCCAATGGCTCGATCCTCAAAGGGTTGAAACCACGGTGATCGTGATCTCAAGCATGCGGTGGAGCATGGGTCGACGAACTTCCCTCGGTGCTTTGGGGACTGCGGACCACACCTAATCGGTCGAATCGGAAGAACTCCATTCTTCTTGGTCTACGGAGCTGAAGCAGTCTTGCGAGTGATCTTCTCCACAATGCTCCTCGAGTTGAACTCTACAATGAAGCGAAGCTGAACAAGCGCGGCGGGGCTTGATCGACCTTTTAGAGGAAGAAAGGAGATGGCTCGATCCGATCGACTATCTACCAACAAGACTTGCGTCGCTTCCACGCCAGAAATGTGAGGTCGAGCCTTCCGGGAAGGGATTTAGTTCTCGAGTGGATCGTGAAACAACACAAGCTTGCTCCTTCTTGGGAAGGGCCCTTCATCGTCACCAAGGTTCTCCACAAGGGGGCGTACCGTCTTTACAACGTCGAACACAATATCGACGAGCCCCGAGCTTGGAGCGCGGAACTACTCCGCCCATTTTACACTTAAGTTTATCACTCAGATGAGTTGTAATAAAAGTACTTCTATAGTCCATGTTTTACAAGATAATAGTGTCATATTTTCCCTAATGATTTTTGTCACTTTTATTTTGTTCAGTAAAAATTTCCCCCTCAGTGGGTGACTTAGCCGCGAATCCGTTTCGCCTAAGTTTGTAAAAAAATCCTTACCGAGTGATGAGCCAGCCTCTCACTCGGGGGCTTAGCTGCGAATCCGTTTCGCCTAAGTTTCAATAAAATCCTACCGAGTGGTAAGCCAGACTTCCACTCGGGGGCTTAGCTGCAGTCCAAGTACTCGCCTAAGTTATTAAAATCCTGCCGAGTGGCGAGCCAGACTCCCACTCGGGGGCTTAGCTGCAGTCCAAGTACTCGCCTAAGTTATAAAAATCCTGCCGAGTGGCGAGCCAGACTCCCACTCGGGGGCTTAGCTGCAGTTTAAACACTCGCCTAAGTACAAATACAACATGCGCTCGCAAGGAGGATGAGGCGCAGGTCGACTGCGACCCTCTCCTCTGAGCTACGCCACAAATACAATGTGCACTCGCAAGGAGGACGAGGTGCAGGTCTACTGTGACCCGCTCCTCTGAGCTACGCCACAAATACAACGTGCGCTCGCAAGGAGGACGAGGTGCAGGTCGACTGCGACCCTCTCCTCTGAGCTACGCCACAAATACAACATGCGCTCGCAAGGAGGACGAGGTGCAGGTCGACTGCGACCCTCTCCTCTGAGCTACGCCACAAATACAACGTGCGCTCGCAAGGAGGACGAGGTGCAGGTCTACTGTGTCCCTCTCCTCTGAGCTACGCCACAAGTACAATGTGAAAATCCTACCGAGTGAAGAGCAAACCTCTCACTCGGGGGCTTAGCTGCAGCCCAGTGCTCGCCTAAGTTATAAAAATCCTACCGAGTGAAGAGCAAACCTCTCACTCGGGGGTTTAGCTGCAGCCCAGTGCTTGCCTAAGTTATAAAAATCCTACCGAGTGAAGAGCAAACCTCTCACTGGGGCTTAGCTGCAGCCAGTGCTCGCCTAAGTTATAAAAATCCTACCAGTGAAGAGCAAACCTCTCACTGGGGCTTAGAATGCAGCCAGTGCTTGCCTAAGTTATAAAAATCCTCACAGTGAAGAGCAAACCTCTCACTCGGGGCTTAGCTGCAGCCCAGTGCTCGCCTAAGTTATAAAATCCTACCAGTGAAGAGCAAACCTCTCACTGGGGCTTAGCTGCAGCCAGTGCTCGCCTAAGTTATAAAAATCCTGCCAGTGAAGAGCAAACCTCTCACTCGGGGGCTTAACTGCAGCCAGTGCTGCGCCTAAGTTATAAAAAAATCCTACCGAGTGAAGAGCAAACCTTTCACTCGGGGCTTAAGCTGCAGCCAGTGCTCGCCTAAGTTATAAAAATCCTACGAGTGAAGAGCAAACCTTTCACTCGGGGCTTAGCCGCAACCAGTGCTACGCCTAAGTTGCAAAAATCCTACCGAATGTCGGTGTACTAAAGTAGGGGTACCTTAGTACCCCGAACTTGTCTGCAGGCAGTCGCATGCACACCATGCAACAAGGCTTGCTTGGGGCCCAACAAGGCTCTCCACCACTCCTTATTACTGCCATTCAAGAACAAAGTACTAGCAAGGAATCTGAAGGCCCGGCAAGAGGAGCTTGCGGGAAGGATAACCAGGCACCATCGGAAGACTTGCCGGCGCCCAGCGCCGCAAGGCAGGCAGGCGGCCGACAAGCTTGCCTGACAAGAAAATGGGCATGGCAAGGCACTTGCATGCAAGGCTGCCACCAGACTCCAGCGCATCCAGCGACGTGTCATCGCAAGGCCATCCCAAGGGGCGCGTGGCGGCGCCACACGATCATGCGGGGCGGGTGGCAAACGGAGGCAGCAGGCGCCATCGTGGCAAGCTGGTGGCTCACCTAGCGGTCGTTTCCTTACCTTTGTTGGGGCAACCAGACGGGCATTTAATGCCCTTGTCCCTGCCGTCGAGTTAGGTAGGGCACCTTTGTGCACTGTTGTACCAACTGCGCTTTTACATTTCTACCCCTCTTCTTCACGCTGCCACTGTGGGTACCCCTTCAGACTATAAAGGGAGGCCCATGCATGCGTAGAAGGGTTCGAACCATTCGATACCCACAGCACCACCATCGCTCGCAAGCTCGAGCAAGATCAAATAACAAACACAAAGCAGCAGTAGGGGTGTTATATCTCCGGAGAGCCCCGAAGCTGGGTAAAGATTGCCCGTCTCCCCGCGAGCGCCCGACCTCGATCCGCTCTGCGACGATCCCGCTCCTTGCCGAACGAGAAGGGCCCCAGTTCCCCATAGGTGCTCGAGGCCGCGAGACACGCCCGACATCTTTGGCGCGCGCCCGAGGGGGCGTCGAGGTCGTGAGCATCTGATCCGGTCTCCACGCGTGCTACTTCAAGATCTTCATCAACATGCCACCGAAGAAGAAGCCTTCGGAGGTGGCCGCTCCGTCTACATCGGTTCCGCCACCACCGCTGGAGCAAACGGGCGGTGGAGTGGACGCCGGCGGAGGAGCGGGCGCCGCCGGTGGGTCTCGTGTCGTCACTAGATCCAAGAACAAGGCCCCGCAAGCATCGGCGACCGAGCAGACACCGCACCCTTCCCAGGAGGTGCAAGGTCAACAACGCCCCGGTGCTCCTAGCACCGTGCTCGCGTTGGAACAAGGCCAAGCTGGTGGGTCGCGGGACGCTCGAGAGTCGGCATGCACGCCCGCATCTTTGGCGCGGCGAATATGGTCGCCGGACGGTGCTGCACCTCCCAACCCGATTGAGAGCCCAAGCACATCCGCTCCTCGCGCCGTTCATCACCGCCGCCACCCAAGACAGCGGAAGGAAGCGCGGCGAGCCCGCTTGCTTCTAGACTACCCTCGGCGCCGCACAAGATCGGCGGCGGAGGATGACCATTACAACCTCGCCGGCCGCTTAACGGCGACAAACCCAGCGACCGAGCGCGCCGAGGCCACGGCAAAGCGTCGGCGCAAGCCGACGCCGACAAGACCGCTGGGTGCCACCTCATGCACTCCAGCCCCAAAGGCCAAGATCGCCCGGTGGCGGACCAACCCGACAGCGACTCCACGCGTCGTCGGACCCCTTGAACTTCGCCGTGATCAACGCCACGTTCTCCAAGAGCGGCAACACGAAGACGCTTCGCACCGCATCGAGCGCCGGAGAGAAGCGCGATGTCAATCGACCAGTATGGCCCAGCCCAGCTGTCGGCAGCGACGCACCGGAGAGCAGGCGACTTGCGTCTGTGGCAGGTTGCCCTGCGTTTACCGCGACTGCGACAAGTCGATGGCCCAAAACCAAGAACTTCAAGCCGAGCGTGCCGAGAAGTATGATGGCAGGATACATCCGTCGGAGTTCCTCGGCATCTACACCATCGCGGTGCGAGCTGCGGGAGGGCGCGACGAGAAGATCCTTGCCAACTACTTCCAGCGGTACTCAAGCCTAACGTCGAGATCTTGGCTCATGCACTTGCCGGACGGCTCCATCTCCTCATGGGCGGACTGTGCCATCGGTTTGTCGGCGCCTTCACGAGTGGCCACAAGCCTCATGGCGGAGAGTGACCTCCACTTGCTCGTCGGAAGGGGGAGCCCTAGCAAGTATATACAAAGATTCAGCCGGGTGCAACGCAACATCGTGACGTCCACCCAGCCGCGGTTATTAGCGCGTTTCATTAGAAACGTCGCGTAACGCGCAGGATGAGGAGGAGATGGCGATGTGCAAGATCGAGATGTCGTGAGCTTTACGCTCTGGCCGACAAGTGTGCACGAGCTGAGGAGGGAGGAAAATCCCGGAGAGATTGCGGGCGAAGGATCGGCGGTGAGGTGCCGCCCGGCAAGGAAGAACCGGGCGGAACAACAGGAAGAGGAAAGCTAAGGATGTGCTAGCTGTTGAGCATTCCGGCAATGGGCGGCTCCGACAAGGCCAAGACCGATGACTCGGCGAGGTCAGCAGTACCGCCGACAAGCAGGATGGCTCCGCAAGCGATATTGCAAGATCCACCGCACCAAAGGCCAAGACCTCCAAACCTGCAAGAAAGTAGAGCAGATGGCGGACTCTGAGAAAGCTGAATCTGGCGCGCGACAAGGAGAGAGCCTAGGGAGGTGGCGGAGGATCCGCAAGAAGCTTCCCGCCCGGGAGGGCAGCAGCAAGGCCAAGCAGCGGCAAGGAGACAGAGCCTCCCAGCGGCGCGACAAGGACGAAGATGAAGATGAGGATGAAGAGATGGAGGAAGATGAGACTGATGATCAAGAGTTTGAAGGCGACGAAGTGTTGTGCATCGGCGGCGGCGCCTCCCTGCACACCTCGCACCGCCAACTCAAGCAGTGGGTGCGAAGTGAATCTGTGAGCCGTCCGTCAAGGCGCAGAGCCTCTGAAGTGGTCCAGCACGCCCATCGTCTTGACGTTGAGGACCACCCGATCGCATCACTGCGGTCGGGTGCTTGCCGATGTTGGTCTCACCAACAATCCGCAACCTCAAGGTCACGAAGATGCTTTGGTTGATGGCGGGGCGGCTGAACTTGATTTCCTCGCGAGCTCAAGAAGCTCCGGATCCCGACAGCGAGCTCGAAGAAACCGGTGCCTTTCAAGGAATAAATCCGGGAAGGAGCAAGCCCAAGGGAAGATCACATTGCCGGTGGCGTTGAGCGAACTGAACTTCAGGGCGAGAGGTCACGTTCGATGTGGCTGATATCCTTGCCCTACAGCAGGATACTCGGCCGACCCTTTTCGCCAAGTTCATGGCGGCCTCTCACTATGCATACAATGTGCTCAAGATGCCTGGCCCGATGAGTGTCATTTCTGTCCAAGGCGACAAGAGGATGCACTCATCTGCGCCGACAAGATCTACGGGAAGCGGCAGCCGCAAAGCAGAGCACGAGCCACTTGCATTGAAGCTCCCGGGGAAGAAAAAGCCAAGTCCGCAAGGATAGCTCGATGCCCACTCCGCAAGCGCACCTCCCGAGTGTTGCGCTGCCGTCGAGGACGCACCATCGAGCTCCACGGCAAGTCCAAGAAGGCAAAGATAACCTCGCGGAGACCAAGAAGGTGGCCGCCAAGGAAGGCGGCAGCGGTGGTACTTTCACCATCGATTGCCACGCTTGATCCTAAATAGGAAGCGCGCTTGTTGCTTTCTGCGGGTGAATGTCGATGTGTTTGCATGGCAACCATCGACATCCCGGCGTTCGAAATGTCGAGCACCACCTTGCCGTCGCCCTCATCGCGCCCGTCGCAAGCAAAAAGTCGAAAGCAAGCAATAGGCGTCAAGAGTTCATAGCAGAGGAGATCGGGAAGTTGGGCGGCAGGCCTGGTCCGAGGAGTGCTGCATCCAGCGTGGTTAGCTAACCCGGTGAGTCGATGCGCAAGGCAAGCGGGAAGTGGAGGCTTTGCATCGACTTCGCGATGTTAATAAAGCCTGTCCCAAAGATCCATTCCCTTTGCCGCATCGACCGGATAGTAGACTCCACGGCAGGATGTGATCTGCTCTCATTTCTTGATGCCTACTCGGGATATCATCAGATCTTCATGGTTGAAGAGGACGAAGAAGACCGCATTCATTACTCCATGTAGCGCGTCTTTGTTTTGTACGGATGCCTTTCGGACTAAAGAATGCTGGTTCGACATTTGCGAGAGTGGTCAGTCATGCTTTTGAGCCACAACTGCACAGAAATGTAGAAGCTTACATGGATGACATAGTGGTCAAGAGCAGAGATCCATTCTTTGATCCAAGACTTGGACGAGACTTTCACAAATCTGCACAAGATCAATCTCAAGTTGAATCCCGAGAAGTGCGTGTTTGGAGTTCCTTCCGGCAAGCTTCTCGGATTCTTTGTATCTCAGAGAGGGATTGAAGCCAATCCCGACAAGATCAAAGCAATTGAGTAGATCGAAACACCGACCCGAGTCAAGGACGTGCGAAGGCTTGCCGGCTGTGTTGCTGCTCTCAGTAGGTTCATCTCTAAGTCTGCTGAGCGCGCCCTGCCATTTTCAAAATCTTGAAAAAGGCGGGTCAATGAAATGGACTCGAAGCGGAGGCTGCGGCTGCGAGACTTGAAGAGATACCTATCTTCCACTCCAACACTTATCGCACCTAAGCCACAAGAGAAGTTCTTTGCTATATCTAGCGGCAACCAATCGAGTGGTTAGTGCTGCGTTAGTTACGGAGAGGAGGCATATGATGAGTCGGCGACATGCAAGCGAGTCCAGCGACAAGCGGGGCTTCCCGACAAGTTACAGCTCCGGCAAGGATGGATCTGTCTGATTGCGGAAGAAAAACAGAAGAAGATGGTGCGGCGCTTGATTTACTTTGTCAGTTCTCTCCTGCGAGGCTAGATCAAGGTACTACGGTGTGCGAAGTTGCTTTTCGGCCTACTCATGGCCTCGAGGAAGCTGCGCCATTACTTTCAAGCACATGAGATCACAGTGGTCGCCCGCTTTCCGCTGAAGAGGATATTACAGAATCCAGAAGCGA
Source organism: Aegilops speltoides (assembly GCA_021437245.1). NCBI lineage: Eukaryota > Viridiplantae > Streptophyta > Magnoliopsida > Poales > Poaceae > Aegilops > Aegilops speltoides. Next base: position 442,708,095 of record CM038143.1, read on the forward strand.
CAGGCAGGATTGTCAGTGGGCCTTTGGAATTATCAAGCTTTGGCCTCAAGTTTGAAAGTACTTCAACCATTGAGCCGAGCATTGGCAGAATTTATAGCGGAATGGGCGCCAACACGGCGGAGAAACTCCGGAGGAGCATTCCGTCAAGGAAGCGGACAAAGAATGGATCATGTACTTTGATGGTGCCTTCTCGCTGCAAAGCGCCCGGCGTGGCGTACTACTTGTCGCACCACGGAGAGCACCTCAAGTACATGGTCGGATGCACTTTCCCAAGGAGCAAGCAACCAACAATACCCATGGTCTGAGGGCTTGCTTGCGGACTCGAGGATCATGGCGAACTTGGGATCAGGAAGCTCATTGTAAGGGGTGACTCACAGCTTGTCGTCCACCAAGTTAACAAAGATTATCAGAGTCCATTGATGGCAGCGTACGTTGATGAAGTGAGGAAGCTAGAAGAACATTTTGTGACTGCAAATGGAACCGTTCCAAGAGCTCGAATGACATTGCGGATAGCTTTGTCAAAATCGCCGCACTCAAGTTGCACAATGGAACCGAGGATTTTTGTGCTCAAACTCGACTCAGCCGTCCGTGACACCATCAAGCTGGACAAAACAAGAAAAGAAAGTTGGTTACCGGCGACCACTTTCGGCAAAAGCCTCCGAAGCCGCCGCCAAGAAGGTCCCAGAATCAACACAGAAAGTCTTTGAGGCGATCTGCTCCGACAAGCCCAGAACTGTTCGTTGAGGCAGCGCTCCCGACAAGCTGTGTCCCGACACGCTTGCGGGGAACATCACGCCCGGTGGATCGAGATCCTTGCGAGGAAGCGGATGTTCCTTGGCGACATTGCGCCCTTGGTCCTTGTCGTCGAGCCTCGGGCTCCGGCATGGGCACAACAGATCGTCCATTTCCTTCAAGCAGGGAACTTCCGGGGAACAAGAAGAAGCGAGAGAGAGTAGCCCGGCAATCAAGTATGTACCAGTTTGTCGATGACATATTATGCAGAAGAAGATTCAGCGGAGTGAAATTAAAGTGCATTTCCGGGAAGATGGGCGGCATTTGTTGGCGGAGAATACATGGAGGCATATGTGGTCACCACATTGGTGCAAGAGCACTTTGCGGCAAGGCTTTCCAGCAAGGCTTCTTACGGCCGACAGCCCTCCGGATGCAAGCGCACAAGTAACCAAGTGTGAAGCGTGCAGTTCCACTCCAAGCAGATTCACCAACCAGCTCAAGCTCTCCAAATAATCCCTTTATCCTGGCCATTTTGGTGCGGGGCTCGACATCCTCGGCCCTTTTCCCCGGCTGTCGGGGCTTTGAGTACTTATGCGTTGCAATCGACAAGTTCACAAAGTGGCCTGAAGTGGAACCGGTGAGGAAGGTGACAAAGATCGTGATCAAGTTCTTGGTCAATTGTTTGCCGTTTGGAATCCCAACAGGATCATCACCGACAATGGCACACAATTCACGAGCCACACCTTCATGCGGTCGCCCAAGATCTTGGCACCAAGATTTGCTTTTACATTGCTCACCCGAGAAGCAATGGTCAAGCGGAGAGGGTGAGCAGCTGAAGTCTTGCTGCGGGCTCAAGACCAGAACTTTCGATAGGCTGCACAAGTGCGGAAGAAATTGGATCGGCAGCTGCCGGTGGTTCTTTGGTCGATCGGGGCGACGCCAAATCGAGCCACCAGCCGGACACCTTCGCTCTCATCTACGGAGCAGAGGCATTTCTCCCCACGGAACTTCGTATCGGGTCACCACGAGTGCTCGCTTATGATGAGCTTGAGCAAGAGCAGCTGCGACAAGATGACGCGCTGCTCCTCGGCGAGGATCGTCTTGAGGCTCTGTCAGGCGAGCTGCTCGCTACCAGCAAGCTTTGCGCCGCTATCATAGCCGCAAAGTTAACGCGAAGCTTCGAGGAAGGCGACCTTGTTCTTGGCGAGTTCAATCCGCCAAGAATTCAAACAAGTTGGCCTTGAAGTGGGAAGGCCCTTACGGGTGAAGCGAGTCACTAGGCCGGCGCTGTCATGCTTTGAGACCGAAGATGGAGTTCGGTGAGCAACTCACGGAACATAGAGCATCTTCATAAGTTTTACCCATAAAGGCGCGGATTGCGGACCCATTCAGCAACCACTTTCTTTTGTATAAGCATTGCGGCTATGCATGTAACCCTTTGTACAAAGCGGGCACAGCCCGTGCGTAAATAAAATTAGCGTTTCGCACATCTTGTCAAATTTAATGCATTATCTTCTTTTTGCATCAGATCGACACTCTGTGCGACACACCACCCCGTAAGCAATAGTGAACCTTAAGGTTCCATCGATTATTTTCTCTTGTTTCTTCTCATAGATGAAGATTCCTCCGCCCACAAGTTCACCGGGGAAGGGAAGGTAGAAGTATGGAACAGGCGACGTTCAAAGGAATCTAGCCTTGCCGGGACACAGAAGACAGAAAAGCTAAGTAGCCAAAGACTGAGCCTAGTCATTTTAAAAATTTCAAGTTATATCCCTTGAACGTTCGTGCCTTGTATGGAAAACCTGTGCGCGGAGGAATCGACTCGCGACCAAGTTGCGCCCTTGCGTTGTTTCTGAGCCCGCTCAACAATGCGAGTGGACTGCAACTAGTCCCGACAAGATTTCTTGCCGGAAGCAGCATCACCACAGGCTGCTGATGTTCCGCACTCAGCAAGTGTGCTCGCGCCGGCAAGGTCCCCCAACGCGTAGGGTAAAAAGCATACAAGGAATGCAACAGAATAAAGGGAATAGCGCGGCAAGCAGTATCCATAATTAAGTTATATTACAAGAATGACTTATTATGGCACTAACTAAAATTGTTCCCATAATTAAAATGGCAGCAGCAAGAAAAGGGGAGAAGGGGAGCAGCCTAATCCACGCGCTCGCCATCGAGCCTCCTGACCTCGTTCACTTTGTCTACGATGGGTGCGACGATGGCCTTGAGCTCCTCAACATCAACACCTCCGCAGCTTCTTGGTGGCGCGGAGAGGTCGATGCCGGGTTGCGGAAGAGGACCTTCACCAACACCTTCTCCGGGACCCAGCATAGCGGCGGCGCGCGACTGGCGGCCAACTGCTTGGGATCCTTTCCGGCTGCCAGAGCGCCCGTAACCACATCCTTGAAGAAAGTGTGAGCTTGGGCTGGCTGGACGTTCGCTTCGTGGAATACCCGAAGCCCGTCAAGTCCAGCTCCCCAACTCCTCGTCAATGAGCGCTTGGCGATGTTGGCGAGCCTTCCGTCGAGCTCCCTTGTGGTTTTAAGGGTGTTCTGAGCCTCGGCGGCCCTCGTCAGTAGCTCCTCATTGTCCTTGAGGTCTTTCCTCAGGGTATCCTCTCGTTTCTTGGCGGCGTCCAGCGTCTCCGTCAAGGTGGCCAGTTTCAGCTCCAAATCAGCGCTCGAGTCCTTGGCGGCGTTCAGCTCTTTGATCTTCTCGGAGAGTTGGGCTTGCAGATCGCCGTGGGCGCGCGCATCCTTCTCACGATCGCGCTGGAGTGCGGCAAGCTCCTCGTTCTTCCTCGTTGCGTCCGCCTCCAGCCGCGTCACTTTTTCCTCCAACTCCTTCTTGGCGGCCTCGGCAGCCGCGGCGGCGTCTTTCGCTTCCTTGAGCGCCCGCCAAGTGATATTCTCGGCGGCGAGCTCCTCGTCATGGCTGTCCGTCGCCTTCCTTTGTATCAGCTCGCCGTCCGCTTGGACAGCTCCTTGGCGGCAAGCCTCTGCTGCTCCTCGGCTTCAGCCTTCTCGGGATGAACGCCTTCTTCGCCTCGTCGAGCTGCGCCCTCTCCTCGGCAATGGACCGGAGGGCCTCCTGGTTGCGGCTCTTGAGCTCTTGCGCATGCTTCTCTATATCAGCTCCTGCCTACACGACGAGCGCTTCCGGGACTCAAGCTTCGCTGGCGAAGCGCGGTAGAGTGACACCGGCTTCCGAGCATTGCTCCTCCTCGGACTTCGCCCCATCTGCTGCTCGGCTTGTCGACCATCGACAGCCCAAGCAGAGGCAAGTATTTCCCGTCAAACTCCTCTCCTTCAACCGTGCCCGGAACTCGATGCGGGGAGTTTGATCTCTACGCCCTCGCCCGCTTTCAAGTATCGCCCGGTGAGGCTCCTCGAGCCAGTGCCGCATCAGCGGCGGAGGGGTCGGCGGTCAGTCGGCACCTTGCGCTCCTGCATCCTCCGGATCGTCGGTCTGGTCACGGACCCCTCGCCGCCCCCTGTGCTAGTAGCCCGGCCCCTTCACCAGCCAGGCTCCTCGCGCCGCCCCTTCCTCAGCAGCGGCGGCGTCCCTAGTATTGCTGCGGTCGTCCTCCTCGCCGGCGGCCTCAGCCTCCATCGGGTCCCCAAGGAGAGGATCTCAAAGCAGGGAGGAAAAGAGATAGTCAAGCAAATGCCCGTAAGAAGGAAAAGGGAGATCAGCGAGATCAAGGAAAGTTCCGACAAGGAGGCTCACCGGCGCTGGGTTCTGTGGTCACGGGCTCCACCACCGGGGGCTCGCCGGTCCCACCCCTTGCCGGGGACCCTTTCCTTGCCGGAGACGGCTCCCATACCGGTGAGTCGGCCCTCGGTGGCGTAGTCGAGGCCGATGACACCTCATCGTCGGCCTCCGGCTGCTCCTGGTGGGCCTGCTCTTCTCCTGTATACAAAAGATCCAATAGTCAAGACATTGGCAGAAGTAGAAGCGACCATGCGCGCCCCGCGATGGGAGGTGGGTCAAGACACTCACGCTGGGGGCTGCGCTGGGAGCTGCTGCGAGGGGAAGGGATCGGATCCGTCAAAGTGGTCTCAGACGTATCTCCCGCCGCCTTAGCGGGATCGTCCTCGACCGCCGGAACCCTGGCCCTCTTCGCCGCCCTCTCCGCCAAAGTCCTGGGACAGAACAAGGGTTTGAAAAGAAAGACAGATTATATACAAGACAAACAGCGGCAAGAATTGAGGAAAGAGCGGGTACAGTACGAAAGAAGCCTTACTCCTCTTCGTCCTCGTCCTCTTCGTCGTCATCAGAGCTCAGTGCGGAGAGATCAAACTTCGGTGCCCTCCCTGCGCGGCGTGGCGGAGGGGTAGGCTCCCTTTGGCGCTTGCCGAGGGCCACGGCAGGGTCAGGCGTGGCGGCCCGAGAAGACCCGGCCTCGGTTGCCGGCGCAGTTTGGGATCCTCCCGCGGCAGCGAAGTTTGTCGCGGCAGAGCGCGTTCCGCGGCGCCGCGCCTGCTGATCGGGTTGTGCCTCTGCCAGCTCTCCAACTCGGCGAAGACGCCTTCTCGGATGAAGCGGGGCTGCGCCAGAGGCTCCGTGGCGCAAGTTGCTCAAAACGACCGGCCTCGCACACCCCGTGGCTGGCTCGCCCGCCGCGGCCTCCTTCGCCATCACCATCTCCGCAGGTCTTCATGGGCGGCAAGGCTTGCCGCCTCGGCTGCTTCCGCCCGCGAGTAAAGCCAAACTTCGCCCAGCATGGCAGCAGCTCGCTGCCTCCTCGCCCCGCTAGCAATGTCGCCACTCACTTGGCGGTGGCGCTGGTGAAGCTTCGCTCGTCGATTAACCGCCGCCTCCGGCTGGTCGTCGAAGAATTGCTGCGACCACCGGCGGGGGCTCTATCCGATTGGCACTTACCCGTGCGAGTCGCGATTACGCATCATCGCACGATGCGATCATTTGGGAGTTGTTGCACAAAGGGGCGACACCCGCGGCAACTAGAACCACTCGGGTGATTAGGGTCGTGTTTGAGCGTCTCCTCAAAGATCGCATCTAGCTCCGGGATCGTGAAGTTGAAGTTGAGGCCCGCGCAGCCTCATGAAATCCGCCGGGCGGCTGAATAGCCAGCGGGCCTCCCCTTGCTCGCAAAGGCGTCTGACAGCGAAGAAATCGCGCCGACCGCCCCTGTTGTGAGTCCGGCATGCCTAAGCCGAAGGATTCGGGTGGTGGCGATTGTCAGCTTGGCATCATCCGGCGATAGAGCGCTCCAGTCATTGCGGCGCACCACCCGAGTTTTGCGCAGCTTGGTGAACGACGGCGGATCGGCGTCACAGATCCAACACCACTCCGCCCTCCACTCGCCCCATTTGCTGCCAAGCTCACCCGGCAAGTACGACTCCATGCCCATCCAGGAGGTCCATGCGATTCCGCCAGCCAGTGGCTCCCCTTTCTCAGCCCGAGGGGAAAAATAATGGCGAAAAAGAGCGACACTGGGAAGGACACCGACGAAGTTCTCGCAGTCTGTGAAACCGCCATGGTCGAACGGCGTGGGGGTGAAATCGGCAGATGGAACCCATAGGTGTTCATAATGTCGCAAAAGAAGTCGAAAAAGGTGGGCGAGCCTGCAATAAAGAACATTGGAAAGAAGTAGTACCCTCTGGGGCACTTCTTGACGGAAGCCTCCATGAAAGCACCGGCGTCGTGGATCATCGCGTCTCCGTCGACCAAAAAAGGTAAAACCCCGCCCGCAGCGCATCCGGGGTGAGCTCACGAGGGAAAAGCACCCGCCTCTTGCGCAGCGCCTCAAGCTCTTGTGCCTCGGTCGATTTCTCGGCCTTCGCGGCCTTCATAGCCTTCCCGGCCTTCGGGGCCATGGCGGGGGCAGCGGGGGGAGGCAGAAGCGGCGGCGGCGACGGCGGCGATGGGCGGCGCTGTTCTCTTCTCGATTCGAGGAGGGGGAGAGCGTCGGAGCTTTCGGAGGAAGGAACCGCAAGTGGCGAAAGTGGGGGAACGACCCCGTTCCCTCCGCTTATAAACAGGGGATCTGACGTTACATTTTTCGAATTCGCGCCACCCACGTCTCCCCACGCCGCAATCGACGCGTCTTGCGTCTGGGGAGCGCTGTGGGCGCTGAGCCCGTTCTTTGTCGCGGACCAGCCACGCGTGTTCGCAGACTGTTTTGGGCTGGCCCAACAACGCTTCGGCACCGTGTATGGCCCAGCCAGGGGCTCTGTCGGTGTACTAAAGTAGGGGTACCTTAGTACCCGAACTTGTCTGCAGGCAATCGAAGCACCCAGCGGCAAGGCTTGCCGGACGCCCGCAAGGCTCTCCACCACTCCTTATTACTGCCATTCAAGAACAAAGTACTAGCCAAGAATCTGAAGGCCCGGCAAGAGGAGCTTGCGGGAAGGCCAACAAGGCACCATCGGAAGACTTGCCGCTTGGCGCCCAGCGCCCGGCAAGCCCGGCGGCAACAAGCTTGCCGCACAGCAAGAAATGGGTCGCGGCAAGGCTGCCACCCAGACTCCAGCGCATCCAGCGACGTGTCATCGCAAGGCCATCCCAAGGGCACGTGGCGAGGCGCCACACATCATCGGAGCGAGGTGGCAAACGGAGTCGAGCAGAGGCGCCATCGTGGCAACCGGTGGCTCACCTAACGGTCGTTTCCTTTTAATGTTGGGGGCGACCAGACGGGCATTTAATGCCCTTGTCCCCCCGTCGAGTTAGGTAGGGCACCTTTGTTGTCTGTATCGCTGTACCAACCTGCGCTTTTACATTTCTACCCCTCTTCCCACGCTGCCACCTGTGGGTACCCCCTTGAGACTATAAAGGGAGGCCCATGCGACGTAGAAGGGGTTGAACATTCGATACCCACAGCACCACCATCGCTCAAGCTCGAGCAAGATCAAATAACAAACACAAAGCAGCAGAGGGGTGTTATCTCTCCGGAGAGCCCCGAAGTGGGTAAAGATTGCCCGCCTCCCACGCGCCTCGACCTCGACCGCTCTGCGACGATCCCGCTCCTTGCCCGAACGGAAGGGCCCCGGTGCCCCATAGGTGCTCGAGGCCGCAGAGACACGCCCCGACACCGAATGTGGGCAGACCTCTCACTCGGAAGCTTAGCTGCAGCCCAGTGCTCGCCTAAGTGAATTAAGGAATAAGTCAACTGCAGTAAGCGTCTTGCTTTAAACCTGCAAAAGACATTTCAAGACAAAAACAAGCGTATTCAAACGACGAATCCAAGTTCAGATCAATACCTAAAGGAACCAAAAGTGCTCAGGTGCTAAGCCTGTTAAGGTTTATCGGTTACAAAATCACTCGGCATACCGAGGCGAATTTAAAGTGTCGAGCTCAAAGAAGTTTTTTACCCCTCCTGTGGAGGGCTGGAAGGTGCAACGAACTCATCAAGATCAATTCCGTCTGCGATCCGAGTGGCAGCAGCGATGAAGGTTTCCATGAAGGACCTGAAGTCGTGTTTCTTGGTGTTGGCCACCCGAAGAGCTGCCAGCTTGTCTTCTCGCGCATCCTTGCAGTGGACTCGGGCCAGACACAGAGCAACATCGGCACCGCACCTAGCGGAGGATTTTTTCCACTCCTGCACTCGACCAGGAACTATGTTTAGTCGAGCCATCAGCGACTCGAGGTCATTCTAGAGTGCCTCCCTAGGCCAGAGCGTGGTGTCGATGCGAGAAGTGGCGACCTTCAGCCTTGCAAGATAGTCAACGACAGCTGCAACGCAAGACTCGAGTCGGAACACATTCATGGCAACTTCATCGTTCACTAGAGAGTTGACGGGGTCAAGGTTTGGTTCCAGCCGACTAGTTTCCTCTTCAAAGTTTTGGCAAAATTCTACAAGGACAATCACCGAGTCAAGGCAATGGTCGAATGGAAAGATCACTGTTGAAAATGATTGTCGAGCGTAAAGGATTACCTTCGAGCATAAGGAACAACTTCTTGGCGAGTCCACTCGGGAAGGCCTCCAGATCATTTTCTTCGGTCAATAACCGGCCTTGTCGTTCAGGCGACTTTGTCGACTTCGGTCGATGACCTCCTTGTTGGCAATCGCAAGAGCAGCTTTCAGATTAGTATTTTCTTCTTCGAGCTTGGTGACTGAAGCTAACTTCTCGTCAGCAAGCTTGATCTTCTCAGCTAGCTCAAGGTCTTTTTTCTTCTGGGCCTCCTTCACTTTGCCTGCAAGTTACAGCAAGGTTAGATTTTGAAACAAATGAAGGAAAAAAGGAGTCGTCGAGGTCTCACCGAACATACCTTTGGTCTCCTCCTTCGCCTTCGTCAGATTCACTTGGACCAGCTTCAGATCCAGCTCGAGCTGAATATGCTTGTTCTCCAGCTCGGTGTAACGAGACGCAAGGTCACAGGATTTCTGCGAAGAACCAATTGACAAAATGTCAAGGATAATTCACTTCCGAGTGGATAAGAGAAAATCATGCGTTTCTAAGACTATAGCCGAATACAAACATTATTTGTAGTCTCGGGACTACACCAGTGGGTGCACTCAGCGTGCCCCACTAGTTCTATTAAAGACGAGTCGACCGATCGACCCACCAAAAAACACAAGGCGTATTCAGATGTAATCAAGCGCAGCGATCGATCACGATCTCGGGACTACACCCAGTGGGTGCACTCAGCGTGCCCCCACCGGTTTGAGAAATCCATTCAACTCAGTCGAATGATGGAAAGACTTTACTTATAAAGCCTAAGGCCGACTACCAGCAGTCGACCTTAGCCTTGGGGACTACACCCAGCGGGTGCACTCGGCGTGCCCCCGCTAACACGGAGTTTCAATCGACACACCCACTGGGTGATTGCTATGGATTCCAGAAAGAAAAGCTTTTTGATAGCATATCCTAACAGAACAAGCGAGTCGACTTACCTGAACATTGCTTTGTAGAGCAGAACTGGCGTCGTAAGCCGCCTGGCTTGCCTCCCGGATGGCCTTCACCTGCTCCATCATGATCCCCGCCTGGCGTATCGCTTCCTTTGCAGCACCGGCTTGGTCCTCTGGGACGTGGTGCATCGTGAAGAGAGAAGGTTGTGCGGCACTCGACGAAGCGGGATGAGCACTCGTCAACGGCACCGCGAAGGACACGGTGTGTCGAGTGGTGTTCTCCTCCTCCACGACCAGAGTCTCGGGCGCCGTCACATCCTGGGCTACCCTGCCGGCAGACGCCTTCCTGCTCCTCCTGTGCTTCAGTGGTTCCTCATCGTCATCATCAGCAGGAAGAGTGATAACGACATTGGATGAAGCTACAGAAAAGAATCAGAATTAGGGACGAAGAGTCAATCGACTAAAAACGGAATTAAGAGTGTGGTACCAGGTTTTGAGGTTGCGGCATCCTCCATCTCATGGTCGTCAGCCCTGGCTGAGGTCTCGGAAGTAGCAGCACTACAATTCCAAAAAATCAGTCGGCTAACTCAAGTGTTAATCAGAGATAAAGCTCGCACAAAACAAAAAGAATTAAGCAGCATGTTTACCCTGATATGGTGGGGATGGACACCTTCATCTTCGGCAGGACCTTGGTCGGTTTTGACGGTGCCACCCTGGATTGCTTCGGTGCCTTTTCAGTCGGCACCGGAGAAGTGGTCCGAGGCGCTCGATCATTGCATGACGATCGCAACCCCTTACCACGTTCAACAAGCGATTAGCGCCCTCGATGCGGCTATATCTCCCACGTGTCGAAGCACGACTTAGAGGCATAACCGCATTGAAAGCAATGTCGCAAATGAGGTAATCTTCACACAACCCATTTAATACATAAGGGGAAAAGATACATAGTTGGCTTACAATCGCCACTTCACACAATTACATGAATAAAGCATTACATCATCCAGATACAATCAAGGTCCGACTACAGAACCAAAATAAAAGAAGAACCCCAAATGCGACAAACGGTCCACGATCGACCCCAACTGGGCTCCACTACTGATCAGCTAGGACGAAACAACACAAAGGGCAAGATCTTCATCGAGCTCCTCCTTGAGCTTAGATGCGTCACCTGCTCGGCAACAAAGGCACCTGCAATCTGGTTTTGGAAGTATCTGGTGAGTCACGAGGACTCAGCAATCTCACACCCGCGAGATCAAGACTATTTAAGCTTATGGGTAAGGTAAAGGCATGAGGTGGAGCTGCAGCAAGCGACTAGCATATACGGAGGCTAACATACGCAAATGAGAGCGAGAAGAGAAGGCAAAGCACGGTCGACAAAAGTATGATCAAGAAGTGATCCTATAGCAACTCGTCAAGCATAACTCCAACACCGTGTTCACTTCCGGACCACGGAAAGAGACCATCACGGTAACACACACGGTTGATGTATTTTAATTAAGGTCAACTTCAGGTTTTCTACAACGGACATTAACAAATTCCCATCTCGCCACATAACCATGGGCACGGCTCTCGAAAGTTTATACCTGCAGGGTGTCCCAACTTAGCCCATGACAAGCTCTCGCGATCATCGAAGGAATAGACCTTCACCCGAGACACACCGATCAGACTCGGTATCCCGGTACATCAAGACATTTCACAATGGTAAAACAAGACCAGCAAGACCTCCCGGCGTGCCGACATCCTGATAGTAGCCGCGCGTATCTCGTCTCAGGCCACGACCGGATGAACACTACGTCTGACAACAAGCGAAACCCCAAGTTGCCTAGGGCGGCACATAAGTGGCTCTGGTTTGGACCAACACTTAGACAAGCATTGGCCCGGGGGGGCTAAAATAAAGATGACCCTCGAGAGAGCGACTCCCAAGGGAAAAAAATAGGTGGTGGTGAGGCAAATGGTAAAAGGCAATGTTGGGCCTTGCTGGTCAAGTTTTATTCAAAGCGAACTGTCAAGGGGGTCCCATAAATCACCCGACCGCGTAAGGGACGCAAAATCCGGGAACATAACACCGGTATAACGGAAACTAGGGCGGCAAGAGTGGAACAAAACACGGGCATAAGGCCGAGCCTTCCACCCTTTACCAAGTATATAGATGCATTAATAATATAAGAGATATTGTGATATCCCAACAAGTAAACATGTCCCAACAAGGAACAACATCTCCATGTTCCAACAAGGAACAAACTTCATCTTCACCGCAACTAACAACGCTATAAGAGGAAATTTGAGCAAAGCGGTAACATAGCCAATCAACGGTTTGCTAGGAATGGTGTCAAAGGTTAGAGGTTTGACATGGCAATTTGGGAGGCTGACAAGCAAAAGGTAGGCATCGTAGCATTGGCATAGCAAAAGAGCGAGCAAACTAGCATAGCAAAGATAGTAGTGATTTCGAGGGTATGGTCATCTTGCACGCAAGGTTCTCGAGTTGTCGAAGGCTTGATCCTCGTGAGGCGTTCTCAACAGGCTCCTCGCAGACACGTACTCGTCTCCCGGCTCTACCCAAAGCAAGAACACAAGCAACGGAACCACAATCAAACAAGGAACATATGCACAAGCAATATGATGCAAAACATGACATGCGATGCGAGATGTGATATGCAATGCATATGTATGCTCCGGAAGGAAAAATGATGAACCGGGCATCAACTTGGCAAACCAAGTATGCCGCTGGAAAGATGGGATGATTTCGGTTGGAATCGATATAAAGATCACCGGAAACGGATGCACGGTTTGCAAATGACAAGCAAAACAAGAATGACGCAAATCTGCGTTTAACAGCCCGATGCTACTTAGCACGCAACACAAAACTATGGTACAGCACCCCAACATAAAAACAAAGCATATGGCAGCGAACTACAGGAGATGCTTAACAATAGAGGAACACTGAGCTACGGCTAAATCACATCATAACATGTTCAAACAAGCATGGAGAAAGTGCTCAAAATATCAGGTTCACAGACTTAGTGAAAATACTAACATACCAGGAATTAACATCAGGAAGGCATGTTTAGAGCAAGCAAACAACATGCTACAGGAACTTATAATAGCAAAGCAAGGCATGACATGATTCTACTCAAAGCATATATCAATAGTCCCTTACTGACCATAAGCCAAAAAGGACTCTAAGAAATGATGGCACCCATGTAAACATAGCAAGTTTTATAACAGATTTATACATGGCAGGAACAACAATTAGTAGGCATGTTCGTGAGCTCGAAACAATCACTACAGAGCAATACATGGCATGGCAAGGCAACCAACAGTAAGAAGGCATGATTATGAAGCTAAGCATGGCAAGAGCAAGGTCATAGCATACACGTATCAACTACAACGACCTCGTGAAAATTGAATCTCATGCAAACAATCTGTCAGGAAACATTTTCAAGCAACTTTAGAGCAAGATATGAACATGTTCCAGCAGGCTATAATTGCAAACAAGGGCATTAATGGATAGAGCATGACATGTATATCAAAACATGTTTATAGAGCATCTCCAGATTGTGCATAGAATGATTACTAGAAGCATGTTAACATGGCATCAAATTATAACAGAATCCGCCTAGCAAAACAGCAACAGCAACTACCCTACTTTACAAGCTCAATGCACTCACTACAAGCATCACAAAAAATACAAGGTCAACACCTCTGGAAAGATGGCATGGCAAAGTCCAACATTCATGTAGAGCTCATACTCATAGGATGCACACATAAATCATGGCAAAAATGACAAAAGAGCTCGAACTGATAAGATTCTGAAACTAACGATCTGAAGCCTACTTCCAACAGCATTTCGGGCATCAAGATGAGCTCAAATGCAAATGATGCAATGGAATGAAATGATGTACTCTTCGAGGCGAACATTTTGACATATTATACGCCCAAAACGGAGCCACGGTTGCAGAGATGTGATGCTATGAAAATGCAAGAAATTTACTGAAAACTGGGACTTAGAAGAATTTCACCTCCGCGAAAACGTGGACGAGGATGTCCCGGGACGGATCGGAGCGGTACGGCGGGGACGCGGGAGCCCGTTTGGATCGGCGGGCTGGTGGATCTGGTCCAGCCCGGCCGGATCCGAACTCCAACAGTGGCGAGGCAGCCACGGCGAGGTGGCGGCCGGCGCGGGGAAGGCGATGGCCTTCTGCGAGAGGCGAGCGAAGCGACGGACGGCGGCGAGGTCGCAGTGGCGGCGACGCGCCACGGCGGATCTCGGCGAGCGCTGGCGGCAGACGGGCTGCGGGTCGCCGTGAAAGCGAACCGTGGCCGGAGGCGAAGCGGCGCCATGGATATATGGCCTTGTGAAAGCAATGAAGGCGAAAAGCAGGCGTAGGCGGGCGGCGGGTTGGCTTGGGAACTCCGGCATGGGAACTCCGCAGGGGAACTCGGGGCGGGCGGCGGTCCGTGCCGTGGCGGCGCGCCAGCGCAGCGGCGGATGGGCGGCGGCGGCGCTAACGAGACGGCGGTGGCGGAGCGAGACGGCCCCATGGTCGCGATGGGTTCCCGGCGGGCGGCAGGGAGAACGGGTCGGCGGCGACGTGGCGGCGCGATTGGCCGGGGAAGCGGGCGGATGACGTCCGGTCGCCGGGCGGACATGTCCGGCGGCGCGGAAGGGATGGATCTAGGGTTTCGGGGGATTTCATCCGAGATTTGGAATGGGGGGTGTATAAATAGGCATAGAGGGAGCTAGGAGAGTCCAAATGAGGTGTGGTTTTCGACCACGCGATCGTGATCGAACGACCGAGAGCATGGAGAGGAGTTTGGTGGGTTTTGGGCCACTTTGGAAGGGGTGTTGGGCTGCAACTCAAAGAGGGCTTTACGGTTACCCGGTTAACCGTTGGAGTACCAAACGAGCTCCAAATGGCACGAAACTTGACAGGCGGTCTACCGGTGCTATACCAAGGCCGCTTGGCAAACCTCGGGCCATTCCGAGAAAGTTTAATACCCGCACACGAAAAGAGAGAAGAGGGGACGCCGGGTGACATAGGAGTGCCGGATTGCAAAACGGACAACGGGGAAAAGGCTCGGATGCATGAGACGAACATGTATGCAAAATAAAATGCACATGATGACATGATAAAATGCATATGATGACATGGCAAAGTGCAACACGCAAGCACATGACATGGCAACAACGACGAATAACTGGCGGACACCTGGCGCATCGGATCCGGGGCGTCACAACACTCCACCACTACGAGAGGATCTCGTCCCGAGATCTAGGATGGCACCAGAGGAAAAACAAAGAGGAAGAGAAGAGGTAAAACTAAGTTGCTTCTTTGACGAATGAGTGAAACCAAAGAACCTTGAGAGGTTGAACAAATTGAAAGAAACAAAACAACGGAGATGAGCAAAGTTGAAAACACTCCGTTAGAACAGAGGAACAAGGGAACATTACGAGAACTTGAAGGTTGCAAAGACATGAATCAAGAGTTTAATGGACAAGATAGAATTCGAAACCCATCACAATGCCTCCGTAAGAAAGAATATAAGTAGATCATTGGAATAAAGGGACGGAGAAGAAAATGACAACTTCTGCCACAATTGAATTTGGAAGAGCCTCCTTAAAAAGAAGGATTGAACGGAGTTGTTGGAAAACCAACAACGAAACGAAAAGAATAAGCTTGTAGTGGGCTTATGGAAACATCAATTATGAGGTGACAAACGGCCACTAACGGAAACAATTGCTTGAGATTAACGAAGAGATGAAAGCTTGTTCCATCAAGATGGAAAAAAGATAACTTGGGTCAATAATTAGCACCACAAATAGCAACATTCACAACGGAAGGCTTTAGGTGAAATCTATACCAAGATAACTCCAACAAAGAGATTGATGGATTTAAAATACCTCATTCTTGACAACATATGAATCATGAAACATGAATGGAAATTGTCAAGAATGATATAACACCACCTCCAAAACATGGTAAAAAGAATTGCACTCCGGATTACCATATGAAGAAAGCTTGAGCTCCTTAAGAAAGAATCTCGATGAAAACTTTGAGAAGGGAATTAATCCTTGATGAACCATCATCTTGAGCCTCCATCAAGAACTCGGTAATAAAAGGATGATAAAAGAAAGAGAAGTTGAAAACACAAGGTGAAGCCTTGCAATGATTTAGATGGATCTCCGCGATAATTAGAGCTTGGAACTCCGGGAAAAAGAGAAGATGAAACAACTAAAACCGAGAATTTGTTCATCATGAACAAACTCCGAAAGAAAGGATTAATCACTTGGATGAACAAGAATAAGAATTATGTTATGCTTATCCTTCACCAATTTAATTGATGACAATCAACGGATTTTGCATACTACTTATTCTCGTAGAAAGGATTAAAAGAGATATATCAAAACTTGAGAAGGTCTTCAACGAACCACCGGTAGAATTGGAACCACAACTGAATTGATATGATGAACAAGGAAGAGAGATCTTGAAAGAACCACCATAAGAATTGAGAATGGATGTAGCAAAGGCATGATTCACCAGGAAGAATTTAAAAAAAGAATGAAGATACTTGAAGGGATTTAGACACAGGAGAACGAAGAGATCATGATCTGATTAGATGATATTTGAATGAAGCACCGGCAAGATAGGAGAATGATAGCTGACAGCTGAGAATGAATAGTATTCAGAAATGATGGCCTTCGGAGGAAAGAAATGGAAACAACTCATGAAATGCTCCGGATGGTAAGAAAAGAATTCTCATAATCAAAAACAATTATGAGAGGATGGCAACAAGCTAGAACCACGCAACTTGAAGAGAATAGAGCAAGATTAAAGAGAAACTCTTCTTCGGTCTTCAAAAGACGATGGAAAACACCACCAAAATTATTGAGGCACACCGGAAGAATCAAAAGCGAAGAGGTTGAGCCAACTATGAAAAGAATTTGAAAGATCTTGGAGAAGGCATGTGACTGATGAAATTCATTCTTACGTCACACTTGAAAAGAATTATGAATGCTCCGGGGAAATTAGAAGAGTCAGGTAAGATCCTGGGAAAAGACCTGTGGGTTAGGGCCCACTCAAAAGAAAACACCGTTGGAATGATTTAAAAGAGATGTTGCACCGGTTGAATTAAATGACTTGAATGAGATACCAATCTCGAAAGAGCTTGAACGAATGCAGAATGGAAACACGAATCCTCGAGATATCTTCAGCACTCCGGAATAACAAATATTGAGAAGTAGAATGATAGTGAGGTGCACCGGTATGAGAAGACATTAAAATGAGGAAAAAGGAATATGATGAATATCGAAAGCTTGAATTGGATCCACGGAGAAGAAAAGAACGAAGGATGATGAACTTGAGACTGTTGAGCATCTTCATGGGAAAACACCGGATAAGAACAATGATTGAAAAGAATGAAGAGACTTCACATGAATAAATGGATACTTGATTAAAATAAATGAGTCCTTGAAGAAAAGGGTGGGAGGGTGGGGAAAAACAAAGACAACTTGGGACGGATGAAACAAACACCGTTGAGAAAACTTAGAATTGATCTTGCGGATGGGAAAATGATGGGATCCACTTGAAGAGAAAACACGCCGGTTGAAAAGGATTGACATGACAACCTCAATGATCAAAAGGACAGTATTCACATAGGAATATGAGAACACCATTTCGGAAAGGTATGGAATCAACACTTGATATCGAAGCAACTCGAATACCACAACTCAAAACAAAAACAAAGGACTGGCTTGCAGAATAAGCCGGAACAAACATATGATAGAGATTTCGTCCGAAGTTTTCGTGGTGGGGCCTACACGGGCTCAATCGTACAGCACCATCATGTACAAGGTAGTGCACATGACATCTGAAGTGTCCCAGTCGGCATAGCCAAGGACTCTTTAAGACACAACGAGACCCATGTAAAACCAACCGTGAATAGGCGGACCACTAGGCGTCGAACCCCAATTTCATATCATACATCCGTCGGAAAGATATCCTAAGAGCTACTTGAATTCCCACCTATAAAACTCCGAAACTTTACGGTTATGCAATCTGGTGTTGGGGATACAGGGAGCAATATATATCTCACCCAAGCTAACAATCCCTACATCCATTGTATCCATCCGTCAACACATAACCAAGAAACCTTCGAAATCGTCTACCTCAACCTTGAAAAGCATCCGTTATACAAGTCATGGCAATACTCCGTACTCACCTCGAGATTGGGTTAGCGGGGTTATCTCACCAACAACTGCATAAAAGAGATTTTCGATGTCGGCGTACTAAACTCGGTATTCTAGAACTGCAACGATAAAATTATGACGACAACACCTCGGAGCTCAACTCCCGGGACACCGCCACAACCCCTAAATGTCGAGGCAACCAAGACAATGTTGTCATCATAAAACCATCGAACGATTCCAAGATACCAGCGTGATCCTAAAAAAATTTTAGTGAAATTTAAGAAGAGAAGAGTCAAAACTCTACGTCAGGATACCTCACCAGAAGGTCGAAGGGACTGGGGAGTAAAAAGAATTCCTAACTCTCCGATATATAATTCCTAAATGACTCAAAACATTTTTTCTAGACACAACTCGGCCGCTAAAAGCGATCAAGCGGTGGGGCTCCTAAGGTCGGGATGGCTCGATTACCAACTTGTAACGCCCTCGATGCGGCTATATCTCCCACGTGTCGAAGCACGACTTAGAGGCATAACCGCATTGAAAGCAATGTCGCAAATGAGGTAATCTTCACACAACCCATTTAATACATAAGGGGAAAAGATACATAGTTGGCTTACAATCGCCACTTCACACAATTACATGAATAAAGCATTACATCATCCAGATACAATCAAGGTCCGACTACGGAACCAAAATAAAAGAAGAACCCCAAATGCGACAAACGGTCCACGATCGACCCCAACTGGGCTCCACTACTGATCAGCTAGGACGAAACAACACAAAGGGCAAGATCTTCATCGAGCTCCTCCTTGAGCTTAGATCGTCACCTTTCGCAACAAAGGCACTGCAATCTGGTTTTGGAAGTATCCGGTGAGTCACGAGGACTCAGCAATCTCACACCGAGATCAAGACTATTTAAGCTTATGGGTAAGGTAAAGGCATGAGGTGGAGCTGCAGCAAGCGACTAGCATATACGGAGGCTAACATACGCAAATGAGAGCGAGAAGAGAAGGCAAAGCACGGTCGACAAAAGTATGATCAAGAAGTGATCCTATAGCAACTGCGTCAAGCATAACTCCAACACCGTGTTCACTTCCGGACTCCGGGAAAGAGACCATCACGGTAACACACACGGTTGATGTATTTTAATTAAGGTCAACTTCAGGTTTTCTACAACCGGACATTAACAAATTCCCATCGCCACATAAACATGGGCACGGCTCTCGAAAGTTTATACCTGCGCAGGGTGTCCCAACAGCCCATGACAAGCTCTCGCGATCATCGAAGGAATAGACCTTCACCCGAGACACACCGATCGGACTCGGTATCCGGTACATCAAGACATTTCACAATGGTAAAACAAGACCAGCAAGACCTCCGGCGTGCCGACATCCCGATAGTAGCCGCAGTATCTCGTCTCGAGCCACGACCGGATGAACACTACGTCTGACAACCGAGCGAAACCCCAAGTTGCCTAGGGCGGCACGCAAGTGGCTCTGGTTTGGACCAACACTTAGACAAGCATTGGCCGGGGGCTAAAATAAAGATGACCCTCGAGAGAAGCGACTCCCAAGGGAAAAAAATAGGTGGTGGTGAGGCAAATGGTAAAAGGCAATGTTGGGCCTTGCTGGTCAAGTTTTATTCAAAGCGAACTGTCAAGGGGGTCCCATAAATCACCCGACCGCGTAAGGGACGCAAAATCCGGGAACATAACACCGGTATAACGGAAACTAGGGCGGCAAGAGTGGAACAAAACACCAGGCATAAGGCCGAGCCTTCCACCCTTTACCAAGTATATAGATGCATTAATAATATAAGAGATATTATGATATCCCAACAAGTAAACATGTCCCAACAAGGAACAACATCTCCATGTTCCAACAAGGAACAAACTTCATCTTCACCGCAACTAACAACGCTATAAGAGAAATGAGCAAAGCGGTAACATAGCCAATCAACGGTTTGCTAGGAATGGTGTCAAAGGTTAGAGGTTTGACATGGCAATTTGGGAGGCTGACAAGCAAAAGGTAGGCATCGTAGCATTGGCATAGCAAAAGAGCGAGCAAACTAGCATAGCAAAGATAGTAGTGATTTCGAGGGTATGGTCATCTTGCCTGCAAGGTTCTCAGAGTTGTCGAAGGCTTGATCCTCGTAGGCGTTCTCAACAGGCTCCTCGTACACGTACTCGTCTCCCGGCTCTACCCAAAGCAAGAACACAAGCAACGGAACCACAATCAAACAAGGAACATATGCACAAGCAATATGATGCAAAACATGACATGCGATGCGAGATGTGATATGCAATGCATATGTATGCTCCGGAAGGAAAAATGATGAACCGGGCATCAACTTGGCAAACCAAGTATGCCGCTGGAAAGATGGGATGATTTCGGTTGGAATCGATATAAAGATCACCGGAAACGGATGCACGGTTTGCAAATGACAAGCAAAACAAGAATGGCGCAAATCTGCGTTTAACAGCCCGATGCTACTTAGCACGCAACACAAAACTATGGTACAGCACCCCAACATAAAAACAAAGCATATGGCAGCGAACTACAGGAGATGCTTAACAATAGAGGAACACTGAGCTACGGCTAAATCACATCATAACATGTTCAAACAAGCATGGAGAAAGTGCTCAAAATATCAGGTTCACAGACTTAGTGAAAATACTAACATACCAGGAATTAACATCAGGAAGGCATGTTTAGAGCAAGCAAACAACATGCTACAGGAACTTATAATAGCAAAGCAAGGCATGACATGATTCTACTCAAAGCATATATCAATAGTCCCTTACTGACCATAAGCCAAAAAGGACTCTAAGAAATGATGGCACCCATGTAAACATAGCAAGTTTTATAACAGATTTATACATGGCAGGAACAACAATTAGTAGGCATGTTCGTGAGCTCGAAACAATCACTACAGAGCAATACATGGCATGGCAAGGCAACCAACAGTAAGAAGGCATGATTATGAAGCTAAGCATGGCAAGAGCAAGGTCATAGCATACACGTATCAACTACAACGACCTCGTGAAAATTGAATCTCATGCAAACAATCTGTCAGGAAACATTTTCAAGCAACTTTAGAGCAAGATATGAACATGTTCCAGCAGGCTATAATTGCAAACAAGGGCATTAATGGATAGAGCATGACATGTATATCAAAACATGTTTACAGAGCATCTCCAGATTGTGCATAGAATGATTACTAGAAGCATGTTAACATGGCATCAAATTATAACAGAATCCGCCTAGCAAAACAGCAACAGCAACTACCCTACTTTACAAGCTCAATGCACTCACTACAAGCATCACAAAAAATACAAGGTCAACACCTCTGGAAAGATGGCATGGCAAAGTCCAACATTCATGTAGAGCTCATACTCATAGGATGCACACATAAATCATGGCAAAAATGACAAAAGAGCTCGAACTGATAAGATTCTGAAACTAACGATCTGAAGCCTACTTCCAACAGCATTTCGGGCATCAAGATGAGCTCAAATGCAAATGATGCAATGGAATGAAATGATGCACTCTTCGAGACGAACATTTTGACATATTATACGCCCAAAACGGAGCCACGGTTGCAGAGATGTGATGCTATGAAAATGCAAGAAATTTACTGAAAACTGGGACTTAGAAGAATTTCACCTCCGCGAAAACGTGGACGAGGATGTCCCGGGACGGATCGGAGCGGTACGGCGGGGACGCGGGAGCCCGTTTGGATCGGCGGGCTGGTGGATCTGGTCCAGCCCGGCCGGATCCGAACTCCGGCGAGTGGCGAGGGGCAGCCGGCGAGTGGCGGCGGGTGGCGGGAAGCGATGGGCGCTGCGAAAGGCGAAGGCGGACGGACGGCGGCGAGGTCGCAAGTGGCGGCGACGCGCCACGGCGGATCTGGCGACGCTGGCGGCAGCAGCTGGCTTGGGTCGCCGTGGCGAACCGGCGGCCGGGCGAAAGCGGCGCCATGCGGATAGCAGCGCGGCATGGAAAGCAAGCGAAGAAGAGGCGGCCTTGCGGGCGGCGGGTGGCGCGTGAAACTCGCGCTGGGAACTCCAGCGCTGGCGGTGGTCCGGTGCGGCGTGGCGGCGGCGACCGCCGGCGAGGATAAGCGGCGGCGCTAACGAGACGGCGATGGCGGAGCAGACGGGCCCATGGTCGCGATGGGCCCAGCGGGCGGGCGGCGGGCACAGGTCGGCGGCGGCGTGGCGGCGGCGATTGGCGGGAAGCGGGGCGGACGTCCGGTCGCCCGGCGGACATGTCCGCGGCGGAAGGATGGATCTAGGGTTTTGGGATTTCATCCGGGATTTGGAATGGGGGGGTATAAATAGGCATAGAGGGAGCTAGGAGAGTCCAAATGAGGTGTGGTTTTCGACCACGCGATCGTGATCGAACGACCGAGAGCATGGAGAGGAGTTTGGTGGGTTTTGGGCCACTTTGGAAGGGGTGTTGGGCTGCAACTCAAAGAGGGCTTTACGGTTACCCGGTTAACCGTTGGAGTACCAAACGAGCTCCAAATGGCACGAAACTTGACAGGCGGTCTACCGGTGCTATACCAAGGCCGCTTGGCAAACCTCGGGCCATTCCGAGAAAGTTTAATACCCGCACACGAAAAGAGAGAAGAGGGGACGCCGGGTGACATAGGAGTCCGGATTGCAAAAGCAGACAACGGGGAAAAGGCTCGGATGCATGAGACGAACATGTATGCAAAATAAAATGCACATGATGACATGATAAAATGCATATGATGACATGGCAAAGTGCAACACGCAAGCACATGACATGGCAACAACGACGAATAACTGGCGGACACCTGGCGCATCGGATCCGGGGCGTCACACGCAGGGTCATGGGCAAGCTTCGACCGCCTTTCCAAGCGCGGTGGTGCGACCTCCTCCTCCTCTTCTTCTTCTTCCTCCTCATCGTCATCATCGTCATCATCATCTTCGGCAGCATCCGAGTCCCACTCCTCCTGGCTCTCTCTCCCGCTCGCTTCTCCCTCTTCAGTCGGAGTCTGTGCTCCATTGGGCACCGAGTACAGCTCGGTGAGGGCCTGATAGACATCAAGACAAAGATCAATCGACCAATTTGCGGAGAAAACAGAAATAAATATGGCAAGAATTCAATGGGAGGTAGAGCGGACATACCTTGTCTGGAACGCTGCGATGGTCGAGTGGAGGAATCCTCCTGGCTCCACGAGGATTATCCTTGTTCCCAGTGACCGCGGCCATCCACCTTTCCAGCGTGGCATCGTCGACTGCTTCGGATTGATCCGAGTCTCGTCTTGATGCATGCGGTACAACCACATGCAATGGCTCGAATCAAGAATTTGGATCGCCGCCTAAGAAAAACCTCCGGAGATCCATACCGATTACTCCTCCGAACCAAGCTGAACTACACGCTCCATCAACATCTTCACGTCGGCTTTCTCCTTGTAATCACCTTGAGAGGAAGGTTTGTTCACTCGGTCCATGGTAAAGCGAGGAGTCCACTCGATCGCTCAAGGCGTCGGCTCATTCTCGCGAGAGAACCGGTCATTGCCGACCTCGATCGACTCGGGAAACTTCATGGCTGGGAAGGTGCTCTTGTTCCTCATCTGGATCCCAGTGCCTCCACACATCTGGACAACCTTGGTTTTGTCGTCGTGCCGACTCGCCTTCTTCACGGTGCGAGAGCGACACGTGAATATGTGCTTGAACAGGCCCCAATGCGGTCGGCAACCCAGAAAATTCTCACACATGGACACAAATGCGGCAAGATAGGCGATGGAATTCGGGGTGAAGTGGTGGAGTTGCGCTCCAAAGAAGTTCAAGAAACCACGAAAGAAAACACTCGGTGGCAACGAAAATCCGCGGTCGACGTGGGTAGCCAGAAGCACGCACTCACCCTCTTCGGGCTGGGGCTGCCACTCGTTCCCCGGGAGCCTTGCTGCTCCGTGGGGAATCAGACCGTCGTTGGCCATGTCGAGGAGATCCTTCTCCATGATGGTCGACCGGATCCAATCTCCTTGGACCCAGCCGTTCGGCAGGCAAGATCTGGACGAAGACCCGCCGCGACTGGTGGTCCTCCCTTTCGCCTTCCCCGTCGCCGACGCCTTCTTCGCGCGTTCTAGCGCTGTCGTCTTCTCCTTCACCATGGCTGCCGGCGAGATGCGCGAGGAGCGGTTGTGCGGAGGCGAGAGCGGGCGCGGTGGGCGGAGACGAAGAGAGCAGAGAAGAGAATGCAGAGATACTGTTCAAAAACCCTCGCCGGGCGCCTATATAAGATCCCTTCCGAGTGAATGTCAGATGGGCCCGGCCGATCCAATCACATCCCGAAACAGTCGCGCGGACGGGATATGTGGCGAAAAAGGCGGCGCGAGAATCGAGGCGTTTATGCCCTATCCCATCCGAACGCCGCGGTCGGCCCCGCTTCGCGCGCTTCCCCAAATTTCGTATCCCGCAGAATCCGCAAACGGCAGATCGGTCTGTCAGACGCGGGATTTCCTGCGATCCGTCGCTCGGAAATTGTTAAGTCCAAAAGGTCACTCGACGAAAGAAGAGAATGGATCGAGTCGACTGAAGAAAAGTTGCTAGTTATCAATAAAGAGATTATCGATCCAAGACAATGCATGACCAGCATGCAAAAGTCAGTCGAAAACAACATCAACTTCTTCCTCACTCAAGCCTCAATCCATTCGGGGGCTAATGATGGAGTCATGTACCTAGGGTAGGGTCATAGACCTAATCTAAATACCCTACCCAAGGACACCCTTAGAAGAGATCGCCTTCCAGTCGACCTACGAGGACTCCGCTCGACAGACTTGAAGGACTCGACCATGAAGACTCACTCGACCACTAGAAGGTCAAGAAGCACTCTGCACTACAATGGTCTGTAATTAAGTAGACTTTATGGTAGTTAAGACACTTTATGCGGGGCGTTACCAGTAACGCCCCAGACTTAATGTACTTTAAACCCTTCATTACGTGGGCTGGCGGGGTCTGGCGCACTCTATATAAGCCACCCCCTCCACAGGCAGAAGGGTTCGCACCCCTGTAATTCATATACGCATAATCCACTCGACCGCCTCCGGGCTCCGAGACGTAGGGCTTTTACTTCCTCCGAGAAGGGCCTGAACTCGTACATCTCTTGTGTTTACAACCTCTCCATAGTTAGGACCTTGCCTCTCCATACCTACCCCCACTCTACTGTCAGACTTAGAACCACGACAGGTCTACTGCCGGTCGCTTACGACTGCGGAGATGGACGCATGGCGGCTCCGCTGGAAGAACGCCAAGGCGCTATGGATTGCCATTAAACAGTTCGAGCGTGAGGCGGCGTAAGCAGCGACAAAGGTGGCTCGGTTCGCGAAGCTCAAGCGGCAACAGGATAGGGAGGTCCGACGGTTGTAAGGGCTCATCATCCTCTCCGACACCTCCGACGACCAGCACCACCACGGCTCCTCGTCCGACGACTCGGACGATCCGCCACCAGCCGCCGACGCCTACAACTGCGCCGGTGACTGGAAGGGCAAAGGGTTGGCGAGACGGTAGTGAAGCTCCGGCGTCTCCAACTTCAATTTCAAGTTTTTAGTAATCTAGTTTAAACTTGTCCGTCGTTTATGTGAAATTTGGCAATTTTTTGGACATCCGTCGGTGATCTTTTGGTGATCGGAATGTGCACTTATATGTCCGATTCTATGTTTGATGATCTACGTTGTTTTTATCTACATTGCATGTTTAGTATGGATATGAGGTATCAGATATTAGATACTCGGATATGGACGACAGGATTTGAGAAGTGCACGGTAAGTGCCCGTGGACGTTTAAAGATCCAGATTTGCAGGTTACGGCTGACCGGCTATAGATTATAGCTGGCCAAACGGGCCGGGCCAAACAGAGCCACCAGCGAAAGCACGCCAAGACGGACTGCTATGGGCGAACGCAAGACGGGCTAAGCGGCCGTGCCGACCGACGCTAAGACGCTTGGGCCGATGCACGGGCACAAGCTTGAGCACGTGGTAAACGCAGCACGGCCCGCTTAATTTTTATATAACTTTCAGATTTTTTATATATCTATACCTAAAATATAGCCCAATAGGCCTAAAAACAGCCCAACAGTGAATATGTGCTGACCAGTGCTAAGCGGGCCATCGGTACTACCGCTTACTAATCGGTAGTGCACAGGCAAGGAGCGGCGCCGTGTGCGACGCACGCGCGCCGGCTATTAAACGTGCCATGGCGGGCCGTGCCGGGCCAGGCACGATTAGCACAGGCCGGGCCGGGCCGTGCCGGGCCGGCCCGTTTGGCCAGGTATACTGTAGATGCTCTAAGCTTACAACTTGTGACAATCGGTCAGTTCCACTTCTCGCCCGTTAAGGAGCAAACCCGACGATGTTAACGGTCGCTAAACCCTTACCGGGTCGCACTGGATAGAGTCGAACGCTCGCTTCTCCCCTTCCTGCTACCGCTCACCAGCGGCGAATTCCGCGAAGAAGAGAGGGGCAATGGCCATGGCCGCCGCCTCCCCGTTCCTCCTCCTGCAACCTCTAGCCCCCAAGCCCCATCGCCCTTTCAGACCTCTACACCCCGGCCTCCTCCGAACCCGCCTCCTCCGCTGCTCGCCCAACGGCGCGGCGGCGCCGGAACCCCCTCCTAAACCCACCCCACGCCGCGGGCGGAAGAAGGCGTCGGAGCCGGGCTCTTCGCTGCCGAAGGCGAAGGCGACGAGGCGCAAGACCAAGAAGGCGGGACAGGACTCCGACTCGGAGGGCGAGGAGGAGCCGGCTGCGAAGCCGAAGACCCGCCGGACCAAGAAGTCCCCGAAGCAGGAAGCCAAGCAGCAGCAGGGGGAGGAGGAGTCCCACGCGGAGGAGCCTCGGAGTGCGGCCCGCGAGGAGGACGCGGGAGACGACGGCGACGACGGGGCGGATTTGCCGTACGAGTGGCCGCCGCTGGTGTGCTGCTTCGGGGCGCCGCGGTGGGAGTTCGTGCCGACGGTGCGGGTGTCGGACCAGCAGATGCACCCCGACCAGTACTCCACCTGGCTGCACCTGCAGTGGGAGCCGCCCGAGTTCGCGCGCTCGCCCGGGAGCGCCTCCAGCAACGTGGCCATCGCGCTCACCCGGCTCGGCGGCCGCGCCGCGGTGCTCGGCAAGGTCGGGGACGACGACTTCGGCCACGAGCTCGTGTACCGTATGAACCGCGAGCGGGTGCAGACCCGCGCCATCGCTTTTGACGGTGCCGCGTCCACAGCCATCGCCCGGATGAAGGTGGCGTTCCGGGACAGAGAGGACGGCGAGGGCGGGACATGTCTGGTGGCCGAGACGGTGAAGAGCTCTGCCGAAGACTCGCTCCACAAGGACGAGATCAATGCAGATGTGCTGAAAGAGGTAAGTGCGTGATCTGTGGTAAAAGATTTAGTTTGATGCCGTCTCCATAGGCGAGAAACTGCATTATATGTCATGTTTGTTATAAGCACAGAATGAATTTCAGATCTAATATGTGATAATTGCACAGGCCAAAATGTTGCATTTCAATTCAGAAGTACTCTTGACTCCGTCAATGCACGACACACTCTTCAGAACCATTGAGCTGTCCAAGAAATTTGGAAGCAAAATATTCTTTGACCTCAATTTGCCATTGCCTTTGTGGAGGTCAAGGGACGAGACAAAAGAGTTCATAAATAGGGCATGGAAGGAGGCTGATATCATAGAGGTGTCAAGGGATGAGCTCGAATTCCTCCTCGATCACAAGTATTACGAATATAAGCGAGCCACCCCGCCTCAGTATTATTTGGATGGGTTCCATCTAACAAGGAACTGGCCACAGTACTACCACTATACCCCTGAAGAAATTGCTCCGATTTGGCATGATGGAATAAAACTCTTGCTGGTGACCTATGGAACACTTCGTATCCACTACTACACACCCAAGTTTCATGGCTGTGTGGTTGGAACGGAGGACGCACTCATAACTCCAACCACAACTGACCGGACGGGTTCTGGTGATGCTATTGTTGCTGCTGCTATTAGGAAGTTGACAACTTGCCCTGAGATGTATGAGGACCAGGATACATTGGAGAGGGAGCTAAGATTTGCTGTTGCTGCTGGTATCATTTCTCAGTGGACTATTGGTGCCGTGCGAGGGTTCCCCACTGAAAGTGCTACCCAGAACTTGAAGGAGCAAGTATATGTGCCTTCTATGTGGTGATTGGTGAACTTGTAAATCATTTCTGGTGAAGGAGGCAGAAATTTATGTTACGAGCATGATTCATAAGTGGTGCAGCAGAAGTGAGCAAGGATAATATTTTACCACAAGAGTTGACAGGTACCTTTGTCTACCACTTTATCTGATATTATTTTATCATCCAGTTTCTGCCATAACTTCAGTATGAAAATGTGTTTGCCACTGAAAGACTTGTATTGCTTGACGATGAAAATTGTTTATTGTATATCAAAATACAAAGTGATACTCCCTCTGTACAGAAATATAAGATCTTAATGCACAGAACTACCTGCAATATATCTGATGATAGAAAAAAAATGCTACAACAAAATGCAATCATTTCAAGAGCAGCTAAAGCAAAGATTACATCAAATGAACATGGCTATTTTTTTTTATTCATAACTTGCCACTTACAACTTGGTCTGTAGCTGATAACTACTGCATATACACAAATCCATTCTGAATAAAGTCGTACTTCTTAGATGAATACAAAATTTGAGAAAAAAGAGCAAAGACTGTACACTCATAGTATAAACGAAGTACAAACATGTAACGGAAGTTTTCTGTCTTGCTAATCCTACCCTCTGTTGTACATATGTCCTCTGAAACTACTCGAAATCTCTCTGTCTTCCCATCCATCACTACACTTGAATAAGCAATTTGTTGAAACTGCAATTCTCGGAGGACAATGAGTGAACCTCTCTTTCTCACCTCCATATGCAAGAATGAGTATTACATACATTGTTAGTCTTGAAAATGATCTGTGGTATGTTGCTCAGTTGCTGTCAGTTTACTAGGAGTTGCACTATTTGGTTTATCTCGATCGTCCTAAGAGATGTCTACCTATTTCCATGTCACACCTCACATGCAGCGAAGCAAGCTGAAATATCCCCAGTCCCCACCTCTTTAGAGCAAGTCCATGTCGCTAAATCCTTTGTGTTTTTTTGCACAAACACCCTGGGAGAGGATTTGCATAAAAATACTCCTCTTGCCTTGGACTTTGACCAGACAACCTCTGATATGGACCTCCAAGTCTGTTTTCATGATGTGTTTTCACTTTGCTTTGAAAGTCGTTCCAAGCTATTGTACCCTCGTCAAGCTTGTCAATGAGCTCCACAAGCTTCTGCCTGTAAACAGTTAAAGAATTAGCACTTAAAGATGCACTAATAACTTAAAACAGGATTCCCATGAATGTACCTGTCAGGGTTAATGGTTGTCCGGAATCCTTCGAATCTTCTATGACCCTGTACTGCTTTGGCCATATTCCCATCATATGTATACACAAAAACATCACTCTGGAGGGCGACATTATAGTCCACTGCAGCTAATCTGTTTTGGTACAGCTTGAGGGGCTCTAATTCTTCTACTGTTGCTAGACTATAATGTGTGTACACATTTGGATATGCAGCCTTTAATTCGTCCATACTATGTCCACCATATATTTCACCTGCTACAATGTAGATATTCGTCGTGGAAGGATAGCCCATGGCTTTAAGAAAAAGAGCTGCTTCACGAGGAGTCATAGGACAGCCTCCTTGAAGTCGCCTCTCCTTGCTGTTAATATCCTTCTCTTTCCAGTGCCGCACCTTGAGTCTCATATCTCTCAGCTCCTCTGCCTCCTGGCGTGTTAGATTATGGCTGCAGCCAGTAAATGAGAGCATGTCCTTCTCATATCTGTCAGTTGATAAGGAAAACAAATATATTACTGAGCTACATATTCCTCTACAGCGAAATGATAGTAGATTTATTAAACATGTGCAGTTGCGATCACCTTAAATGAAGTGCGATATAATGGTTGGACCCATTCCTCAGTCTATCAACTAGAGTATTACCTAGATCTTCAATCTCTTTCTTGTATTTTAGTGCCTCGTAATTCGTTCGGCAGCGGAGTTGTTGGATATGAGGAGCAAGACCGTTGTTCACAATTCGTGAATCTGTATGTGTGAATTTAACAACTTTGACCTTCTTTAGTGTCCTCGTGAAAGCTCTGTAGTAAGAAGCCTGCAAAAAGGAACTAGAAATCCATCATCGTTCAGCCATAGAACTGTCGTTATTTCTAAGCAACTACAATGTCAACTTGAGTAGTTCCTGGAGTGGTTTGTTCATACCCTGGACCAGGAAGATGGTGCCCTCATATAGAGTTTCGACCTTCTGTAAGCTGGCGGCAAGGAGTCTACAATCACAATATCATTCTCTAGAGTTTTCTTGAAATGCTCCACATCAAATATATCTTCGAAATCACTGCATGCCAAAACCAAAAACATCAGTCATCGGAATAGTTTGATAGGATCCTCGTTATTGTGATGAAGAGAAGCACCTTGGATCGGTCCAGAATGATCTGTGATCCAGTGTAGGGATTACTAGTGTCGCATTCATGAGCTTAGCAACTGCAACCATATCGCTTATCTGGGAGGATGATTTCAAACAAATGTAAGTGAACTACTGAAAGGCATCTTCAGACTCTGAATTTAGTATTTCTGGAAGAAAAACATGAATGTGCACTCACTCCCATTCTCATCTGGTTCAAACCACCATTGGCATCAACCATAATATAGCCAGCTGTTGCATTGTTTGTTCCTGGAAAAGAAGCATAGTAATTTTGGTCAAGTTTACACGCTCATTTCAGGGTAGTATTAACTTGAAAGGTTGAAGGTCGTTAGTTGAAACTGTTGGATATGGAAGTGGGGACTTACTGCGGTGGTTCTTCGAGCGTTCGATGCATTTGCCGTAGCCCTCGCTAGCCGGCATCGTCCATATCTTGGGAATCTGTTTGTGTTGTCAGTGAACTTCAGTACTACAGAGCTAGCTGATCACATCATTTGAACAAGTATTTGCTTTTCATGTAAGAACAAAAGCGAGCTAAACAAAACTAGACGGTCCAGATCGTGGCTGGGAACATCAGTACTATCTTTTTTTCTAGAGAATGAACATGGGCATCTGACTGACACCCATTCTGCTACATCATTTTCAGGTATAATGACGCTTTAATCGGCGCGTTACACAGGCAGTGAGCCACGTTTCATACTGTCCAATCAGCGGGGAACTCTTTTGTGCGAGTGTTTCCAGTCACAGAAGCACTATTGCAGCACTTCGTGGGGATAGGATTGATTGATGTGAGACTCCCACTTTTTTTTCTCCTTTTTCTTTTATATTTTCTCTTTGTAGACCGGAGAGAATGCAGCACTCGAATTCTCTTTTCCTAGAAGCTTATGTAGAAGTTTTGTAGACTAAGCAAAGCTAGGAACCTCTAGTAATTTGTTCATCTGCACAACTCAGGGCCTCTGCTGGTCATTTCTATCTTGAATCCCCGTGGCCCTTTTTTGTTTTGTTTTAAAACTGCTTTACACTACTCCCTCCGATCGGTCGGAAATGAGTTTCGTGGGTTTAGTTCAAATTTGAAGTAAAACCACGACACTTATTTCCGATCGCGGGGAGTGCCGCGGCAGTAGAAATTGACAGTGTGTTTCTACAAGTGTCGTTGCAAGCGAGCGAATCCCGGTTCTGGGAACCTCGACCTGAGCATTGACATCACACATGGCCTTAAACCACCAGGAACCACTACCCCGATTGAGTTGAATTTTCCAACGGGGTGACCACCAAATCAATCATGAATACACAGGGAAAAGGAAGAAACAGCGATGTGGATGAGAATACCGGTATACGGCCGCACCACAGGCGAGACGAAAAGAAGGGGCACTCGGTATTCATCCGTCGACAGAGACACGGACGGGGACGCTGCCCCTGGAACCTCTGAAGGGTATTTTGTACTACTCGGTCTACTTACTTCGTACGTATGATTCTACGGCAAGAATACAACTAGGCTACTGCTACGACCTGAGCTGAGCTGAGCTGAACGCCCGCCAAGAAACTTCTCAAATTCTCTTCTCTTCTCTTGCGTGCGCACACACGCACGGAGACGGAGACGGAGACGAAGACCCGGCACGTCTCTGGCTCCGCTGTTCGGCGACGATTTCCCACCCGTTTTCGGCCCCATGCATGCACGGCGCGTTCCCAAACGGAATTCGTCCCAGCTTTCCCGTTTTAACAAGACCAAAAGTGCTATAGTGCATGCGGTGTGTGCACATGTGTGCTCTGGTTTTCAGCTTGGCTTTTTGCAACGAACTTGGCGGCGGCAGTAAGCCGAGAGCGGGCAGCGGCGAGACGCAGCACTTACCGGCGTGTCGGGCGACCGGCGAGCGAGGGCCGTCAGGTTCTCCTCCCGCCAGCCCAGCGCCTCCCCGTCCACCCTCCGCAGCAGCCTCCCGCCGTCGTCGCCGCCGCCGCCCACGGCCCGGTGCGAGCCGAGGAGACCGACGAGGACGAGGAGGCCCAGCAGCGACGCCACCGCGTTCCGCACCCACGCCTGGTCGACCACGGACGACGCCCTCTTGCTGTAGCTCCTCCTGACGGAGAACAACGCCCGGACTCCCCGGTGCCGGCCGGAGCCGTCGACGTCGTCCGGCCGCTCGACGTCGGCGAGGCGGCGCCGGTGCGCCACGGACGAGGACGACGGGTCGGGGCCGACGGAGGACGCCGCCGCCGCCGCCGCTGCCATGGCCGGCCGGCCTCGTTCGGCGACGCGCGGGCTACGAATAGGAGCCTGATCGATCGGTCGGTCGGTTGCGATCGGCCCGGGAATCAATCGGACGCGGGCCGACGCCTCGCTAGCTGGCTTGCCCTCGGCGCAAGCCTCCGTCCGTACGTCGCCGGCTCGCCGCCCGCCACGCGAGCGAGCAACTGCGCCCGGAGAACGTGGGGGGCGAGGGTGGGGGGTTCAGTTCGCGCGAGAAGAGGAGAGGAGTCGTGCGTTTCGCGGCCCGGCTCGAGCTCGTGTTGGTGGCGGAAGGGGCAGGGGAAGTTAAAAGTTGCGGGCTGGGTAGAGTTCGCGCCTCGGACGATGGATGGATCCCTCGCTCGCCTCGCACGCTCCTTGCCGTGGCCGCGCACGTCATTTTATATCCATCGCCTTTCCGGGCGTGTTGCGTGGGCTTAGCCGATGGGGGCCTGGCTAGGTTCGTTCAAGATACTGCGTTTGGCAGGGTTTCAACTCAATACTTCTTAGCTCGAATACCATACAAAATTCATGTTGCAGCCACTTGTTCCAAAAGTTTAAACTGATGTAAAGAGGCAGACAATATGTCTGAAAAGTTATATCTGACAATTAACGTTTTCAACTTCCAAATTTAAAGGATGAATAGTACTAAGTGATGATATTGATATCAAGTGCATGCAATAGATAGAATTGTTATATTCTCATTTCTTTCTCTTCCAACTCATCCTACAAAAAATTAGGAGTTGAAAACATTAATTGTCAGATATAACACCTCCTCCTCTTCACGCTGCCAGTCCGACCCCATCCACCTCCTCCCTCTCCCGCTCTGGCGCTCTGCCCACAGTCCGACGCTCCGCCCACATTTTGGCACTCCGCCATGGTCCGGAGCAAGATCACCTACTACGCCATGCTGACGCCGGAGCACCGCTACGAGATCCAGCAGGAGATTCGGGCGAGGCAAGCCCCTGGCGCCTTGCCCATTGCCGGGCTGCCTTTGGACTCGCCAGAGCCGGAGGAGGAGCAACTGGGGGAAGAGGAGGAGGAGGGGATGGCTCCGATGGAGGTGGAGGAGGCAAAGGAGCAGGCGGAGCAGCAGGAGCCAGAGCAGCAGCTGTCAGGCTTCAACATGGAGCAGGCGAAGGCGGAGTTCGCCGTCGCCCAGTCAGAGAAGATGGCGGAGCAGCAGGCCATCCCGGAGTCCATCCAGAACGAGGCCTATGTGGAGGCCAACCGGGCTTCCTTGGCAAGGGGCGGCGGAGTCCGACGTGCTCTTCGTCGAACTCGATGCAGAGATAGAGGCGGAGGAGGCCAGAGCGGAGGTGTCGGAGGAGCTGGAGTTGCAGCTGCCGCCCATGCTACCGGAGCCTAGCATGGAGATCGTCGACATCTCCGACGACGAGTAGTTAGGTGATCAACATAGTATGTAGGTTTATTTTAGTTTGCATGTCTTTGTATGGATCTGAATCTAGTATGAGATGTCTGATTGCAATTGTGGAAATTTGAGGGGTGCCCGGTCAGTGCCCAAGACGCGCGGGCGTTTGAGGGGTCGAATTTGCCAAGTTCGGTTGTAGATGCTCTTAGAACCTCAGTGCCTCAGCACCATATCAAGATCCAATCTATATCTTTTGTAGCATGAACCTTGGTGACAACTCCTCTTTGCTTTTCTTGCGGAAGTTTGAGAAAAAACAAAAGTAAATAAAACTGGTACTCTCATATCAAAAATATTGTTATAGGGGTATATAGCATCTTCAGAAAATGGTAATCACCTCTCAGCGGGTGCTGCACAAAGAAACTATTTGACACTCCTTCCATAACTCTTTCTCCATTTTCTTTAATGACCTTCAGTCCTTTACCACGAAGCTTGACATACTGTTTATTAGAGGTCTTGTGAACTCTGGCGCTTTCATGAACACATTTTTCATCTTTCACTTGAAATATGGCACTTTTAATCTTCTCCTTCACAATATATGTCTTTATTACGCTTGCCTCAGATTCCTCCTTGGTCCGATCCTAGACATTTTCATGTAACTCTGCTTTCATGATAACTAGCTCGAACTTGTAGTGCAGCAAGGTGGCGACTGGCTGAAATTTGATTTGCATGATTGCATGTATGTACATAGTGGCTGAGCTTGGCAGAGATTGTTGAAGGGGAAGGAATGCAAATTTTCCTTGAAGTTCGACTAATCTTTGATACTTAATCCTAACATTGAGGGTATACATAATGGAATTTTTAGAGTGGAGGGGGGGGGGCAATGGCCCCCTTTGATCCTACATGTACTTGAATTGATGTGAGGAAGACGATCAGTGGTTTACTCATCATCGCGGATTCCTTCACGTTGTGACCAGTCCGACAGTCCTGTCGGACAGGTTCCCCGTGATGATGGTTCGGCCGATTCCATTGTTGATCAATGCCAAGTTGTTGCAGACTTTTGGTACGATGATGTGTTCGTCGTAGGTGCCCGTCGTCACATGAATAACGAAGTGCTTGCTTGCTCATATGCAATTCTTCGAAAGTGTCACCGCCTCGCCGATGGTGGTGACGGTGCTGGCGCCGGCACCGCTCAGCTTGGACACCCGCACGTCCGGCTTCCCTAGAAAAAACGATGAATGTAGTTAAGTTAGAATTTCCCTAAAAAAGAAGTTAAGTAAGAATTATGGGGTTTGGCCCACTCCCATTTATATATTAGGAGGGGGCCTTGCTCCCATATTAGGGAAGCCTTGCCCTCATCCCTCGATATCGGTGTCAAAACCGGCGGATCTCGGGTATGGGGTCCCGAGCTGGGGATCTTGAATCGATATGGGGAACAAGGGACGAAGGAGACAATGTTTACCCAAGTTCGGACCCTCTCTAAGAGTTTGAACTGATGTAAAAAGGCAGACAAGATGTCTGAAAAGTTATATCTGACAATTAACGTTTTCAACTTCCAAATTTAAAGGATGAATAGTACTAAGTGATGATATTGATATCAAGTGCATGCAATACATAGAATTGTTATATTCTCATTTCTTTCTCTTCCAACTCATCCTACAAAAAATTAGGAGTTGAAAACATTAATTGTCAGATATAACACTATGAGATAATCCATTGCATGATAATTTCTATCTGCTCTAAATGGCATGCACGGCATACAATATCGTCCATGCCCTTACACTTGAGGAGTTATGTCTTCTTGTTTTGCACGTCAAATAGCCATATTAGTTAGAGAATCTGCATCCCTCCAGACCTCTCAAATCCACTTCGTATGCCCGGGCTGGCCATATGCCCGGTCACGTTTTTTAACCCAAACAGGCTTTTTAAACGGGCCTCAAACGCCCGGACTGACCGGCACCCTCATATCCAGCCCAAATATGGGCGGATATGGGGGGCCCGGGTACGCCCGCCACGTCGGTCTGACGGCTGGGTCCCACGCGAAAACGCCCGGAAACCTGGTGATCCGACGGATGCCACATCCGTCGCCGCGGTGTGAACGCCGCGTGGCGCTGCTCCGGCTCGCCGCCCAAGACCAAATTCGGCTATTTAAGCCGGTCGGCGTCCCGCAACCCTAACCCATCCCCCTCCCCCCTCTTTGAAGGAAATATGCCCTAGAGGCAATAATAAAGTTATTATTTATTTCCTTATTTCATGATAAATGTTTATCATTCATGCTAGAATTGTATTAACCGGAAACATGATACATGTGTGAATGCATAGACAAACAATATGTCACTAGTATGCCTCTACTAGACTAGCTTGTTAATCAAAGATGGTTATGTTTCCTAACCATGAACAAAGAGTTGTTATTTGATTAACAAGGTCACATCATTAGTAGAATGATCGATTGACATGACCCATTCCATTAGCTTAGCACACGATCGCTTAGTATGTTGCTCTGCTTTTATCCATGACATATACATGTTCACCGTAACTATGAGATTATGCAACTCCGTTTACGGAGGAACACTTTGGGTACTACCAAGCGTCACAACATAAGCGGGTGATTATAAAGGAGTACTACAGTGTCTCCAAAGGCAGATGTTGGGTTGGCGTATTTGAGATTAGGTTTTGTCACTCCGATTGTCGGAGAGGTATCTCTGGGCCCTCTCGGTAATACACATCCTTTGAAGCCTTGCAAGCATTACAGCTAATGAGTTAGCTGTGAGATGATGTATTACGAACGAGTAAAGAGACTTGCGGTAGCGAGATTGAACTAGGTATTGGATACCGACGATCGAATCTCGGGCAAGTAACATACCGATGACAAAGGAACAACGTATGTTGTTATGCGGATCGACCGATAAAGATCTTCGTAGAATATGTAGGAACCAATATGGGCATACAGGTCCGCTGTTGGTTATTGACCGAGACGTGTCTCGGTCATGTCTACATTGTTCTCGAACCGTAGGGTCCCACGCTTAAGGTTTCGATGGCGGTTATATTATGAGTTTATGTATTTTGATGTACCAAGAAGTTCGAGTCCGGATGTGATCACGGACATGACGAGGAGTCTCGAAATGGTCGAGACATAAAGATTGATATATTGGAAGCCTATATTTGGAGTTGGAATGGTTCGGGTGAAATCGGGATTTTCTTAGGAAACCGGGGTTACGGAACCCTCCGGAGGCTATTGGGCCTTAGTGGGCCTCGAGGGAGAAGAGGAGGGCCGGGGGGGGCAGGGCGCGCCCTCCCCTAGTCCGAATAGGACAGGAGGAGGCGCCCTTCCTCCTTCTTCCCCTCCCCAATCCTACTCCAACTAGGAAGGGAGGGGAGTCCTACTCCGGTGGGAGTAGGACTCCTCAGCAGCGCCTCCTCTGGGCAGCCGCACCCCCTTGCTCCTTTATATACGGAGGCGGGGGCACCCTAGAACACACAAGTTTGATCTACGGATCGTTCCTTAGCCGTGTCGGTGCCCCTTCCACCATATTCCACCTCGGTCATATCGTCATGAAGCTTAGGTGAAGCTCTGCGCGGTAGAACATCAAGATCGTCACCACGCCGTCGTCTTGTGGAACTCTCCCTCGACACTCGGCTGGATCGAGTACGAGGAGTCATCGAGCTATCGTGTGTCAAGAACTCGGGGCGCCGAGTAACGGTGCCGGATCGGTCGGATCGCGAGGAGAGCGTATGACTACTTCCTCTACGTTGTGATTGCTTCCGCTTCGGTCTCACGAGGGTGCGTAGACAACACTCTCCCCTCTCGTTGCTATGCATCACCATGATCTTGCGTGTGCGTAGGAAATTTTTGAAATTACTCGTTCCCCAC
This sequence comes from Aegilops speltoides, assembly GCA_021437245.1. Classification (NCBI taxonomy): domain Eukaryota; kingdom Viridiplantae; phylum Streptophyta; class Magnoliopsida; order Poales; family Poaceae; genus Aegilops; species Aegilops speltoides. The sequence goes on from CM038143.1 coordinate 442,745,829, forward strand.
ACGGTGACATCCGAGCCTAGGTTTTTATGGTTTGATGTTTTGCACGAGTAGAACACAAGTGAGTTGTGGGCGATACAAGTCATACTACCTACCAGCATGTCATACTTTGGTTCTGCGGTATTGTGAGATGAAGCGCCCGGACCGACATTACGCGTGCGCTTCGCGAGACTGGTTTCACCGCCACGAGCACTCGTTGCTTAAAGGTGATTGGCGGGTGTCTGTCTCTCTCACTTTAGTTGAACCGAGTGTGGCTACGCCCGTCCTTGAGAAGGTTAAACGGAGTCTATTTGTGAAGTATCGTTGTGGTTTTGATGCGTAGGTGAGATTGGTTCTTGCTTAAGCCCGTAGCAGCCACGTAAAATTTGCAACAACAAAGTAGAGGACGTCTAACTTGTTTTTGCGGGGCATGTTGTGATGTGATATGGTCAAGGCGTGATGCTATATTTTATTGTATGAGATGATCATGTTTTGTAACGAAGTTATCGGCAATGGCAGGAGCCATATGGTTGTCGCTTTATTGTATGAAATGCAATCGCATACTGTAATGCTTTACTTTATCACTAAGCGGTAGCGATAGTCGTAGAAGCATAAGATTGGCAAGGCGACAACGATGCTACGATGGAGGTCAAGGTGTCGCGCCGGTGGCGATGGTGATCACGGCGGTGCTTGAGATGGAGATCACAAGCACAAGATGATGATGGCCATATCATATCACTTATATTGATTGCATGTGATGTTTATCCTTTATGCATCTTATCTTGCTTTGATTGACGGTAGCATTTTAAGATGATCTCTCACTAAAATTATCAAGAAGTGTTCTCCCGAGTATGCACCGTTGCCAAAGTTAAATCGTGCCCGGACACCACGTGATGATCGGGTGTGATAAGCTCTCGTCCATCTACAGCGGGTGCAAGCCAGTTTTGCACCGCAGAATACTCGAGTTATACTTGACGAGCCTAGCATATGCGAGATATGGCCTCGGAACACGGAGACCGAAAGGTCGAGCATGAATCATATAGTAGATATGATCAACATAAGATGTTCACCATTGAAAACTACTCCATCTCACGTGATGATCGGTTATGGTTTAGTTGATTTGGATCACGTGATCACTTAGATGACTAGAGAGATGTCTGTCTAAGTGGGAGTTCTTAAGTAATATGATTAATTGAACTTAAATTTATCATGACTTTAGTACCTGATAGTATCTTGCTTGTCTATGTTTGATTGTAGATAGATGGCTCGTCTTTGTTGTTCCGTTGAATTTTAATGCGTTCCTTGAGAAAGCAAAGTTGAAAGATGATGGTAGCAATTACGGATTGGGTCCGTAACTCGAGATTATCCTCATTCTGCACGTAAGAGTTACGTCTGGATGCACCGCTAGGTGCAGACTCTTCTTGAGAGCAACACCGGATGTTATGAGCGTCTGGCGAGAGCAAAGCGATGACTACTCTATAGTTCGATTGTGCCATGCTTTACGGCTTAGAACCGGGACTTCAACGGCGTTTTGAGCGTCATGGAGCATATGAGATGTTCCAGAGTTGAAGTTAATATTCCATTAGAATGCCCGGATTGAGAGATATGAAGTCTCCAATAAGTTCTATAGCTGCAAGATGGAGGAGAATAGTTACATTAGTGAGCACATACTCGGAATGTGCGGGTACTACAATCACTTGACACAATTGGGAGTTAATCTTCCGGATGATTGTGTCATTGATGTAATTCTTCAATCACGCCACCAAGCTACAAAGGCTTCGTGATGAACTATAATATGCAAGGGTTAGTAAAGACTATACCGAGCTCTTCGCAATGCTAAAGGCTGCGGAGGTAGAAATCAGAAGGAGCATCAAGTGTTGATGGTCAATAAGACCACTAGTTTCAAGAAGAAAGGCAAAGGAAGAAGAAGGGAACTTCAAGAAGAATAGCAAGCAAGTTGCTGCTCGGGAGAAGAAACCCAAGTCTGGACCTAAGTCTGGCCGAGTGCTTCTCGCAAGCGATAGTCCTTTGGAAGCGGAACTGCCCCAAGTATTTGGCGGATAAGAAGGATGGCAAGGTGAACAAAGGTATATGTGATATACATGTTATTGATGTGTACCTTACTAGAGCTCGCATAGCACTGGTATTTGATCTGGTTACATTGCTAATATTTGCAACTCGAAGCAGGGACTACGGATTGCGAACAACGGCAAAGGACGAGGTGGCGATCGCGTGGGATCGCGGTCGCACGCTACCTCTACATCTACCTTGGGATTAGTTTTAAGACCTAAATAATTGTTATTTGGTGCTGCGTTGAGCATGAACATTATATCTGGATCTTGTTTGATGCGAGACGGTTATTCATTTAAATCGAGAGAATAATGGTTGTTCTATTTATATGAGTAATATCTTTTATGGTCATGCACCCTTGAAGAGTGGTCTATTTTGATGAATCTCGATAGTAGTGATACACATATTCATAATGTTGAAACCAAAAGATGCAGAGTTGATAATGATAGTGCAACTTATTTGTGGCACTTGCCGTTTAGGTCATATCGGTGTAAAGCGCATGAAGAAACTCCATCTTGATGGACTTTTGGAGTCACTTGATTATGAATCACTTGGCACTTCGAACCGTGCCTCATGGGCAAGATGACTAAAACCCGTTCTCCGGTTCTATGGAGAGAGCAACAGATTTGTTGGAAATCATACATACTGAGATGTATGTGGACCAATGAATGTTGAGGCTCGTGGCGGATATCGTTATTTTCTCACCTTCACAGATGACTTAAGCGAGATATGGGTATATCTACTTAATGAAACATAAGTCGAAACATTTGAAAAGTTCAAAAATTTCAGAGTGAAGTTGAAAATCATCGTAATAAGAAAATTAAATTTCTACGATCGATCGTGGAGGTGAATATTTGAGTTCTGAGTTTGGTCTACATTTGAAACAATGCGGAATAGTTTCAGCAACTCACGCCACCGGAACACCACAACAGTAATGGTGTGTCGAGCGTCGTGTCGTACTTTACTAGATATGGTGCGATCTATGATGTCTCTTCAGATTTACCGCTATCGTTTTGGGGTTATGCTCTAGAGGCGGCCGCATTCACCTGAATAGAACACCGTCAAAATCCGTTGAGGCGACACCTTATGAACTATGGTTTAGCAAGAAACCAAAGTTGTCGTTTCTTAAAGTTTGGGGATGCGATGCTTATGTGAAAAAGCTTCAACCTGATAAGCTCGAACCCAAATCGAATGTGTCTTCATAGGATACCCAAAGGAGACAGTTGGGTACACCTTCTATCACAGATCCGAAGGCAAGATATTCGTTGTTAAGAATGGATCCTTTCTAGAGAAGGAGTTTCTCTCGAAAGAAGTGAGTGGGAGGAAAGTAGAACTTGATGAGGTAATTGTACCTTCTCCCTTACTTGAAAGTAGTTTGTCGCAGAAACCGGTTTCGAGACATCTACACCAAGTAATAAGGAAGTTGATGATGTTGATCATGAAACTTCAGATCAAGTCACTCTGAGAACCTCGTAGATCAACCGAGTAAGATCCGCACGAGTGGTGCGGTAATCCTGTTCGGAAATCATGCTACTAGATCATGATGAACCTACAAACTATGAAGAAGCGATGGTGAGCCCAGATTCCATAAAATGGCTTGAGGCCATGAAATCGAGATGGGATCCATGTATGAAAACAAAGTATGGACTTTGGTTGACTTGCCCGAGGGTAGGCAAGCAATAGAAAACAAGTGGATCTTCAAGAAGAAGACCGACGACGGTAATATTCTGTCTACAAAGCTCGACTTATGCAAAAGGGTTTCGACAAGTTCAAGGGATTGACTACGATGAGACCTTCTCACCCGTAGCGATGCTTAAGTCTGTCGAATCATGTTAGCGATTGCGCATTTTATGATTATGAAATTTGGCAAATGGATGTAAAACGCATTCTGAATGGATTTACGGAAGAAGAGTTGTATATGATGCAACCGAAGGTTTTATCGATCCAAAGGAGCTAACAAAGTGTGCAAGCTCCAGCGATCCATTTATGGACTGGTGAAAGCATCTCGGAGTTGGAATAAGCGCTTTGATAGTGTGATCGAGCATTTGGGTTCATCTGAGACTTTTGGAGAAGCTTTGTATTTACAAGAAAGTGAGTGGGAGCTCTGTAGCATTTCGATATTATATGTAGATGACATATTGCTGATCGGAAATGATATAGAATTCTGGATAGCATAAAGGGATACTTGAATAAGAGTTTTTCAATGAAAGACCTCGGTGAAGCTGCTTACATATTGGGCATCAAAATCTATAGAGATAGATCAAGGCGCTTAATTGGACTTTCACAAAGCACATACCTTGACAAAATTTTGAAGAAGTTCAAAATGGATCAAGCAAAGAAAGGGTTCTTGCACGTGTTACAAGGTGTGAAGTTGAGTAAGACTCAATGCCCGACCACTGCAGAAGATAGAGAAAATGAAAGATGTTCCTATGCTTCACCATAGGCTCTATCATGTATGCAATCTTGTGTACCAGACTGATGTGTGCCTTGCTATAAGCCTAGCAGGAGGTACCAAAGTAATCAAGGAGTGGATCATTGGACAGCGGTCAAGAACATCTGAAATACGAAAAGGACTAAGGATATGTTTCTCGTATATGGAGGTGACAAAGAGCTCATAAATGGCAGTTACGTTGATGCAAGCTTTGACACGATCCGGACGATTCTAAATCGCAGACCGGATCGTATTTACTCTAAGCGGAGGAGCTGTCGGTTGGTGCAGTTCTAAACAAAGCGTCGTAGCGGGATCTAGATGTGAAGCGGAGTACATAGCGACCGGAAGCAGCTAATGAAGGAGTGCGGATGAAGGAGTTCATATCCGATCTAGGTGTCATACCTAGTGCATCGGGTCAATGAAAATCTTTCGTGACAATCTTGGAGCAATTGCCTTACCAAAGGAATCCAGATTTCACAAGAGGACCAAGCACATCAAGAGGCGCTTCAATTCCATCCGGGACTTAGTCCGGTGGGAGACATAGAGATTTGCAAGATACATACGGATCTGAATGTAGCGAGAACCGTTGACTAAGCCTCTTCCACGAGCAAAACATGATCAACACCAAGACTCCATGGGTGTTAGAATCATTACTATGTAATCTAGATTATTGACTCTGGTGCAAGTGGGAGACTGAAGGAAATATGCCCTAGAGGCAATAATAAAGTTATTATTTATTTCCTTATTTCATGATAAATGTTTATCATTCATGCTAGAATTGTATTAACCGGAAACATGATACATGTGTGAATGCATAGACAAACAATATGTCACTAGTATGCCTCTACTAGACTAGCTTGTTAATCAAAGATGGTTATGTTTCCTAACCATGAACAAAGAGTTGTTATTTGATTAACAAGGTCACATCATTAGTAGAATGATCGATTGACATGACCCATTCCATTAGCTTAGCACACGATCGTTTAGTATGTTGCTCTGCTTTTATCCATGACATATACATGTTCTGTAACTATGAGATTATGCAACTCCGTTTACGGAGGAACACTTTGGTACTACCAAGCGTCACAACGAATCGGGTGATTATAAAGGAGTACTACAGGTGTCTCCAAAGCGAGATGTTGGGTTGGCGTATTTGAGATTAGGTTTTGTCACTCCGATTGTCGGAGAGGTATCTCTGGGCCCTCTCGGTAATACACATCCTTTGAAGCCTTGCAAGCATTACAGCTAATGAGTTAGCTGTGAGATGATGTATTACGGAACGAGTAAAGAGACTTGCGTAACGAGATTGAACTAGGTATTGGATACCGACGATCGAATCTCGGGCAAGTAACATACCGATGACAAAGGAACAACGTATGTTGTTATGCGGTCGACCGATAAAGATCTTCGTAGAATATGTAGGAACCAATATGGGCATCAGGTCCGCTGTTGGTTATTGACCGAGACGTGTCTCGGTCATGTCTACATTGTTCTCGAACTGTAGGGTCCGCACGCTTAAGGTTTCGATGGCGAGTTATATTATGAGTTTATGTATTTTGATGTACGAAGAAGTTGAGTCCCGGATGTGATCACGGACATGACGAGGAGTCTCGAAATGGTCGAGACATAAAGATTGATATATTGGAAGCCTATATTTGGAGTTGGAATGGTTCGGGTGAAATCGGGATTTTCCGGGAAACCGGGGTTACGGAACCCTCCGGAGGCTATTGGGCCTTAGTGGGCCTCGAGGGAGAAGAGGAGGGGCCGGCCAGGGCAGGCCGCGCGCCCCCCCTAGTCCGAATAGGACAAGGAGGGGGGGCGGCGCCCCTTCCTTCTTCCCCCTCCCCCAATCCTACTCCAACTAGGAAGGGGGAGTCCTACTCTCGGTGGGAGTAGGACTCCTCCAGGCGCGCCTCCTCTAGGCCGGCCGCACCCCCCCCCTTGCTCCTTTATATCTGAGGCGGGGGCACCCTAGAACACACAAGTTTGATCTACGGATCGTTCCTTAGCCGTGTGCGGTGCCGCTTCCACCATATTCCACCTCGGTCATATCGTCATGAAGCTTAAGCGAAGCTCTGCGCGATAGAACATCAAGATCGTCCACGCCGTCGTCTTGTGGAACTCTCCTCGACACTCGGCTGGATCGAATCTGAGGGCGTCATCGAGCTGTCGTGTGTCAAGAA